>CM074727.1:66585946-67315946 GCA_037306005.1 Rhinophrynus dorsalis
AAGATATAAGAAAGATTTATAGAACCAATGCAAGAAGGGAAGAGTGTTTTCATATGGAAAATTGTGTTTATTTCTTAATAAATACAATGAAATATTATAGTAGTCACACCATACACCCATGAAAGGGATAAGTAACAAAACTGCTGAGTGAAGCATAACAATATAACATGTATACATTGGATATGGATGCTCTGTTATACAAACAATATATTCTACAGGACTCCCAACTTCCAGGGATGGGAAAGGTTGCATTATTCATTGACTGTATTAATATTACAGATATAAATGGTAGGGACGGAGAGGATTGTGTGGTTAAAGAGAAAGCATATACAAAAAATAACAAACCTAATTAATTTAATATAATGCATAGCCCCTTCCTTCAGGCATTCCATTTGTTCTTTTGAATTGTAACCTGCTTTTCTTTGAAATTTGATTGGCCATACAGGGGCTTCCATTTGTGATGCACTGGTGCAAGACAGGGGTCAACACACAAAAACTTGTTATCTCACCTGAACAATAATTTATAATCTTGTGATAGAAGTGTTGCATCAGGAATGCAGTACATTCCTTTTTTGGTAGTCTGGTTTGTCTATATGATTTAAGTAGTAGAATAACTCTTTTCAGATGATGCTTTTTTTTTCAGCTAAAGACTGGAAAGTAACTGCTCATATTATTATACACAAACACACATATTATATATATATATATATATATATATATATATATATATTTATATTTCTTTTTTTTTTTTTTTTTTTTGCTGTCCATCCCAAGAAGGAAGCGTGGTGAAGATTAGTCATATACCAAGAATCAGGGGCGATTTTCACAGGAGTGGCCAAAGCCCCCCTGCCCATTCCTGTGAAAATCACTGCAGCGAGACTCAAAGCTGCAGAGGTCTAGTGGGTCCCCAATGTGCATGCAGCACCCAAATGAATGGTCAATGTCATGCATCATTCACTAGTTTATATATTATACATATCATCATCACCATCTTCAGTCACTGTCAATCCACTGCAGGATGAAGACCTCATCTTTGGTCTTGTGCTGCCACTGTGTACCAACAAATTTGGTAATTCCATCTACCAATCTTGTCTTTGGTCTTATTCTTGGGCATTTAGTATCATGTGGAATCCTTTCCAAAATGAGTTTGGTCCATCTACCATAAAAACTTCTTGCTATGTAGCCTGCCCATTTCCATTTCAGGTGCTTTACTCTTTTAGTGATGTAATAGAACTTTGTTTGCTGACAAATCCATGCACATGCTTTTCGGTCTCCTTTTGTAATATCCTATATAATAATTCGCTAAATCGTGTGTAACTCCGCGACACGCGCAGTAGACACTGCTGCGCGTGCTGCAGTCATGCGCAGTAGAGACTGCCCGCGTCGCTGCTGACACAGAGAGCTCTGTGTCAGCCGTGGCGCGGGCAGTCTCTACTGCGCGTGACTGCCCCGCGACCGGGTGGCTGTGACACTGTGTCCCGTGTAACGGGCTGTTCAACTAGTTTATTATATAAAAAACAAGCATGGAAGTGTGTGTGTGCGCACTATGCTTGATGAAGATGATTCGAATACTACATACCCAAAAGCCCTCCTGCACAGCTCCACTCCCAGAAGAGTACATCTCCTACCTTCTGATGTCTAAGAACAGAAGTCTTTCAGCACCTCTAGGTCACACTCACGCACTGTCCATCCCCTAGCACATGTGGCATGCTTTGTCCATACTGGTGCACTGTGTGTGTGTCTTATATATACATATGTGTGTCATCTTATATTCCATTGTTTAAGGGACTGTAATCACATTGTACAATTGTTGGACAGGGACTACTTCTGCCTGACAAATTTTGTGTACAGTATAGTGTTTAAGATTAACAGCATTCATTTCATATGAACCCCCCACCACCACCACCACCTTCAGCTTTTTATCTAAACGCCTTCTCTAGGCAATATATTCCTTTGGATGCCAATGATACCTACATCTAACTTTTCTCCCCTAAGATCATTCTCACTATTACTGATCTGGGCACCAACAATTGTCTCCCCTTCTCCCTATACACAAAGCCAAACTTCTGAACTTAACATCATGATGAACAACTTGTATTAGCTCATCTACATCCAAGGTTTCAGCAATTTCTGACTATGCCCTCTCTCCCTTCTATTTCTTCTTTACATGAATGTCCTTGCTAAATCCTATTGCTTTCCATTCATAAATATACCTATAATCTGCCATTTCCTCACACAAGATACAACTGAAGCACTCAACATCTCCTGCCTTTATTACTGCAATTCCCTCCTAAACCAGTCTATTTTCCAAATATCCCATCATGAGTATGTTTTGAATGGTTCTACCAGATTAATTTTCTTTGTTCATCACTCTACTAACACAACATCCCTTGGTTAGTCCCTACATTGGCTGCTTATTTCAAAATAATAACATTCAAAATCTTGATTCTAACATAGCACTTAACAGTGCTACCCCACCACCTATTTCTACTCCTCTCCAGATTTCTTTCAAATCACACCCTTTTCTCTAGCCCTCATGTAAGTCTCTTCTCCTTGAATTCCCACCTCTCGCTGGCATTTACAACAGTATGCTAGAACTGCTTAAACCTCATGAAACTCCCTGTCTCACCAGACTCATGCCTAATCACCAACTTTTAAACAATCCATGCAATTCACCACTTCAGGGAATCCTATCAACTTTTGTAACATCCCCTCATAACTCCACTTCTCCTCCAGCTAACAGGCTTACTCTACACTAACATCTATCTACTCTCTGTTACACTTTCTTCCTTTGAGTCTGGACCTCACTGAACACGTATTCCACTTCTAGTCTGGAATGTTGTATTATTTGCCCTTTTTACATCCCACTACATTTGCTCAAAGGGTTAATACATGGCAATAAACAAAGTACAGAGGAAAAGAACGTCATAAAATACCCATAGTTATCCACTTTTCCCTCCCCTTGGTGCACGCTACATTAAGGGGGAAAATATTTGGCATGCAAAGTTTAGTGAGTTGGTGATAGCAGGGCATAAGGTTAGAAATATTAATTCTGGAATATGTCTTTAGCTGAATTGTATTTGTTCATTCCCCCCCCCCCTCCCTGATTTTTTTAACCTCTTGAGGATCAGAGGTGTGCAACACATTGTTTCGCTCCTCTGGCACTTTAAGAGATTCATTTTGATTGTCATCTCCTTTGTGAACATTGTACCTCACTTGCAAAGTTTTTTTATATATATATTTTGCCCTATTGCATTGGGTTTCAGAATTTGCTGACACCTTATGTTTATCTTTATTTATTATCTTTTAAAATATTATTAGAGATAAAGGGCGAGGAGGTTGCCCATATGTGCCCTTATAAAGATTTATAGTCACGCCCTTTAACTATTTGAGTGCCAGAGGAGTGTGCAACATACAAATATGTTATGCTCCCCTCTGGCACTCAAAATGTTTAATCCTTGCCGGAGTTCCCACAGACTAAACCCAGAGTACATCACCACATTGTAGCCAGGGTGAGAAAAATCAAACCCACAGAATACAACCAGTATCAGCCACAGGTCCTTATCATCTTCCGTTCCAGATAAGTCATTTGGTGCTTTCTTTATAAAGTGTGTGGTTTCACCACTATGCACACCAGATAACATGTCTACTTGCACTTTAAACACGCTCGGCCTCATTTACCATACTACATATGTGCAATTGTGGAGATCCAGTTGCACTATTTGATTTAAATGAAAATTGCATTTGATGTAAATGGCACTTGTAACTGCTTCAATGCAAGAAAAGACCGCTTCAGCACTCAACCAGTTAAAAGCCCTGTTAAAATTAAATGGGAATTTGGAAAGAGTTCATTTAAACCCTATGGTGCAGTTCATTTGATCCAGAATTGCACCTCTTCAGCTTGATGAATAAGGCCCACTGTGTATATACTCTGAGGCCTATCAGAGGAACTAATGTAATTCTGGGGAAAACCAACTGCACACAGAGGGAAAACAATTTACCAAAATGCTCACTAATTTAAATAAGGATTTTAACCCCTCAAATGTTAGAGATGTCTCCAGCACAGACCTCCCAAGCATTCAAGGGGTTAAAAGTCCCATCTAAATCAGTGGGCATTTTCAGAATGTGTTCCCCCTACGATGCAATTAATTTACCTCAGAATTACCCCTAGTCTATCAACCTCATTATAGTTCTCCACGGTACACAGCTGTGAATTGTGTGGATGCGCACAGGATAATTTCTGCAAAATCATTATTATATACTACAGTTAACCTGTCTCTTTTTGCATGGATCCCGATTCTTAACCACTTCAGTGCCAGAAAGGTGTGCCCTAAATTGCTATTCAATGCTTTGCCTACTCAGTTGGTATTTAAAGGGTTAAGGTGGGTTTTTTTTGTTTTTTTTTGTTTACTCTTTAAAAACGCAGCCTCGTTTACAGTAATGTTATGATTCAGAACCATGATAGTTTGCATAAACATATATGTCTTTCTCTGCTGTATCCTTGTTTTATTTGCTTTTATTTATTTCCTGTCTTTCCCGCTGCTCAATAAATCTTGCTCTTACTACAACAATGATGTAAACAATAGACTACCTTGACTTCTCCTGGTTAGTTTTACCATTAGACAGAGCAGGCAGCTGACTATGGCAACTAATTGTGAAAGACTGGTTATCTGTGCTGGCCACGGCCACAGTTCTAAGTTGTGGATGTGGTCAATTAAATTGCCCTGCTCTAGACACCAGTACCCATATCCTTTTACTAGGTAGTTTATTTAAAGTGACGTTATCATCCCAAAAATTTAAAGAGCTCAAAATCTTTTGAAATATTATGTACTCCTAGAAAGCATTTTGTATGTGTTCTGCATTGCTTCGAAAATTCTAAAATCTTTCGAGATAATGGTGATTTGTGATCAGGCCTGTTGAAAAAAAATATAACTACATACATTGTATGATAATGATTGAGATTAGAACCCACTTAGTTCAGTTCGCTGAAACTCCTCTTATTTATATGTATACATACATCACGTCTCATATTACCCATGTCACTTGTACAAAGGAAGAGGGGTCAAACTGTCAGGCACATCTGCCTCCAAAAGAATAGGAAAAGCACATTTATAATATATATTTAGGATGTATGCACCTAAGCAAAAATGTTTTACATATGCTGGTTAGGGTTAGGAGTACCAGATATTTAAAAGTGTACGAACCCTATTAATTTTAGGTGATAATGGGCCCTATTTTCAAATTAAAATTGGAAGAGTCCTGGGGCAAACCACTTGCACTATAGGGGACAACTAAAAATTCCCATTGATGAAACTGAGGATTTTTATTTATTTATTTATAAAATGTTTTACCAGGAACCTGGTGCCGAAGTAGTCTCGGACACATTTCAAAGCAACATTTTGGAGACCTCTCTATCCTTCAAGAGGTTAAAATCCCCAATTAAAATCAATGGGGATTTTAGTTCACCCCTATAGTGCAAATAGTTTATCCCAGAAATCCTCCACTTTTCTTTTTGAACATGCCCAATGTCCCATGTGTTAGTGAACTCTCAACTATCAAAGGTAGTAAGAGCTTAAGTGGAGTGAAGTTACATGACACCTCTTCAAGAAGCAGAACTTTTATGAAATAAAATATAGATCATGAGGCTGTTTCTGTTGAGTGTAAGGGTAAACCTAATGCTCTGAGATTTTAATGCAAAAGATATTACATCTCAGACTTGTCCTTTTTCCATTAACATGCACCAGGTGGTGCTATTCCTATGAAGAGCTATAGTCTATGACTCAGGCTGTTCCACGGAGTACATTATAAAAACACCCTCTGGATATCAGTTTGGTGCTTTTTAACCATTGGAGTGCTGGAGATGTTTCCAACGCAATGCGTTGGATGACTCTCGAAGGGTTAAGAAACTTTTTAATGGAAAATCTCTGTCAGTAGTGGGGGTATTATTAATCTTATTTAAATATACAGACAGTGTTCGTTCATCTATTAACCCTTTGATTGCCAGAGGGGTACCCAGAGCATTGCTTTGCAATGCGTTGAGTACCCCTCTGGCACTCAAAGGGTTACACAAGCACAAAAGCATACAATACGCAAAACAGCACGAGATTCCTTATGAAAATATAATGCAGGAACTGAGAACATTGGCTTAATAATGCTAATAATTGGATCTTTGGTTCCACAGGCAGACCCGCAGCTCTACATATCATTATTACAATGAGAGGGAGTCACAATGTGACAGTCCAGGCAATACTTGTCATGAACTCCATTTATAATGTTACATCACAAACGATACTCTCTGTTAACCTTGCCATGGTAAATCGAACATTCCAAGGGATTTATGCTCCAAAGAAAAGTAGACTCAGTCTGAGGTAAACCACCTAACTACAACATATGGAGGGGCCCCAACCCCTTAACTCTTTGAGTGCCAGTGAGGTATCTAGTTAAATGCTAAAAAAGGCCTCAGGTTGGAGACCTCTCTAGCGTTCAATGTGTTAAAACTCATTTAAAACAATAGGAACATATGTATTTGTCCCCCAAGTTTCATTTGGTTTGCCCCAGAATCGCTCCAAACTCCTTATGAGCAGGTGCAAGGGCAAATGTACCTTATGCAGGTAGGTAACGAGAAGCAGTTATGGACCAAACCAACTCTACCAACGGGGGGGGAATTGATTTAAATGGGGCATTGAACCCACTGACTGCTACAGGTTTCAGACGCATCGCTTGGAGACCTCTCTGGCCTTTAAGGGATTAAAATCCCCATTTAATGCAACTGGACATTTGGAAATGTTTATATGTCCTTACAGTCGAGTTGGTTTGGTCTCCAATGTTTGTAATTAAGCCAACTGATAGAAGCAGTTGTTTTACCTCAGGGGTAGCCCGTCGATAAACCAGTTTGGTGTAGGATGATGGGAATTGTAGTCTCCAAATACACGGAGGTGCCAATAATTGACTCCCCCTTGCTTTAACCCTTTACGTGTCAGTGGGGCACTTTTAGGAATATAGGGATACCACTCCTCTGGCACTCGAAGGGTTAACACCCTAAAACATGGCTGCACTTTGGGGACTTTCTATTGATTTCAATGAGACTTAACTCCTGGAATGCTATATAGCTCTCCAAAACAGTGTTTCCACTTCTTTGGAGACCTCTCTAGCATCCAAATGGTTAATAGAGATTGACTGCAGCAGCTTGGTAAATATTCTCTATATTGCATGATGTTCCTTTGTTTCTCAGGTTGGGACATGCTGTATTATTTATGTGCTATTTGTCTATTAGGGCTCAATTGTCAGGGAATATAGAACAATTACTGGCCTGTTAGTCTGTCATATTTCACTAGACTCTGCCTCTTTTTTTCTGGCTCTCCCAATACCATAACCCCCCCAGCACCAGACAAGCTCACTTACTGTGGAACCTCTCTGAAAGGCACCTCTGGGACAAATCCAGCTGTTTCCAATACTCTGTTTTTTATAATCTTAGTACCTTCAGCATAGTGAGGGTAACGGGAATACACCCCCCTATTATAGATGGGGAGGGGGTGTAACCTTTTTATTGGAAGGATACAGATAGCGCTCTCAGTTGTCAATCTAAACTGGCTCCTGCAGATATACCACACACACTGGAAGGCTAGACATGGACAAATAGGGAACAAATGAAATTGATTTAACCCTTTGAGTGCCAGGGGGTATGCAAAGTATTGCATATCCCTCTGGCACTCAAAGTGTTAAAAATGGGTTTTTAATCCCTCAATACTAGTGATGGTCTTCAGATCACTCTAGCATTCAAGGGGGGGGGGTGTTAAAACGCCATTTTAAAATCAATATATATTTTTATTTGTCCCCCATGGTTTGCCCCATAATTGTATCACTTCATTTACGTATGTAGCACTGGCTTTATATTTTATATCATATAAACGCAGGGATGCGAATATTCCCAGTAGCCTGTGTGCCCAGTCTACTACATTTAGGAGGCTATTTTACATACATCTATATACACATGTACTGCTTCTCTGGCTCCTATAAAATATCTTATATATGTATTAAAGCATTTATACACACGCTGTATAGACTGTTCATTATTTTTACATAACATAAATAGACCCTGCACTCCTATATAAACGGACCTGTGTTCCATTCATACTATTAAAATATATCCTACACTCCTATATCGAATGGGCCTGTGTTCCATTCATTCTATTACATACACACTCATACATATAATTATACACATAATGTACATACACACAATTTTTCGGAATAAAATTTTAATCTCAAAGGTGTTAAACTGTCCTACTCATAAACCTGATATTAGTTCCTACCCGGGTGCTGTATACGTCGAATATATAGAAAAGGAACATGGGGGACACGCATGATCCTATTTACAATAAGAAGCTATTCGTAAATCAGCAATCATCGAGTGTCTAATATGTATATTATATATACATACATACACACACATATTCTATATATATACACACACACATTATATTATATATAAAACATCATTATGTTACGTTGTCAAGGGCAAGCTGATGATCTACTAAATGACTGCTATGAGTGTGCTCACCAATACAAATCAACTACGAACGGTGTATCTGTATGCATTATGTAGCTCTGGAATTGTATCGTTGAGTGTAAATACAGGGAGAGAAGAAAATAGAAGAAGAAAATGAATAAAGAGAGAAGAGAGAATCAGAACATAGAAAATTCTCGATGAGGGGTGTATATATACAGAGAACTACAACAGGAAAATTCGCTCTGTAAAGTTAGCAGAGAAATAAAGTATTTGCAAATATATCAGTGGTAGACGATCAATGGCAGTTGACAAAAAAATTACTTTTTGCATTGCAACAAACGTCTCGCATATTTTATATGTATCTATATACAATGTATATCTTCTCTATATCATAAATCGTACTCAGCCTAGGCTTCCAATACGAGACAGCGCGCAAAAACATGATACAAAAAAGCAGAGTAAGGTTTGTTCAGTCATATATCCAAAATATATCTTTTACACAAGCATGTATATGTATGTAAAATGTAATGTATATTTTTTTAGCCTGCGCCACGTGAAATAAAGCAAACCGTCCGATTGTCTTCATACCGCACATTTCCTACAGAAGGAAACCAGGACATTGGTGCCGAAGGTGCATAATGTGGTTTATTTGTTCCTTGGTCCTAAACATGGGATGGGTAACAGTGTCTGTTGGTCGGCTGAGGGATGTTGTAGCCCAACAACTGCTGCAGATCCACTGCTGTCCATTCTTATTATGCAATCTAACATATCCAGTTTAATATCACATACCTTTCACTTAGCCCTTACAACATGATGCAAGAAGGGCCTTAAGCAGAAAGAAAAGAGGAGCAATTCTGGAGCCAACCAAAAGCAGCACCGGAGACAAATAATATTCCTCCACAATTCCAATTGTGTGGCTTGTTAACCTCTTCAGTGCTATGTCTCCAACGCATGGCCAAGCACTTAAGGGGTTAAAGTTCCCATTGAACTCATTTGGAATTTTTACACACCCCCCCCGTGGTGCAGTTGGTTTGCTCCAGAATTGCACTTCTTTCCCCTTAGTGATTATTAGATTGTTTGCTTCTGAGACCAGAGAATAAGTCGCTATGTAAAATTTGCAGGAGCTTCTAAGTGACCGCTTTTCACACCACAGTACTGGACTCGTCACACAAAACAGATGATTGTCCACAGAGCTCCCATGATCCTCCATATTCCAAACAGTTAACTCTTTGAGTGCCAGAGAGTTTAATGTATAGATTCGACTCACGGGAACTGCAATAGATCATTATATGTTTTACTGAACCCTAAGGGCTGTATTTAGATTCCTGAAGAGTAGCAGTTTTAGTGCAAACCAATTGCTCTACAGAGGGTCAGACTTCCCCCCAATTACAACAGATTTAAACTGAGCTTTTAACCCCTTGAATGCTAGAGAGGTTTCCACCCTTTGAGAACTCTCCAGGATTCAAGGGGATGAAACCCCAGTTTAAAATCAATGGGGATTTTCATTTGTCGCCATGGGTGCTTGCGGACAAATTCAAATCACCATTGATTTAAACTAAGGTTTCATCCCCTTGAATGCTGGAGAATTCTCAAAGGCTGGAAACCTCTCTAGCATTCAAGGGTTTAAAAAGGCCATTTTAAATCAAATGGAATTTGGGGGGATTTTTTTATGACCCCTGTAAAGCAATTGGTTTGTTCCAGAATTGCCCAATTTTAGTTTCCTGGATACGTTCCATACAGCCATGCAGACTCCTCTCTCTCTCTCTCTGACAGAGTTAACTCTTTGAATGCCAGGAGGGGACGCACACGCACCCTATTGCTAGGCTTTAACCCTTTGAGCGCCTAATATTTGCAAAACCCAGGATTAAGATACAAGGTGCAAGGAGATGTCTATAACGCAAGTATTTTTTGCGATACAGCACTCCGGGAACTTATCATTATAGTCACAATACTACTACTACTACTAATAATAATAATAATTCACACTTTGCAACCCAAACTGCACTCAGGATATACCTGGGAACCTTGAAGCTCCAGACTAATATTGCTTTCAGACTAACAGTGCTTGTCAACCCCCTCTGGTCTTCAAGGGGTTAATAACCATGCCAGGGCCACACTGGGTACTTCAAGTTTCCAAAACTGATGGGGCGGAGAGTTTGGAATGTCATTTAGATCAATAGTTGCAAAACGGTACCCAGAATATAGAGCAATCTAGCACCTAGTAACCCTTAGAATGCCAGCGGAGTGATCAAGGACAAACTTGCAATGGTTAATGCAGCATTGATTTCGTAGAGTAAAAAGAAAAAAAAAAATCACAGCTGTCCCATATTAAAATGCCACCCAACCCCAAATTATCCTATTTGGGTTTAACTCGGGCTCGAAGGGTTAATGGCACAGGGACTGTTTTCACTTTCCTAGAACAGATATTTGGATATTGAATAATCTGACTTGTTTCAGTAAACAAATATGGATTAAGAAAATGTACAGATGTTAGAATAAATGGAGAAACAGGGCCTGTGTGGGAAGCTAAAGAGGGGGGCATTATGGGGGATCCAACTACACCACAGGGGAGCATTAAAGTCCCCAATGATTTGGTGGGGTGGGGGGGTTGTATCTAACCCTTTGAGTACCAGAGTTATCCAACGTATTGCGTTAACTATTGACTGCTACAGAGGTCTCCATCGCATGCTATTTGCTCTAATATTTAACTCTTGGATTGACAGAGGAGTATCCACCGCATTGCAAAGCAATGCTTTGGATACTTCTTTGGCACTCAAAGGGTTAAGCGGTTCTAAATGAATTGGGATTTGGGCTACTTTGTCACATATTGCGCTGTTGGTTCCTATTAGAATTATATTACACTTTCTTTCTGAATTATACTCATGCGTATTAAACAGTCCCACCATAAATAAAATACTTGGCATTATAAATATAAATTCCTGATATATATGCACACACCAGGGGAATATCGAACACTAAAACATTATCACTAACATCATTATTGATACCAGAGTCCAACCCCCTCCGACATAGCTTTTAATTTATACAAATATGCTGGCGATTTCAACATCATAAAAAAATGGAATTGTGGTAGAAAAATATCCCAGGTCCAAGAAATAAGAAAAAGATAATACTTGTAGCTGTGGCCTAAACATAATTGTAATTCCGAAGTACGAATAAGAATATTATTTATATATGTCATATTAATATTATACTCTCATATATATATAATTATACACCCACACACACATATACACACACATTATATCATTACACTAAAAAAAGATACACTCCTGATAAACATTTTTTACAGCTACTGGGTGCCATATACAGAATGTAAACGATAATAAAAATGAAAAGTATGCACTCACATTTCGTTGATGATGGAAGTGTTGTTTTACATGCACTGGTCAACGTTTCGTCCATAACAGAAGTTCTTCATAAAGGTTCATGTGATGGCTGAAACGTTGATCAGTGCGTGTTGCTAAATAAAACAATACTTTCTTCACCAACTGTGAGTGTCTACTTCTTTCATGTATATGTATATTATATATATAGTATATAAAATGTGCGTGTGTTTATTTAATATATTTTATCTCAGTATCTATAACAATATATTTTGTATCAATATCCATATATTGACTAGCTCCAAAAAAACGTGATGAAGAGTTATTTTTGTATGTGTTACAAGACATATTGATAGACAGATAGGTCTAAATGTTATAAGGGACATTCAGCCTATGCAGACAAGCACATGTTCTCATATAAACTAAATCCCAATGGGTGCAGAATGTACATCACGTTGTACAATTTATTTGAAATACATTACCTTAAATCTATATTCAGCTACGGCATCTCTCTCTACAGGCACCTCCTACTTTATGGTTGCCCCTACTGTAAAGTTGAATCTATCTATCCAGCTATCTCTCCCTTGCCTTCCTGTATGTGTGTGCAGATGTGTGTGCCATAGTCTCAGGAAATCCTGCAGTGTATGTAAAAAATATTAGACAATGGAACCTTGTAACAGGAGACTGTCCTGTAATTATTCATTGCTATAGACACAGATGTAAAGGAGGGGATTCCTTTCGAATTTACAGTTAAACCCTCATTATTTTTCTGCTGCCCACCTACAGACACGCTGGTTACAGTCCAAAGTTAAAACACACAGGGGTTGATGTATTAAGAACAACTGCAGTTGACCAGCAACACAATAGGGAATAAACAGACAACAGCCCAGTTAATTTAAATTGCTTTTTTTAACCCCTTGAAGGACAGAGAAATCACCAACGCATTGAAAAGCTCTCTAACAATCAAGGGGTAAAAAGACCAATTTGACCATTTGAATGCCAAAGGGGTTAGCAATGTATTGCAACTCTGGCACACAAAGGGTTAAATCAACGGGAATGTGAGGAATTTTAATTTTGCCTATGGCACAGTTGTCTCCCGTTCTGCTTGGTATATCAGCCTCATAGGGCCCAACAACAGGGGCTGTTGTTAGGCTGCTTGATTTAACCGAGTGCCACATGGGTGTAAAAAATACGTTGGGCTCTCCTCTGGAGTTCAGAGGGTTAACCCTGGCCCTGCCAGGAGGAACCCCATACACAATACAAACAAGCAACCAGTACACAACTTTTCAGGAGCTAGTAGATGTTATCTCCCAATCTGTGTATATACAGGGGATACTGATTATTACCAGCTCTTGTCCTGAGATCCATCTGCAGATCCCTTAAACTCTAAATCTTCTGCAAAATAGGCCTAGTGCATGTGGCAGTTGATCTAAATTGACACATTCTTGTCACTGGGAGTGTAATCTTCTCTCTAGGATTATCAATCTGCATTGTATTAAAATTTAATATTGCATTGTTCGTCCACTGATTGGGCTTTTTAGAAAATAAAATAAAAGTTCATTTTATTTAAACCGTGGGTATTTTGCATAAAAGCAAAATGGAGTAATTCTGGTTCAAACTGAATGCACGATAAAGAAAAATATCAAAGACTGAATTGTAGACTGTAACCCTTTGAATGCTAAAGTATCACCAACACAGTACTTCGCAATGCATTAGAGACATCTCTTACAATGAAGGGGTTAAAAGGCCCGTTTTCATCAATGTCAATATTGGGGGGGGGGGGGTTCAGTTACCCCCATATGTGGAAGATGGTTTGTCCCAGATCTGCTTTTTATATACAAGGCCCATGATTTTAATGGTTAACTCAAATGTGAACCCTGCTGTGTCGCATTTTATTTGCTCATCGTTCTGCTTTCGATTTAATCTAAAACTGGAAACATTCTACATTTAAAGAATAAATATTTGCCTATCTGATAATTTTTTTATACTTATTTATAATAGACCGCTTTGCATTGTAAATAAACTGAAAACGAACAAGGGTTTCCCTCTTTTGTCTAACAAAGGCTTCCCTCCCCCGTTGCTAATGCTACTCTATTGTATTTTAGTTGTTTTTTCTAAAATTCCCGGCATTGTAATCAAGGGGAACTGAACAGCTCATCTCCCTGAAAGAATATTATGGCCAGAGCTTTCTCACAAGGTAGCCATTGGAGTTCAAAAAATAATAGGACGAGCGATCTACTAAAGGAAGGCAATAGAGTAACTATAGTGAGATTATTATATATATATATATATATATATATATATATATATATATACATACATACACACACACACACACACAAACATATATACATAATCACAGAATTTCCCGTTATTAATCATTTTATTGCGTGTGTTCTACGCTTCTGGAACTCAAAGGGTTAACAAGGAGGAGGGAGGCACACGCATATATAAAATACTTTGATCATACACATACGCATAGTATTTATATACACACATACACACTATATTATAAATATGTGCACACACATATAATCTTTATAGACACACTATATTAAACACACACACTACATAACAGATACCCACACTCATATTTGCACACACACATTATATGTAATTACACGCACACATATTTATGCACACTGTATTATAGATATCTACCCACACATAATTTGTACACACACATACGCTATATTGTAGATATTTACCTGCTCACAATTTATTATAGATATCAACACACATACATTTTTGTGCACACACTATATTAACGACATCTACACACATTTGTACACACACTACATTATAGGTATACACACATATAATATTTTAGCTACCCACACACATTTGTATTCACTATATTAGCTATCAACACACATTCACTATAAGATAGCTACGCACACATTTGTATACATTGTATTATGTATCTACATACACACATTTGAGCACATACACTATTTTAGTTGTCTCTACACACATATTTGTATTCACTATATTAGTTACCTACACACCCACACATATTTGTACATTATTTTACATATCTACACACACACATTTGTGCACTCTATTATAGATATCTACACACATTTGTATACACTATATTGTGTCTACATACACATATTTGCGCGCACACAATATTATATATATATCCACACACACACTTGTATACACTATATTAGCTATCTACACACATATTTGTATTCACTATATAAGATATGTACACACACACACACACACACAATTGTACACTATTTTACATATCCACACACACATTTGTACACACACTATTATAGATATCTACACACACATCCACACAGTTTTATACATTATATTAGATATCTACACACACACACACACACACACACATTTGTACACACAAACTCGCAGAAAAAAAACTAAGAGGCTGATTTATGACGAGGAACTGGATCAATTATATGTCAATAACTGCATCACAGGTGTAAAGAAAAACAAAAAACAACTATTTTTAAAGGGGATTTAACCCATTGGAAGTTAGATAGGTATCAAAAGCTTTGCATTCAAGGGGATTGAAAACCCATTTAAACAACGGGAATTGTGGGAAATTCACTTCCCCCTTAAGGTACAGTTGGCTTGCCCCCAAACTGCTCCAGTTCTTATTAAATCAGTCTCTAGGGTACGTATGTTCAAAAGAAAATTGGAGTCATTATGGAGCAAACCAACTGCACGGTGGGAGGGGATAAAAATTTAGTCTTGTCAATTATTATTTTAAGCCTTTGAAAGCAGTATTTTGGAGACTTCTCCAGCATTCGATGGGATTAATAACCCAGCTTTATTCGCCCTTTTTGGTTCAGCTGGTTTTCTCCAGAATTATTCCATAGGATAGTAGTGTGGTCAATACGTTAAAAACAAAAGAAACATTGTTTTGTGATTAGAAATGCTCCGCTGTACTACAGCTTTGTAGCAATGCTACAATCTCCTATCACAATGCCTGCTCAGAGGCACAGTAAAAAGTGAAATCGTTGCTGTGGCGAGTGGAGGGGGAAAAAAATCTACAAATCGATAAACAAATCCTCTTTAGTAAAGAATAAATCCAAATCCTTGGAGCTAGATTATTTGAGGGCTGAGCAATGTTCCCTGGATACAGAACCCGGGTAGTTAGGACACATATAACAGCATTGAGGCCCATGTATGGGAAAGGACTGGACTAATTCTGGAACAAGCCAACAGCACCACAGGGACACGTAAAAATTCCCACTGATTTAAATATGGCGCTACCCCCCTTCCATTGCATACGGTTTGCTCCAGAATTAGGGCACATTTCGTCAGTGCAAAATGACTCCTATACATAGCAATAGAAGTGCAATGCTGGAGCAAAACAAAAAATCATGGGGAATTAATACAAATTTCCTAGCTCTACATTGATTTACATGGGGCTTTTAACCCCATCAACACTAGATGGGCCCTCAAACATTCAAATGATTACGAGACCCATTTCAATAAAATTGGATTTTTATTTTCCCTCTATGTGAAATTAGGGGCATTTGGAGTTTCCCCCGTCGATCCCTCTATCACTCAAGTGGTTAACCCCAACATTAAATATGATTCAACTGGTTTAAGACAATTCTGGGGAACCCAACTGCACTGTAGGAAACAAATAAAAGGTTCTCAAATTCACCGTTTTAAAATAAGTCATTTTACTCCTTAAATGCCATAAAAATTTCCAACGCGTTGAAAAGCAATAAAGGCCCTCTTGTGCCAATGATTCCCTTGGTTGCTGCAGAAATAATCCATTTCTCATTAGTGCATGAGCCTCAATGAGTTAAATGAGTGCAGGGGGTGTCCAGGTATTGTGCAGTTTCTTGTATTCCATATCCAATCGAGTCGATATTGATAATAAATATATTGATAATATTCCTTTGTTTGTAGCATAACACTTCAGAAATCCACCAGAAATGTTTTAAAAAGATATGTGTATATATATTTTTAAAATCCAGGACCTCTGAAGAGATTTGCTTCTCCATATAGGTAATGGTGTCCATTGGAAAGAAAGAAGGGCGGACCTGCATGAGGCAGCGTACACCAAGAAGGTTCACTGCAGTCGGCTTCAAGATCAACCACCTCCCGCTGATCTCCCAGAGCTCAAACAGAACAAATCGCCAAAAATCCACAGCACAGTGATTGTCCAGATAAAAAAGAAATATATTCCTTATTAAATTTGTATAAGGAAAAAGGCAAAAAAAAATAAAATAAAAAGCGCACAAAATATCGAAAAAGTAATCCACAGTGTTCATCCAAGTAAATGCTAATTTTATCGTTGAAAAGAGATTTCACATGGAAAGTCATCTCCCAGATCCACGAAATAAAGCGAATTAAAAAAAAAAATGGAGAAACGGTAAAATCAGAATCTACAGATCTATCAATATAAGAGAAAATTATGGGGACCTATTGAATAAACTAATTTTTTGGATCAATCCAACCTGTATCGTGGAAAGGAGGGGAATACAAATTCCCAGTTATTTAAATAGGGCCTTAACCCCTTGAATGTTAGAGAGGTCTCTGGAGACTTTACTAGCATTTTAGGTGTTAAAATTCCAATTTAAATCAGTGGGAATTTTAGGATATGTTTATTTCTTCCCTATGGTATAGCTGGTTGCTTCACAAGCAGTGTACTTATTTGATATATATATATATATATATATATATATATGTACACACATACACACACACAAATACATGCATGTTTATGTATAGTTCTTGCCACATGCAGATTTGCATTTCATTCGCATACTGTAATTGTACAGTGTTTGTTTCCCCTTGCACCTCATTGTTCCCTTGATAGGACATTAGGTCCCAGACTGCCATGGAAAATTTGCAAACAATCAGGGGTGTTTCTCACCGTTACTGCCCACTGTACAGACATGGAGCAATCCACATCCCTATTGATAGAAGCACCGCACCCTGGCACCCACAGGGGAAGAATATTGGAAATTAGGGGTGGGGGCATTATTGACTCTTTAGCATATTTCAGCACATCAGAACACGTAGCGAGGAGAAATAGAATTGTATTTATGAATGGAAGAAATAGATCAGTGTGTTACTATATTTGTTACCTGCAGCACTCACACTAATTATAATCAATATCACTATTCTCCATGGTGTGTGCAACTGAACAATAATGGTTATTTTTTACCCAGTCTTGATGGCTAGTTAATATCACAAATAAGATGAATGTAAAAAGTAGAATGCCTCATTTTTCCCGATCAAATACTTAATATGTTCAAAAATGTCACAGTGATTTCTATCACTGCTTGAATCGTTTTCAGTAATACTACCCAGTTTTCAGTAATTCGATTACATATACATTTGTATCAGTCTCTTCATTTTGATAACAGTATACTATTATATATAACCGTAACAATAATTGTTGTCTTTATGCATGCTAAGTGTTTATTTGTTAATTTTGTGAAGCTATAATGGTCGATCATAATACTCTATACGTTGTATTCGCTTGAATAATCATTAAATGCACCATTTTATTCATGATCTGTCATGAGCTGCTCTTATTTTACACTAATATCACATGCATATTTCAGTGGTATTACAATTAGGTTTCTAACATGGATTTTTTTAAACTGGATTATATTATTTTACGTACAACACCCGAGATATATTAAGTCATGTCATTTTGTTAGAGATATGTACTGTAATGATCGTGATTTGTACAAGACCGAATTGGATATTTCAGTAAAGCGTTTACAACTAATGTAATAAATTGTAGATTTTGCCCAATTTAGCTTATTCCCAATCTGAATATTGTAGATGCAGCGTTGCCATAATGCCAGCACTAAACCAGCAGAGTTGTTATTGATTGAGGAAGGTTGTGCTCTCTGTACCTGGAGACTAGTATTTCGCCTTGTGGAAGAAGGAGTGGGAGAAGGGTACAAGTACTTACTGTGGGTGCATAGGCAAGCGGCTAGGCGCAGTGCTCTCCCCGGGCTCTGCATACAGTGACTGGACTGGGCGCTTCCGGCCTGAGCCTCTCTGCAGCCCCCCCTCCCGCACACACACACATACACCCCCCTCTCCCGCATACTAATGAGCCGCTGCCAGTCAGTCAGGCCCGGACAGTGCGCTCATTGGCCGCCAGAGAGGGAACTCGTGCTGCTCTCCAGGCGTAAACAGGCGGCCCTATTGGATAGCGATGGGTAAGAAAACTGCCAATCAGAGGCTTCTGGGTGTATGCGGGTGGGGAGATGCCAATCACGGGGGTTGGGAATTGAGGGGGCTCAGAGCTGCCAATCAGCAGGCTCGAGGGGGCCGGTCTGCTACTCAGCACAAAGGCGCCTAATTCAAGTGTGGGGGAGTGTGCAGGGAATGGGGGAAGGGTGAGAGGGTAAAGGGTCAGGAGAAGAGGTTATGTGGGGGTAAGGGAGGAAAGGCAGGATCAAGAGAGAGGTGACGGGGGATGTAAACTGGAGAAGGGAGAGAGAGAGCGCGCGGTGGTTCTCAAATGGATGAGTGTCACTTAATGGTAGCCAACGTGGGGGCGCACTCGGCGGAGAGGCTCATTTACTGCAAGCAGATGCACGAATGTTCCGCGGAATTACTGGACGGTGATTCATTGAATGCGACTCACAGTTACTGGATGGCAGTCTAACCCAGAGGTCAGTATAGACTTGAATGCAGAATTACATAGGAGGGTCCTTCCTGCTGTCAGGAAAGGACAGTCTCCCCAGTCAGCCTGTGCACAGAGCAGCCAGTTTCACAGCACTGACTGGGGGAGGGTGCAGGAGATCATAGGGGTCAACATGTTGCAATGTCAGTTTGTGATGAACAGAGGTCAAAGAAATTACTTGTATGGTCATTCTGTGGGGGTAAAACATGACCATGGTTAACCCTTGCATGCATCTATAGTCGGTATACATGGTGCAAAAGGGAGATCTCAGCAATGGTAGAGTGACGTAAAATTAAGCGTAATTAGACCGAAGGGGGTGGGGTTAGTGCTTTGATTGCCAAAGTGCTATCCAACGTATTGCGCTGGGCACGTCTCTGGCGCTCAAAGGGTTAAGTCGTTTTACCCTTCTCCAGTGACACACTGGAGGTGTTTATTGATACATGTCAGTGTGGATTAGGGAATCAGAGTAGCAGATCTCAGACCCTTGAGATTCCCCGTCATGAAGGGGAACTCGAATATTCAATTAAAGCCGTGTACAAGAATGAAAAGAAAGATCCCTGCTTATTGTTATGGCTGCAATGATGGAAAAGAGAGCATAAAAAATCCCACCCCACAATCCCCTTCAAAGAAGTTTCTCAAACATGGATATGCTCATAACATTTATTTTATAGGGGCATTTCCAAGCCACGGGAGTAACAGGAAAGAGGTATTTATTCATTTATTTCCAATTTTACTCTAAAAAAAATCTAGGGTGCTGTCAGGATTTAACTCTCTGGATTTTTGGCAGTTGCCAGTTTTTCCTTTCATCTAGAAAAGGTTTTTTTGTTTTTTTTTTTTAAAGAAAAACTTTCCCACTAGTTTGGCCTACATCTGTCTGATGCAAACTAATATTTGCCAATGCCTTGGGTAGAATTCATATTGCCTAAATTAAATAACATTTCAACACCCCCCCCCACACACACACACACAAACTATTCAAGCAATACACCGATCAGCTGCATTCAGTAATATTTACAGTTACCAAAACGGAGAAAACATTTCACACCCAGAAACTCAGAATTTCTAGGATAAAGTGATCGTTGTGCTCCTTTGTTGTTGTGCCATGATGTCTTATTATGTAGAATTATAATTACATTTACCCCCCCCCCCCATCATAAATCAGTTATGTATATTAAGAACGACTAGCGCCAAAAATACATGGGATGTCAGGGGTTAATCCAGAATCTCTTCTCCCCCCTAGACGTCTGTGATTGGTTGGAAGCCCGCCAGCCAGCTGTCAATCACCGATTGTAAACAAGGCGCTGATTGGCTGCTGGCCAGTCCGCACTGGGCTGCTTGAAAAAAGCAATTACTGGGCCCCGCGGTTTCAAGGCCGCCCCGCCTGCTTGATGAAAGGAGATAAGCTTAGGGCGGTTTCAAGTCCCCCTCCCCCCTATAAGCAGACCCCCATGGCCCCAGAGCCAAGAAGAGAGCAAAGTGTGAGGGCTTCAAAGGGAAACGATGCATTTAGTATTAGAGAAAGCCTAAAAATAATGCATGGCAGTACAGGGGGGTTGCGTTTATCCCTTCTGCAAGGAAAGCACTGAGATAGCTTTCTATAATGCACGGGACTAGCAGAATGGTCTTGCACCCTTTCGCCAAAATAAAGACTATAGTATATTAGCTCAGAGCAGAAGCAGAGCCGAGATCACTACAGAGGATGGCATGCATCACAGTTCAGCCTCATGTGGGCTTCTCGGACTTCTCTGCTTTCCAGAGCCCATATCAAGGACACAGAGAGGGGTGATAATCAGAGGTATGGAGAAGGGATACTTCAAGTATGGCGAGGAGGATACACAAGAGTATGAGTGAGGGATACTAAAAGCTATAGGAGGGGGATATCCAAGAGTATGAGCGAGGGACAGTAAAAGCTATGGCGAGGGGATACCTAGGAGTTAAAATACACGGCGAGCTGGGATAAAAAGGAGCATGTTTCTAACGTTCAGTATGTTACAACGCCTTATTTACATAAATTAGGACTTATTTGCTCTCTATTTTGCGGTTGATTTGCCCCAGAGTGAATCCGTGGCGTCTATACCCAAGACCTTATTCATAAAATAAACCAGGAACAACTAGGATGAGAAAGAAATATTTCCCAACGTTCAACGGGCTTACATTGATCTTTTAAACCCCATGAATGCTAGATGTCTCCAACGCATTGCTATATTTCTCTAACATTTATGGGGTTAAAAGACCCATTTAAAATCACTTGCACGTTTTATTTGTCCCCCGTAGTGCTGTTGGCTCGTTCCATAATTTCTCCTAATTTATGAATGGGCCTGAGTGGAAGAATATTTGGATAAGAAAGACATTTAACATAATATGTATAAAGAAAGTGAGACGACTCCGATTAAAACAACTGCATAATATGTAAGTTTAACCCCTTGGATGTTAGATCACTTTCTAAAGCTTTGCAATGCCTTAGAAAACGCTCTAGCATTCAAGGAGCATAAATCAAAGAAAATGTATATTTGTTACACAATGTGCAGTTGTTTGTTTGCTCCGCTTATGTCTTCATAAGACCTTTAGAGCTGATCTCGACTAGACAAACAGAAATGGACGATGCTTGATATATTTTAAAGTGCAATGACCAAAACAAGCAGAAAGTACCGTAAATATGATGGTATCAAGTCCATAGCCACCGAGGGTCTGCAAGATCTCTTCCAACACAACCTTACATATATTCCATGAACGCCAAATATAGGAGAATGTGTAACTGATTAATTAAGTTTATATTCTAATTTGGACTGTTATGCACAAATTATGGAACTAGGGGAAAAGATCGATACTTGCATTTATTGCAAAGTAAATCATTTTATACTGATTTATCATGGCTTGTAGGGGGCATGAAGTGAAATTATGAGATTGGTAAACATTAGAAAATAGATGTGATGTCTTGCAACAAAAGAATTGAGGATTTGGGGTCATACTAGATCTAAATGATGTTACACTAGAGACAGACAGAAGCAGTTTAAAATAAATATGAATATTCAGTAGCGGTATACGATATTACATTACACGTACATACACACAGAATATATTTTATACACAGAATCAAAATATTCATAAAGCTACAGAGATCTACTCCTATGTTTAATATACCAACATATATATTAAGTTAAATTACGTTAACCTTTTAAAGACCTAAGGGGTGTGTAAAGTATTTTTTCATAATCCATTTCACACCCCTCTGGTCCATGAAGGGTTAAAATATTTACATTTGTAATACATCTTGCGAAATGTAATGGATTTTTAATATATTTGCCGACAATGCTTAATAAAAAGCATTATAAAAAACAAATATTGCAGTCTTTGGGTCGGAATGGGTTACTTGGACGTCGTTAATAGACCGACCACCAATAATTTGTGTAATATATTTCTCCAAATATATGTGGATGTGATATATTACAGGGATGATCTATGCTGTAATCCTGCGAGACAGATTCCACTGGGATTCAGTACAATGTTAAAATGAGCAGATTAGTCCATAATAGCACTCGCTTCAAGGGAAAACCAGATGTTTAATGTAAAAGTATCAGGACTTGTTTGATATCACAAACACACGTGTATAAATATATATAACATTTGTATGCGTGTAGACATCGTGGATCCAAACCCTGGAATCAGCCATAGGAGGGCAATGGGCTAATAGCAACCCGCCCATCTAGATAATAAAGTATTTTGTGTGTCTGTGTGTATTTATTAATCAATAACCCTTTAATGTGTATATGTATGTATGAAGCGTCCAAGTTAGGATCGTAACGTTGACAATAAAGCTCTTGCACTTTGTTAAACTGCAAAAACGACCCGAGTGCTGATATGTTCATCATACGTGTTATTTATAATTTGTGCATGTTTTAATATACATTATAAAATATTTCCACAAAGATGAACCAATGAATGTATACATGTATTTAGTATAAATATAGGAACATACTTAAGTACAAGTGGGTAAGTAACAACGTGAGCTTAAATATTAAGAAAATCTAGAACAAGACGCAAAGTTATACAAACAGTGTATTGTTCTATATTATTTAACCCTTTGGTGCCAGAGGGGTACGCAATGCATCTGCAATGCGTTGCGTACCCCTCTGGCACTCAAAGGGTTAATATTTAAATATAGGAAAGGTGAGAGAAACGGAATTTTAGGAATATGAAAAATACAACAAACATTCTATTGTAGGATGTACGTGGAAATGATATATATTTTTTTAATTCATTCGTCTTGATGGATCAACCCTTACATTGCCAAGAAAAAGACCGAAGTATTAACTCTTTGAGAGTCACCTTCCTGGCACACGAACGGTTAACATGTTCTTAAATCAAGATCCGGAGAGGATAATCCATTCACTCACAGGGAGGTGTTCAACTCATCGACAGCCGCTGGCACCCAAAATGGTTAACCCTCGGCGTGCCAGAGGGAAATCCAACGCATTGCTTAGCAATGCAATAGATAACTCTCTGGCACTCAGAATTAAGAGTAAATTCCAAATATCAACCCAAAGAAAGTTAGATGAGAGGAATGGAACAAGGAAACAGGAGAAAATGAGTAAGAGAGAGATAAAGCCATTACTATGGAGTCCTAGTTACTGAATGTTCTTGGAGTCCTTAGGCTCTGTAGCAAGGCACCCCCACCCCCTCTGTATTACTCGTGTTTTATTCTCTCTCCCCTTGTCTTCTGTCTCTTGTGTTCTCTGTTCTATTTATCTCCTTCTTACATACCCAAATCCAGAATCCCCTCCACAATATGTACATTTCCAGTCCTCTCCTTCGTGTCCCCCTCCATGGCCTTATGTGTAAGCACGAAATGGAGCGATTCTGCACCATAGGGGACACATACAAACTGTCCGGATGCCCATTGATTTAAATGGGGCTTTAAATCCATTACAATTTAGGACTACAACGCAGAATTCACTGGGTTAACATAGTTACAATGAAATATCCGACTACTATTTGGAGTCAGGAAGGATTATTTTTACACAATTGGGGCTTAATTGGAAATGGCTCCAGTGTTTTTTTTTACCTTCATGTGGATCAACAGGAGCGAGATGGCGTGGGCTGATATTGACGGACACGTATTTTTTTCAGCCTTCTCAACTGTTATTAAAAAAAGGAGGGAGGTTTAATCCGTATGGGTTTAAAACTCATTGTAACGTGAATGTCTATGTATCCTCCTTTAGTGCACTTGGTTTGCTCCAGAATTAGTCCATTTCGACTTAGTACATCAGCCTCTTTGCTTTTACATGAAAGCATGTCTTTTTTTATCTTAACGCTGTGAGTGGGAGGTGCGTGCAACGCACTGCTCCGCAATCCGTTGCACACAATGACACTCAAAGGGTTAAACGGTCGTATTTTCAAAAGAATGTAATAAATTCTGGGGCAAGCTAACGGCATTATAGAGGAGCACAAAAATGCCAGTAGTTGTTAAATGGGTATTTAACCCCCTGCATGCCAAAAAGCGATGCGTTGATACAAGGGGTTAAAAATCCCAATTTCAGTGACTGAGAGTGTTGGGATATGTATTTATCTCCCATGGTGCATTTGGTTTGGTGTAGAATTGCTCTTCATGTATGTTGTGAGTTAAGGCCCATACTCTTGTATTCGCTCTCTCATATATCTCCATTTATTTTTAGGCATTTTCTCCTCCTTACCATCTCCTAACCTACACTCCTTCATCTTCCTCTCCTACACTCCTTCATCTTCGTAATCCAATGTAGCCCTCTTTTTCTCTCTGTTTATGGGGTGGTCTGGGATCACCTTGTCGATTTATTAAAAAAAAAAAAAAAACAGTTGTACATGTTAAAATCAAAGAAGTTACATCCATTCATCCAAGAAGTTCAGTGTGCAAATCCTGGTTCTTCATTCTGAGCTATAAAATCTACAGTTTTCTTTTTCCACTGATATGTCATTTATCAAAACAGATTTTCAGTATGTGAGATTTGCAGACACACCAGCAGGATGTAGCTTTTATTCTCGAAATATGTCTGACACCTTTAACCCGTTAGATATAAAAAGGTTCCCAGTGAGTGGGAAGGCCCTCTAGCACTCAATTGGTTAAAGAAATTAAGTATGCCTTCATCACAATTGAATGTTTAAACCCCTGAGGACAACGAGTGCGCATTGTATTTAGAAACAATACGTTCCACGCCCCTCTTTTCCCCAAGGGGTTAAAGAATTACAGAATGCGAGAAAGAGGCACACACAGCCTTATATACACTAAATAAAGAACAAACCAACAAACAACTTCCCACTGGTTTAAAGCCTCACACATTTTGCATATTAGATAGGTCTCTAATGTATAGCGCCCATGGGGGTTAACCCTTTGGGTGCTGCCACCCCTCTGGCACCCAAATAGTCCACATTGAAATTAATGGGAGTTTGGGGATCTTTATTAAAATGTCTCCCCTACGGTGCAGTTTGTTTGTTCCAGAAATTTAAGTGCCAGGGAGAATGCCCGTCGAATTGCTTGGCACTCAATGGGTTACAAACACCTGTGGGAAATGTCACCTATACACCAAAATCGGTATATAGCTCAGTTCTCCAACAAAACGACTCTATGCTTTTTATTACCCCCCGAAAAGCAAGGTGCGAACTAGCATTGCTGTAAAATGTGTTCTGTAACTGTGAGATATATTAAATGTTATCTGTTTTTCTTCCCTATAGTCCATTTGCCTAGTGCTGAGCTGTAAGAGGATCCTTCAGGGGGGATAAAGTCAGGACGCCCAAGAAATGGTCCCAGGATCCGGGAGTGTCTGAGCTATGGCCCAGCGTTTATCAGGTTCTACTTTATAGGAATATCCCAGTGTAAGAAAATGAGCCTGCTTGGTGCATTTCTACACATCTGCTATTTTTGGACAATTACACCTCTGTGTGACATCTGGAGACGGAGGGCTTTCCCTGAAATTTCTAAACTTCTCACACGATGCTAATGTGTTAACCCTTTGGATGCCAGGTGTCTAACGCATTGCCTTGCAATCATTATAAATAAGTGCCATTTATTTAAATGAACGTTGAACTTCAAGATACGTCTTTTTGATAGACTCCTGGCATTCGTGGGGTTAAACGCCCCATTTAACTCAGTGGGGAGTTTTATTTTTCCTTGTTTTCTGTTTTCCACAGAATTTCTCCAGTTCGTAGTAAACCAGCCTCACTGAGATGGGTAGACTAAGTATATCTGGATTAAACTAACTGCGCCCATAGAGGACTAACAAGTATTCTCAAACTTCCCACTGATATTAACCCTTTGGATGCCAGAGGGGTACGCAACGCATGCATTCAATTGGTTAATGGTACTTGCAACTGCATGAATGCTAGAGATTTCTCCAGCATATTGCTTGGCATGCAAGGGGTTAAAACAGCAATGCATAACAGGCAAGGGCAACCTGACCCCCCAGCTGTTGAGGACTGCAGCTTCCACTAGACTGTCCAACAATGATGAAAGTTGTAGTCCTATACAGCTGGAAAGCCTCAGGTTGCGCAACTCTATTGAAAGCAACTAGCAGAGTTCTCCTTTTTCAATTTATTTAACCCCTACTGACTTCTAAAAGCCCCTAGCATCAAATACTTTAATCTTGGTTGTTGTAATTTTTAACTATGTATACCATCCCACCCTATTGTACAGATTTGTTTCTTTTTTTTTCTCAATTGTACAGATCTGCAGAATCTGCTATTTTTTTAATTAAACGATAATAATATTATTCTCACACCTTATGAGTCGCTGACTGGTTTCTGTTTTGGAAATGGGACTTCTGCTCTGAGCTGAGAACGATTGGGGCAATGTTTTAACTCTTTGCGTGCCAGAGAGGTGGGCATTTCTTGTGGCACTCAAGGGTTAATCAGCTTTGGAAAGGATGGGGAGGGGGAAATCCAGCTTAAAATGTGGGTAGTGGAAAAATTGCCTTTGATCAATAGAGTGTGGCTGAGTGGCATCCAGCTTGTATTCGCAGCCAGCTCCCATAGCGGGTCATCAGTCACCCCACTAGCATAATATATATACTGACCTTAACCCAGCTAATCTACATTTTGCCCATCAGTATATACTGTGTCCTCAGCACTCACACAGCAAGATAAAGACAAGACAACATGAAATATACAGGTTGATAATTACACAGTGAAGGGGAGTTATTACTCAGGCGGCCATATTGTGCATCTTATGTATAAGAGCACGTTATATGCAAACTGCATTATTATAGATCATTTTGGTACATATTAGAAGTGAATGGGTGATGGTCGTTCTCCTATTGTTTATAATACAATTAATAAATTATATTAATCTTTAGAGTGCCAGAGGGGTACGAACCCCAATGAGTTGCTCGCCCCTCAGGCACTCAAATGGTTAAAATAAATTATCTGGTCTAATAGATGCAGATCTGTGGCAGAGTGGACAACTGGAGGCTCACCAGCGTTTGAGAACTACAACGCTCATCAGTCCCAGTCAGCCAAGGCTGGCTGTTATGGGAACCGTAGTCCTCAACAGCTGGGGGGCCGTAGTTTGCCCACCACTCATCTACAACTCATGTGCTGTAACAAACTTTATTTAAACGTATTATTTTCTTTATTTAGAATTTACGTTGTATTTGTTTTCTTTAACACGCAATTATATTTTGAAAATGTGTAACGCTTCTTCAAGATGGGTCGGCGACAAGTTAAGACTTACGTGTAAAAGAAAAAAGAGGAACATTTCTAGAGCAAACCAAATACACCACGAGGGACAAATTAAACGTCCTAAAATGTCCATTGATTTAACTGGAGATCTCTCTAACGTCCATGAGGTTCAAATCTCAGTTTGAATAAATGGGAATGTTTAATTTGCCCCTTGCCGTGCAGATTGTCCCAGAATTGTTTCAATTTGGAACAACTCTTAGTTGCTACCAATGATTGCAACTCTTTGGGAGACCTCTCCAGCATCTAAAGCGTTAAGGACTTCTTCCTGACACACTCTAGGTTTCACAGGTTCCATGTTCACTGTGCTATTATGGTACGGAAAGGGGTTAAGGCAGGGAACCCCTTATTTGTTTGCTATGAGTTTTCCTGAGTGGTCTTTTCTCAGTAAACCATACATAACAACCCGAATCACTGGCTTTCTTGTCATAGAAAACTAATTACAGAAATACTCTCCATGCCTACATAACCCTGCATCTGTGTCTTGGGTACAAAGTAATGTGAAAAGACCTAGACACTGAATGGACACACGGGCTGTAAAATAAAGCCAAGACATCAGATCAGGGAATATGCCCTTATCGATATGAGCTCAGCCTTGGGGGACTTCACAATCCTGTAAAGGTTTGGTCAAAGCTTACAATGGTCAACACTTCGGGTGCTAACTAACAAAAACACTTCAACGATTGTGAAATACACGAAAATGCTCGGCTACTTTCTTCGAGATTATATATATCCTGGATGGAATTGGTACTGCTCAGCTCATCAAGAATTTGCGTTTTATATTCTGTTAACCCTTAGAGTGTTAGAGAGGTATCCAACGCTTTCAGTTGGGGTAAAATATATATTGAACGTTTGCTTTTCATCAAGACCCCAGAGTGCATGTGTCAGTGAATAAAGTAAACCTTACCCTTTTGTTTAATCGCAAAAACAACCCAATAGACAGTCAATTTATATAGATTTTCAAATAAATATAAATCTACAAAAATTAAAATATTTTTCTCTCTCCTATACATATTATACATAGTCAGTGGTGTCAGTAGACATTTTCCAGGAGGGCCAAAGCCATAATATGACCCCCAGGCCAGCCCATCTAGCCCCTTTATTTATATGGGGGGGTTAATTGTAATGGGGGGGGCAAGTGCCCCCCTTGCCCCCCCCCTCCGGACGCCCATGTTATATAGTAGAGTGGAGATTGTACACTCAGAAATGCTTTAGACTTGAGAAAGGGAGTTTATCCCGAAAGCTTGTCAATACAAAATTCTGTTAGTCCAATAAGAAATGTATTACAAGATACTTATTTTGTTTATTTTACATATATTATATATATGTATATATATTATTATTTTTTTTGCACCCAGGTAGTGTTTAGATTATATCTCCATTGGAGCAGATGCAGTCACTCCTCGTTTTACAAATAAATAAATAAAGTTCATTAATCTCAACGTTTTGGCTCCCAGGGGAGTCTTTATCAAGTTATTTATTAACCCTTTGAGTGCCAGATAGGAACCTTACATTCAAATGGTAAAACACATACAGAAGCTGATTTACTAAGAACTGGGTGTATTGTGGTGGAAATCAATTACATCATAGAGGACACCTACAGAATCTCCCTTGTTTATGTAACATGTGGTGCTATTAGTGGCTTTTAAAGCCTTGGATTTGGACTAGCAATGCGATGCAAATCACTCTAGGAGTTAAAAGATCCCTTTAAATGCAGTAACAATATGTTCTTGCCCCAGAGTCACTCCTAGAACTTCAGCCTCCTAATTATCCCAGTTGTGCCCCTCTCTAGGGCTGTTTACTGCCAGGGCAAGGATGGCATTTCCCTATGGATATTGCATTTGGCCCATCATCACGACAAGGTCCCCTTTCCTGTCACACTGTGCAGAGTTCAGATTCCACATATTACATGTCTATTGTACAAGATCCACCGCCTGCATGTCGCAATTCCCAGTATATGTCTATTGTGCAGGATCCACATACTAAACTTCCCTTTATTCTATAATAATACAAGATCCACTGCCTGCATTCCGACCTTCCCTATATTCTATAATATAACTCAATCCACTGCCGGCATACCGATCTTTCCTATACGTTATATATCTGTACAAGATCCACTGCCTGCGTGTCACAGTTCTCTGCATATGTCTATTGTGCAGGATCCACATACCAATCTTAATTGTATTACATTATAGTACAAGACCCACCGCGTCATCCCGACGTTCCCTATATTATATAAAATAGTATAAGATCCACTATCAGCGTGCCGATCTTCCTTATATATTAATATATTTATACAAGATCCACTGCCAGCATGTCGCACTTCCCTGCATATTTGCTGTTGCACTGTGGGTGTCCATTGCGGATGTGCCGCACACCATTATTATACATATAGATAAAACACACACACACGTATTTTTAACATGATCCTCTGCTGCTATGTCCATTCCCCTTCCATTCACACAGCAGATAATGCAAATTTACAGCAATATTTACCCTCCTCATTTAAGCAGGAAGGCTGAACATTTAGCTGAAGCCCTACCAACCAGGCCTCTGAACATTACAGTTAACCCCATGTGCTGGATCTGCCTGGAATATAGCATTTCTCTCTCTCTGAAGAGGTTAAATAGTCTGGTGGAAATATCAAACCACTCCCCTGCCGTGTGAGGTCAAGTAAAAAGGTCAGAAAATCGTTTGCATTGGACGTCTGTCATTTTAACCCTTTCCCTTTTCGTGGTCAGGTGAGTGTTTAACTCTCTAGTCTAGATCAATCATTGGCAAACAGGCATGTTGCAACACATTGGTTTGTTGGAACACGTTTTTTCTTGCAAACGTGTCACATAATTTTTAATTTCGCAGCTTCATGTGTCACAACTTAACCCTTTACAAGTTTGAGGGTTGTGCAACACATGCTTTGCACCCCATGGTATTCAGTAGGTTAAAAACATTTTATATCAGAGTGGGCGCCAAGAAGGTGGTTATCACCCTCAGTATAGTTAGTTACTGAAATCTTCTCTAACGCATCCTCCTATATATATATATATATATATAATAATTTGCTAGGATGTTTGTCACGATGCAGTCATGCGCAGTAGAGACGGTCTGCGTTTGGGCACTCTCTACTGCGCATGATTGCATCTTGAGTGAGGCGACGCAAGACTGCATCGTGTGGAGCAGTGATGTAGCAGCCTCTTAACCCTTTGAGTGTCGGATGTGTACGCAACGCATTGCAAAGCAATAGGTTGCGTACCCCTCTGGCACTCAAAGGGTTAACATTACCCGGACCTTGGCCAGTGTACAAGGGGGCATTAAAAGCAAACGGTGGCAATTCTGTGGCAAACCAACTGCACCATAGGGGACAATAAAAACGTCTCATTGATTCACATGGAGAATATAACCCCTTGAATGCTAGGAAGGCCTTAAACGCATTGTGAAGCAATGCGTTGGAAAGGGCACCTCTAGCATTCACGGGTTAAAATTCCATTTAAATAAGTGAGAGTTGGACGATTTTTTCCCATTTCCCTTTAAGACACACTTTATTCCAAAACTGAACTGTACAACGTTGTGGAACTTGTTGGAGCTTTAAATAAATACACAAATATGAAATCATTATATCATTAATAATTAAAAACAGCAATATCCTGGACAGGGTGGGATTGGTTTGTGCACCCCAATGATCTAGAACTGCTGTAATCCTGGAATAAACCAAAATGTACAAATTAAAATTCCCAAATTCCCATTAATTCAAAGATGCCTTTCAATATATTGAATGCTACAGAGGTCTCCAGTTCATTCAATGGGCTAAAGATCCCCACATAAAGACAATATGAATTACCATTCGTTCCCTATGGAGCAGATAGTTTATTCCAGCTCAATGGTAGGCAACGGGAGGCCCTCCAGCTTCTGCCAGGCTACAACTACCATCATTCAACGATAGGAGTTGAAGTCTGGCAGCAGCCTCAGGTGGATGGTGGGGAGTTGCAGTCAGGCATCATCTACATGGGGATGATGGGAATCCTAGTCGGCAGCAGCTGGAGGACTTCATGTTGCCCACCACTGCTTTTTTCAGCCTTTGTCTCAATGGAAGGCAAAAGCAGTGATACACAAAATCTAGGTGTAAGGAGAGAAAATGCCAAGCCCACACCCATCTGGCTGTATTTGAAGATATAAGCTTTTTTTAGAATTACTTTGTGTGCTATTTTTTCTTGATCTTAACACACTGGATGCCAGAGGGCTGCTAACCCAACTGACAATGTCATGAGACATTTGTTTTCTTCCTGAAAATTCCGTAATGCAAGTTCTGTGTTATGGGTCAGAGGCCTTTCTTTCCCTGTGTCAGTGTGGTCACTGAGGCTGATGTAATAAGAAAATGTTGAGCAGTTCTGAGGCAAATCAACTGCACAATTGGAGGACAATTAAAACTCCCCGTTGATGCAAATATGTAACCCTTTGAGTGCCAGAGGGGTGCGCAACGCATTGACCTCTGGCTTTTAAGGGGTTGAAAGCTCCATTTAAATCAATGGCCATTTGATGCCTTATGGTGCAGAAGCTTTGCTCCTGAATTGATCCAGTTCTTTGTACATAGCCACATTAGGACGTTTCTTAACCCCTTAAGGATTAGAGGTGTCATGAAGTGGTAATGGACCTTTATTGTGTTGCATTAGTTCTGAAGATACTTGTGTATGTGGAATACTCAATAGAAGAACTTCAAGAGACACAAGGGAGGGCTGATCTGGGGGGCAATTGTCCCCTGGGCTGGTCATATGTCTGGGCAGGTGGGCCACTGCCCCACTCAATCTCCCTTTTGCTGGTGTAAATGGAACTACACTAGTGATACCACATAGCTTACAACTGAAATGGAGCAACACAGATGATATCACTATAATAAAAATGGAGCTCCACTATCAGCATAACCCATTTCCCTTCTATGCTCTATGGCATCACTAGTGTAGCTTTAGTTACATTGTAAGCTCCGCATCATCAGTAGCATAGCTCCATTTTAACTGAAAACTATGTAGTATCACTTGCTTTACTTCACAACATTAATGCCAATTTTAAAATTAGCAAAAGGGGTTGGACAGGAACAGTAGAAATGGGCCACTTCATGGTATTTGCCCGTGGGGCCACAATTTGCTAGCCTTCCCCTGACCAGATATGATGCCCAGAACATTTGAATTGTACGCCGCTGTGGCACTCAAAGGGTTATAAGTCATGTTGGATGAGTGTCAATACACATCTGATATAAACGTGATGATCTTGATCCCAGACAGACAAACACACACTCTCTCTCTCTCTCGTCAACTATTTGGGGGTGTCCTGGATTCTTAGTAAGTTATCACAAATGCAGATGTTAAAAGCATCAAATGGAATATAAATGACACAAAGTAAAAAGAAGACCTCCGTGCAGATGAATCGACCCTGGGGGATACCCAGGCTTCAACCTGAAGTGTGATTTGGCATTAAATGGCTGAGCAGGGAGACAGTGTGAACAGGCTGGCAGTGTCAGCGTTATTAGTTATTTTGTGTCATGGTTTGAGGTGTAGTTGTAGGATGGGGCTTTCCTGAGGGATCGAGTCTTCATATAGGAGTGAATTAATCTTCTCACGTAAGGCAACCACTCTGCCTTAACGCTTTCGTGACCAGAGGGGTGTGTATTGTCATACAGGCAAGTGAAGAAAGCATGTGCTACTTGCTTATTTATTCAGGTGTCCTTGGTATGATATTAACCCTTTGAGCGTTAGAGGGGTAGGGAACGCATTGACCCCCTCTGGCACTCAAAGGGTTAAACCATAGAATGATTAGCAGAGGTTTGAGGGCCTTTCTAGCATCCAGGTGGCAAAGAAGAATAATGGTTAGAGACAAAAGTGGAGCAATCCTGGCCATGCTGATTGCACCGTGAAAGAGAGAAAACGCCATTACTTCAAAACCGGTTGGGCAACTCGAGACCCTTCAGCTATTCAGACCTACAGTCCCCTGTACAGCTAACTGGGGATTATGGAAATTGTAATTCTGAACAGCTGGAGAGCCTCAGGTTGCCCTTGGTGAGGTATCTAGCATTGAAAGGGGGTAACAAAGCTACTTTTCAGTCGATAAGAAATGTATGTTTTGTTTTGTTTTTCCTATCACGTCACACTGTTCTTTTAGCTTATTAAGCTAATATACCAAAAAACGTCACAATCATGGTGAATAATAAACTCCCCCGGATCAACACTGATTTAAATAGGGCCTTTAACCCCTTGGATGCTAAAGAATGTGAAGTAAATGCTTTGGATATCTTAAATTAATGGGAATATTTACTTCCCAGAACTGCTCCAAGACATCAGCCTTTATAACTGTCCAATCACTTGATCCAGCCATCACAGCATTTATAACAAATGTGCTCTAGTGTAAAACATGTCAGGTCTAGGATGATTTAGATTTTCCTGGATAAGAGACACAGACGGAAAACTCCACACCTCCCAATCAGTTTTTTAAGAATAACTACTAAAATTGTGTTTAGCCCAAATAACTAATTTGTAAATACCTTAGTATTTATAGTTTGCACGAGGGGAAATGACACTATAAAACATGTTTTATATACATCAATTGGAAAAGAAGTGCTAGAATACAACAGGTCATATTCTGCAGTCTGAGGGTGGAAGGCAGGCTTTCCTATTAGGCAGAGTAGGCAACTGACTGGGAGTGGGGGTATCGTCTGTACTGGCCACGCCTACATCGAGTAGGTGGGGGTAGAGCAATCCCAGTGTTCCAGGTTTATGGTAGCCAGTTTACATAAACCTTTATGGGACATTATTTAACCCACTGAATAAAAGAGGCCGAGTAGCAGAGGGGGGTCATAGGATTTTTTTGTACTTATATGTTACAAGGTAAGGCTATTTTCAACACGGTTGAAGCTAAAGAAACAACCATGTTGGTTATAGATGGGTATTCTTGAGTGTTTTTGCTTAGAGACACCTAAGATGTAAATCTGACCTTGTCCACATGCAGTATTAGAACACTGCATTACAAAAGGGATGGTGGATGGAATGACTCTCAGTAAAAGAAAAATGGTTAATCCAAAACTGCTTGGAATAATCAGAAGTCTGCCCAGAGAATTAAATAAGAACAGTGATTAAAATTCAAACTAGATGGACAACTTGGGTCTTGTCTGGAAACAAATGCTACATTTCTCTAACTCACATCATAAAGTCCAGGAAAGATCTTTGCCTATCACAACAGCTGTCAGATTTGGGCCTACATTTAGGATGATGTATCAAGACATTCAGGAGCAAACCAGCTGCATAGGACATAAATAAAAAAACAAAACACATTTCCATTGATTTAACCGAGTCTTTTAACCATTTGAATACTATAGGAGGTCTTCAGTGTATTGCAAAGCAAATTTTCCCAGAATTGCTCAAGTTATTCTTAATACATTGGCGTCACTGTGTATTTCTCATTCCTATCAGCCATGAGCATGTAGAACATGGATGTATTGGACGTATTTTGTGTTTATATAGCTGTAAAGAGTGGTATTTTACTTATACAGTCCTAAGGAACCATGGGTGGGGATTTTCTCTATAGAATCTCTCATTTAGACCGTTTACACGTCCTCGCAATAAGCAGACAACATAAATTAACCCTTTGAGTGTCAGGCGGGTGAGCAGCACACACGCTGGCGGGTTAACCCTTTCAATGCCCCCCTCTAGCACTGATAAGGTTGAAATGGAGCTCAAATACAACTACAGGTGTAACACACAAACGGTTTTATCAAGATGTAAAGGGTGCAACATGAAGAACGCCTGAACTGTTAAGTAATTATGTTGGCCAACTCTAGATTGTAAGCTCTTAGGAGTATGGACATCGCTACCTCTTGTTTTTACATAGTTGTTACTAGTGTTACTTTACTGTTACCATCTTTGCATCATTGTTACTATTGTTGCTGTCTTTCATTGTACAGGGGCTGCGTGATATGTTGGTGATCAATACATAATTATTTTGTCTAGTATTTTTATTATGGAGTTGTATTTCCCCTTTAAGAAATGCATAACAATCTTTAACCCTTTATGGACCAGCTGCCTGCGCAATGCATTGCCCACCCTCTCGGGTTTATATTAACCCCTTGAGTGCCAGCGAGGTATCCAACACAATACGTTGGAAACCCCTCTGGCACAAAAATGGTTTATTGTGTGCATTCCCATTAAACAGATCACCACTTCGCTGCGATCATTTAACCCATTGAACGCCAGGCACGAGGGTACTAAGCATTGTGATACAAAAAACACATTACAAGCAGAGCCTTAATAATAAAAATCAATCACACAAGACAAGAGACGGACAGGGAGACTAATAGTAACAATAATATATGTATTTATTATTATTATTGTTATTATCTTAGAATATGGAAGGTTAAAAACATATTCAGTGACCAAACCAACATGCAATGATTTTAAGGTGTGACCTTGGCTAACCTCACCACCCTGGGGAAATCTCTTAAAATATTGCTATTTAATACCTTTCCATCTGGAAAACAAAAAGTGTGCACCCTGTTAAATATAAACGGGGATTAATCCATCAGTCTAAATAATTGCATAATAAACATGGATATGTCATTCGCAGGATTGAGATAATTTTATATTGCAAAGAAAATACACGTATTAAGGGCCCTATGTCGAAAAGGAAAGGTGTGCAGTTCTGGAGCAAAATAACTGCACTATAAGGGAGAAAAATAATCTCTAGCATTCAGTGGATTAAAAGCCCAATTTTAATCAGATGGAATTTGGGGATTTTTTCTCTCTTATATTTCTCCCCATGGTGAAATTGGTTTGCCTAGAATGATGACTCCCGTTTTCTTTTCTACACAGTACACCAAGTACTAGTTTCTTGCGTAACCATCTAAGGGCTAATTGTTTCGTAAGGCGTTGCACAACCCACTGGGTCTTAAAGGGTTAACACCATTTCCCGTTTCCTGTCGCTTTAAACTGAATCAAACTTTTGAGTGCCAGAACACTCAAATGGCATGTATAAAGGCAAAACTGAATAGCTCTGGGATAACCTAGCTGCACCAAAGGAACGAATACAGATTGCCACATTTCCCACGTTTTAACCCTTTGAGTGCCAGGGAGCTGTCCAGATCACTGCAATGCATTGGTTGGCTACATCTCTGGCAATCAAATGGTTATATTGGTCCGTCTATTAACCCTTTGATTACTAGAGAGGCCCACAACGCAACGCGTCGGTTAGCCATCTAGCTACACTCAATCCCCATTTAAAATGAATGGGGAAGTTTGTCTCTTAGACGTAATCGGTTTGTTCCAGAATTGCCCAACGTTGTCTTTGTACATATGGACCAACTTATTAAATAAAAAAAATCAACAAGAACGTTTATTTTAATTTCTGATTCTTATCATGTGTTTCTAAACAACTGTCTGGGATAAACTTGCCTGACTGTCCGGCAGTGAATGGGTTAAAAAAAATCAGGTATAAAAGAATTACTTAGGGAGCCATTTCTTGTGGAAGAAAGGTCTCTACCCCATCTTCCCTCTGTAGGGGTCACTTATAATGCCCAGGGGTATATCAATCTGTCATTTTCTACAAACACACAAAAACGTTGTTAAAAAAATACACAAACGCCCTATGTGTTCTCTGGGCGAGACAGTCTGTGGTGCCAAAGGGTCCCAAGCACGTGTTCCCAGAATGCTGCCCGCTAAATGATGTGCCCTTTCTACAGCAGTCGTTCAGACATGGAAGATCATTAAAAGGGACGCCATCACTTAAAAAATGGCGATACCGAAGAAGCTTTTACATTTAACTAAAGGCTGCACCGGCCATATTTTATTCAGAAAACATGTTTTAAACATTTAGATCTATAGATTGTGTTTATCAAGGCATGCAGTTTCAGGACTGCATTACCCTCACCCCTCACTAACGCAACCCTTCTAGTGCTGGGCCTAGACCTGAAAGGGTTACGTTTAAATATTATATATTAAACACACATATACAGTCACACGTGTGTGGGGAGGGGGATGCAGGACTAAGACCACGTTCCTGCACAGCAAGATTTCATTAGTATAACATAAATCTAACTAAAAAATAGTTTACTAAATACAAACTGGCTAACACAAAATACAAGTCATTTTGAAAGCTCTGTCAAAAACCCAAAGCAATGCGTTGGGTACCTCTCTGGCACTGAAAGGGTTAAAAGGGGGCATTTGAACCGCCCCTCCTGCTTTGTGTTGCGTTTCCTAGCTCTATAAAATATGAGAGACATGCAATACAAAACAGTTGCTGAGGCGTGAGACCCTTGGCCACTTCTTCAGGGCTACCTTTCCCAGATTAGATACCACTATAAGAGGAAAGCTTTGCACTGGACAATAACAAGCAACGCAATATTCTAATTACATCCATCAACAGGGGAGTGTTGTTACACAGCAAAGTGACCTATCGTTCGCACTGAACCCAGCTCAGAATTCAGTTCAGGGACTACAAGTCCCTGGGCAACACCGAACACTTCATCACTTCTAGGAACCCCAGTTCTTAGAACTATGGGTATAGGCTTTTGATTGTGGATGGTCTGGATAATGTAATACCATAATTACCCACAAATAAGACTATATTTGTTCCATTTCCAGCATTTGCACACAACAACAGATAGATCTACAGATAGATGCATAAATAGGACACATAAATAGGACAGCAAAGTTTACTGTCAAACCTTAAATTCGCAAATGAAATATAAATCAATCTTTTAATACAATTGCTGACCGAAACGTTGACAATAAACTAACACATTTCAGTGCTGTAATATATTTGCAGAGTAGTGTCTCCTCCAAATGATCTTTTACTCCTCCAGGAGTGGTATCGAGAAAATGTATGTCTCTAAATATGTGCCTCAGGTAACTAGTAATAAATAATAATGATAATAATAATATTAATAGCAGATACACACTACCAACCCATACAGAAATGCAGCCTGTTAGTAGTGTATGCAGTGATATTTGTGCTTAGACCTGGAGGCAATAATTACATTTGCTACAAGAGATTGTGTTTATCAACCAAAGAAAAAAAATGCAGATTGTGGTATTTTGTGTGTGTATTTATCCCTTCAAGGTTAGCGTTTGTAAGCAGAATGGGCATGCACATTGTAAAGGTGTCTCCAAATATAACCAGATCACCATTCCCCCACCCAATCTCCAGGAGAAAACCCTATGTCTTGAGGGACAGTATATCCACCCCGCCCTTATATATTGCTCTCCAGAAAGTATAATTGCTTATTGTTATTACTCGATCAGGGAGGGACCCAATGTTGTACATAAAAAAGAATGCAAAAGATGAGCAATTCTGGAACAAATCATACGCGGGAACATAAATATAACTATTAATTTAACCCTTTGGCTGTCAGTTATCATTTCCCACACTCACTCCTTACTCAGGATTTAAAACTAGATAAAATGTTATATATACACACACATATACATACACACACACACACACACACACACACACACACACACACATATATATATACCAATGGGGATTTGGAGGATTTTTAAATGTCCCTTATGATGTGTAGCTGGTTCCTTCCAGAATGACTATACTTTTCATCTCAATACTGGGCTCTTCATTTGTATTCACCAATTATTATTATTATTATTATAGAGCAAACCCACAGGACCGGGAGCGGAGATGTGTACATAAACATTTCCATTCATTTAAATAGGGGGCTTTTAATCCCTTGTATTTTAGTGAAGTCTCTGACGAAATGCTAAGCAAGCCCTCTCCAGAATTCAATAGGTTAAAACACCGTTTTAAAAAAATACATTGGGGAGTTCATGTTTTCCTCCATGGTACAGTCGCTTTGCTCCAGAATTACGTCAAATCTTCTTAACCCTTTGAGTGCCAGAGAGGTTTCCAACACATGGTGATAAATATGTTTCTGGCACTCAAAGGGTTAGTTAATACATAAGCCTGGTGCGAATAAAGCTCCAGATGTATAGAGTACGCCAAATGACTAGAGAAACATATACAAAAACATGTCATTGCACGGTTGTGGCAGTGAATGGGTTAGCGCAACTTGTGTTTTAGGTGAAAGAGCCACGTAGACCCATTGATATGTCTAAGTGCTGGGTCCTGCAGGCCTCAGGTGGGGGCTTGGCTGGGGAAAACACACACACACACACACACACTGCTGCTATCCCGCAGAATAATGTATTCTTTCATGTCTCCTGTCAGTCTGGACAAGTTTACTTTGTAAATGAGACTCAGAATAAAACAATAAATAGATTTCTGATATGCCTCGTGTCTGAGTATGAAAAGAAAGTGAGAATCGTTTCTACACTCACCTTCACCTGCGATTTTCAGTGTTGGGGTGTTAAATCTAGTAAGGGGACTCGCACTCAGCAATATGCGAGTCTTGGCCCAGATTCGATCAAATTCATAGCTCTTGATAAAAGGGACCCAGACAAGGACCGGCACATCGATGATATATTTATTTGTCGAAAACAAGCAGTTGAAGTGTTTTACATACATTTAACCATTTGGGTGCCAGAGAGTTATCCAACGCATTACGCTGTAATGCGTTGGATACCACTCTGGCACCCAGAGGGGTTAACCGTTTAAGTGCTAGAGGGGTGTTTAGCGCAGTGATGCATTGGACACCCCACTGGCACTTAAAGGATTAATCTCAAGGTACCGATGGCTTAAAAACAGAACATAAAATGGATGCAACATTTATTGTTAAAAATATTGCACCCATTTCATAACATGCTCCAGTCGTGTGAGTGCTAAATATATTATATTATGCATTCCATATATACACACAGAGCTCCTCCTAAATGTTATTTTCTGCATCATACAATGTATGTCTCCTGAAGAAGCCAGAGAAATCCTTCGAATATAGGATTCCAATTAAAGATATAAACACAACTGTTATTTTATTTTTTCACCATCTTTCCTTGAATTGCACGTTTAAAAGCAAATCTAATTCTCGTGACAGCCGCAGATAACCAACCAAATATATGTGATGAATGTCTACGTAGACTAAACAAATCATATAGAGGGCAATGGTAACCCTGATGGTTTGTTTTAGTCGAATTTGAACTGAACCCCCTCAAAAAACATTGACCTGTGGAGTGTCAGGAGAGTGCGCAACGTTGTCTCTCCCCCCCCCCCGACACTCACAGTGTTAATAGCTTGATTCCTGCTGGAGCAAACCAACTGCAGGATAAAGGACAAATGTAAAATTCACCACATTACCACTGCTGTATATTGGACTAACTCCTTAAATACTAGAGAGGTCATCAACGCATTGCGAAGCAACATATTGGAGCCCTCTTGACATTTAAAGCGTTGACATTTCCATCAAGGAGAATGGCAAATTGCCCCCTATTGGTGCATTTAGTTTGCGCTAGAATAATATTCAAGTTCTCAGTATTGTCTACATACCAATATTTAAAATATACATTCTATATATACATATAGATAGATAGAAGAGAGATCACACATGTATATAAATAAAATACAAATATATACTTACAATTCCTACATCTGATGCTCCTTATAGAACAGTCTTCAAGTTAGGACTCTAAGCGTTACCTCCTGGCAATAGTTAATTTCTTGTTAAAATCAAGTCCCAATTTGTAGCTAAATGTAAGGAACGTGTTCACACACACATCTCCATCCAGTCTGTTGGCCTGTGTGAGCTGAGCACTGCATTTGTCCTCCATCTGTCTTACATTAAACTTATTTTTAATTCAGCCTCTGCGACTATCATTGCTAATATTAATAATACCATGCACGATGGACAGTCATAATTTTAAATCAGCCTATTTTGTGTTTGGTGCAAGGGAAAGATCGGAGAATAAAACTGTTCCGGAGATCTCTTATCACTTGCAGATTAAAGGAGAATCAGTATTTAGGGTGTATAGTTGTAGTGGGACCGACTGGGAGGCAGAGAGGAGACAGGAAGAGGAGTTGTGTAATCCCCCCCCCCCCAACTCTAGCACAATCCGCCACAAGACTTCCTCCTGATCCAGGCAAGATTTGGGGAAACGGTTCCATGAAGCGAGTTGTTGCATGTCAGAGAGAGCATGTTGTGATAAACAGGTAATTAGTGCCAGTGATGTGAGGCAGCAGACAGCAGAGCCTGCCTCACACACCCAAATATTCATAGTATTTGCAAACGCAGCTCTTCTGAGTGATCATTACAGGCTGTTAGAACAAGGGGATGGGGACTGAGCAAGATCTGGTGGCAAATTGAAGAGAAGAGATAAAACGGGACAAGAGAGGAGAAATGGCTCAATCTTTAGGAATCTTGTGGAGTCTATTGGTTCTTAACCCTGCCTGATGGGGGGGTCCTGTTGGACACCCCTAGGTTAACGCACTTGCTACCAGAGCAACAAAACAGAACTGAGGGCTTTATGTATAGCCCTCAGAGTGCCACTGAGGTATCCAAAGCACTGCAATTTGTCGAATATGGCGCTCAAAGGGTTAAATATTACGTTGAGCAACCCAAATAAATTACAAAAGACAAAAAAAACCTATTCATCTGAATGGGGTTTTTAACCCAGAGCGCTAGAGAATAATACGTTGGGCCCAGTGATTAAAAATCTCCATTAATATGTATAGGTTTTTTGCTTCTCAATTCGCCTCTATAGGGCAGTTGGTTTACCACAAATTTGCTCTACTTTTCTATAATAATTAGCATTTTTTTTATTATATACACATACATACATACATACACACGTGTATGGACACTACTAAATATGTCTCCCTGGAACACATGAATACAATCTATTTTCCATGGAATCGGTCTCAGAAATCAGTGGATATATTTGTCGTACGTGTGTTAACCCCTTCCCTTCCAGCAACTATAAGCCAGTGACCCTCGTACCTGTCACATTACAGACAGATGACAAGAGAGCCTATTGTCCACCACAGAGGCCAAGCTTAGAGTTCATTCCAGCCCGGATTGGGGGATGGTGTGTGGTGCATGTGCCTGTCCGGCTAGAGGGTTTATTACAGCCCAGGCTTGTTAGTTATTAATTATCAATGCAAACACGGACTTTGGGCAGATCAATGCTATTGAGTGCAGCTGATGTTTGGGATCACGGACAGCTCGGTGATGGATGAGCCGCCCTGATGGGTTTCTATGCTGGAAAGTCTTGTTTTTTTTCCCTCTGTCTCTCGGACCTGAGTATTATGCCCGAGGCTGGAAAGGCAATGGTGGAGAGAGAATCGTGTTTTTAGTAGCTCTCTCTCGGTGTCTGGGTATTTCCAGTGTCACTGTGGAGTGGATTTAACCCTGTGAGTGCCAGAAGGGTTCGCAACGCATTGAGGAACAGTGTGTAGCTAACGTCTCTGCTATTCAAAGGGTTTTATTTTGTAATATAGTTATTTTAAACCAGTTTTCCCAAAAGCGTTGATAATCTATTACATATGCATACAATCTGACCGCAGTTTGCGTTGCACCAGTGCGGATTCTTATTAAAGGGCCAGCAATGTGGAAGGCAGCAAAGCCCTTGCGCACTGAGGCCGGAACAGGAGGCAGCAGAAGGAGAGGATCTCTCCCTACCCCATTCGACTCACCCCATCTAGCCTATTCTGTTCAAAATAAGCATTTAGTTTATTTAAATGAGTCAGCTTGAGGGCTTACAGTTGTTGCACTACAACTCCTATCATCCTCAGCCACAACTGCAATCCAACAACGCCGGGTGGGGGTGTGTTTTGTTTTTTTTTGGTACAGGAAAGCGCAAAACAATGCGTTGCACATCCATCTGGTCCTGAAAGGGTTAAGGTAGCTGCAATGTCAACCATTTGAGTGCCAGAGTGGGTGTCCATCGCGTTGCGGCTGCACTCAAATGGTTACAAGAAAAATTACATAAACAGTATTATGAATGCAATACTCTCTGGACAAATTTCACAGACCTGGTGTAAACAATTGCCTGATTTCTTCTTAAACAAGAACTGTGGTTGATAGAGGTAAGCAGAGGAGAAATTGTTTCATTTTAACCATATCTATACTGGACATGAGGAGATCGACAATAAACAAACCACGTTTACACCAATCTGGAATACAAACACCCACAGAAAGACTGCGGTCTTAAGTTGTGATGTGATAAAACACAACGCCGATTTCCTGATAAAAAATCTTTTATCTTTTCGCATTGAAATTTGTCTCCACATCAGAATATAAATTTGAGAAAAAATTAAATTTAAAGAGACAAAGGCTTCTTTGTGAAGGCCCAAAGTACAGCAATTCCTTGTATCCTTCTCTGCTGGGGTCATCATATGGATTGGCTGTTTGGTCAGCTCACTTTAATCTCGTCTTAACTCTCTGCGTGCCAGTGGGAGTAACCAACGACTTGCAATGCGTTGGATACCCCTCTGACACTCAAAGGGTTAAACTAAACTCGGCGCTCTAGTTTTAAAATCAAATATCTAGCCCCACAGGGAAGGGTGAAGATTCAATTAATACACTACAAATCCAAGCCCATCTACTATTTTTGTGTGTGTATAATTATATACAAAAATATATTAAAGGGCCTTATGTTAAAAAAGGAAAGTGGAGTAGTGAGACAATCGAAGTGTTCCATGGACGAAGGAAAAAAAAATCATATTAAATTTAGAAAGGGCATTTAATCTATCGAACGCTGAGAACAGCAATACGTTGGGGGTCTCTCAAGCATTCAAGGATTAAAATACATTGGAATATGTATCCAGTTAGTACACCAGACTCAAAACATTAAATGGATGGGGAGAAGGGAAAGGTCTTAAAATTAACCATTGGAGAGCTAGAGAGGTATCCAACGCGAATGCGTTGGATACCTGTTTAGCATTCAAATGGCTAATATAAAAGAGGAGATTGTCCTGGCTTTAAAGTATATGTATAATACGTCGATTATTAAAAACAAGAGATTAAAAATGGCCCTAAAAAATGTTGAGTAATACTAGGGTAAATGAGGTATTATAGAAAACAAATACACACACCCTATATATTTAAATTAGTATTTTAAGTCATTGAATGCGAGAGGTCTCACATGCGAGGTTAAAAGCCCCTCCTAAAAAAAATGCTGTTTGTCCCAGAATTGTTTCAGTTCTCATTTGTGCATATAACGTATTGTGTAACACGAAAAATTACAACATATGGAATCTGATTGAAGCGTGGAGATAATTAAAATCTTGTGTCAAAATTAAATTTAACTTAATATTTTAGTTCGCCAGTAAAAGCTTTAAAATAGCAAAGAAATCCCCACATGGACGTAATTACCAGGCGCTTTCATAGCTTTGAGACAAGAGCTGGAACATATTTCCTGAGAAAAAAAAATGTTATCACTGGATAAGAATTATTATTTTTTTTTTTAAGTAAGGACATTTTAGAGCTAAAACTACACTTATCACACACACTAGAATGACCCAGTGTACGATTACTGGATCCCTGTGATCATTACCCCTGATATTATTATAAATAATAAACAATGAAAATATTTATATTATATATAATGTTTGTCCACGTCCTGTATCAGAATCCAGAGGCGACATTTAAATAGAAAAAAAATTAAATGAAAGTAGGTCAAAATTACTGCCTCGTCTGAAGACAACAAGAAAGGAGTTAATTTCTCCTAAAACTGACACTGCACTGTTAGTCGGAAGACTCCTCATTGCTAACTCCTTTGTTAACTGAAAAGTCGATTGCTTTAATTAGAAATCGTTAAAAAAAATCTATTTTATTTTCTACTAAAGAAACATAAAATTCTGCTCAGGATATATATATATATATATGTAGAAAATCAATGTAATTACAATAAAAAAAAATTGTACTGATTCACTGGATTTATTAAAATCTACATTTAAAGGAAAAAAAAAAAGTTTAAACACATTGAAGACCAGAGAGGTGTGCAAACACGTTGCGTCACACGTCCCTTTGGTGCTCAGAGGGTTAACTAGTTACTCTTCCTGTTCTATTCTTATTAAACTTATTTTTGCCTCAGCTCTGTAGCTACATGTTGTGAAATCAATCACAGCCTGCTCGTGTATTTGGCAACAAAAATCTAAGGGCCTTATAGTTAAGAGGAAAAATTGGGGACATCGAGGCAAATCAACAGCAACATAGGGAAGAAAGCGAAAAATCCTAAATTTCCATTAATTTAAAATTGGGTTTAACCCCCCCCCTTAATAAATCTCCAATAAACAAGGGATTAAAAAGTTCCATTTAAATTAATGAAAATTTACCTCTCGGTGCAGATCTAATAAATATATCACAGCATAAAAAAACGAAAACGTATGTAATTTCACTAGATACACAGTCGACTATAATAAAACGTACACATAAAAAAAAATTGTGATTAAATACCACGTCATTTGCTAAACCGGGAACTGAAAAAAATAAAATAAAAAAATAGGACAGTGAATAAAATGAAAACATCTTTGGAAGGCGAATTGTAAAATACATATAATCCACAATCGTTTTATTTCCACTCTACCACCGGAGCTTGTTTGTTTTCTAAATGTTAGACATTGCCATTTTAAAGGTGTAGTTATAAAGTGTTTATCATATTTTCCTCATTTATTGTAGAAAAATGTTAATGTGTGTGCTTTCCAGAAATTGTATGAATCGGTTGTATTTTGCAGTTTGCGTTCAGTATAAAAAATCGATTACAGAGGTGGGATGGATACACCTTTAAATAGCATTTTTTTTATTATATACAGCTTCTTTGGTTAAAAAAAAAACAACAACTATATATTATATATTTTACAGGACAATAAACAGAGTGGAAATCCTGATGCCGTATAATATGTAACATAAAAATCAGCAATGGAAATATTTATAACCCACACCGAAAAAAAATGCTATAAAAAAATTCAGATGCTCACCTACCTAAAGTGTGGTGTCCTGGCTCATTTAAATGCAGTCCATACAAAAGTGAGGAATAAACCTTGAGAAGTGCAGAGCAATACAACAGGGTGGGGAAACGATTCCCTGATCTGCCAGAACCCTCAGTTGCTTTTATTGTTGTAGCAAAAGGGAAGTTTGTCTTGATTGTCGCCTCTTGCGTTTTATTTAATTTTTTTTACTGCGCGGTCACTGTACAGATCCTTTGTGCTCCCTTTTTTCTTATATGATTATTATAGTATTTAGGATTTTTGCGACTCCCGCTCAGGGGTCTCTACCTGCCTGTATGGAGCAAATCCATTCAATTAGAGCAGAGGCTGCTGGTAGCTGTATAATCACAAATTTATGGCTCTGTGACGTTTCTCCTCTCCCACAATGGACTCCCAGTGACATTAAACAGAAAATTGATGAGAGAGAAACGAAATTTAATCTCCTTTCCCCAACCGAGGCATTTAAATACTGTTTTGCAGTTCTCCCTCACATTTAACCCATTTTATTCCACGCTGTCTTATTCACTGGCTTCCAAGGGGTTACCCTTCCTAGTCTATTACACTCCCATCCCCCACCCCTCCCTCCAGCGCGCACACACACCCAGTCGTCTCGTCAGAAATAAACAAATCTACATTAAGTGAAACATCAAGATTTATTCATTTATATGCTCACCTTGCTAAAATGAAAACAACGTTATTTAATTCCCTGTATAAAACATGCCCAGTTACCCACCACCCACAGTCCTTTGCAAACCGCAGCACCCCCTACCACATCAAATGCGGAATTCCCCCCAGAATATCATCTGTAGAGATCTGAGTCTCGGTGTAGCAAGCTAAACAGGCAGTCCAAGCAATGTATTCCACCTCAGGGCCTCGCAGGGAGAGAGCAGCCCAAAGACACCTGTGAAAGGCTTCAAATCCTCCTTCATTCTCCTGAAATCAGTGTCCCTGTGACCGCTGTCCTCGCTTCTCCGCCGATGTCCGGTGATCGGTGAGCAGCCACTTTTCTTAAAGGAGCCGTACTCTTTTCTCTTCACAGCTCCCGGGCCTGCTATTGTCCACCATACCCGCCAGGTACCGCCCCGAGCAGGGACGTCATTGGCACCGCCCTTAAACCTAGTTGATACAGAGAGGGAGAGGGCAAGGATAAGAGTTATGCAGAGTTTTCAGGGACAATAAATGCATATTAACTCTTTTGAGTGCTGGTTAGGTTTGCAGCGAATTTAGGAGTACTGCGTAGCACACTCCACTGGCAAATAGAGACCGCTAAACAAACGTGCTTCATCCTATATAGGTACTTTATATAGTTCTGGGACAATTTATTTTTCTGCTTTAGAAAAATAGTCCTGTAATAATCACATTACGTGTACATTAGAAGCACTGTGAGCCCTCAAATACATAGGACCCATCTGTAGAAACCAGACTAAATAAGAAAACAATAAGAAAAAATACCTGAACAGCCGTGAATGATGTATATAGATAGGTATGGGTAGTGATAATATTTTGGAAAGGCATCTGTGTGCTGCAAATATCTAGTATGTGTACCTTAATACAGCACCCATGTGTATCTGTTTTTTACATTCTATCTGAAGTTTATATAAGGCTTTGTCCTGATGTCTGCCTCTAGGTCACGCCTGCTCACTGCAAATAATAGTCTACTATAGACATGAGTGGCTCATAAGGGACACAAGTCGTTATCAGAAACTATTAGCAGTAGAATAAAACACAGATACATTACAAATAAAATAGTTAACACATAACTGATTGTTGTTTTGAAGGTCATCTACCTAGGTAAGACCTTATTAATAATAATAATAATCCTTTATTTATATAGCGCACACAGATTCCGCAGAGCTTTACACTCATATTGGTTCCTGTCCCCATTGGGGCTCACAATCTAAGTTCACCTATCAGTATGTTTTTTGGAGTGTGGGAGGAAACCGGAGTACCCGGAGGAAACCCACGCAAACACAGTGAGAACATACAAACTCATTGCAGATGTTGTCCTTGGTGGGATTTGAACCCAGGACCCCAGCGCTGCAAGGCAACAGTGGTAACCACTGAGCTATTATAAACAAACTAAGAACCACTTATTCTTGGGACACAATTTGACAGTTGGTATCAGGGCAAATAGGATGTTGATCCAGATAGATATCCAAATGCCTTTTGGAGACAGGTAGGATTGGAAACATCCTCAATAGGGTGTTTAAGGAGAAAAACAAAAAAAAAGAGGCGCCTGAGAAATAACTAACAAATGAGTATACCCGTAGCATTTTATATACACCCAATGATTGTGGTTGAGACAGGGCTTATACCCACTCACAACAATACAAGCCTGCAGATAATTGACTCCTGTCTTTGATCAGGATACCAGGTTTCAATGTTGGAGAACAAAAGGGTGGAGCTGCTGTATGTTTTCTTTTATAAAAATAAAAACTTTAATTAAAATAACAATACAAAATATAAAATAAAGATGTCACTAATAAGCCATAAAGGTCAGCTCTTTTTACCGTCTTCACTGCTTCTTCAAGACTAAGTGGCTATCTCACAAACAAAAGGAAAACAATAACACCAGCAAAACAAACTACCTGTTTAAATATCTCTCCCTTCTTGCCCATTGGCAGAGGGTAACAAATCCCTAAAAATTTATCCAGCCACCAGGGACAGACTTCATACTTTCTGTAAGGAGTAGACAAATAACACGAAACAGAATAAAAGTATTTTATAAATATAATTTAGAATAAATTACATTTTTAAAGCATATAATGTCTCAAACCTGAAGTTAATCTCTATCGAGACTGGAAATATGGAGATGCTTCACATTGATTTTAAAAAAATTAATAGTGCTTTAAAATATAACAAAATATCTAAATAAAAAAATATTAGAGCCAATGAAAAAAAAAAATAAAACTGAACAGAATAAAATTAGAAACTAAGCAATAAAGCAAAAGAAGAAGCATCTATATCCAAATGGAAGTATGAACAAGTCGATCGCATAACAGGAAGTTACGTAATGTATCGGAATACTGGAACCCAGAAGCACTTCAAATTGAAAGAAAAATATAGCCTCTGTGTTAAAAACATGACTAGAATTCAATTATGTCAAATATCAACAAAAACGTTTAATGAAATGGAGTGATCCTGTATAACCAGAAGAAGGACCATGATTAATCCCTTATAACCAGAAATAGCATCATGATTAAAATTCATGACCCTTAAAGGAATAGTAATGGATCAAGTTAACTCCATTTAATATTGTAGACATGAAAAAAATAAACTTATTGATCCCAGTCCGATCTCTCAAACTTGTATAGTCTGAGAGATATCAGGTTCCAAAGTTCCCTGCTCCGTCCCCTTTCATCAACGTCATCATCTATCTTACTGCACAAGATCCTGGTCCCAGGTCGGGCCAGAGGCTCTTCAGCAGAGCCGAAATAGCGCAGTCTGAAACTAAATACTTAATTTGAACGGTCTGCAAAGTGTGCTTAGTTTACAAGCACACTTTGCAGGCCGTTCAGATGAAATATTTAGTATCAAATCTCCCTATTTCGGCTCTGCTGAAGAGTCTCCAGCTGGTCCAGGTACCAGGATCTTGTGCAGTAAGATAGATGATGACGTCAATAAAAGGGGACAGAGCAGGGAACTTTGGAACCTGATATCTCTCAGACTATACAAGTTTGAGAGATCAGACTGGGATCAATTGGTTTATTTTTTTCATGTCTACAATATTGGAGTTAACTTGATCCATTACTATCCCTTTAAACCAGAAGGAATTAAAAACACATTTAAGTAAATAAAGAAAGACATTAATCCCTAGATTTAAAAGACCCTGTTAGGCAAAAAAAAAAACCCTGTTAGTAATTTTTCAAGCGCAGTAAGCAATTCAATTACCTGTGCTATGAAGAACTGCTGGCAGAAAAATAAGCACCTCGGCCAATAAAGTCAGCGGCCATTTGAGCCCATAAAAACGTACTACAAACTGTGGAATTTGCAATTTCACTCACTGCGTTAGGCAGTAAGATGCACTAAAGGACCCACTTTATTGTGGGAAAATCTGGACACAGTTATTTTGGGGGGTGCAGAGCCCTTTAATGCAACTTTTAACTGCTGATGCATCAACTGAATGAGTAAAAAAACAAAAATGAAGTCCCTAATGGATGTGTTGATATGGGGCCCTAAGCCCCATATCAATACATCCAGAGTATGAAAAAAGTATCCAGTGTTAGTAGAATTAACCCTATGAGTGCCAGTGTGAAAATCTTACTCCACTGGTACTGACATAGTTAATCCGACTAAGTTAAGAAGCAACAGCCCATGATGTCCAGCAGAGTCTCCAGCACCCTGGTCACCAACTGTCTATCTTTCTCTTCTTTCCTCTTCATATACCTGTTAAAGAGAAATATTAATATATTTGCCTTAAAAACAACCTGCACATCTGTGCATAGTTTAACCCCTTCAGTGCCAGAGGGGTACACAAGGCATTGCAGAGCAATGTGTTGTGTGACTCTCTCTGAGTGCCACAGATCTGAGAGTTAAAATTGTCCAAGATGCCAACATTTTAAAGGGATAGTAATGTTTATTTTATCATTCAATTATTCTTGAACTACAACTTTGACAGTATTGAAATAACACTCTCTATGGCCCAAATACTATGAAGATTAATTGGAGCTGCTTTTATTGTGAAACATTACTATCCCTTTTAAATATGTCTCCATTGTTCTGCTTCTTTAATATCTGAACAAAAAGTATTCTGTGGCCGAAAAATGTATAATTAATATTATGTTCCCTTTTCTCTTCTCCACTGCTGTTTGTGGCGGCGGTGGAGAAAGTAAGACGGGCCAATGCCATTTCCACTATGAAGGAATCTTGAACAGACTGCCTTTATATATGGGCAGTCTCTGTTCAAAAGGAGTCACAGCTATTGGCTGGGATGTGTGCTTGCGCACCTCCCAGTGAATCAGGTTTGAGCAGATTCCTCCAATCCCTCACTCGAAGCTGATTGGCTGGGAGATGCGTACGTGGTGTGTCCTTTTGAACAGAGACTGCCCATATATAAAGGCAGTCTCTGTTCAAAATTCCCCCACAGTGGAACGGACATCGTCCTGTCAGGTACTAATGGGGGGGGGGGCTCTGCTCAATCTTACTTTCTCCTCTGCCGCCTCAAAAGCTAGCGGAGAAGAAAAAAGGGGACATTGTTTTAATTATACATTTTTCGCCCGCAGAATACTTTTCGTTTAGATATAAAGAAGAAGTAAAATGGGAACATTTGTTTTAAACTATTGGCATCTTGGACCATTTTAACTCTCACATTTGTGCATTGTTTAACCCTGTGAGTGCCAGAGAGGCACTCAACTCATTGCTATGCAATGCATTGCATACTCCTCTGGCACTCAAGGGGTTAAACTATGCACAGATCTGTAGGTCCTTTTTAAGGCAAATATATTAATATCTCTTTCTTTTACAGTTATGGAACAAAAAGAGAAAGAAGATGGAGATGAAGAGAGAAGATTAGAGAAAAAGAAGAAGGAAGATAGAAGAAGACCGATAATGGATGACAGGTAAGTGTAACACAAATGAGCTAATGATCTGTGCTTGACAGTATCTCAAGCACAGATTGTTAGCTTTTTGCCTTTGATGTTCCCATTATTGCCTCTATTTAGCGGCATTTTGGGAAAGTAACTCACAAAACGGACGTTTGGCCACAACTCCTTTTCTGTGGCCTAACATCCGGGGTGCTTTCAGTTGGTTGGGCAATTGAATAGCTCCGATAGCATTTTTGCTAATGGGCTGTTATATAGTTTTGCCTTACAGGTGTTTTATCGGGGTCTTTTAAATTGAGGCCTAAAATGGAAGCAAAATATATCCAGCCCTAGGAGAAAGTTGCATGTAAAACATATCTCTTTTTTCATGCAATTACTTTGCAGCAAAAACTGCTACACAAAGTAACCTTTGTTAGCCTAACATTTACATGCTTTAGGTTATCTTCACAGAGATGTGTACATTCAATGCACAGGATTCACATGAAAGAGAAGATTCATGTTGATGTGTTTTATTGCATTCTACATACCTTTTACATGAGATTTTAGTTTCAACTTGAGAAATATCTTCCCATTGCCTTTCAATACTTTGGAGAAATTCTTTAGCAAAGTCAAGGGGTTAAATGCCCCATTTAGAGCAGTGAATGTTTGAGGAATTATTTTTCTGCCATCCAGGCAGCATAAACCTGAGAACACCCTTCCCACAGATCTCAGGACAGGAAACCCTCCAAATAAAATGCTACCCTCATCCCTATGAGTCAGTACTATTCCTCTCCTCTAGACAGGCAGATTTGTTCCCCATCTACTGTTCTTTTCTGGTTCTAGGGTAATCTGTGAAACTGCAGTTAGCCTTTGTTGGGCATCCATGATGGCTCTTTTCCTTGACTTTCTCTTCCCACCTCTCTGGGAGGACAGCTTTAGTAAATGGTTCTTTTCTTTTCACTTATGGGTGCCATCGTCCCAGGCCTTCTGCTGGTTACTGTTGCTAGGGGTGGGCATTGCCAGGATTGTCTTCTAATGAGAGGATGGAGCATGAGCACAGGACAGATATTTGGTGAGAGTTTTACAAATTGCTATGTCCCCTTTGTTCCTGCTTCTCCTGATGGAATGTTGTTGGGTTTTTTTGCAGTTTTTTTCTCTGTGGGGTGTCTGGCCTACCAAAGTAAGTCCCGTGCTGCTGCTATAGGTTATACTGGTCGTTAGTTTTCTAAGATGCAATTTGGTTGCTGTTTTTATTTTTTCAGGATGTTTTCACTGGGCAGTTTCAGCATCATTCCTGCTGAAGACACAGTGCATAAACAGTGTACAGTAAAGATCTAGCATCAAGTTTCTGTGGCAGAGGATTCTGCACAACTGGAACCTTTGAAGAAGTTATTCAGTTCTTCTGTGATGATATTTCTTTAGTCCAAGTCTTCCCCTCTTGGTTTGAGGCTATGATGCAGCAGAGTTTTGATTATTTTAGATCCTCAATGGCTACCAGCAGCACCTCTAAGTCAAAAGAACCCCGTTTGAAGATGTCTTATCCAGTCTCAGATTCTGATTTAGGGGTAAGGGGGAGACAGCGCAAATATATCTAGGTGTAGTAGGGTAAAATGTAATCACAATATAAAATAGTGTCAAAGCACATACATGTATTAGTGCATAAGGAATTAAAATTAAGACACAGAGTCTAGTATAAATATAAACATATATATATATAAAGATATGGTAAAACAAAATGAATCAAATTTACTGGAACAGATATGGAGCTCCTAGTAGTTAGTAGAAAACCAGCCCAAGTGCACTTAAAGGCTTCATGGGCAGAAAGATGGTAAATGCTGTGTATATAGTGACTTTTGCACTAATGCATGTATGTGTTTTGACATTAATTTATATTGTAATTACATTTTACCCTATTACTCTTAGATATATTTGCGCTATCTCTCCCTTACCCCTATATTTTTTGCGTGTGAATCCTTCTTGGACCTCAGATTGCCCCTACTTCTGAGACAAGCAGCAGAGAACGTGTCTAGGAGGCCAATAAGAAACTTACTTAGGGACAGCCTAAACCTTTACTACCATCTAGAAGGTCTGTCCCTTCTAGACTGTATGGAGTTTAGATATTTTAGGAGTCTTTGTAGACTTTTTTGGACTTAAACCTAATATGGTTTCGTAAGTCTTCCCTTCTTTTTACCAAAACTTGAGAGACAATTACGTAAGATACGGTCTCCAGATGAAATCTGATCTTCTTTACACACTCTATATGTCATTTTATGTATATATTCATTTGGTGTGGCACTGTGTTACTCTTTTCTTCAGATTCTGATTTACTAGACACAATATGCTTTGTTGATGGAAATCCTAGGCATAACTGTCACGGTTTATTATGACTCTCAGACACAAGTTTTAGGTAAAAAAAATCAATTTTATTGAAATAATAAATGATAACTTAGGATGGCAATAACATACATATATATATATACAGAATATAGCACAGACAGAAGGCAGACTCTACCGGTCCTGTCAATATACCGGACAGGGCAGTCTTTAGGCTCTACCGGCCTTGCCAATACCGGGTAAGGCAACCTGCAGATGGAATAGCATAACGGTTTTACCGGCCTTACCAAATTACCGGGCAAGGCAGCCTCAATAGATACACAATGTAGGCTCTACCGGCCCTGCCAATACCGGGTAAGGCAACCTCAGATGGAATGTGGCAAAAGGTTCTACCGGCCTTACCAATACCGGGCAGGGCAGCCCAGAGATAATAGCAGCAGTCAGATGGAACTGGCAAATTAGCAGAATCGTTAAGCAGCAAGGCTTTGGAGCAAACCAGCGTCCGCACGCTGGAAACAACACTGAATAGTATAGCCGTAGGCTTAGCGAGCAAACCAGTGACCGCACACTGGAGTAACAAGCGAGTAGTATAGCCGCAAGGCTTAGGAGCAAACCAGCGTCCGCACGCTGGGATCAACACAGATTTGTATACCTGATAGGCTTTGGAGCAAACCAGTGACCGCACACTGGTGTAACAAGTGAGTTTGTATAGCCGCAAGGCTTAGGAGCAAACCAGCGTCCGCACGCTGGGACCAACACAGAATTGTATAGCTGATAGGCTTTGGAGCAAACCAGTGACCGCACACTGGTGTAACAAGCGAGTTTGTATAGCCGCAAGGCTTAGGAGCAAACCAGCGTCCGCACGCTGGGACCAACACAGATTTGTATAGCTGATAGGCTTTGGAGCAAACCAGTGACCGCACACTGGTGTAACAAGCGAGTTTGTATAGCCGCAAGGCTTGGGAGCAAACCAGCGTCCGCACGCTGGGACCAACACGGAATTGTAGCAATGTCACCAACGCGACCAGGCAGAAGGTCGCCAGGATACTGAAGACAGGTGATGAGATGACAGGAACCAGCAACGATCAGTCAGGTCAGAAAACAGCAGAGAAGTTCAGCAGGAACTGCAACACCAGAGACTAGGCCGGAACCAGGACTGGAAGTACTTCAGCATGCAGGAAACACTGGAACAGTAGAGATCAGGAACTCAGGAACACATGAGATCAGGAACTCAGGAACACTGGAACAGAGGCCCAGCTATCACTAGCATAGTGATAGCAAGAAGGTCAGAAACAACACGAAAGGGCACTCAAAGGGTGCCCAATCCAGGTTTAAATAGTCAATAAGAGGCGGGCTATCTGCAGACAGCCAATAGAAGCCCCCTACTGGTGACAGACAAGTAACTGCAGCAAATCACGGGCACCGTGTTAGTACCCCCCTTTCAAAGACCCCCTCTCCTAGAATAGGGTTTAGGTTTCTGCGGGTAATTGGCATGAAAGGCCCTAGTTAACCTAGGTGCATGAAGGTCCGTACTATCCACCCATGATCGATCCTCAGGACCATACCCTTTCCAATGTACCAGGTACTGTACCCTTCCTCTAAGCCTACGGGAATCAATAATGCTCTGAACCTCGTACTCCTCCTGGCCCTCGACCTCAACAGGTCCTGGCACCACAGGTGTGGTAGTATAGCGATTGCAAACCAGAGGCTTAAGAAGGGACACATGGAACACATTATGGATACGCATGGATGCAGGTAGGTCTAGTGCATAGGAGACAGGGTTAATTTTGCGAATAACTCTGTATGGACCAATAAACCGAGGAGCCAACTTATTAGACGGAACCTGCAGCTTGAGATTTCTGGAGGAAAGCCATACTCTATCCCCAACCTGAAAGGAAACCGCTGGAAGCCTTCTGCGATTAGCATGGCGCTGATGACGCTGAAATGACTGACCAAGTGCCCTCTGAACTTGTGCCCATGTGGAACGGAGTTGCTCGATATGCTCATCCAGAGCTGGAATCTGTTGCGTCTGAAATGAGTCTGGAAGCAAACAGGGCTGGAACCCATAATTAATCAGAAACGGAGAGCTCCCAGATGAAGAATTGACCGCACAGTTCCTGGCGAACTCTGCCCAAGGCAACAAGTCGGACCAATTATCATGATGGTCAGTAACGAAACAACGGAGAAATTGTTCCAAGCCCTGATTAGCTCGTTCAGCGGCTCCATTGGTCTGGGGATGGTAGGCAGAGGAGAAGGACAGCTGTATGCCCATCTGTTGGCAAAATGCCCTCCAAAATCTAGACACAAACTGGCTCCCCCTGTCAGACACCAGTACCCTAGGCACTCCATGCAACCGGAATACTTCTCTGGCGAACACCATTGCCAATTCCTTCGCTGAAGGAAGACCACGGAGGGGCACGAAATGAGCCATTTTAGAAAACCTGTCCACCACCATGAATATAAAGGAGTACCCCTTCGACATAGGCAACTCTCCCATAAAATCAATGGAAACATGAGACCAGGGGCGTTCGCCATTAGGCACCGGTTGAAGCAAGCCCACAGGGAGATGTCTCGGGGTCTTAGCGCGGGCGCAGGTGGCACAGGCATTCGTAAATTCGGCACAATCGTTTCTCATGGAAGGCCACCAAAATAACTGAGAAAGGGACCATAACAATTGGTCTCTACCAATATGTCCCGCAGCCTTAGAGGAATGGTAGGTTTCGAGCAGCCTAGTACGAAATGATTCAGCGACAAAACATTTGCCCACTGGGGTTTCATGGGGAGCGGACCCCTGAGAGGCCAGGATCTCCTCCCCTAGAGGAGAAGTGATACTCGTGCGTATAGTAGCCAGTATTCTATCAGGTTGGATGATAGGAGCTGGTGCTTCCACTCTGTCACTGCCGGCCTCAAATTGTCTTGACAGTGCATCAGCCCTGATATTTTTTGACCCTGGTAAATATGATACAATGAAATTAAATCGAGACAGGAACAGTGCCCACCTGGCCTGACGAGAGGACAATCTCTTGGCCTCCGAGAGATAGGTCAGATTCTTATGATCTGTTAGGATTAAGACAGGATTCTTAGTACCTTCAAGCAAATGACGCCATTCCTTAAGAGCAAGGATAATGGCCAATAATTCTCTGTCACCTATCTCATAGTGGCTTTGAGTGACAGTCAACTTTTTAGAGAAAAACCCACAAGGTCTGAGAGTTCCACCTTTCTCGTGTCGCTGCGAAAGTACTGCCCCGACCCCAATATCTGAGGCATCAACCTCTAAAGTAAATGGAAGTAAAGGATTGGGGTGGGATAACACAGGAGCCGCAGCAAATGCCAGCTTCAAATTCTCAAAGGCTTTCTCAGCAGATACCGGCCAACAAGAAGGATTAGCACCCTTGTGCGTAAGATCGGACAGAGGTTTGACAATGGAAGAAAAGTTCTTAATAAACCTCCTATAATAATTAGCGAAACCCAGGAAACGCTGTATGGCTTTAAGACCCTTGGGTTTTGGCCATTGTAGGACAGCTGACAACTTTTCGTTGTCCATGGCAATGCCATCATTGCCAATTATGAACCCCAAGAATGGCACACTGGTTCTATGAAACTCACATTTTTCCATTTTACAAAATAATTTGTTCTCACGGAGTCGTAGCAATACTGCGGATACATCTTTGATGTGCTGTGCCATGTTTTGGGAGTAAATCAGTATATCGTCGAGGTACACCACAACACATGTCTGTAACATATCTCTCAGAACATCATTTATCAGTTCCTGGAAAACTGCGGGTGCATTACACAGCCCAAAAGGCATTACTAGATACTCGTAGTGCCCAGCTCGAGTATTAAAGGCAGTTTTCCACTCATCACCTGCTCGAATGCGAACCAGATTGTAAGCGGCCCGTAGGTCCAACTTGGTAAATATCGAAGCGCCCTTAAGCCTGTCAAAAAGCTCGGTGATGAGTGGTATTGGGTATGCGTTTTTTGCCATTAGTTTATTCAAGCCCCGGTAGTCAATGCATGGTCTTAATTCGCCATTTTTCTTTTTTACAAAAAAGAACCCAGCCCCAGCTGGAGAGGTAGATTTACGTATGATCCCTCTAGCAAGGGCATCAGAAATGTAATCCTCCATAGCCTTATTTTCATCACAAGATAATGGATAAGTGCGTCCTTTCGGAGGTACTGCACCAGGCTGCAATTCAATGCAACAATCATAAGGTCTATGCTGGGGTAGCATACTAGCCTCTCCTTTGCTAAAAACATCGCCAAACTGTTGGTACACATCCGGCATAGCAGAGGAGGTGCACATGACCTTAATAGGCTGGATGACGCACTTGTCCATACAAAACTGGGACCAAGCAGCAATTTCACACTTTTTCCATTCGAATTGTGGGTTATGTAACTGTAACCACGGAAATCCCAATATCACCGCATGGTGCGGGGAATTAATCAGTTGAAACTGCTGCTCTTCTCTGTGAAGTGCCCCAATAGTCATAGACAATGGCATAGTTTCAAATATAACCTGAGGCGGTTCTAAGGGTCTACCATCAATCGCTTCAATAGTCAAGGGGTTTTCTCTTTCAATGCGTGGAACTCCGTGCAATTCAGCAAAGGTATTATCCATAAAATACCCTGCTGCACCGGAGTCAACCAAGGCCAAAACCTCCACAGAGCGTTGTGCCCAAGACAATACCACCTGTATGGTGGGTTTCATTATGCCCGACACTGGGGACGATTGTACACCACCTAGGGCCTGTCCCCCAAGATACCCTAGGTGTGTGCGTTTCCCGGACGTACCGGACAGGAATTTAGCAAGTGCCCTTTTTTACCGCAGTATAAACATAACCCTTGTTTTTTGCGATATAGTCTCTCTGCCTTGGATAGTCTAGTGAAGCCTATTTCCATAGGTTCACTTGTTTCCCGTACAGGTTCACTAGACTTCAATGCCAAGGGAGGGATGGGTGGGCAAAACATGCTACTAGGCTCATTATTTTTTGACCGTAACTTACGATCTCTGGCAATTGATCTCTCACGTATTCTGGAGTCAATTATCATAACATACTCAATGTAATCATCTAGATCAATAGGTAGATCTTTAGCAGCGATTTCGTCTTTAATGTGGTCATTCAGGCCTTGAGAGAAGGCTGCCAATAATGCCTCGTTATTCCAACCTACCTCTGCTGCCAATGTGCGGAATTCGATGGCATAGTCGCCCACTGTACGCCTGCCCTGTTGTATCTCCATAAGGCGTTTGGCAGCAGAGGTGGTTCTACCAGGAGGCTCAAACACTCTTCGAAAGGAACGCACAAATTCACTAAAGTTCTTAGTACAAGGTTTAGCATTCTCCCACAAGGGGTTAGCCCAAGCCAATGCTCTGCCAGTGAGCAGTGATATCGTGAACCCCACTTTACTACGATCATTGGGAAATGCGTGTGCCGTCAATTCCATAAAGATTTCGAGTTGATTGATGAACCCTCTGCAGAGACTAGGGTCACCATCATATCTTAGCGGCAAGGGTGCAGAAGCCGTTAACCCTTTAACAGTACCCCCTAGGGGTCTGGTATCACTTTCCGGTGTCTGACTTGGCGAGACCACCGGGCTAGAGCTAGATTGGTCAGCAGGTACCGTGCGTTCAAGGATCGTTTGAATTGCAACTGCCAACTGATCCAAACGTTGCTCGAGCACATCCATCCTCCAATGGATATTCTGTGCGTTACCTTCACCCTTGCTGTCTGAGGTCATGGCCCTTTCGTACTGTCACGGTTTATTATGACTCTCAGACACAAGTTTTAGGTAAAAAAAATCAATTTTATTGAAATAATAAATGATAACTTAGGATGGCAATAACATACATATATATATATACAGAATATAGCACAGACAGAAGGCAGACTCTACCGGTCCTGTCAATATACCGGACAGGGCAGTCTTTAGGCTCTACCGGCCTTGCCAATACCGGGTAAGGCAACCTGCAGATGGAATAGCATAACGGTTTTACCGGCCTTACCAAATTACCGGGCAAGGCAGCCTCAATAGATACACAATGTAGGCTCTACCGGCCCTGCCAATACCGGGTAAGGCAACCTCAGATGGAATGTGGCAAAAGGTTCTACCGGCCTTACCAATACCGGGCAGGGCAGCCCAGAGATAATAGCAGCAGTCAGATGGAACTGGCAAATTAGCAGAATCGTTAAGCAGCAAGGCTTTGGAGCAAACCAGCGTCCGCACGCTGGAAACAACACTGAATAGTATAGCCGTAGGCTTAGCGAGCAAACCAGTGACCGCACACTGGAGTAACAAGCGAGTAGTATAGCCGCAAGGCTTAGGAGCAAACCAGCGTCCGCACGCTGGGATCAACACAGATTTGTATACCTGATAGGCTTTGGAGCAAACCAGTGACCGCACACTGGTGTAACAAGTGAGTTTGTATAGCCGCAAGGCTAGGAGCAAACCAGTGACCGCACACTGGTGTAACAAGCGAGTTTGTATAGCCGCAAGGCTTAGGAGCAAACCAGCGTCCGCACGCTGGGACCAACACAGATTTGTATAGCTGAAAGGCTTTGAAGCAAACCAGTGACCGCACACTGGTGTAACAAGTGAGTTTGTATAGCCGCAAGGCTTAGGAGCAAACCAGCGTCCGCACGCTGGGACCAACACAGAATTGTATAGCTGATAGGCTTTGGAGCAAACCAGTGACCGCACACTGGTGTAACAAGCGAGTTTGTATAGCCGCAAGGCTTAGGAGCAAACCAGCGTCCGCACGCTGGGACCAACACAGATTTGTATAGCTGATAGGCTTTGGAGCAAACCAGTGACCGCACACTGGTGTAACAAGTGAGTTTGTATAGCCGCAAGGCTTGGGAGCAAACCAGCGTCCGCACGCTGGGACCAACACGGAATTGTAGCAATGTCACCAACGCGACCAGGCAGAAGGTCGCCAGGATACTGAAGACAGGTGATGAGATGACAGGAACCAGCAACGATCAGTCAGGTCAGAAAACAGCAGAGAAGTTCAGCAGGAACTGCAACACCAGAGACTAGGCCGGAACCAGGACTGGAAGTACTTCAGCATGCAGGAAACACTGGAACAGTAGAGATCAGGAACTCAGGAACACATGAGATCAGGAACTCAGAAACACTGGAACAGAGGCCCAGCTATCACTAGCATAGTGATAGCAAGAAGGTCAGAAACAACACGAAAGGGCACTCAAAGGGTGCCCAATCCAGGTTTAAATAGTCAATAAGAGGCGGGCTATCTGCAGACAGCCAATAGAAGCCCCCTACTGGTGACAGACAAGTAACTGCAGCAAATCACGGGCACCGTGATAATACCCTAACAATAACTTAAAGAACAGGTTACCTGACTACGGATTAGAACACATATACTAAAACTAATGATCACAAATAATAATAATGGTTTAAATAACAAAGTAAAGGTTCTTAAAAGGTTCTTAAAACAGATTGTCCAAAATATATACACATCTAAATATCCATCTGAGATGATCATCCGCTGTATCTATTGAGAGAAACTACCGGTCCCTCTAAAATATTCCATACAGTTAGTTTCTTCAGGGGAAATAGTAATGTTTCTTCAAAGGTCCAGTAATAGAGATCTTTTGCTCTTATTTATGGTTCCTGCCCTTTAGACACAGATGGTGTGTGTAAATTGTTTCCAACTAAAATAAACAGTAAAAAAGAATGGGTGCAGACCCTTCCAAGAGCATATCTGATTCAAATATATTATACTAGCCCCCCTTAATAAAGATGCTCACCAAAAGGATGATGATCAACGGCTCATAAGATAATAAGGATTATCGATGATACTCCACAGAGTTTTGAAATCCAGAGGTCACTATTCATAAAACCGATTTCTTGTGACAGTCAAATAATACATTTTAAATCAGCAATAGTTGAATATTGCAAAACGCCCTATGTGTTTCTTATCAATTCTAATGTTACTACTTCTGGGACTTACATTTAAAATGCTACATTTTTATTGCATTTTGCAAAACTACTGCTTATTTTAAATTTATTATTTTACTGCTGGAATAATTCTGTTTTAGGAATACTGACCTCTGGATTTGGATAGAAGGGATAGAGAATATGGTTATTGCAGTCCAGTACTTAATGAATGTAGAAGACCTGACAGGAGACCAGAGTAAGGATTTGCTGTTCAATGGTCATGAAGTTATTTTCAACATAAGCAGGATTGGTGGATTTATGGCAAAGTCTAGAAAAAACAGTCAGAAGAATTTTGAAGTGGAATATCTTTTAAATGCAATGCTTGTCATTAGTACTAGAACTTGAGCCTTGTCCAAAGCAGCCAGAAAAGCCATTTGGTTACATCAAATAGACATTGCCCTCTAGAATAAACTTTCCTGATGTTAGAAAGAGTTATTTTGGGGGATTCAGCTTAAAAGATAGAGATCAGAGCACCACCAAGGAAACTAAGGAGAATGTGGCCAAGGAATGGAGAAGACTCTGACCCCTTTGATGGAAGGCTAACGCGCAGTTGCACAATTCCTACGGCCGATACACTTACGTGCATTCAGACGCATGGAACAACATACCCCAGAGCTATTCAAAGGCTTGCGGTACTGATAACGGCTGAAAAAAAGACACACCTAACGGCTAAAAGTTAAGACCCACTTCTCACACACGTTAGACACTTAACGGCCAAAACTAAACACCCGTTACAGAGGAAAACACACAAAAGGCTTACCGCACAACCATGTAAATGGGAAAATTAACCCGTGCAATGCCAAAACAAGACAAAAACATGGACAACACAAATCACTACACACAAAACAACAACCAACACCACAGGAACAATGACACACAAAAAAACAACAACACAACATGGCACGGAACAATGGGGGTCATCACACAAAGCGGACCCTGCAAATACAAGCTCACCTGGGAAACATCAACACTCGACCTGCACCCCACAACTGCACGCCCGCAAATGGCACACACAGAACAAGCACAACACACCACATCTTATAACACACACACACCTGCAAACACTTACCTGGACACAAACAACTCACCATTGGTCAGCACTCACCTCATCACCACACCTACACAACGCCCTAGCAAGTACTTAAAGGGACAACTCAACACACTCACTTGTGGCTTGTTTTCCACTCAGGGAGGGAGAGAGAGAGAGAGATAGATAGAGAGAGAGAGAGAGACAGAGACAGAGAGAGAGAGAGAGAGAGAGACAGATAGATATAGATAGATAGAGACAGATAGAGAGAGCAAACAGTATGTTGGGTTACATATTGTTGCGAAGACTGCTTAGAAGGCGTGCAAGGGAGAGAGCTAGGGAACATCAGCAAACCCCAAGCACGCCTCATCAACAGCCTTCACCTGTTGCAAGTGAGGAGGCTCTGGCTCACCAGCCACACAGGAGTCCATCCCCACCTGGAGGGCACAGGATGTATAGACGACCACCAAGGCCCAGGGTATACCGCCCAAGGGTCACACTCTTTGGAATGGCTGATGACGAGGTCATTGATCGCTACAGGTTGAGGCCTTACAGCATCATTGCCTTGTATGAGGTCATCAAGGAGCAGGTGGATCCCATCTACATCCACAACCATGCCCTAACTGGCCTGCAGAAACTACTCTGTGCCATACACTTCATGGCAAGCGGGGCCTTCCAGTCCACTGAGGGTTACGCATCTGGCATGTCACAGGCCACATTCTCCAGAGTGCTGGCCCAGGTCCTGCCAGCCCTCAAAAGCAAGGCCAGTACCCATATACATTTTCCCACCACCGACATGGACTGGATACACGTCAAGCAGGCCTTTTACGCAAAGGGAGGCATGCCGAGGGTCATGGGTGCTATAGATTGCACCCATGTCCGGATTAAGGCCCCAGCACGTGACGCACAGATATTCATCAACAGGAAGAACTTCCACTCCATCAACGTGCAGATGGTGTGTGACAGCAACATGAGGATCATGAATGTCTGTGCAAAATATCCTGGCAGCACACATGATGCATACATTCTACAAAACTCCTCAGTCCACAGAGATTTTGAGAATGGAACCTTTACAGGGGGATGGCTACAAAACAAAATCACACCACATACACAGGCGTACACACCACTCAGCTCAGCATGCACCTGACCCACACCTACTACGTCCACCACACAAAACATCATTCACACAACATGTGCTCCCTGTTTCACCATGTCACTCACATTACACAGGTGATGCTGGCTATGGATGCAAGTCCTGGCTACTGACCCTTCTGGCCAATCCCCAAACACATGCCCAGGAAAGCTACAACCAGGCTCATGCCAGAACCAGGAATGCTATTGAGCGGACATTTGGGCTCCTCAAGTCAAGATTCCGATGTCTGGACCACTCTGGGGGAGCACTGCAGTATGCACCGGCTAAGGTGTGTGACATCATTGTGGCGTGCGCAATACTGCACAATATCGCAGTGGACACCAGGCTGCTGGAGCACATCCCGGACCCCCCCATACAGGAAGTGGCCATGGACATCGGGCATGTGGAGGAGACCATGAGAGGGGCACAGATCAGAGACAGGCTCATCACGGAATACTTCACCTGTGAGTATAACACATGCATGCAAACAATCCATGCAAGTCCCCCAGCAGTCCTGTGACACTAACCACACTGCACATTTTGTTCTGTCTCACCCCACAGGAACAGTGACACAGCACTGCACTGGCAGTGGACGTGGAAAATTGTGTGTGTGGACTCAACAACCATCCTCCATTCCACTCTCCACGTTGACATACAGACCCCAAGGATATCACGCACACCCCCAGGAGAAACAAGGTACAACATATTACCCATGTTCATCACCTTACACGGCTTGATTGACAGCAACTAACTGGATATGCCATGATTAGAGCCTGAACAACTATGCTAGCCCAGTAGTGAAAGAGTATTATCTAATGATTTGCATGAGAAGGGACATCAGACTCAATATGGGACCTGTACTGTGCTACAGCTGAGAAGAGCAGCACAGGGGTGGATGTACAGTGGTATGGGCACACAATGTAGAGGTCATGAGACGTAGATCAGATTACCAGGGACTCCATGCAGACCTGTGAGTGTGCAGACGTATGTGCCCCTGACATGAATACACACATCAACAAATGTGTCCTAACAGTTCCATGGAACAAAGACATTGGGCTGCCACTGTCACTTTCACAGTGGCAGCACAATGTCATTACTTCCATGGAGCTCTCAGAACACTTGTTAATGTGTGTATACATGTCAGGGGCACATATCCCTAGGACTGATGCACATGTCCTTAGTTCCCCACAGAATTGGTTACAGATGAGTACACAACACATTGTCAAGCAATGGTTTGTACACTCACCTGTAACTGTGAAAACTGAGGGGATGAAAAAGACTAAATTGTTGTTGCTTGATGATCAGTTCAGGTCTACTGCTCCAAATCCTGTCCTCTTGTCCCGCAGGCATCCGTAACATGATCCATCCTTGAACTGAAGATCTTCCATGTGACTGGATTGATGTCTTGACAACACCTTCATGAAGATCACCCCTTGCTGTTTATGGTGATGTTGTTGGTGATGCAAAGTTTGACCTGAGGTTCACACAAACCTCTACTGGAACATTCTCATAGAGACACAGAAAACACTAATTCTTGAGTGTTTTAACCTGTACAGTCAGGATGCTCAGCTACAGAGTTGTCAAACCTGATGGACAACACATGAGCAGGGCAGCAGTGTTACTGAAGTATTACAATTTAGTTTCAAAGTACATTTAGTGTTCTCATACAGGTGTTCAATGCATATAGGCAATACACACAGAAAACACATGTACATTCTAATGTACTTTGAGACACAATAAAGATGAACCATCACCATTCTATCTGTGTCTGTAGGAGGATATATTTGAGAACACATATGTCAATGTGTTACCACACCCAGGGTAGAGTATGCCCCATACATGGAAAGGCAACACCCACATCACAGGAGTCCACCACTTGTTTGCCAGTGACTGGACTCTGTGATGTATCCATGCAAACAGATGATGGTGGCAGTGATGCACCAATGTGTTGTGGGAGTGATGAAGAGGTGATACAGGGGACATACTTCCACAGTGAATACCTGTCCACAGTATCTGTATTGCTCAGTATAATCCATGTTCGGAGATTTTGCTCCACTTTGACATATCTCAGTACATGGGCTAACGAACAACCAGACTAAGTGGACATGTGTTATCACTGGTGAAGTCTGTTACACCCTTAGGGAAACAGCAACTCAACTTACAGGAGACCCCAATGCTCAGCCCAGGATATCAATGTGTGTGCTACACGTTGAAATCCTAGGTTAAAAACATTGGCTTCTCCAGTAAGTCAGTTGCACAATGAGTGTGTGAATCCAAGACAACATGGATACATGTCCCATTTATCTATCCTGCTTATAATGTCCCTGCTAAATCACAGAGCTGTTTGTCTGGTTATCCCATTAACCCACTGAGTGCAAGAGTGGTCCCCAACGCATTTCTTGACAATGCGTTGTCTACCACTCTGGCACTCAAAGGGTTAAACACAACATATGATGTAGACAAATGTTCAGTGTTGTACAATTTGTTGTGCTAAGGGGTATGTTTTGTTGTTCAAATTCAACACACAACACCGCCATATAACACAGTGGTGTAATATGGCTCCAGGGATGTATTACAAGTTGAATTTGTACAACGGTGTGTGTGTGAACCCATGTTGTAGCATCCCACTAACATTTCACATAGGCAGAGGTTGTGTTCACTGCATTGTACGGCAATGCATTGGAGACAACCCTGCCACCCAATCCATAACTGAAGACACAACAGATCAGACTGGAATTAAAAAAAAAATGTTTTCTTTATTGAGGGGAAACTTAACAGGTTGGGCCTTTCATTTTTTCTTCTTTGGGTGGGGGGCCTTAGCCTGGGTGCCAGAGGTGGATGCCCTTGTGGATCTCCTGGTAACCCTCTGCCCCCTAGGTGTTGCTTCAGGGGTAACACTAGAGGGGGTGGTGGTTGCAGTAGACCCCTTAGTGGAACGCAAGTTCTCCCTCTCCATCCTCAGGTTCTCCCTGCGGTTTATCTCCCTCAGCTCCACAAGGACCTGTGTTAACATGTCCATCACACCAGTCCTGAGCTGCTGGAGTAGTGTATTCCCCCTGGACACCTCCGACTCCAAACCTTGGATCCTGCTCTCCAGTTGGCCAATGTTCCTCCTGGATTGCCTCCTGCTCCTGGTGATATTGCTGTCAGTACTCCTGCTCGACCGGAGTAGTCTCCTCTGAAGGGCCATACACTCCACCTCCATCCCTGTGAGGCATGCGGTGCTGGAGGTGGATGTGCCCGGTGTCCCTGGTGCTGCTGTTTCTTCCTCTGCTGCTGAGGGTGCTGTTTCTTCCTCTGCTGCTGAGGGTGCTGTTTCTTCCTCTGCTGCTGAGGGTGCTGTTTCCTCCTCTGCTGCTGAGGGTGCTGTTTCCTCCTCTGCTGGAGGTACTGTTTCCTCCTCTGCTGGAGGTGCTGTTTCCTCCTCTGCTGGAGGTGCTGTTTCCTCCTCTGCTGGAGGTGCTGTTTCCTCTGCTGCTGGAGGTGCTGTATCCTCTGCTGCTGGAGGTGCTGTATCCTCTGCTGCTGCTGAGGGTGCTGTGGCTGCTGTTGGAGTGGCTGGTGCAGATGATGGGCATATGCCCACCACATCAAGTGATGCAGAGCTGCCCAGAGATGTGTGTGCTGGTGGAGGTGTGAATATGTCCCTGGGTAGGGGGCGCTGGGGCTCACCAATCAGGCCCAGGTGTGTGTAGTCCAGTGGCCAAGGGTCATATGGTGGCCACTGATAGGTGGTGGGACCCCACCTTGGATCATACCTTGGGGCATGCTGTGGAGCCATCCAGGAGGGTGGGTTGATCTGGGAGGCATATGGCCCATATTGGGTGTTGGCCACTGTCCCTGGCAGCCATTGCCTCCCTGGCGGTGGTGGTGCTGCTGATGGAGGGTAGTAGCTGGTGGAGGTGGATGGATGTGTCCACCTCTCCTCCTGTGGCATCCAGCCACTGTACTGGGGAGGTGCAGCTGGAAAGGGTGGTGCAGCCTGTGGTGGTGCAGCTGGAAAGGGTGGTGCAGCCTGTGGTGGTGCAGCTGGAAAGGGTGGTGCAGCCTGTGGTGGTGCAGCTGGAAGGGGTGGTGCAGCCTGGGGTGGTGCAGTAGGTGGTGATGCAGCCTGTGTTGGAGGGGATGGTGATGGTGGGTAAGGTGACCACCGGCTGGTCCCCTCCTCTGTGTCCTCCTCACTGGGGGGTGACATAGCCTCCTCCACTGTCTCCCGCTGGGCTTGACGGCCGTAAGCTGTGTGGAGGAAGAAGATGTTGTGATTAGTGACCTTAGCCATATGTTTGTGGAGACAATTCTACTTTGATATGTGGGGAAGAAAAATATATGTGTTTGTGTTAATCCCCCTGGGTAAACAAGGGTACTCCCACTGCTGAAAGGTGTTGTTTGAGTTATTACGGGTGAAGGTTTCATTTTGAGGTGCAATATCACAGTGTCCAGAAATAGTACAGTGGGGCTGTTGCTACACCCTCCCATGTAGATATCTGGTCCCTGTACCAGAGCTGTCCATATGATTGTGTAGTAACAGCACCACTGTACAATATCAGGCCACTGGGATATTGCCCCTGACATATCCATGTCTGAGCTGTGATACCTTTTGCATCAACACACCTTTCAGCAGTACGAATACCATTGTTTAACTCGGGGGGGGGGGGATCCAACAACATATATTTGTCTTCACAACTTGTAGGGATGGCTATCCCTCCAGGGGGGTGGCAAAGGTTAAGTCCACCTTGATGTCAGATTGTAGACATTGTGGGAACAGATGTTGTTCTCTGTTAGTCCTATCCCTCCTACCCTCATGGTTGTTCAGATAATGCTCTATGTGACGGATGTAGATTTCAGTCATTTGTCTACACGAGGGATTTTCAGCAGAGACAAAATCAACCCATTTAGAGAACAATACTTAATTGGAATGGTGTACAGGGTGTGCATGATTTACAAGCACACTCTGTGGACCATTCCAAAGAGGTATTTCTCTCGATATGTTGTGACTTTGGCTCTGCTGAAGAGCCTCCGTGTGGTCAAATGATGGATATCTTCACCTGTCACATGGAGCAATATCTGTATAACCATGAGTGTTGGAGGGATGGGACTTAGATCAAGACACATCTGTTAACGATGGCAATGATATGACATCATGATGACATTACCCATTGCTATCCCATTACAGTGACACACAAGTAGAAATGGTGATATATGTATGTGGATATGTACCCTTCATATGGATGGAGTAATATCCTTCCAAGATGTGATGCCAGACAGCATTTCATTAGGTGTGATTGCCTTACTGGCTATATATGTGCACCCATCCAACAAGACATTGTATTGATATGATGGATATGAACATACCTCGTATATCCCATCTACGTAGGGTGTGATATACTATGTATGTGTATTTGGATGGTAGCAATGTAGGTTGATATGTGATGGGTGCACATATCTGGCCAGTAAGGCAATCACATCCAGTGAAGTGATCTCTGTGTTCACATCATGTTGGAACATATTTAGTAACATTTGAATCCTAAGGGCAACAATCCAGCCAGTAGTGAGGGATATCTTTGATTGAGGCCTGTTTTTTTGTCTGTGTATTAGCCCATCCATCCTTCTGTGTGAGGCAACCGTACTCAGTCCTAGATATCCATCAGTCATGGCCTGTTGGTGACCAAGCTACAATGTTTGCTATTTGTTTCCCATATGTATCCTGCATAGCGATGCTGGTGTACCATCGATCCATGGCATCAGCACCCCTGTGGATCCATGTGGGAATCAGATATGGGATATGTCATTTCAAGTCAGAGTAAATGATTGCAGCCACAACACCAGTGCCTACTTTTTCCAGCTTAAATTCTGTAAAATAGTTTTCGGCCTGTGTGTTGCACCTACGAGCATTTATTCTGTGTGACACTGTGATGTGTGATCTGATGCCCCCTTTTGTGATTCAGTAAGCGGTGATGTTGAACTGATGAAATGAACATGATGGTGACTTCTCCAGTGATCTCCTTTCCCCATTTCCAGTGTTTTCCATGGAGTCTGTACAATGGGACCCTATGAACTTGATTCTTGTTTTGGCATATTCTCCATGGACTAACACTGGTACTGGTGAAGTGAGGGTGTGTGAGGGTTACTTTGTGTCCACCATCTGTTTGTCACCGCTTAGTGAATGTCCCCTGTGTGGCATGTGATCGTTGTCCTATTGACTTGTTTGTTGTCAGGTTAACCCCTTGAGTCCCAGAGGGGTTGCCAATGCATTGTTGATCGATGCATTGATGATCCCTCTAGCACTCAAGGGGTTAGGGTGGGGGTGGGGACATGGGTGACATTGTGTGTGAACAGTGATGATCTATGACAGTCGACAATTTGAAAATGAAGGTTTGTGTATTGTGTGTAATGAGCACAGCGACAGGAGGGTTGAAGTAGGACTTTCACAGGTTTGTCCCAAGTTGGACGTTGCCATTTGTCCAGGTGTTGTGTCCTTTTTTTAACCCTCATGGTGCTGTATTGGTGCAGTTGTATGGCTGAGTGATGGCCATGTGTTGAGGTGTGAGTGTGTGTGCAGCTGGTGTTGGTTGCTGTAGTGTGTTGTTCTGTAGTGTTGCACTTACCGGTAGTGTGGAGGCTCCTCTCATCCCCAGTGTCAGTTCCTCCCACGACCCCCTCGATCATGGTCGGGGACATGTTCTGCCGCACCATCTCCTCCCAGCCGCAGAATGTGATGGGCACAGATGGGCCACCTCCGGTGCCTCGGGCTTGCTTGGCCATGTCAGACATCTTGTTCTTGACCACCCTCCGGCAGTCGCCCCATCTCTTCTTCACAGACTCCACGTCCCGCCTGCATGTTGCCACCACGTTCACCCGGCTGCAGATCTGATTCCAGGCTGCCTTCCTCCGCGCTGCCAGGCCAGGGACCTTTGCCGTCGGGTGGAGAACACTCTGCCTCTCCAGGACAGCTTCCACAAGAGCCGTGTTCTCCTCCTCACTATATCTGGGATCCCTGATCCTGCCCTCATCAGCTCCGGCATGGGAGGATTCAGAGCCGGAGTGCCCTGCCTGGTCTGACCCTGCCTGTGTGGGGTGCTCCCCAGGAACTACCCCTCGTCCCACTGCAGGTTCTGTCCCTGTCCTGCGTGTTCCTGCTCTTGTGGGCCTGGTCCCCCTCCGCCCTGCGGATCTCCCTCTCCCACCCCTGCTCTGCTGAGGGATCCCCTCCTGAGCTTCTTCCTCCTCCACTACTCTCCCCATCCCTCTCTCCTGTCCTCCTCTCCTTGCCATCACTCACCCAGTCACACCCAGGCACTCCCACAGGCCCTCACAGACACACTCGATCCAGTCACTCTCTGTCACACACTTTCACTCCCAGATTCACACTGTCAAAATAAAAAGTAAAATGTGTAAGGTGTTATGAAATAAAAGGACTATGTGTATGTATGTGTATGTGTTTGTGTTTGTATGTGTGTATGTAATATGTGCAAAGGTGTGCTATGTGTCGTATTCTGTGCAATGCTCTCCTCTCTCCAAACTCCAAACCTCCTCTACCTCCAATGAACGCTCCTGTCTCCCTCTCTCTAATCACTATCCTCCGCTCCTGGGTCCTGATATCTGGCTCTGAAGAACTCGATAACAGACAGTGTGTGGCGGTTATTTTTGGGTATATATAGGTGTATTTGAAGTTATTTGATACATTGGGGCTTTGGGATTGGCTGTGTGTTTGAATTTGTTTTGGCATCAATCATGGTTGCTTGACAACGGCAGCCGTTATATTACATGTTGTTTGGAGCTCAGTTATCGTGTGATTTGGCCGCCCGTTGTGCATTAACATGAGCGACAACGGGTTTTGTGTTACGTGTTTTTTGTGTGCCTACGCTCGATAGCTATTCTTGTAGAGTAGCTATTGAATCTGCCGTAACTCCTGTATTATTTGCGAGCGATGTGCCTTTTTCACTTAGCGGCTGGTTTAACGGTTGGCTTTAAATCGAGCCCTATAAGTGGTAATAAACCCAATTTTATCAGTAGGACCCCTAGTTGGTTTTGTGGTCTCCCTCAGCAAGTTACTCCTGGGTAGGTTTAAAGCTTTCTCAAAAGCCCTTGAGAGGAGGCTCTCCGGATAACCCCTTGCCCGAAACCTCCATCCTAGGTCACAAGAAGACTTGAGAAAATCCTCCTCAGCTGAGCAGTTTCTGCGTAAACGCATGAACTGCCCTTGTGGAATATTTGTGATCTGGGAACGGAGGTGTGAAGAACGGGCATGTAAAAGGGCATTATCCGCCACAGGCTTTCTGTAATTATTCGTGACCACCTCTCCCGTGTCACATTTACCCGTAAGCTCCAAATCTAAAAATGGAACACTCACAGGTTCAAAGGAGTGGGTGAAGCGCAAGTTGCATTGATTGTCATTAAGACATTCCAAAAACAATGTCGCCTCCACCTCACTCCCCGACCATACAAACAGAAGATCATCTATATACCTCCCGTACCACACAATTCGCCCCCGATGAGTGTCTCCTGCTCCAAAGACATGGATCCATTCCCACCAGCCCATGTAGATATTGGCTAGAGAAGGGGCAAAACTGGCACCCATGGCAACGCCACATCTTTGGAGGAAGAAAGACCCATCGAAGGCGAAATAATTGTGGCACAGGAGGTATTCCACTGCCTGCACTATAAACGCCCTGAGGCTCTCGGAGTACTGAGAGAGCAATTCCAGCTGCTGCTTGAGGGAAGTCAGCGCCAAACCATGGGGTATAGAAGAGTGCAGGGCCACTATATCAGCTGATAGCCAAGAGTAGCCTCTCTTCCAGGTAAACCGGGACATCTCCATCAAGACCTGCTTGGTATCCCTGAGAGCACAGGGTAAAGCCTTTGTCGCCGGTTTGAGATAAAAGTCCACTAAATCGGAAAGAGGCTCATTAAGTGAGCCAATACCAGAGACAATAGGTCTCCCTGGAGGAGAGGCTAAAGGAATCGCTTCAGATTTGTGATTAAACGGATCAGCAAAGTCTTAAACGTGAGTGGATATTGCAAACTGTATATTTATAAGAGGAAGAGATAACTGATGTGTGATTTTTGTTTTTCATGTCCTTTGTGGTCTTCCATGGATTGAAGTTATAACGCTGAAGATCTATAACGAGAATCAATACTTCTAAAAGGACTTGGAGAACTAACATCCAATTGGTGGAACTGTTACTTTATTTGAAAGATAAGATTTTTGTCTAAATATATTTTAGTATTTTGAGCTGTTTAGATGGATGCTAATAGGGATTAAAAAAATTATTTATTACTGTATGACCGTTTGTATTCGCCCGAGTTTTAAAATATTGTGTGTATTGGAATCTTTTAGAGTTGGATTACACTGGGGCAGAATTCGAATGTGATATAGTTGCATTGTAAAAATATTGGGAGTAAGATAGATAGACATATTGTATTTATTCATTGGTGTTTTTTTCTCTATTCTGATACATTGTATACAAAGTGCAGAAGTTTATCTATAAACGCTCATCCAGAAGCCTGGATAAATTGCTCCCCCCCCTCCAGGGTAACCGTACCCTCTCAATGCCGACAAATTGCAAGCAGGATAAATCTCCTCCATGCATGTCATGAACATGACGGGCTACTGCTGAATCTAAAAGATGCTTTTCCTTCTGATAGACATGTTCCCTTAATCCTTTGCCTGACCGGTCGTGATGTCCATCCTACATACAGTGCTTCCTCTACAAGTCAAAAGATAGCTGAAGTGGTGGCTTCCAGCCTGGAAAATACTTACAGTTGATGCCAGTGAAGGAGGCAGTGAGACTTATTCAAATGTCTGCTTTCATGGATTATGGGCAGAACAAGAAAAGAAAACCCTATCCCATTATCAAGAACTCCAAGCCATCTGGAGAGTACGCAGAGCCTGGCAGCAGCATTTCAGAGGTTCAGCTATGTCTAGACAGAAACAGGACAGCCTTGCCTCATATTAACATCCAGTAAGGGAACAGAAGCAGTACCCTGAGTCACCTAGCACAGAAGATTTGTACCTAAAATGAATCCTCACCCTATCAGACTCCTATCTACCAGGTTATATTGGTATTTGTAGAAAAAACTAAAAATAAAAGAAACAGTGTAACAAAAAGGTAATCTAGTGGTAGAAATATGGAATTGTGAGTGAATGTAGAAAGTGCAAGGGATAAAGGGGACAACTCTTTAATGAAATTAAATAAGTTAAATCAACAAGTCACGTGCAGTGGCTAAGATATGCATGAACATAAGCAGTATATCAAATGTATAAAGATTAAAAACTAAAATCATCTTCAACAGGAAGACCGCATAATCTGCATAACCTAGGAGAAGATGTTGAAATGTGTTGAGGAAGGTGGTCTTTTTTAGAAGAAATGGGCAGAGCAGAGAGAGAGAGTGTGCCAAGACTGCCGCTTACCATGGCAAGCGGACTATCGCCCTGGAATACGTGGACACACACCAGCATTCATTAAACAGAAAGAAGCAAGACTTTGTTCAAGTAAGAGTACAGTTGATACGTTTGCTATATATATATGTATGTTTTGAATTTGAAGTGTGACTACTCCATAAAGGCACTTCATTCATTCAGTTGAAGTAAGCACATAATGAGACTGTTGGTAGGGCTGGAATAGATATCATGCCCATACAAGACACATTCCAGCTCTAAGGTATGGGTGCTATGTTTGGTGACTTTTATCTATGCGGATAAGGGGTACTGAGTATCTTTATCCCCCCCAAGAAACACACACACACACACCCCTGGGTGTATAGGTTATCCATATGATGTTCTCTTTTTGGTTGAACATCCTTTTATGTTTGTGTGTTAGATATACTACTTTTGTTGTATAAGTGTGTGTGTGTGTGTGTGTTGGTATATATGTATATATATTTATATATATATAAAAGAATAAGCCTCATTGCATAATTTATGGTACCTCACACACAACATAATTTTTGTCTCCTCAGAAAACAAACACACATCGAACAGAATGCCTCATTACATAATTTATGTCTCATTAGGAGACACAACTCCTATTGGGTGATTCAATGGGGGCATGTTTATCATACTGGGAGTTTGCCTGCCCCCTCCAGCCCACCCACCACTATCCAACTGACAAAAAAATATATATCTGCCACTCGCTCCTGAAGTAGGAGATATCAATAACTTCTCCTGGTCCACACGGACTCTCACTCAGGATCATGACCCCACACACACACTGTTTCACCTCCCACAGATAAATGTAACCCTCCATACACTCTTTTTCAGTACGAGGGTGTAATGTTTCCATAAAATACAAACTCAGGGATAAACTTAATAGCAACTCTTTTATTTTAAGCTTTTCATCTCTTCAGTCAACTTCACTAACTGTCTGTTTTCAACTGTCACTCCTCCACTTCCTGCTTCCTGATTCCCGCCCTTTCTCCTTAAAGGGAGAGAGATGCTTTGCTGTATGTTACAGAGGTCAAGCCTCAAACACCACTTTCTATTTGTTCCCTCAGCATATTGCTACGCTGCCTCAGCTGAAGAGCCACCGTGTGTTATATTGCTATGTTACCTCAACTTAACCCTTTGAGTGCCAGAGGGGTACGCAACGCATTGCTTTGCAATGCGTTGCGTACCCCTCTGGCACTCAGAGGGTTAAGTAAGGAGGAGTTACTGCTCCCATTGTGTGATTCAATGGGGGGAGTGATTTAAATCATGCAGGAAGTTGGCCTGCCCCTACTATCCAGCCCGCCCACCACTATCCAAGTAACTGAAAAAACAAAATGGCTGCCACTCGCTCCTACACCACAGACACAAACACATCAGACAAAAAACACACACTCACACTCAGTCACACACACTCAATCACACACACTCACACTCAGTCACAGACACTCTCACTCACACACACTCAATCCATACACACTCAATCCATACACACTCAATCATACACACTCACAATAATTCACACTCACTCTCTCTCACACACTCACTCAATCACACACACTCACTCAATCACACACACTCTCACTCACTCAATTACACACACACACTCACATACTCAATCACACACACTCACACTCACTCACACACTCACACTCAGTCACACTCACTCTCAATCTCACACTCACTCACTTTCATACACCCTCTCACTCACGCACTCTCACACTCACACTCAATCACACACACTCAATCACACACACTCACACACACTAATACACTCACGCAATCACTCACATGCAATCACTCACACGCAATCACTCACTCTCGCACTCACATGCACTCACACCCCGGGAGCCAGCACGATCCACCTTCCACTATAGTCTCACTCACACTCACTCACACCCCGGAAACCATCACGATCCACCTTCTACCATAGTGTGTGTAATTACCACATGCATTTCAACTACATGAATGAATGACACTCACTCACACACACATCCTGGGAGCCAGCACGATCCACCTTCCACCATAGTATGTGCAATTACCACATGCGTTTCAACTATATAAATGAATGCCACAGTGGAGGCATAAGTACAAACACAAACTCATTACAATGACACATAAGTCACCCCTTTATGACTCACTTCTGTGTGTCTGTGTGTGTCTCTGTGTGTGCCTGTGTGTTCCATGTCTGTATCACACTCTATGTGTCTGTATGTTGTGCATTGCATGTATGTGTGTATGACTGTGTCGCTCTTTATGCATCTCAGTGCATGCGTGTGCATTTGCGTGTGTGTCTCTGTGTGTGTTTGTCTTGCATCCGTTTGTGTGCATTAATTCCCTATATATCCTGACGGGCAGCGCCGTCCCACATTGCTAGTGTATATATATATATATATATATATATATATATATAAAAACTACTGCCAATACATGTTACTTGTTGATTTAACATATTTAAGTTTATTTAAAAAACTGTCTTTTATCAGTTGTGCATTAAATATACACTCATTATTCCATATTTATAGACATGGGGGACCTTGTTGTTGTGCTGTTTCTTTTTTATTTCTCTTTTCATACACATTTTCTACCCGGGATATCTGGGAGAGCCATCTGCAGCAGCAGATGACAGCGGAATAGAGTATATAAGTTTGAATGTAGCTTGACAGCAGGGCCCTTGCATACAGTCCAATGAAATTTAAAGTTCCTTCAAGTGGATTTAGCAAGTCGTTTATTTAGAGGTAGAAATTATTTTCTCTATTCTTTCTGATCCTAGACAGTGGAGTGGACTTTCCCAGTTGCTACCTGTTCCAACCTTGGAAGTGGTCCTTGAATACAGAGATCTGTCAGGTAACATCAAAAAATGGGAAATTCCAGTGAAAAACCTTATGGCCACAAGAACAACTGCCAAGTTGACAAATATTTTCTCGGTAATTATGACAACCCAATTGTGGTAAAAGCAAAGTCTCAAGTTTGGAATATTTTTCTGCCATCAATTTTTTTCTTCAGTTTCTCTGTGTTCCTGGGTTCTACAGAAAATGAAAAAGGAGAAGACAGTTAAACATTATAGCCCTTTTGTAGCCACAGAAAGGCTTGTTTTCTGAACTATTGCATCTATCAATATTCCTCCTTGAAGATTTCCAGAAATTTCTGATCATCTGTCAGAAGGCCTAGTTTTTCAAAACAACCCCCTGAAGTTAAGATTGATAGCATGGATTCTAAAAAGAAATAATTGCTAGAATGTGGCATATCAGAAAAAGCCACTGGTCAACACCTTAATCTGCAGCGAAAAATGATTACATCTAAGAGATATGATAAAATATGGAATATCTATTCAGCATGATGCCAGGCCACTGGAATTTTCCTAATTTTATCTGAAGTACCTGTCATTGAGGACTTTGTCTAACAGGGCTTCTTTAACGGGTTGAAGCCAGCAACTCAGCCAGTTGCCAGCAAACTTAATGTTCACATTGTATCTGTAAGTGTCATAAGGAATCAGAGACTGAGTGATCTTTTTCTCAAAAACTCTCAAGAGATTTGTCAAGACAATTATCAGAATTAGACCTAGGATGATTTCTACTGTTTCTAATTGGGACCTAAATGTGACCTTTAACAGTATCAATACCTCTGCCTGAACCTCTGGAAGAAGTCCTTCTCAAAATGCTGATAGCTGATTGCTCTTACGCCAGCAAGCAAAATTTATGAAATCTATGCTTTGTCTACTAAGGAACCGGTTCTTTTCATCCTTCAGACTTTTTACCCCAAATTGGCATCTTTCTTTCATAGAACCCCCAAAAATATGCTATCTACTATCTAACCTAACCCACGGAAAAAAGAAGAATATCTTTGTACCCTGGATTTCAAGAGATGTATTCAGTCCTACATCACTAGAACACAACGCTTGAGATTTTTATCTAGTTTTTCAGTGATAATTTCAGGTCCTAACAAAGGGAAGAAAGCCCCCAGAAGGACTACTGGTCACTGAATCAGGCAAGCCATTTCAAACGCTTAACAAGAGTTGTGAACAGATCCACCAGCTGTTCTTAAAGACCATTCTACCAAAGCAATGGAACAAATGTGGGCTATAATAAAGGATGCTACCCCAGACCAGATTTGTAAAGCTGTGACATGTTTGAGTCTGCAGACATTATAAGTGAGATATCCAGTCTTCTGATGAGGCAACCTTTGGCAATAAAGTTCTTCTGGCCACTGTTAATTCCCCCATTGATATCTTTTACATCTCTAGTCCATTCTGCCTGATGGGGTGAGTTTTATAGAAGATAAATACCTCTCAATGCAATGCAAGAATATTTTAATTGAATATTTGAGTGCTCCTGATTTTGTTTTGCTTGTGTATCACTCTGAGTTTGACAGATTGCTGCCACTGAACCAAATATTTGGACACGGATGAAAAAGAACGTGAAGGAAGAGGATACTTTACAGGTATTTTTGTCACCTTAATTATTCAGGTGACCATCTCAACTGTGAATAGCTATTTGTCTAATGGATTGTTGATTTCAAACTTCTGAACATTTCCACCTAAGGGTACCCCACCCCATTTCTTCTGAGGAAAGTATAAAGAGTTGTTGAAGGGGAGATGACCTGTGAGAAACGAGAAAAAAAATATTTTCCAAGATTTCGAGTGGACTTAAGGATAAGTTAAATTTGCCTGTTTTTAGAGAAGTATAGAAGAAAATGGATCTTGTGATGCTTTAAGATATATGGTCCTCATATTAGAACCTTTTATTTGGATATTCTCTCTATTTTATAATTGTTGGTTGGATACATTTTGTATTTTAGCTTTCTGTATTCATCTGTTTATTGCATCATATTATTAATTTGAAATTTGGGGGATTTAGATATTTATTCTTACAGATTCTTACAGATTTCAGTTTATTGTAGAGGTCTCTTGATTGTGTTGGTTATTACAGGCCACAGTTGGAGAGGCATCTTGGAGGATTATTGGGATAGATCTCCAGCACCTCTGGCACATCATATGTGCTGAAGCAGCTTTTTCTTCTGTCCTGAAACATGCATGTATAATGAAATCAGACACTGGTGGGGTGATATCTGGAATTTCAGGCCAAATGGGATGGTGTTTTGAATAAATTTTCATTTAAAATAATGAAGATATTGATACATATAGGGAAGAGAAAGCAAATACATTTTCATTATAAACAGAGGTGATATACAAACAATTATGTAAACACAAAGGGGATGAGGATTTTTAGATAAGACATGTTGTCTCTGAAAGAATAAATAGATTTCAAAACAATATATTAGAGAAAAAGCAGTAAAATAAATATATATACATTGGATTATCAGAATAACAAGGTTTAGAATTGGAGAATTAAAAAAGTAGAAGTAGAAGTATCACTGGTAGGAATAACGTAGGGAATGTTGGTAATACAGAGACCAATAGATCACAAAATACACAAAAACCTATGGTTAAAGTTGACATAGAGGTCAACTTATCAAGATAATCAAAAGGTTTAAGAAATATGCATAATAATACAGGTGCAATAAATAGGAACAAACACAATGCAAACAGAAATAAAGACTTCAACAAGAAACACTTAAAGGGATAGAAACACTTCGTTTGATCTTTATTTTATTTTGTAAGCATTAAAAAAACATGAAGAACGATATAAGTCATCTCTCAAACCTTTATGGTTTGAGAGATATTCTCAAGCAAAGTTTTCCCTCCCGCCCCTTTTACCTAGTGTAAGCCATCTCTTCTCAGATGTAGAATCTGGTTGTAAGACCAGACAGATAAAAGAAGGGGACGATATTCTTCCTGTGAGAACAATGAAGGCCCTGCCCCCCTTGACAAGTTTTTCAGGTTTTTTCCCTTATCTTAATTGAAGATTGTCCCTCTCTGCAGTCTACTTGGGCACCTCCCTTCTGATCTGGCTGAACAGTGTTACATCAGTAAAAGGGGTGGCAGGGAGATACTTTGTTATCGAATTACTCTTGAACTACAAGTCTGACAGAATTGAAATAACACTCTCCAAAGTCCAAATACTATGATGATTAATTAGAGCTGCTTTTATTATGAAACATTACTATCCCTTTAAAGGAATAAGGTGTAGGAGTAGACAACAAAAGAGTAAAAAGAGCATTTGATCAAAAAGAGAGGATACAGCGGGAAAGGTTCACAGTCAAAGAAAGATGGCAAAAGTGGAAAAAATGGTAATGCATTTTTAATTTATCCTATCATATTTTAACTAAAGAGGAAAAGTGTTTACTGATTAAGTTTGTCCCAGTATTCAACCCAGTTGGTTCAATCTTTTTGTAGCCTTGGATAGATTTGTGCATAATTTATCACTGAAAATATATTTTGGACAAAAAATACTTAAGACTGTACATAATGAATGCAATAATGCACGGATAGATAATGAATCATCCATAATATAAAGGATTCAGATGAATTTATCATCAATGGATGTGTTCCATCAACTCCGAGAGCCAAAAGGATTTTACTGAAATCCTTTTCTCTTACCTCATGTGGAACACAGGAACCATCGTGTGTAGTTCCCTCCTCCATATAGCAGAGCTTTTGACGTAGAGACTCCCCTCTCTGTCATCCAGCTTTACCCCGGTTCTCCGCTTCAATGTATAGCAAAGTAGCATAAAGAGACAAAAGCAAGAGGAAAGAAGGAAATCCCCTTAATAAAGACTACAAGAAGACCCCTCTGCCATGGGATTTAAGCTACATGTATTTGTTTTCTCAGCATGGGAGTCCTTTGTTCTGAATGGACTAAGAACAAATATGGTAACAGAAAGTTCACTAGAATCCTCTTTTCTCTTACGTCCGATGTAGAACACAGGAACCATGGGAATGTACCAAAGCTTCCACCAAGATTCCTGGATGGAAAAAAGAGGGAGGAAAAACCCCTTCACTGTAGACTAGTGTTCCACAGGACTAACTGTTACCATATAAACCGCAGGTATCGATGGACACCAAATTTGCACACCAAATAACTGAACAAGTAAAAAAATGTTCTGAACTCTGCACAATAAAAGAGAAGAAAGAGTGTCCTTAAACTGGCACAACTGCCTGAAGGATCTTCTGGCAAAATCTGGATTAGCTGAAGGAAGGACACTGACACAGACATATGTGGTGAATGCGGAGGAGACCATGTCGGCGCCTTACACAACTGCTCAGCAGAGGCCTGATTCTTGTAAGCTCAAGAGGCACCCACAAATCAGTGTGCACAGTGACCCTGAAAGGAACAGGTTTATTCCTGATCACATATGCCTGTTGGATAGTGACCTTGATCCAAGAAACAATGGTTCATTTGGACACAGCCTGGTCTGCTTGGGGACCCTCAAGAATAACAAAAAGTCAAATTTTCTGAAAGGCTGAGTGAGATAGAAGTAATACTTAAGACAACATACCATGTCCAGCATATGGATCTCCTTCTCCTGGTTGTTAGAATGATAAGGGAAAAAAAAACAAGTACAATTTCCTGGTTGCTCCAATGTGACCTTGGTTTAAAAAAAAAAGTCTGGGAATACCAAAAAACGCATTGTCCTGGTGAAAAAGCCAGGAAAGGGGGTTTATAAAACAGTTTGTAGTTTGGCTGTTCTATGAACAGAAACAATTGCCAAAATTAAGATCCTTTAATGCATCTGGAGATGCAAGGAAAGAGATGAAAGAGGCTGAAAGGGAGGCCTCTTGAAAACTCTTAATAACAAGTTCATATCCCATGGAGGAGTGAGAGTGAGCCACCCCATGAACAAAGGTCTTGATGTCAGGAACGAAAACAATCCTGAAAAAGAACAGATAGGGCTGAGATCTGAACCTTAATAGAACTCAGACTGAGACCCTTGTTGACACTATGTTGTAGAAAGGCCAGAAATATAGGAATGCTGAAAGACTTTGGGACACATCTCAGCCAGCACAGTACTGGATACCAGATCCTATGACAGGCCTTAGATGAAATAGGCTTTCTAATATGAACCAGAGAGGAGATGACCACTTCCAAGAAACCCTTCTTCTTCAAGCTGTTGGCTTCCAGAGTCATGCCGTCAAAGCCAATCTTTGTACCTGATGATAACAAAGTGGCCCCTGGGTCAAGAGATCCAGCCTCAGACTCAGGGAACCGGGAGGAAGCGGGAAGTAGTTTCCGAGATACGCGTTGGGCGCAATAAGTTTTATTATGTCTAAATCCCAGAACATGTAGTATCCCCTCTGTGGTATAGCCTGTTCCATTATTGGAATATAGCTGAGGTGAGAGGAGTGGCTACTCTATTACGAACTTTGAGTTACACTGCTGGATGAAACGTCATCACATTAAGACGGACAGTGCTGGGAGATGTTAAACGCTGTGAGAGAGCATGGAGCAGGACGGCACGAATTTCAGGTCTTATTATAGTGAAAGCAGCTCCTGAAACTGTGACAAGCGGGAGATATATGCGTTTATTGTCTGGGATCTTGTAAGTGTTTTTAATTACAGCGTGGTAACAATAAATACTGATACTGTGCTTTTAGATGTTATCTTTTTTGCACTTTTTTGTAGAGACTTGGGTGTAGGACAAGCTGATTTGATGGATCAGGAGATGAATGTAAGTATCCTGGATATCCACAGAGGCACGAAACTGTCCTGGACATATGGCAGCAATGACAGATCAGAGGTTCCATCTTTATGTGCAGAGTTAGCACATACTGGTTGAGACACTTCAAGTCTGGAATAGGATGGCAGTGGACGCCCTTTTTGGGAGGCACAAAAATATGAGTAAAATCCAGTGAAGTGTTCCTGGCTGGAATGAGAATCAACACCTGCTTTTCCAGCAATGAGGATACTATGTCTATGAATAGATGTGCCCAAACCGGATCTCAAGGAACCTTGGGCAAAAAAAATGGTGAGGTGGAACAGATTTCAGATCTATGCAGCACCCTTCCAAAATGACCCATAAAACCAATTAATCTGTCATAGAAGACTTCCACGCATCTTGAAAAAGGTGGAGTCAACCCCCTATGGCCAGGGACAGGCCAGGATTCCACAAGTAATGCGGAGGTGAGCTTGTCAGCCTTAGGTTTTTGAGCTGACTTCTTGTTCTGCCAAGCCTGTTTGGGGTGGGGTGGGGTAGGCCTGAAAGGTTTAAACCCTAGGTGCCCCAAATAGGCAGAGGTAACAAAATCCACACTATTTTCACTTTTTGCTTAAAAATAAATAAATAAATAATAAAATAAAAAGTTTAGGTGAAAGAGCAAGTAAGTGCATCTCTTGGGTGGCATGGTTGGGTGGTGTCACTAATAGCTTTGCTCAGGTCAGGCCCAAAAAGCACTTGAGATTTTTTTTTAATCTGTGTAAATGGTTGTAGTGATTCAGACTCTTCTAGCAGATGACGCCATTCTTCAAGAGTCAACATAATGGCAAGGAGTTCTCTGTTGCCTACTTAGTAGTTACACTTTGCTTGTGATAAGTGGAGAGGGAAAAATGAACAGGGATGGAGAATGCTAGAATCAGGATCTTTCTTTTTTTTTTTTTTTTTTTTTTTTAAATGTTTATTGAAAATTGAAATCCGTTACAAATTAAAGTCCGAAACAATAACAGTACAATCAGTTATCATAAATGTGAAGATTTGTATGACATCGTGAACATCAGAAGTACAAGTATCAAGTACGTAGTAGCAAAATAGATCATAAAAAAATCAATAATATGAGATAAACGATAAGAGAAAAAAGAGCAATCCGTCTTGAGGCGGCCAATAATTGCATGCTAATGTAGCAAAATCCAATGTTTAAGGTAGAATACCACCTTGCCAAATGTATGGTGGATTTCGACTAGAGATGTAAAGGCTAACGGAGAGAGAAATGAAAATGGAAAGCAAGCTTTAGAAGGAAAAAGAGTAAGCATCAGAAAGGAAGAGTTGAATTAGGAAGAGGGGTAAGGCTGAGATAGCATAGCGGGGAAGGAGGGAAGGATTAGATTAGAAGGGAGGAGAAAAATAGGAAGGAAAGGAAAAGAGGAGACACCGGCTCCCTGCCTGGGCTATTTGACAGTAGAGCTGAGTAAGTAAATTCGACTCCCTTGATCAAGTAGGCATAGAAGGCATTAAATCTGGATTATTATAGAAAGTGTCCCAGGGAGACCATATCTCATGAAAAGCATCCAGAGTGGAAGTAGCTAGAGAATGTATACTTTCCAAGGAGCGCACAGAGTGCGTGCGCTCGAGCCATTGTGCATGTTTTGGAGGGGAGGCACTTTTCCACAGAAGAGGTATCAGGCATTTTGCTGAGTTTGCCAGTATACAGAATAAAGAGTGCTTAGATTTTGAAAGCGATTTAAGGGTATCAGAATCAGAAAAGAAAAGCGGTAGGTCCAGGGACAGAGGTATATCAACCTGAAAAACAAGAGACATAGATGCCACAACAGAAGTCCAAAAAAGATGAATATGTGGGCATTCCCACCACATGTGTAATGGAGACCCTGATGCTGTGTCACACTTCCAACAAGTAGAAGGGAGTGATGCCATCTAGTTAGAAGCTTAAAATTGCACTCACGGGTAGCTGAATCCCATGAGGACATCCAAAGCGAGGCCACTATTTTTACCCAGTCTGAAGAGTGAATTGGGTGTGACAACTCCGATTCCCATTCTCGTATAAAATAAGGGTTCAAAGACTGTTGCGCTTTCACCAGAAACCTGTAGAATTTAGAAAGGGGTAGTGATTGCTTGTTCAAAGTTGGTTAGTGCCCTGTCATTATAGCCAGAAGCTATCAGTTCAGTGCAGTAACCCCTAAGCTGCATATATTTCCAAAAGGAGGAAGTGGGAAACTGAAAGCATTCGGTTATGGTTTGAAAAGAGATGGGCGAACCTTGTGGAAGAAGTTGGTGCAGCGTATGCACTCCCTTAAGGCACCAATGCAAAAAGGAGTCATCATGAAAGCTAGGGAGGAATCCTGGATTGCGAATAAAGGAGAGTAGCGGGGAGGGCTAAGGAGCGAAATTAAACAAGTCATTCATGGAAAACCATGTGTCTAATAGATGACCCAGAATCACGTCTTTTCAGTGGAGCAGGGAGTGCTTTGCGAGAAAGCCAAAACAGTTGGGAAAGGTCAACAGATGGTATAGATATCTTAGAGCACTGAATCCATTGCTTTGTTGCAAGCATTCCAATAAGTAAAATAAAGCAACAACTTTATAATAGGAATGAACATGGATCATGCCCAAACTGCCAGAGGATGGGGGCTGAACAAGGTATTTCCATCCTAAGCAAGGGTACTTGTACTTTCAGACAAAGGCAGAGAGTTCTTTCTGAAGTTTGTCTACCAATTTATGGGGGATAAACAAGGGCATAGATTTGAAAAGATACAGAATCTTATACAGCACTACCATCCAAAAGGGATGACACATTATGTAGCATGATAGTGTGCGGATTATTGGTCAGAATGACCCCAAGGTAAACAATGGAATCTTGTACCCAGGACAAAGGTCACTGAGCATTCAGCGCGACGATTGAAGATATCGGGGTGTTGTTATTCAAAACTTTGGATTTAGTGGTGTTGAGTTTAAAGAAGGACAGTGAGCTATATTCCTCTATTAATGAAAGAAGGGGAGTAAGGGAAGTTTCTGGGTGTGCGACATGAAACAGAATATCATCTGCATAGGCAGAAAATTTTGCCGGTTCTGATGCAGTTGGTATACCTGAAATGAAGCGAGATAAGTGGACCATATTAAGAAAAGGTTCGAGGGCTAGGACAAATAGTAGTGGGGAAAGTGGACAACCCTGACGAGTTCCATTAGTTATCTCAAACGGGGAGGACAGATAACCATTCACTTTCACTCTGGCATGTGGATGGGAGTATAAGCTTGTTACAGCATTCAGAAACCGATGGCCTATTCCTACATATTTCAGGACAGCGAAGAGAAATTGCCAATTGTCAAACGCTTTCTCCACATCGGCGATGAGAAAGACTGTGGGGATGTTACGCTCCAGAGCTGTCACGGTTTTCAAGACACTCAGACCAGTTGGTGAAATAAAACACAATTTTATTAAACAAAAAAAATAAATAAAAGGAAGGATCGCCCTCTGTAGGCAGCCCTGAGTAATACAAGGAGGCAAAATAGGACCAATATACAGATAATAACTTAATAGCACAGGCACATAACAGATACTGAGAACAGAGATACAAGGGTTAACACAGTAATCAGTCCGTCTCAGTTGTGGTGTTTGGCACGCCCAGGGTGGAAATAGGCAGTGAATGGTGGAGTAAACTCAACGCCTAAAGTTCATAAAACGGAGATAACTGTTCAGCAAAAAGAACCTGCGACCCAGAGCCTGCTGAAACTTGAGCCAGTAGCCCCCACGGCGTAATAACGGAAGCAACCAGATTGCAAGAGCTTGAGCCAATAGCCCCCACGGGCATGATAACGGAAGCAACTGGATTGCAAGAGCTTGAGCCAATAGCCTCCACGGGCGTGATAACGGAAGCAACTGGGTTGCAAGAGCTTGAGCCAATAGCCCCCACGGGCGTGATAATGGAGACAACCGGATTGCAAGAGCTTGAGCCAATAGCCCCCATGGGCGTAATAACAGAGACTAGCACAGTAGCAGATAAAGCCTTAGCGCCTACACCAGGCGCGGCAACGTAAACCAACTATATTGCAAGGAGTGGTATGAACCGTCGCCTCACAAGGCTATACTGAACCGGCTCAGCAGTAATAGTGGCTGGAAATGTAACTGCTTCAGCAAGAGTAGCAATGCTCTGTACCAGACTGGAGGCTCAGAACCGGAGGCATAGATCTGCACGGATTAACGGCTCAGTAGGAGGAGTACAGCTCTGCACGGGTTAACGGCTCAGTAGGAGGAGCACAGCTCTACACGGTAATGGCTTGGTTAGCAGGAGTTCAGCTCTGCATGGGTTAACAGCTGCAGTAGCAGGAGTACAGTTCACTGTAGGAGTCAGAATGTCGCCTCGGCGACAGCAGGAAGCTGAACCGTAGTCTGGGTTGGTGAAACCAGTGCAGGCCACGGAGCAGGAACGTCATCCAGGCAGGGTCGAATCACGGAACAGGGTTCTCAGACAAGCCAGATCAGGTCACGAGCAGGAACATCAGCCAAGCCGGGTCAAATCACGGAGCAGGTTCTCAGACAAGCCATATCAATTCACGAGCAGGAATGTCAGCCAGGCTGGGTCAAATCACGGAGCAGGAACACAGGAACGAAGTCTAAGCAAGCCAAGTCTGTACACCGGAATCAGGAACGCAGGAACGCAGCACAGCAATACTGGCTCAGGAACACCACGAAAGGGCACCTGACAGGTGCCAATGGTCAGGTATAAAAAGGTCACCAGGGGCGGGCCAAACAGGCTCAACCAATAGGAGCGCGGCACAAGTGAGAGTAACAAAAAAAAGATCACGGGCACCGTGATAAGAGCTGAGTAGATGAAAGCAATAGCTTTCGCCGTATTGTGTCTAGATTCTCTACCGGACAGAAAACCGGACTGGTTGAAGTGTATGAGCTTCGCTAAAAGAGGAGCCAAACGACAGGCCAACATTGAGGAAAATAGTTTCAAGTCCACATTCAGCAGCGATATCGGTCAGTAATTTGGACAAAGTAGTTCATCTTTACCAGGTTTGTGGATAACAGTAATGTGTGCTTCCAGAGTTTGTATAGGGAATGAATTACATGCCGCAATGTGATCATAAGCTTTCAACATGTGGCTTGCAAGAGAGCTCTCAAATATCTTATAATATCCAATCGTAAGACAATCTGGGCCTGGACTTTTTCCCTACTGTGATCTAGATATTGCCAATCCTAGGTCTGACTCCCGAAAGGGGGCTTCCAAAAGTGTTGCGTCATCGTGGGACAATGGTCGAAGCTTAGAACCAGTAAGGTAGTCATTAATGAGTGCTACGGATGGGCAAGTCACAGGGTTAGGTCCTTCAGAAGTCAGGTTATACAAGGTTCTATAATATCGACAGAATACGTCTGCTATTTCAGGGTAGGATTGTTTAAGGGAGTCAGAAGAATCAGTAATGGAATGTATGTAGGAAGATTTACGTTTAATTTTTCTAATTCTTGCCAATGTCTTGCCACATTTATCCCCATTTAGATAGTGTGAGTATTTAGTTCACATATAGGATTTGTGAATTTTGCTCTGTAATAGCGTAGACAATTCAGAACGTAACTCATCAAGGCGAGCGAGGTCAACTGGGGATAGAGAGGTCTTGTGGAGTTGTTCCTGTATCCTAATATCATTTAATAATGCGGTGACATGGGCTTGATGTGCTTTTTTGCGGATGGATCCCAGTTTGATCAATTCTCCCCGTATTACGCACTTGTGAGCCTCCCACACAGTCGCAGGGGAGCAATCACCCTCTGAATTGATCTCAAAATATTCCCGCATGTGTTTTCCAATGGTCTCAACAGTTCCGGGTCTTTAAGTAGTTCTTCATTTAGTCACCAAGCAGGAAATCTGGGATCGGACCTGCCTAAGTCAATGGTGACCCACACGGTGGCATGATCGGACCATGTGATTGATTCAATATGTGCTTTAGTGACTGTGTGCAGTTTATGATGAGTTACAAGAATGTGGTCAATTCGAGAATAAGATCGGTGCGGGTGTGAATAAAATGTAAAGTCCTTGGTCGATGGAAAAAAGTGATGACAGGCGTTGATGAGATATCGTTCACGGAAAAGTTCACATAGTTTCGCAATGGATCCCCTAGATGAGTGGGCAGTAGTGGACGTGGAGTCTAGTCCCGGGTGGAAAACAGAGTTCAGGTCTCCCCCCAGAATAAGTGTACCAACAGTGAACTCGTCAAGGAGTCGCAATGTTTTAGTAAAGATTGGGATACGATCAGTATTAGGAGCGTAGATATTCACGAAAGTGAACCGAACTGAGTAGATAGTGCCCCGAAGAAACAAGTTTCGACCCTTAGGATCCTCAAGGGATTTCTCAAATATCCAAGGAGTCCTGCAGTCTATTAGAATAGCCACTCCCCGTTTCTTTTCAGGGGCGGAGGCGAACCAGACATTTGAGTATCGTGAGTTAGAAAGTTTGGGCGGATTCAATGAGGAAAAGTGCGTCTCCTGTACAAACATGACATTTGCTTGCAGTCTAGACGCTTCTCGGAGAAGTAAGGATCTCTTTTCTGGCGAGTTTAAGCCTTTTACATTCAAAGAGGCCAACTTAAGTTGGGTGGGAGGCATAATGATCTCTTGATTAGATGCAGCAGGTGAGGATGGGTATCGGGACAGGCAGGGGCCGGTGAGGAGAGGTATAGAAAAGAGGTACATAAGAAAGAGACAGAGAGAACAGAGAGCAGCAAGAAAATGATAATTGGAACCGTATAGTAATACAGGGAGTATTAGTATACGAGGGGAGTTATAAGAGAATGTAATGAACTTAGCGTATGGAGTGTTAACAGAAGAGCGAGAGGAGTGGTGTACAAAAATGACCGCTCCCAGGCTTTAGGGAGGTTAGATGAAGAGAGTCAGCAGTATGAAGTGTAACATGGATAGTAAAAAAGCTATAGAGAAGAAAACAATAGAAGGAGATAAAGAGTTGGAGACAAAAGGAGCAGGAGGGAGATGTTATGTGACTTACGGTAAAGAGAGATGAAGTGGTAGCTATATCAAATTAGAGAAGCATGCTGTAAATACGGCCAGTGTGAGAGACCTATGAAAGCTATAGACCGCTGTTAACATGCATAAGATCTCAACAATATACATAATAATTGACAATGAGAACTGAAGAGCCCCAACAGAGTCCATGACTGTCTCAGCAGAAATGGCATTATGACTAATCGTTATCCCAACAATTAGGGAAATGTGAGAGAGTCGGTATCGATGAGGGGTAGGTAGATAGTAGCCGGAGAGGCATAAGCTATGAATCCCCACATCGAGATCGATATAAGACCTCTAGGAGTCCACAATCCTATCACTATAGCCCACATTGAGTCAGTGCATACAGTCTATTGAGGCAAGCAAGTAAGATAAAAATAAACAATAACATATAACAAAGTGTGTGAACATTCACTCACAACCCAATAGGAGGGAAGTATGCATACTCCATTGTAAGAAGCTAGCCTAAGAAGTAAGCATCATAAGTAGCATCGAAAATAAGGGCAGGTCTTGGGTAGTGTGGATACCTTGGGACTTTCGAGAAGAGATATGTAGTGACTGCCAGGAAGAGGGGGGTGTCCTAGAGGACAGGTAGGGCCCTAGGATCTGTCGGCTAGCACTCAGAGAAGTGCGGGTGGGAAGAGGAGTTAATTGAAGGAGTAGGGTATATAGAATCAGGATCTTTCTGTGATACAATGGCTCCTACTCCATTTTCTGGATCTCGACAATGAATGGTTTAGAGGGATCAAATTATGGAGAATTTGGGCCATAGTGAAAGCTTCTTTCTTGAAGAAAATAATTGCTGAAACTGCTTCCTTAGGCCACTCCCAGGGATTGGCTCATTTTCTAGTCAAGGATGTGATGGGAGCCACTACACTGAAGTAGTTCATTATGAATCTCCTGTAATAGTTATTGAAGCCCGGAAATCACTGGGTTGAGGCCACTGTAACAGCAGAGACTTTACTCGGATCCATCTGCAGATATAACCGAGGAAGAGCAGTTAGTCCTTTTCAAACTCACACTTCTCTGCTTTTGTGAAAGGAGGCATTGGAGAACCGTCCGAAACATGTCTGGTGGAGGAGGAGAGTGGGAGACAAGATCAAGATATCGTCCAGATGGACGATAACATAAGAAGTCAATATTTTATGGAAGTGGTTGTTTGCTAGTGCTTGGAAGAACACTGAAACATTAGGTAGCCCCAAGGGACATCACCAGGTACTCATAATGCCCATATCTGGTGTTAAAGGCTGTCTTCCACTCATTACCTTGTTTGGTACGGACCAAATTATAGGCCCTGGGGAGGTCCAATTTTGTGAACCAGGATGCCCCTGGCAGGAGATAGAATAATTCTGGACAAGGGCAAAGGACATTCGTTTATTATAGTGATCTGTTTAAGACCTCTATAATCTATTCCATCCTTCTTGCCCCCTAAAAAAAAAACAAAAAAAACCACCTTCCAGCTGTGGAGGTGGAAGGACGAATGAATCCTTTAGGGAAACACAAAATAAATGATACAAGGGGAGCTGTCCTGTTCATATAAAACAGTACACTTGATCCAAGATATAATGAAAAATGTTACTCACATATAATCTTCCACCGGTTGTTATTACCCACAACCTGTTTAAAGCTTGGAGGGATGCTGGTTCTCCCCCTGCTACAGAACCACACGAGTGTGCATCAGATCCTGTATCTTTGACCCGAACTTTTCAAACACCAAATAATAGCAGCAGACCAAATAAAAAAATGTATAAAATTTATTATTAAAAAGAAAACAAAACTCTAAATCCTCAACATGTTTCGTGAAACACATGTCACTTCTTCCGGAGGAATATTCAACTTGTGAAATACAACCTGCAATCTAGTCTGCTGCTAACTGATCTCAGATTTTTATACCAAGTAAGTGGATACAATTGGGGAATAACTTTTTGAATCAACCAATTGGGTGCTAACTACCACTTTCTCAATTACATTCATCTGTTTAACATGTAGCAACATTATGTACATTTAAAAATATATCAAATTTGAAACTCAAAGCCACTACATCGATTCAAAATGCATCACCAAAATAAATACAAAATAAATGTAGTGATGGATTTTAACTGCATCAGCATAAATTGTATCACAATTACATTGCGAATGTTACTAGTTATATATTATAAGGCTAGAACTCAATCCTTCCCTATATAAATATTGAACATGTAAAAAGATGAAGTAAACCCTTTAGTGACCGAACTATACAATGGTCAAGATATTTGAACCTAGCACCACCGTATAATAATAAAGCAAGAAAATGAAACAATGTATATATCAGGAGGGACCAAATCCCACCCCAATAGTCTGCTCATATAGATCTAATGGGAATAGAACCTCACTAGTGCCAAATCCCTCACTGTGTCCGATCCCACCAAATCACAACGGAGGATCCAATCCAGACCACAACCGCAGGATGTGCAGTGACTGCGCACCAAAGGGATCTATAATGTAAACCTATACGATCCATAAAACTAAAAATCCCAAATAAACCCTGTAATAGCCAAACCATATAGTGGCCAGAACAATTAGTCCCTAACGCCTCTATCTAATATAAAGGTAATAATATAAAAGTGAAATAATGTGTATATCAAAAAAAGAACAAACCCTACCCCAGCTATCTCCTAATGACGTTAATGCCTAACTGTGTCCGATCCCACTGGACCCCATCAGAGGATCCACTCTGGACCACAACTGTGGGATGCGCTGCGATCACACACACAGGGGAAATCCAAAAAATATACCTATACAACCTATCTCACTGAGATCACGATCGACAACACAAATGTTGTCGATCTATAACCCTAAAATCCCATGAATCTAACAAGTTGAATATTCCTCCGGAAGAAGTGACATGTGTGTCACGAAACATGTCGAGGACTTACAGTTTTTTTTTTAGCATGTTTTCTTTTTAATAATAAATTGTATACATTTATTTTGTCTGCTGCTATTATTTGGTGTTTGAAAAGTTCGGGTCAAAGATACAGGATCTGATGCACACTCGTGTGGTTCTGTAGAGGGGGGAACCAGCATCCGGAATCCCTGCCAAGCTTTAAACCGGTTGTGGGTAATAACAACCGGTGGAAAATTATTTGTGAGTAACATCTTTCATTATATCTTGGATCAAGTGTACTGTTTTATATGAACAGGATAGCTCTCCTCGTATCTTCTATTTTGTGTTTCCCTTTAAGCCCCTCTGCGAAGTGGTGGTTCTGCAAGGATCGAGCACGAAGGATCCAGGATATCTGTGTGGAGGCAGTATAATATCCTCCACAGGCATGGTGTGTCACTGTGACTCTTAGAATTCCTCACATGCCTTGGTTAGTGTTCTGGATGGAGACAGAGGTCTATATGGCTTCTCTAGGCAAATCTCTGGCCGTAGAAGACAAGTGGAGAAACACTGAGTGCGCCACATGGAAATGTTGCCTGTAGCCCAGTCTATGGAGTGACAATGATGTTAGAGCCATGGTAAGCCAAAGATGATAGGAGCATGTTGAGAATAGACCAGATCAAAGACTATCTCCACTGCAGGAAGAACAGCAGTAAACATCTGTAGGGGCTTTGTCTCAAGGGTGATTATTCCATCACCTAAAGGTTTTCCATCCAGTGGCTTCTTCTTGGGCTTATAAGGAATACCAAGGTCTCTTGACCAGGTTAGAGCCATGAAGACCGCTGCTGCCCCAGAATCAATAAAGGCTGACAGGGAAACTGAACCGTTGGTCCACTTGACTGACACCGGTACCAGGACTTTCCATGGTAGCTGAGGAGGCACAGAAACGTGGCTTAGTGGACGGCCTCCTTGGTCAACTAAGTATCACGGTCCCTGTGATTCCCTGTCAATCTTCTACTGTGTTACCTTTGTATTGGAGGAGGCTGACTGGCCCGCCCAGGATGTTCCTTTTTATACTGGCTCTTGGGCACTTGTCAGTTGCCCTTTCGTGGTGTTCCTGATCCTGTGCCTCGTTGCTGAGTTCCTGTGTCTCCTGTGTACCGACCCGGCTTGTCTGACTACTCTTCTGGTCCTGCTCCGTGATTGACCCGGTTCTGGCTGACGACCCTGCTCCGTGATTGACCCAGTTCTGGCTGACGACCCTGCTCCGTGATTGACCCGGTTCTGGCTGACGACCCTGCTCCGTGATTGACCCGGTTCTGGCTGACGACCCTGCTCCGTGATCGACCCGGTTCTGGCCGACGACCCTGCTCCGTGATTGACCCGGTTCTGGCTGACGACCCTGCTCCGTGATTGCTCCGTTCTCCGGCTGGTGTTCCTGGTACCGTATCGATCCGGTTCCGATTGACGTTCCCGTCCTGTGTGCTGTTCCAGTGTTCCTGGGCAGCTCCGGTCGCTCCGGCGACATTCTGAACTGATTGGTATCTCGCTGATCCTCTCTCTCTTCCGAGCTGTAGCCTGAGGTTGCTTTACCATCCGCTGTCTGCTGAGCTGTTCTCTCCTGTACTGAACCAGATTAACCCGTGCAGTGCCTGTAGTCTCCGGTTACGTGCCTCATATATCGCTTGCCAAGCTTCTCGTTACCCTTGGAGCCTGCTACTCTTAGTGCCTTTAGACCGAACCATCCTATCACTCGCAGAGCACTGTCCGTCCGGTGTTCGGTGTACACCGTGACCGCGCCGGTTGGCGCTGGTAGTCTGTCCGCTCTTGCAGTGTGGATTCTGTGCAACACCGGAAGGGTGTCCTGGCTCTGGCTCACATACGCTCAGGGTGTACGTTATCTCCTGCACTTCCCAGTGCTCCGGCTCATTATAGCTTGTGCAGCGACTGTTCATCTTGGCATCCTAAGGGTGTCTGGGTGCAATCCAGTTGGCACACGCAGGGTTACTACCGAATTTACATTAAGGGCGATTCAGGTTCTGGTTACTTCAGCTCTAGCAGTAGCATTCCACCTAAGCCAGTGGTTCTCAATCTTTTTTTGCTCGGGGCACCCCTACCACGTAATCTTGAACATTCGGGGCACCCCTAACATATTTAATGTACTTTATCAAGGGCATAATGAAGGCTACAATACGTAAATATACAGTATTATTAGGTCTTATAATCAGAATACCATAACTAAACATATTGTGCATAACAATTTCTATAAATCTTTATTTAAAAATCCATTTTTGTTAGTCTTTATAGAAAACACAGGGCACCCTAAGTTGATGCCTGTGGCACACCAAAGTGCCACGGCACCCTGGTTGAGAATCACTGACCTAAGCCCACGGTGGTGGTATTGGCTCAGCTCTGGGCAATAGGTGTGCTCCATTTTACTACCTTGAGAGTGATTCAGTGCAGACACTTTACTCCTTTCTCACCATCAAGAGACTGTTATCATATCCTGGGCGTTGGCCAATCTAGGACTGAGTTACTCCAGTTGCTCCTGTTAACCCTTTGGGGTTATCCCCAGTCTATATATATACATATATTTCTATCTTTGTATTGCACTAACTTTACTTGGTCTGTATTTGCCAATACTATTATACCTGTACTGGCCCCTAGGGGCACTGTTCTATTATCCTGTTTCAATAAAACTGTGTTTTTACTTCATACCCTGGTCTGAGTGTCAGAAAACCATAACACTAAGGCACTAATGGAACATATGGTCCTTGAGACCACAGTACAGACACATCCCCAGAGAGTGGCATCCTTCTTTCCTCCTCGAAGAGTCGGTTCACCCCTCCAATCTCCATCGGGGAGTCAGAGACCCTTCATCAGTAGCAGGAGAGACTGAGCCGCACCATTGTTTTTGGCTGTGCTCATGGTCCTGCTGTCATTCCAACATACCCCGGTTGAGGTCAAGGCAGAGAGTGATACACTCCTCCAGACCGTCTGGAATTTCTCAACAGGCTAGGGTATCTTTCAGGCTTCATTTAAGCTGCTTCTGAAAGCTGCCTTCAGAGCTCTGGTATTCTAATTTGTTTTGTAGGTATCACGGTGCCCATGATTCCTGAGTGACATTGTTACTTCCAGGTTTACCCTGGCTGCATTCTTATTGGCTCTGTGTTATTACTCCTCCCAGGGCTTGCCCTCCTGTCACTATACCTGTGCCCTTTCATGGTGTACCCGTATCTAGCGACTAGTAGTCCTTGTTTCCTGTTTCCATGTATGACCCGGCTCGCCTGACTACGTTTAGTGCCTGACGCTCCTGTGATCCGATTCCGTTGCTGACCTTGGACTGGCTGACTATCTCCTTGTGTACTGAACTGGCTTGGCTGAGTGTCTGATTCCGTTACCGACTAGGACTGGCTGACTAACTCCTTGTGTACCGAACTGGCTTGGCTGAGTGTCTGATTCCGTTGCGGACTAACTCCCTGTGTACCAAACTGGCTTGGCTAAGTATCTGATTCCGTTACTGACTAGGACTGGCTGAATATCCGTTTGCACCGATCTGGCTGGGATAGTGTTGGTGGTCCTCCTGACTTGCTGTTAGTCCGTGTATGCCGACCTGGTTGAGCTTCTAGTTCTGTCGCTCACGGGATTGGCTTATTACCTCCATATACCGAACAGGGAGATACCAGTTGCGGACCGGTTACGTTATGTACCTATCTCTCTCCCTCTCGCTTGCCGATCCTATAGTCTCCTGGAGCCTGTGGGAGTCCCTGCACTCACCAGTGTCTGTGTAACCCTATAATATCTGGGTCCAGCCTGTACCACACTGTTGCCCGTGTTGCCTCAGTTTACCCTAGTGACCTAGGGTTGTAATATCGCCAGTATCTGGTGTCCGTTGCCTCTGTTAACCCTAGCATGCTAGGGCCCTGTCACTAGCTGAATCCGGTCCGTGTTGCCTCCGTTTACCCTAGCATTCTAGGGTTCAGTCACTACAAGTGCCACAGCCGTGTTGCCTCCGTTAACCCTAGTGTGCTAGGGCCTAGCCATTTCCAAAGTACTGCCTGTGTTGCCTCTATTAACCCTAACGTTTTGGGGTTCAGTCACTGCCAGAGTCCTGCCCGGGTTGCCTCTGTTTACCCTACTCTCCTAGGGGCAGTCCTCTGCCAGTGTTTTGCCAGTGTTGCCTCCGTTAACCCTAGAAGTCTAGGGCCTAGTGTCCACCTGTACACTCTCGGTGTGCTTTCGTTATCCCTAGTCCACTAGGGATTGCCCTTCAGTCACCCATCGTCTGTGTCACCTATTGCGGTGTGGGGCTGTCGAGGATATTATTGTTCCTGAACCTTGCTGAGAATCTGCCTACAAGTCCAAGATCATCACACTTATTTGCTTACTGCTACTGTGTGTAGAGTTGCCCTGACCTGCGTCAGATCTGGAAAGTACTTGGTACGGACCTTATCTGGACCTGAGTGGGGCTATTGTGCATTATTGTCAATAAAACCTTTAACCTTACTTAACTGTATGAGTGTTCTTTTACAAACAGTAACTAACCGTGACAGTAGGACAATGTGCAGAAGTCTATTGTTTACTGTCTCACAGTGCGGTTACCCTGGTACAACTCCAGAAGAGTAGCATCAGCAGTGGCGCTCCTTCCTGGTACATTGAAGACTGCCTTGAAGGCTGCGAAGAAGGTCTCCAAGTTATCCAGAACTGGGGACTGCTGCTCCACTAAGGGAGAAGCCCAAGGCCTCACACTTCAGGAGGGAAATAATGAACGCCACCTGTGTGGCATGGGTACAGAAGGACTGTGGCAGGAACCTGAACTGGAGTAGACACTGATTAAGGAATCCTCGGAATTCAGACAGGCAACAAACATACCTTTCAGCTAAGGGTATGGGGGAGCGCACGTATTCTTCTGGAGGAGTAGAGGATACACCAGCCAAAGAGAAGGCCCCTGCGACCAGAGCAGCAGTGGTTTGAGCAGCCAAAGCCCTTATTATGTCCAGAATGGCATCCAGCTTTCACTCCAAGCATTGGAGATAAAAGGCATGTGAGTAAAAGACCTGTTCCTGATGTTCTTGCCTGGTCCCCAGGTGGGAGAGGTAGGTGGAATCCATAAGAATGATATTGGTCTTTTCTGTCACTGGTGGGGTAGGACCCCACACAGTCCTAGCCCAGATTCAGTAGCTAGAGGACAAAGCTGACTAGCATGGCTGGGGAGAGATCTGGCAGTCCGCCAGGTACTTCCTTGCAGCAGCCGAAGCTGGGTAAAGATGCTGGGCGTGAAACCAGATTGTTCCTCACCAGTTGAGCCAGGGAACAACCAAGATGGAAGTACACTGCAAACTGGAGGGAGCTGGGCTAAAAAACAATGGAGGAAGCATACAGAGGCACAGGAAGCGAGTAGCAAGTAAGAAGACCACTAGATGTCCAGATCTGGTATGATATGTGAGACACCACTGACAACCTCCACTTCAGATAAAGAGGGAGAGAGAAAAGAGAGAGAGGGAGAAAAAAGAGAGTGAAGAGAGAGAGAGAAATGGTCAGAGACAAACTAGAATACCAGCATCATGGACACAAGCAAAAAACAGGCTGAGGATGAGACCAGAGCAAGTGAGCAGGAGAGAGAATATACTGCAAAGAAGATAAGAGAGAGGAGGGAGAAGGAGGCCAGCAGAAAGCAACACACTATTGACAAAACTCGACAGGAAAAATAATTGTTGACAAGCCAAGCTCAAAACCAGAATGGGCAAGGAGGAGCAAGAACCAGAGACATAGAAGGAGGCCAAGTCAAAACCGGAGTGGGCAAAAGCAGTACAAAATCTTGTGACAAGCCACAGTAAGATGAAGAAGCCAGGTCGTAAAATGGAGCATGAAATGAAGAAGCAAAATCGGAGAGCAGAGGGATGGTCAAATGTTAGCAGTGTCATAACTGGGTATAAGGTACAAACACACTGCAAGCAAGATAACAAGCTTATAGAACAGGTGCTAGCTTTAGGGGGCCAGAGTAACCAATGAGAAGAGAGGAGAAATGGAGGCACAACCGCGCACCTATAGGAACCAGGAGCACGGCCAAGACAGATATTCAGAGTGTCTTTACCTGACCACAGGTGAGCTAGTTCATATTTCAGAGCCATTAAACAATCCTTGTGCTCAGGAGAAAAATCACAAAATCTGCAGTTTTAAGAGTGCTTGAGAGCTGTGTTGAAATATTTAGCTTTACTGTAGTCTGTAACCTTTGCCTGTAGACTGGTTGAGCTCAGGCAGTGACAAATTTTGTACAGCTTTAGGAGCCAGCTTCATAACTTTGGTTCTTTGATCGAAGAGAATAGGGGCTCGATTTAAAGGCAGCCGTTAGTTAAAAAAAAATCACTAACGGGTGCGTTAAGTGTCATGTTGCAATTCAAAGATCCGTCTAAAGAACAGCTAACGGCAGTTGCAGAATCCTAACGGCCGATACACTTACGTGCATTCAGACGCATTCAACAACATACCCCAGAGCTATTCAAAGGCTTGCGGTACTGCTAACGGCTGAAAAAAAGACACACCTAACGGCTAAAAGTTAAGACCCACTTTTCTTAGCCGTTAGACACTTAACGGCCAAAACAAAACACCCGTTACATAGGAAAATACACAAAATGCTTACCGCACAACCATGTAAATGGGAAAATTAACCCGTGCAATGCCAAAACAACACAAAAACATGCACACACAACACAAATCACTCCACACACAACAACAACCAACACCACAGGGACAACGACACACAAAAAAACAACAACACAGCATGGCACGGAACAATGGGGGTTATCACACAAAGCGGACACCTGCAAATACAAGCTCACCTGGGCAACATCAACACGCGACCTGCACCCCACAACTGCACACCCGCAAATGGCACACACATAACAAGCACAACACACCACATCTTCTAACACACACACACACACACACCTGCAAACACTTACCTGGACAAAAACAACACACCATTGGTTAGCACTCACCTCATCACCACACCTACACAACGCCCTAGCAAGTACTTAAAGGGACAACTCAACACACTCACTTGTGGCTTGTTTTCCACTCAGGGAGGGAGAGAGAGAGATAGAGAGAGAGATAGAGAGAGAGAGAGGTAGAGAGAGAGAGACAGATAGAGACAGATAGAGCAAACAGTATGTTGGGTTACATATTATTGCGAAGGCTGCGGAGAAGGCGTGCAAGGGAGAGAGCTGGGGAACATCAGCAACCTCCAAGCACGCCTGATCAACAGCCTCCACCTGTTGCAAGTGAGGAGGCTCTGGCTCAGCAGCCACACAGGAGACCATCCCCACCCGGAGGACACCTGCCTGCAGATGCACAGCTGCAGCAACAGGATGCTCACCATCAACAGGATGCTCCCCAGCTGCCACAGGGACCCCTGCAGCAGCCCAGGATGCATAGACGACCACCAAGGCCCAGGGTATACCGCCCAAGGGTCACTCTCTTTGGAATGACCAATGACGAGGTTATTGATCGCTACAGGTTGAGGCCACACAGCATCATTGCCCTGTATGAAGTCATCAAGGATCAGGTCGATCCCATATGCACCCACAACCATGCTCTAACTGGCCTTCAAAAACTCCTGTGTGCCATACACTTCATGGCAAGTGGCGCCTTTCAGTCGACAGAGGGTTACGCATCTGGCATGTCCCAGGCCACATTCTCCAGGGTGCTGGCCCAGGTCTTGCCAGCCCTCAAAGGCAAGGCCAGTACCTACATACATTTCCCCATCACCGATATGGAGTGGACACATCTGAAGCAGGGCTTCTATGCAAGGGGAGGCATGCCCAGGGTCATGGGTGCAATAGATTGCACCCATGTCCGTATCAAAGCACCAGCACGTCAGGGACATATGTTCCTGAACCGCAAAAACTTCCACTCCATGAATGTGCAGATGGTGTGTGACAGCAACCTGGCCATCATGAATGTCTGTTTGAAATTTCCCGGGAGCTGTCACGATTCACATATACTCAGAAATTCATCTGTGCAGAGGGATTTCGAAAATGGGACCTATACAGGGGGATGGCTTCTGAGTGAGTTAACCGCACCAAATGACACCACATACACATGTGCTAGTACGTTCACCACATAAAACATCATTCACACAATATGTGCTCCTTGTCACACCATGTCACTCACTTTCCACAGGTGATGCTGGCTATGGATGCAAGCCATGGCTCCTCACCCCGGTCGCCAATCCCCAAAACGATGCCCAGGAATGATATAACCAGACTCATGCCAGAACACGGAATGCCATTGAGCGGAGCTTCGGCCTCCTGAAGTCCCGATTCCGATGTCTGGACCAATCGGGGGGAGCATTGCAGTATGCACCAGGCAAGGTCTGCGACATCATCATGGCATGTGCCATCCTACATAATATCGCGGTGGACACCAGACTCATCAACGATGTCCATCCCCCACCCAGACCTGAAGACCCTGTGGATATCGTTGAGTGTGAGGAAACCCCAACAGGGATGCAGACAAGGGACAGATTGATCAGGGATCACTTCTGCTGTGGGTATAATACATGTATGCACACAATCCATGCATACACACCCACCACAACACACATGTTCTGTTTCACCCCACAGGATCAGTGACACAGCCCTGACACTGGCTGCAGTATGGACCACCAGCATCAACTATTCAGTGGACCAGTCAGATTGGGCCTAGAGATTCCGAATACATCTGACAACCTGTCGTCCATGTTGATACTGCTACCTCAAGGATATCATGCATGCCCCCCTGGAAACCAAGGTACAACACTTTAACCTTGTTCAACATATCCCACAGCTCCCTAGGCACCAACTAAAGTGTTTTGCTAGGATCAGACCAATAGCAACCATGGTACCCCTGTAGCGAGGGAGTCTCATCCAAGCCAATGCATCGGATAGCACTCTGTCATATAAGGGGTTCAGGGGGCATTCGAGGGGACATGGGACCAGTAGCTTGCTACAGCTGAAGGAAGCAGCAGAGGGGTGGATCGACAGTAATAGTGTGTTACACAACATGGAGCTCATGAAATGTGGATCACATCTCCATGGACACCATGCTGCCCTGTGTGTGTGTGTGCAGTGATATGTGCCCCAGAAAAAAATACACACATTAACAAATATGTCCTACTAGCTCCATGAACCAAACATATTTGGCCTGTCTCTGACAGTGGCAGCCCAAATATATTGTTGTCAGGAAGCTATTAGGACATATTTGTTGATGTGTGTAACCATGTCAGGGGCAAATATCCCTAAGGATGGTTAACATCCCCTTAGTTCCCCCCATGATGGTTCATAGACCAGTACACAACACATTACAAAGCAGTGGTTTGTGTAGACTTATGTAACAGGAAAGATTAAGAGGATCATGATGTTGTAGCTGTTGCATGACGATCACTTCGAGGGTGATGTTCCAAATCTTGTCCTCTTGTCCCACAGGCATCCATAGCACGATCCATCCTTGAACAGAGGAGTTTCCATATGACTGGACTGAAGTCTGGACAACACTTCCATGAAGCTCACCCCTTGGTGTTTCAAGTGATTGTGTTGGTGATGCAATGTTTGACCTGATGTTCACAGCAACCTCTACTGGAACATTCACATATGGACACAAATTAATGTGTGTAATAACATCCAGGTATCAGACCTGTACAGTAAGACTGCTCATACACAGATGCCAAACTATGTGGACAGCACATGAGCAGTTCACTAGCATTTCTAATGTATTCCTGTTTAGTTCAGATGTACCGTTTTGTGCTCATACAAGTGTTTAATGCATATTGGCTAAATACACAAGAAACATCACTACTCAATCCGTGTCTGTATGAATGAATGTTGGATCAAACACCTGTCAATGTGGAACCATACCCAAGGCTAGAGTATCCCTCATATAAAGGAAGGCATGATTTACATCACAGGAGTCCACTAGTTGCCTGACCATGAGTGGACTTTGTGATGTATACATGCAATGACATGATGGCAGTGATACACTGATGTGTGTTGTGAGTGATTAGCTGGTGATACAGGGGACACACTTCCACTGTGATGTGATGTCCACGGTTTGTGTGTTGCTCAATATAATCAATGTCCTGAGATTGCTGTAGGTTGTCATATCTCAATACATGGGCTACATCAACAAACAACCATGTGGACAAGTGTTATCACTGGTGAAGTGTGTTACAACCTTAGTTAAACAACAACACAACTTAAAGGGATAGTAAACCTTGAAAATAAGTTTATTTCACATTGTAGCCCTTTAAAAAACATGAAAAATGATATAAGTCTTATCTACCAAACATATATGGTTTGGGAGATAAGACTTATATCATTTTACATGTTTTTTTCAGGGCTACAATGTAGAATGAACTTATTTTCAAGGTTTACTATCCCTTTAATACATAAGCCAATGCTCAGCCTAAGGCTCCAATGTGCGTGCTACACAATGAAATCTTAGGAAGATCATTGGGTTATCCAGTAACTTAGGCTGTGATTCAAACTCCTGTTGTGCAACTGACTTGCTGGAGAACACAGTGCTCACCCTAGGATCACAATGTGTAACACACACATTGAGATCCTAGGGTGTACATTGTGTTCCCCAGTAAGTCAGCTGCACAGTAGAATTTTGATTTAAAGACCATATTGATGCATGTTCCATCTGTCCTGCTTGTTATTTCCCTGCTAAGTCGCATAGCTGTTTGTTTGGTTTTCCCCTCAAACACAACAATTGATGCAGACGAATGTTCAGTGTTGCACCACTTGTTGTGCTAAGGGGTATGTTCTGATCAAATCTGACACACATCATGGCCATGTAACACTGTCGTGTTATATGGCTACAGGGATGGGTTTCCAGGTGATTTTGGACAAAGGTGTGGGTGTGTGTGAACTCATGTTGTAACATCACACAAACATTTCCCCCAGGCAGGAGTTGAGTTCACTGCATTGTTTGGCAATGCATTGGAGACAACCCTGCCACCCAATCTATAACTGAATACACAGCAGATCAGACAGGATTCAAAAGCACAATTTTCCTTTATTGAGGGGGCAGATGACAGGTTGTACCTTTCATTTCTTTTTTTTTTTTGGGGGGGGGCCTTAGACTTGGTGCCAGAGGTGGATGCCCTGGCTGATTGCCTTGTCACCCTCTGTCCCCTAGGTGTGGCTTCTGGGGTAACACTGGAAGGGGTGGTGGGTGCAGTGGACCCCTCTGTGGAACGCAGGTTCTCCCTCTCCATCCTCAGGTTCTCCCTGCGTTTAATCTCTCGCAACTCCACGAGCACCTGTGCAAACATGTCCATCATCCCCGTATGGATCTGGTGGAGTTGTGTGTTCCCCTTGGCAACCTCTGACTCCAGAGCTTGGATTCTGGTCTCCAACCTGTTTGTGTTCCTCCGGGATTCCCTCCGGTTCCTCGTGAGGTTGTCGTTGGTGGCGTGGGTTGCCCAGAGCTGTCCTCTTTGAAGGGCCATGCACTAAGCCTCCAGATCTGTGGTGCGTTGACTGCTGGAGATGGGAGTGCCCGGTGACACATGTGCTGTCTCCCCAGCTTCAGCTGTCTCCTCAGCCTCTGTTTCCCCAGCTTCAGCTGTCTCCTCAGCCTCTGTTTCCCCAGCTTCAGCTGTCTCCTCAGCCTCTGTTTCCCCAGCTTCAGCTGTCTCCTCAGCCTCTGTTTCCCCAGCTTCAGCTGTCTCCTCCGCCTCTGCTTCCCCAGCTTCAGCTGTCTCCTCAGCCTCTATCTCCCCAGCCTCTTCTGTCTCCTCTGCTGGTACTGGGTGTGCTGTGGCTGCTACTGCTGTTTCTGTTGGTGGAGTGGCTTGCGCAGACTGTGTGTGGGTGTCCACCACATCAAGGGACCCACTGCTGCCCACTGATGTCTGTGCTGGTTGAGGTGGTGGGGTGAACAAGTCCCTCGGCTGAGGGCACTGGGGCTCCCCAATCAGGCCCAGGTGTTGGTAGTCAGGTGGCCAAGGGTCATACCTTGGCCACTGGTAGGTGCTTGGCCCCCACCTGGGATCATACCTGGGGCCATGCTGGGGACCCATCCAGGAGGGTAGATCCATCTCAGTGGAATATGGCCCATATTGGCTGGTGGCCACATTCCCGGGCAGCCATTGCCTCCCTGGTGGTGGTGGTGCTGCTGCTGGAGGGTAATAGCTCCTGGAGGTAGTGGGATGCATCCATCTCTCCCCCTGAATCCAGCCGCTGTACATTTGTGGAGCATCCTGTGGTGGTGCAGCCAGTTGAGGGGCAGCCAGTTGAGGGGCAGGCAGTTGAGAGGCAGGCAGTTGAGAGGCAGTCAGTTGAGGGGCAGCCAGTTGAGAGGCAGGCAGTTGAGGGCAGCCAGTTGAGGGGCAGCTAGTTGAAGGGCAGGCAGTTGAGAGGCAGCCAGTGGTGATGCAGCCACTTGGGGAGGAGGTGTGGTGGTTGTAGACGGTTCCCATTGACTAGTCCCCTCCTCTGTATACTCACTGGGTGGTGTGGTCGGCTCCTCCACGGGCTCCTGCTGCGATGGAGGCCCATAAGCTGTGTGGAGAATTGAGATTGTGTGATTAGTAAACGTAGCCATGATGGGATTAATGGGATACTAATACATGAAATGCGGAAAGGGAAATATATGTTGTGTGGTTTATCACCCTGAGTGAAACAAGGGTACTCCCACTGCTGGAGGGGGTTTTTGTTCAAAAAGTCTCCCAGCTCAGAATAGAATTGCTTTGGTGCTATATCCCAGTGGCCTGAAGTTCTACATTGGCACTGTTGCTACATTATCCTATGGGAATTTATGGCGTCTGGACGTAAGCTGTCCATAGGATGGTCTAGCAACATCGCCATTGTAGAGTTCCAGGCCACTGTGATATTGCCCCTGGAGTAGTCAACTATGAGCTGTGCTACTTTTTGAATGAAACACCTTTCAGCAGTGGGAATACCCTTGTTTTGCTCGGGGGATGAACCCTGCAATATATTTTTCTTTTCACATGTTAGGTATTACTGTCCCTTTAACGGAATAGCAATGGTTAATTTCACCATGATGTAATATTGTAGGCATCGTAAGAGATAGATGTGGATCGATGTTAGTCCTATCCCTCCAACCCACATGGTTAGACAGATATTGCTCTATTTGACAGTCATTTTGACATGTTTGACAGTCATTTCACCACACGGAGGCTCTTCAGCAGAGCCTAAATTGCCCCAATCAGAGATGTAAACTTCATTTGAATGGTGAACAGAGTGTGCCTGCAAACCAGGCACACTTTGTTGACCATCTCAAAGATGTATTCATCTCTGAATGGGGCAATTTAGGCTCTGCTGAAGAGCCTCCGTGTGGTCTAATGACTGAAATCTCCAGCTGTCAAATAGAGCGATATCTGTCTACCCATGAGGGTTGGAGGGATAGGACTAACATCGATCCACATGTTGGTGAAATTAACAATTGCTATGCCATTACAGTTACATACAAGGAGAAATGGTCATATATGCATGTGGATATGTACCTTTCATATGGATATGAATATATCCTTTCCAGATATGAAGCCACAGATCATTTCAGTAGGTGTGATTGCCTTACTGGCTATATATGTGCACCCATCAAAATATACATTGGATTGATATGATGGATATGAACATACCTCGTATATCCCATCTACGTAGAGTGGGATATACTAGGTATGTGTATTTGGATGGTATCAATGTAAGTTAGTTTCTGATGGATGCACATATCTGGCCAGTAGGGCAATCACAGGCAGTGAGATGATCTCTGGGTTCACATCGTGTTGTGACATATTTTGAGCCATTTGAAAGGTACATATCTGACCATTTTCCTTTGTGTGCATATCTTTTTTGAACAGATGTGCAGTGGGAATCAAGTGTTATTCAACCCTATCTTCTTAGCTGATCCCGTACAATGCACAATTTTTAATTACTTGACAGGTGACTCTCTGGTTGTCAGGATCATATCCTATGCATTGCATTGTAGGGCATGGGATACCACCCTGGCAATCAGAGATTGATGAACTGGACAGGATCCTGTCCATGTCGTGTGTTCCAGTTGAATCCTGAAGGGCAACAATCACGCCAGTAGTGAGGGGATATCTTTGATTGAGGCCTGTTTTTCTTTGAGTATGAGCCCATCCATCCTTCTGAGTGAGGCAACCGTACTCAATCCGAGATATCCATCATTCATGGCCTGTTGGTGACCAAGGTACAATGGTTGATATTTGGTTCCCATGTGTATCCTGCAAACAGTGGCTGGTGTACCATCCATCCATGGCATCAGCACCCCTGAGGATCCATGTGGGAATCAGATGTGAGATATGTCATTTGAAGTTAGAGTAAATGATTGCAGACACAACACCAATGCCTACTTTTTCCACCTTTAATTCTGGGGTATTGTTTGAGGCCTGTGTGTTGCACATACAAGCAGTTATTCTCAGTGACACTGTGATGTGTGACCTGCTCCATCCTTTTTGTGATTCAGTAAGCGGTGTTGTCGACATGATGGAGTGTACATGATGCTGACTTCTCCAGTGATCTCATTTCCCCATTTCCAGTGTTTTCTATGGAGTCTATACGATGGGACCTTAGCAACCTGATTCATGTTATTGCATATTCTCTATAGACTAACACTGGTATTGGTGAAGTGAGGATGTGTAAGGGTGAATTTCTCTCCACCATCTGTTTGTCACCGCTTAGTGAATGTCCCCTGTGTAGCATGTGATCGTTGGCCTATTGACTTGATTGTTGTCTGGTTAACCCTTTGAATCCCAGAGGGGTTGCCAAAGCATTGTTGATCGATGCATTGATGATCCCTCTAGCACTCAAGGGGTTAAGTGCTGACTTCCCAGTGGGGACATGGGTGACATTGTGTGTGAACAGTGATGATCTTTAACAGATGACATTTTGAACAGCATGGTTTGTGTATTGTGTGTGATGAGCACAGCGACAGGAGGGTTGAAGTAGGACTTGGACAGGTTTGTTCCAAGTTGGACCTTGATATTTGTCCTTGTGTTGTGTCCTGTTTTTAACCCTCAGGGTGCTGTGTTGGTGCAGTTGTGTGCATGAATGATGGGCATGTGTTGAGGTGTGACTGTGTGTGCAGCTGGTGTTGGTTGCTGTAGTGTGTTGTTCTGTAGTGTTGCACTTACCGGTAGTGTGGAGGCTCCTCTCATCCCCAGTGTCAGCTCCTCCAACAACCCCCTCGATCAGGATTGGGGACATATTCTGCCGCACCATCTCCTCCCAGCCGCAGAAGGTGATAGGGACAGGTGGGCCACCTCCAGTGCCTCGGGCGTGCTTGGCGAGTTCTGAGAGCTTGTTCTTTACCACCCTCCGGCAGTCGCCCCATCGCTTTTTGATGGACTCCACGTCCCGCCTGCATGGAGCCACCGCGTTGACCCGGCTGCAGATCTGGTTCCAGGCTGCCTTCCTCCTCGCTGACAGGCCAGGGACCTTCGCTATCGGGTGGAGAACACTCTGCCTCTCCAGGACAGCTTCCACAAGAGCCGTGTTCTCCTCCTCTGTATACTTGGGGTCTCTGATCCTGGCCTCGTCACCTCCGGCATGGGATGACTCCGAGCCGGAGTGCCCTGCCTGGTCTGACCCTGACTGTGTGGGGTGCTCCCCAGCAACTACCCCTCGTCCCACTGCAGGTTCTGTCCCTGTCCTGCGTGTTCCTGCCCTTGTGGGCCGGGTCCCCCTCCTCCCTGTGGATCTCCCTCTCCCACCCCTGCTCTGCTGAGGGATCCCCTCCTGACCTTCCTCCTCCTCCACTACTCTCCCCATCCCTCTCTCCTGTCCTCCTCTCCTTGCCATCACTCACCCAGTCACACCCAGGCACTCCCACAGGCCCTCACAGACACACTCGATCCACTCACTCTCTGTCACACACTTTCACTCACAGATTCACACTGTCAAAATAAAAAGTAAAATGTGTAAGGTGTTATAAAAAAAAAGGACTATGTGTATGTATGTATATGTGTTTGTGTTTGTATGTGTGTATGTAATATGTGCAAAAGTGTAATATGTGTATAGTAAGTGCACCTCTCTCCAAACTCAAATATCTCCTTCTACCTCCAATGAATGCTCCTTTCTCCCTCTCTCTGATCACTATCCTCCGCTCCTGGGTCCTGATATCTAGCTCTGAAGAACTCGATAACAGACAGTGTGTAACGGTTATTTTTGGGTATATATAGGTGTATTTGAAGTTATTAGATACATTGGGGATTTGTGATTGGCTGTGTGTTTGAATTTGTTTTGGCATCAATCATGGTTGCTTGACAACGGCAGCCGTTATGTTAGATGTTGTTTTGAGCGCAGTTATCGTGTGATTTGGCCGCCCGTTGTGCATTAACATGAGCGACAACGGGTTTTGTGTTACGTGTTTTTTGTGTGCCTACGCTCGATAGCTATTCTTGTAGAGTACCTATTGAATCTGCCGTAACTCCTGTATTATTTGCGAGCGATGTGCCTTTTTCACTTAGCGGCTGGTTTAACGGCTGCCTTTAAATCTAGCCCTAGGTTGGAAGCAGGGTACAACAGAACTTAATTTAATCTCACTAGAACATGCAGCGTCAAAACACAACCTATGTGAGAATGCACTTCCTAGCAGCCAGCCTACCTCAGGACCCCATGCTTATAAGCATTGTTCTAGGGGCCCTCAGTGTATGTTCAAGTGATGCAGTGTCAGAAAACTGGGACCATCAAGAAAAAGGTACTAATCAGCTAACCAGTAGCTACTGAAGGATCCCAGTAGCACTGTCCTCAATAGGAAATATGCCATAAGATGATCAGGATGGCAAGTCTGTTCCATTGCAGGGACAGCCACTCTCGTCCAGGTTTGTGCAGCTATCAGTGGACACAAGACAGTCCAAGCTGAAGTACCAGGGAGCAGTCAAATTCAATCTGAAGGTCAGGGCAAATAGAAAAGGGGTATAGATTAGGCAAGCTGTACTGCCAATATACAGGTTGAGGTTAACAACAGGTAATAGGAACTGGCTTCAAGGAGCAAGTAAAAGCACTGGGATAACCAATCACTGAGTGAGTAGGGAGGCAGATTTAACCCCCTGAGGGTCACGCAGTCCGTTTGTGGGCTGCTTTAGAGGACAATGACACTTTTTTTTTTGCCGGGACTGTGCTTAATGCACAAACACAGATGATGGTCCTGGCATGACATCAGTCATTAAGGGGTTAAATAACCTTTAAACAGGAAATTGGTGACAGTAATTGTCCTGTTAGGAGCTACAGAACTTTCTAGATGAAGTTGAACAAATAGCAGGTACACTGGCACAGCTTCTACAGAAAGCCTGCAATACCAATTCCCTCTAGTGGCTTGTCTGCTCCATTTGAAGGGGATTCTGGCTGGTCACCTTGAGAGAGGTAGGATGATCTTGGAAAAGTTCTGGGTAAACCATATCAATAAATTTGTGAAATCAAGGAATCTTGGGCCAGTCAGAGAATGCTCAGACTTTTGACAATCCATTTTAATTCCAAATGATTGTCATGGAGGCTTTTTAGAAGGTGTGAAATTAGTCTCATGAGCAGCAGCCCATTCTCCCCAAATCCACTCCTCTCCTTAAAGACAAACAAAAGTTTTTGAGTAAACAGAGAGAACATAGACACGCTGGAGGAGCTTTTAAATTAGAAGATGTTTAACTAGTAAAAATGGGATAGATCATGAAGATAGGAACTGGGTACAAGTAAAAGGACATGGAGGCAGAGAAGGAGTTGGAATAAATGTAGTTATAGAAAAAAGGCTTGTAGTTGGTACAACACATATTGACCACAATTCATTGTATATTGGCAAATGCAAGAAGTATTGTGAGTAAAACTGGAGAGTTGGAAATGCTAGTGGTTAATGAGTTGGACATAACTAGTATTACCTATACATGGTGGGGTAATACACATGAGTGGGCTGTAAATATTAAGAGCCATTTGCTGTTTATCAGAGACAGGATTAACAGAAGATGGGGAGGCGAAAGTTTGTATGTGAGTTCAGATTTAAATTCAAGTTTAAGGGAAGATATTTTTGAGAAAACTAGTAATAATGTGGAGTCCTTTTTTGGTAGAAATTGAAATGAACAGAGGCAGAAAAAGTAAAAGAACATGTTCGTCACCAAGGTTCACTCATTCCATGCCAGTTGTTGTACTTGTCTTTTCAGAGAGTACTGATTGATCTGCTTTCACCTTCTCAGCCATTTCTGAACTTGTTTTTGAGGCTTCTGTTCCTGGGCTCACAGCACAGTATTTCACAGTGCCCTGGTGATTCCATCCTTGTCCCAGCCCCTGCTCAACTGGAGTCAGACATCTGGTCCCTGGTAGGTTTCCCCCATCCTCGGGATTACAGTGAGATGGATGCATTCAAGAGCAGATTAGGTACATTTCTAGGAGAATGGAACATACAAGGTTGCACTGTGTATTAGTAAGTTAAACGGGAAGTTCTGATAAATAGACTAACACTCACCTTAGAGTCAGAAGGCATATGTAATTCTCATTTTCTGCATTATACTATGATAAAGGTTGACCTTGATGGTCTTTTTTAATATGATTTACCATGTAATTATGTATGTATATGTAAGCAACTGTATCCGTAGTCACCATATTTGCAAAGTAATTAATCTGTGATGTATTCTACATGGCTTCCTATGGTGTCTTACCAAAGTACCTTTCCTAGAGGGTGAGAAGGAGACCGGCTGCCCCATCCTACCATACCATTTCCTCAGTAGTGAATGTCATGGACAACCCTTTTAGCAAAGATTGCTGAGCCTGCAATATGAACTGCTTTGGGAGGTAACCAACACTTTTCTGATTGTTTTGTATAGGGAAAGTGGCGTGACATCTGCTTGAATGATGGGACCTAACAGAAGAGAAATTACAAATTCTACAATACTGTTTGTATTTTAAAAACTCACATTTCGGGGGTAAAATAATGCTGATGAATGAGTAACCAAGAGATCTTTCTTAAATATATCTGATGTTCTTCTTGGGGGGGAGAAGATATGTATATCACTGAGATAAAATATCACAAGCTGATCCAGGAAGTCATGGGAAAAGCTTTCCTGCTGCCAAATAAGTTAGTCTTTATCGGAACATCCTGTTTTGCCTACTAATCTTCTCTTAAATGCGTCTATTGTACCTGCCATTACCAAATCCTTGGACAAGGAATTCCACAATTGAACAAAAAAAAACCTTTCTCTGCTGAAGTTAAATCGTCTTTCCTCTAATCGTAAGGCTTGGCCCCTGGTTATTTGACCAGGACTTGGAATGAAAAGCTCAATAGAGAGATCCTTGTATTGATCTCTCATATACTTCTACATTGTGACAAAATCTCTTCCTAGTCATCTTTTCTCTAGAGTAAATAAAGCAAGTTTGTTTAGACATTCCTCATACGCCAAGTCATCCATTTCCCTTAATTAATTTTGTTGCTCTTCACTATACTCTCTCCAGTTTTAGAATATTATTTTTAGAACTGGTGCCCAAAACTGCACTGCATATTTGAGGTGAGGACTTACCAACGATTAGTGCAGTGGCAAAATTATGTTATCTACTCTTGCTTCAATATCGCTTTTTATGCATGATAGGACTTAGTTTGCTTTTTTCCACTGCTATTTGACACTGGTCGCAGCTTCCTAGTTTGTAGTTTATAAGGATTTCCTGGTCTTTCTCCAGCAACGAGTCCCCTAAAATGATTCCATTAAGTAGCATTGGGATTTTTTCTTCCCAAATGCATGACTTTATACTTTTCCACATTAAACTTAATATTCCATTTGTTTGTCCAATCTGCTATTTTATGTAAATCCCTTGGCAGAGAACAAATATCCTATTCTGAATTTATAACAAATTAAAATATAACCTATGGTGAGGACTCATAAATGAAACATTGGAAGTTACACACATAAGAGTCCCCCAAAAGATCTTAAATAACTACAAATAAGAAAATATAAAGAAGACAGTCTTATATAGGCACTCAAACTTTACCAATTTAGTAATACCATATCAAGAATTATCAATAAATGTAAAAAGGAAACATATAATAATATGCACAGTTTGAGCCCATGACCCCATCTTTCCCCCAAATGTCCCATAAATAGCCCAATAAAAGCAATAATAGGGCACAGAACCTAATAACACCCTAAATGCTTCTCATCAAAAATCGTTTCCTAATGCATCCAAATATAAAGCTGGGCACAACATCTAAGATGTAGTGTTGAGCGAGCATGCTCGGCCGATGCTCGGATCGGCTCGAGCATCGCTCTGCTCGGCACATGGCGGTACTCGTACGAGTACCGCATGTGCTCGCCCGCCATGTTCGGGTCTCCTCCCCGCACGTTTTGCGGCTGCTGCGCAGCCAATAAACGTGCAGGGAGGCTCTGACATCGGTGTAATGCCAGCAGCCATGTTGGCTGCTGGCATTACACTGATTGGCTGGCCAGAACCCGTGGTCGGGTGCTGTATAGCACCTGACCATCGAGTTCGGCTCAGTCTGAGCCAGGGAGAGCTGAGGATAGGAAGGGAAAGGCAGTGTAGGGAGGAAAAAAAAAAAATTGTGAAAAAAAAGAACCAAAAGTCCTTTTTAGGACTACTGTGTGTGGGGGCAGCAGGTTATTTTGTGTGGGGGGGAAAAAAAAAAAAAAAAAAAAAAAAAATATTCTGTTTAGTGTGAAAAGTTGCAGATTAGAGCACATTCTGTTTAGTGTGCACAGTTGCAGATTAGAGCACATTCTGTTTAGTGTGCAAAGTTGCAGATTAGAGCACATTCTGTTTAGTGTGCAAAGTTGCAGATTAGAGCACATTCTGTTAAGTCTTCAAACTAAAATATCAAAGTCACATATTCCATTCAGTGTGCGTCGCCGCAGTTTAGCAGCACATTCTGTGTACTGTGCAGAGTTGCAGAATAGGAAGAAATACTGTTAAGTCTTCAAACTCAAATATCAAAGTCACATATTCCATTCAGTGTGCTTCGCCGCAGTTTAGCAGCACATTCTGTGTACTGTGCAGAGTTGCAGAATAGGAAGAAATACTGTTAAGTTTTCAAACTCAAATATTAAAGTCACATATTCCATTCAGTGTGCTTCGCCGCAGTTTAGCAGCACATTCTGTGTACTGTGCAGAGTTGCAGAATAGGAAGAAATACTGTTAAGTTTTCAAACTCAAATATTAAAGTCACATATTCCATTCAGTGTGCTTCGCCGCAGTTTAGCAGCACATTCTGTGTACTCTGCAGAGTTGCAGAATAGTAAGAAATAGTGTTAAGTTTTCAAATTCAAATATCAAAGTCACATATTCCATTCAGTGTGTATCACCGCCGTTTAGCAGCCTATTCTGTGTACTCTGCACAGTTGCAGAATAATAAGAAATACTGTTAAGTTTTCAAACTCAAATATTAAAGTCACATATTCCATTCAGTGTGTATCACCGCCGTTTAGCAGCCTATTCTGTGTACTCTGCACAGTTGCAGAATAATAAGAAATACTGTTAAGTTTTCAAACTCAAATATCAAAGTCACATATTCCATTCAGTGTGTTTCACCGCCGTTTAGCAGCCTATTCTGTGTACTCTGCACAGTTGCAGAATAATAAGAAATACTGTTAAGTTTTCAAACTCAAATATTAAAGTCACATATTCCATTCAGTGTGTATCACCGCCGTTTAGCAGCCTATTCTGTGTACTCTGCACAGTTGCAGAATAATAAGAAATACTGTTAAGTTTTCAAACTCAAATATTAAAGTCACATATTCCATTCAGTGTGTATCACCGCCGTTTAGCAGCCTATTCTGTGTACTCTGCACAGTTGCAGAATAGTAAGAAATAGTGTTAAGTTTTCAAACTCAAATATCAAAGTCACATATTCCATTCAGTGTGTATCACCGCCGTTTAGCAGCCTATTCTGTGTACTCTGCAGAGTTGCAGAATAGTAAGAAATAGTGTTAAGTTTTCAAACTCAAATATCAAAGTCACATATTCCATTCAGTGTGTATCACCGCCGTTTAGCAGCCTATTCTGTGTACTCTGCAGAGTTGCAGAATAGTAAGAAATAGTGTTAAGTTTTCAAACTCAAATATCAAAGTCACATATTCCGTGTAAGATGAAGAAGGCGGGTAAAAAGGGACGGGGAAGTGGACGTGATCCTGAAAGTTCAGGGCGCGGGTCAGGACGCGGAGAAACTGTGCCTGGTGCCAGAGCACAAGAAAGAAAGACATCCACCATACCTAGCTTCATGTCTAATTTTACAGGGCGTCGCAGGACATCACACTCGAGGTCCGACCACTGCGAACAGGTGGTCGGTTGGATGACAGCTGATACTGCTTCCAGTCGGTTAAGCACCACCCTGTCTTCCACCAAGTCCACTCTCAGTAGCCAAGAGTCTGGTCAACATAATCCTCACTCTGATCATCCTTCCTCCCACCATACACGGTCTGGTCAAAGAAGTGATCCCACACTGGGATATAGTGAGGAGCTCGTCTCATCACCAATCCTTCATTTGACCCTCTCTCCAAGCACGCTTGCAGAGGAACATGACATCTTGTGCCCTGATTCACAACCTCTAGAGGCTACCCAATCACAAGAAGATGACAGATGTGAACGGCATTTAAGGTCAAAGGAAGTAGTGGATGATGATGATGATGATGAGACACAGTTGCCATTAAATCAACCACTATTTCCGTCTCAAGACCTTGTTGAGGAGAATGTTATACAGTTGTCAATGACTGAGTATGTGGTGGGATCAAGACTTGAGGAGGATGATCAGAGTGAGGAAGTGGAGGAGGACTTGGTGGACGATGAGGTGACTGACCCCACCTGGGAAGGTGTAGAGCCGAGCGATGTCAGCAGTCCTGAGGGTGAGCCATCTGCAGCACCGCAACAGGCTGGAAGAGGCAGTGGTGTGGCTACAGAAAGAAGGCGGACCGCACCAAACCGGCCCGCAAATGTTCCACGGAGCACCCCCTTGCGTAAATCTACCTTGCCAAGGGGTAGGTGTTCCGCGGTATGGCGTTTTTTTAAGGAAAGTGCGGACGACAAAAGAATTGTAGTTTGCAACCTGTGCCACACCAGAATGAGCCGAGGCATGAACACTAGAAACCTCACCACCACCAGCATGATCCGACACATGGCATCCAAGCACCGTAGTAAGTGGGAGGAACGCCTGGATCGCCCATCTGTGTCTGCAGGCCACACCACTGCCTCCTCTTCCCCTGTTTTCGGTGCCGGCCAATCGCCTGTCGAAGGCGCAGGCCCGCATACCTCCCGCCCTGCACCTGTACCATCTGAAGCGCCATCAGCGACCACATCCACTTCCCTGTCCCAGCACAGCGTCCAAATGTCGTTACCCCAGGCATTTGAGCGCAAGAGAAAGTACCCAGCCACCCACCCACAGGCCATAGCACTAACCTCACACCTTTCAAAATTACTGGCCATCGAAATGCTGCCATTTAGGCTTGTGGACACTGAGTCCTTCCGCAGCCTGATGGCAGCAGCTGTCCCTCGGTACGCGGTCCCCAGCCGCCACTACTTTTCCCGGTGTGCCATCCCCGCATTACACCACCATGTGTCCCGTAACATCACCCGTGCCCTGACCAACGCAGTTACTGGGAAGGTCCACTTAACGACTGACACATGGACAAGTGCTTGTGGCCAGGGACGCTACATTTCCCTGACGGCACACTGGGTGAATGTCGTGGAGGCTGGGAGCGACTCGGACCCTGGGATGGCACGGGTGCTACCCACGCCGAGGATTGCGGGCCCTACCTCCATCAGGGTTTCCACCAGCACCTACGTTATTGGCTCCTCCTCCTCCGTTTCCACCTCCGAATTCTCTACACGCAGCGCCACTCCCCCATCAGTCAGTAGCTGGAAGCAGTGTAGCACTGCAGTGGGGAAGCGTCAACAGGCCGTGCTGAAGCTGATCTGCCTTGGGGACAAACAGCACACGGCCTCAGAGCTGTTGCAGGGGATTAGTCACCAGACCGAGCAGTGGCTCTCGCCACTCAACCTGCAACCAGGCATGGTTGTGTGTGATAATGGGCGTAACTTGGTGGCGGCTTTGGAGCTCGGCAAGCTCACACACGTACCATGCCTAGCGCATGTATTTAATTTAGTGGTGCAGCGATTTCTAAAAACCTACCCCAATGTGCATGATCTCTTGACCAAGGTGCGCCGCGTGTGTGCACATTTCCGTAAGTCATCTACAGCTTCGGCCGGCCTGTTGAAGCTGCAGCAGCGCTTACAATTGCCAGCTCACCGGCTGCTGTGTGACGTGAGCACGCGCTGGAACTCCACCTTCCACATGTTGGCCCGGCTTTGTGAGCAGCAGAGGGCAGTAGTGGAGTACCAGCTGTTACACGGGCGTCGCCTCTCCGTTCAACTTCCTGTAATCAGAAGTGAGGAGTGGGAATGGATGTCAGACCTCTGCGAGGTTTTACGCAATTTTGAGGAATCGACACAGATGGTGAGCGGCGATAACGCTATTATCAGTGTAACCATCCCACTTCTGTGTCTACTGAAACGCTCGCTGCTCACAATTAAAACCGACGCTTTGCATGTGGAAGAGGTGGAAATGGGGGAGGAAGAGCTTACACAAGGTGATAGCCAGAGCACCCTCACTTCGTCTTCTCAGCGACAATTGGAGGAGGCGGAGGAGGAGGAGGAGGAGGAGGAGGAAGACACGGTTGCCTCCGCTACAGAGGGTAGCCATGGAACTTTAGTTCCATCTCTTCAGCGTGGGTGGGCAGAAGAGGAGGAAGAGGATGAGGAGATTGAGAGTCATCCTCCTGGTGAGGACAGCGAAATCTTGACTGTTGGTACTCTGGCACACATGGCTGACTTTATGTTAGGCTGCCTTTCCCGTGACCCACGCGTTATACGCATTTTAAACAACACGGATTACTGGGTGTTCACCCTTCTGGACCCCCGCTACAAAGAGAATTTCTCATCTCTCATTCCTCCGGTGGAGAGGACAAGCAAAATGGTGCAATACCAGAAGGTTCTTGTTGAAAAATTGCTCCAAAATTTTCCATCTGACAACGCTGGCGGCAGAGTACGTGCTACCTTGGCCAACCGAGAAGGGGAGAAAAGGGGAGCACACAGCAGTTCCGAGAAAGGCAGGGCAACACTCTCCAAGGCGTGGGACACCTTCATGACACCCCGCCAGCACCCTCACCCTGATGCGCAGCCTAGTGTCACAAGGAGGGAAAAGTTTTGGAAGATGGTGAAGGAGTACGTAGCAGACCGTGTCAGAGTCCTCAATGATCCCTCTGTGCCTTACAACTACTGGGTGTCCAAGCTGGACACGTGGTATGAACTGGCACTCTACGCCTTGGAGGTGCTGGCCTGCCCTGCCGCCAGCGTTCTGTCTGAGCGGGTATTTAGTGCTGCTGGTGGCATCATAACAGATAAGCGTATCCGCCTTTCCACCGACAATGCTGATAGGTTGACACTTATAAAAATGAACAAGGCCTGGATTTCCCCTGACTTCTCCACTCCACTGGAGGAAAGCCCCGGGGGAACATAAACTCACTTTATATATGTTATTTACAATGATGGGAATACTCTGTATTCCCATTCACCCCTTCCACCCAAAAAACGGGTATATGGTTGACTCTTAATCTTCTCATCCTCCTCCTCCTCTTCCATATGCCCTGTACTATAATTTTTATATAGGGCCAGCTCACCAGCGGGCCCTGTGATATAATTTTTATATAGGGCCAGCTCACCAGCGGGCCCTGTGATATAATTTTTATATAGGGTCAGCTCACCAGCGGGCCCTGTTTGCCAATTTTTATATAGGTCAGCTCACCAGCGGGCCTTCTCATATAATGTTTTATTGGGTCAGCTCTCTAGCGGGCCCTCTCATATAATGTTTTATAGCGTCAGCTCACTAGCGGGCCTTCGCATATAATGTTTAGGATGGTCAGCTCTGCAGCAGACCCTCACCCATAATGTTTTAGATGGTCAGCTCAGCGCACGTTTCCCTCTTAATCATGGCCTCAGTTCAATAAAATCAAGGAAATTTTTGGGAGAATTTGCCTCTGTGCACGTTTCCCTCTTAATCATGGCCTCAGTTCTGAAAATCAAGGAAATTTTTGGGAGAATTTGCCTCTGTGCACGTTTCCCTCTTAATCATGGCCTCAGTTCTGAAAATCAAGGAAATTTTTGGGAGAATTTGCCTCTGCGCACGTTTCCCTCTTAATCATGGCCTCACTTCCGAAAATCAAGGAAATTTTTGGGATAATTTGCAGATGATATACAAGTAAATATACAGCAAATATTGTTTGGTAACAATTTTTCGCCTAAAGTCATTTTTATTTTCCTTTTTGTGTGTTTTACGGTCAGTCTGTAAAAATGGCGTACTACGGGCGAAAGATCGTTCCCAGCAGCGATGTTGGAGTCCAAGATGCATCCAGACATCCTCCCTATGCTGTCCCTGAACCATTTCTGTAGTGTTTCCATCTTTTTCTGCCCTATTCCTATGGACCAGGCACCCTCCCCTCATCAGAGCAGGGGGTGCCTGGTGTAATGCTCGAGTCCTCCCATTGACTTCAATGGGGCTCGGGTGCTCGGCCGAGCACTCGAGCCTCAGGGGGTGCTCGGTCAGAGCACCCGAACACCCGAGCATTGGGGTGCTCGCTCATCACTACTAAGATGTTAATGTAGCATAGTACAACCATGATTGCATTTTTGAAGTGGCGAAACTATACCCGTTACACTTAGTAATAAAGTAGCAAAATGCCCATGGCGTTTCCTGTGGGTATTAAATCTTTTCAGTGGTTGAGGGTTATTCAAGGCACTGCTTGGATATATCTTTACCTATCAAACACTTAAGCTTTTGACTGCCGCAAACATCCCCAAAGCATTGCCCAAAAATGTGTCCAATACCCCAGAAACACTCAAAGGATTTAACAGTCACAGTCTTTTTCTTGTAACAAGGCCCCAACCTTCCAGTATTAGGCATGCGTACAGTCATACTTCATTAAGTATGCATGCGCACACAAAGACAAACATACACACACACATATGAACTCAGCTCAGTTCAATGTAAAATAAATGTATATTGCTAGATCCTATTGCATACTACAACTCTTAAAGGAAAACTATAGTCTTGGAACATGTGGCTTTTAATTTGTCTAAAAGAAAGACTTAGCTAGGGAGGTTTTGTCCATACAGCAATCACTGATACAAATATAGTCACTGTTGAATTTGAGCTTTATTGCAGTTATTTTCCGTTTAGACGTTAGTCATTAAAGACTAATATAGCTCATTGTTGTGATTAGTAGCAGAATAAACTTGGCATTTTACTTAGCTGTCAGTTCCTCCCAACAGACCTAGACAGTCTTGTCAGGTAAACATGTGGACACTTTGATAAGTAGCTTTCGCCTTTTCTGCTCATGGAGCTGAATTGACCCCGGCTGAATGTTCCCTGCTGTTAGCTGGCGCAGTCATCTCAGGATGGCACCGACACTGTTGGCTATTTATTAATCCCCTTGAGAGCCAGAGAGGTACATAATGCATTGCTGAGCAATGCGTTGTGTTCCCCTCTGGCACCCAGTGGATTAATGTAGTAGCTGATGGGTCAGTGTCCTCCGCCTACATGTGGTATGATCCGCAGCCACACAGGCTTAACCCGCACACTCTCCTAACACCATGCAGGTAGGCACCTAAAGCAATAGTAATACTTTGTTTTATCCTTATTTTATTTTGTAGGCATTAAAACAACATGAAGAACGATATAAGTCTTATCTCTCAAACCTTTATGGTTTGAAAGATATTCACAAGCAAAGTTTCCCCTCCCACCCCTTTTACCTATTGTAAGCCATCTCTTCTCAGATGTGGAATCCAGTCCATAGACCAGACAGATAACAGAAGGGGACCATCTTTTTCCTATGAGAGCAATGAAAACCCTGCCCCCCTTGAGAAGTTTTTCTGGTTTTTCCCTTATCTTAATTGAAGATTGTCCCTCTCTGCAGTCTACCTGGACACCTCCCTTCTGCTCTGACTGAGCAGTGTTACATCCGTAAAAGGGGCGGGAGGGGGATACTTTGTCATTGAATTACTCTTGAACTACAACTCTGACCGAATTGAAATAACACTCTCCAAAGTCCAAATACTATGATGATTAATTAGAGCCTCTTTTATTATGAAACATTACTATCCCTTTAAGCTTTCAGTGGCAGAGGGATACACAACAGTCAGGCAGTCAAAGGGTTAAAGCTGGGAGCCAGAGTGCGTGAGTGTGTGTATGTACATATATATATATATATATATATATATATATATATATATATATATATATATATACATATAAAATATATGTGTATTTGTGTGCATATATATTTATGTGTGTAGGCCATTATTTTTTTCAGGCAGAATTTGAGGAAGGGCTTTCAGGTCCCTGCCCACTCCTGTCAAAATCACACAAACCTGTATCTCCAGAATTGGCAGTATGGAGGAGGTATGAATATACCCTCCTTACTGCCGCCCTTGGGTATGTGTCTCCTGAGGAGGCATAAATTATGTAAGGAGTCTTTCTCTTCTATGTGTGTGTCTCCTGAGGAGACATACATTCTGTAATTATGCTTTCTCTTTTACATATATAGATATTAAAATCCAGCCTATAAATGGTCCAGTACTGTTAGTATCCAGTAAGGGTTAATCAGCAAGGAATTAGCAAAGTGTTAGATAAGACATAAAGCGGCATGTAGAAGTGGTTAGACAGTATATACTTCTTTTATAAGTTCATATTGGACAATATCAATGAATGCCAAAGCATCAAAGTGGCTGCATCAATGCAACAATGTAGCAGAGGCTTGAACATCAAAGAGACATAACCTGATACACAGTATTGATCTCACTGCTGTGTGGTGTCTCATCCGCTTTCAACAAAGGGTGCTATTATCTCAGCATATCTGTTCATGAACTCTCTCCTTATTACTCAGACCTTGATAGGAAATAAAACACTGTCATAAATTCACATCAGGCCACCCACAAGAAAACCAAAAACTCTGGCTAAGCTGATATCATCGCCAGTGATGATAATTCTGTAAATCCTCATAAATATCAATTGAGCAGACACATATAACAGGGTGTATAGGTAGGGATGCCCACCAACACGTTTCACCCCAAATTCATGGGCTTTATTTTTAGCCATGAATTTGTGTCCTGCTGTAGCGTGGTATCTGGGGAGAGAGGGGATATAAACAGAAACAGAGTATGAATGGCCATAGGACATTTGTTTCACTGCACAGAGGGCACTAAGTAGCCCTAGCAGTTTGGTGAGGGCATGGACTCCAGGAGATCTTTCTTCTTAGTGAAGGCAGGAGCTTCAAGACCAGATAATTATGGAGAGGAGTGAGATACTGTCCAGAGCAGGGTAGTTGGCAGTGTGACATGGAAGAGAGCAGAGAAGTAAGACATAAAGGGGACAGGATGGAAGACAGAGAAAATCCAATATAGTGTGGTTGAGAGAACACTTGTGTTGTTAAGGTGCCAATGGAGGAGTTGGGGTGGGCAGAACCAGCAACATTAGCAATCCCCCTTCCTGAATGAGATGTGATTGAAAATGACAGAGGGTTACATCGTCTTCTATCTTCTTTCTTCCCACTTCTTCCTCTCCATCTTCTTTCTCCTTCTGGTCCATCTTCTTTCTTCCATCTTCTCTTAGTTCCTGTAAGAAAAAAGAGAGATATAAATAAATATGACATAAAAAAATCCCAAACAGCTATGCATAGTTTAACCCCTTGAGGGCCAGAGGGGTACGTAACGCATTTCAGAGCAATGCGTTGCATACCTCTCTGGGACTCAAAGGGGTTCAACAATGCATAGCTGTGCAAGTCAATTCTGTAGAACATGCCCAAATTGTCCCCATGTTTATCCTTGAAGTAATATCTGCTAGGAAATCTGCAATGCGTTGCATACCCCTCTGGCACTCAATCGGTTAAACTATGCATAGATGTGAGGGATCTTTATATGGCATATTTATTTTTATCTCGCTTTTTTACAGTTAAATTAAGGGAAGAATGAAGAAAGGAGACAGACCAGAAAAAGAAGGAAGAAGATGGACAGGAAGAAGTGAGAAGAAAGACAATAGAAGAAGATGGACAGTGGATGGCAGGAAAGTGTAACACTGATGAGCTAACAATCGATTCTTTACAGTATGGCAGGCACTGCTCAATAGCTTTTTTCCTTTGATGTTGCCATTATCGCCAATATTTAGAGGCATTTTGAGAACTTAAAGCACAAAACGGATGTTTGGCCACAAGGCCTTTTCTGTGGACTAATGTCCATAGTTGTGACCAGATGGAATAATTTAGAACTATAACATTTGAAATATTGATCACTCTTTTGTACATTGTGTGACATTTGGTAAATCTGGGGAACCAGATTGCAGAGTGGGCTGTTAAGTCCAGCACTCTGGCTTGTTTAAAGAATACGCCATGTGCTAAGGAATGTGCTAAGGAATATGAATTGACTCCTGCTGTGCTTCATTGACCAGTCAGGGGAGGTTATTATGGACCAGTTAAAATGTCCCTTTTTGAAGCACTAATTTGTATTCTTATCTTGATAAGAGTGTCTGGAAGTGTATTTAAGCAGTGTGTTTTATCAATAAAGGCTGTTCTGTTCTACCCTCCTTAATACAAGTTCCGGCTGTATTTCTGGAGGGAGCTTGGGCTGGGGATTCACACCTTAGCCACTGCAGGCGCAAATTCACTTGCCTCGCCGGTCTACTGGCGTAGGGCCTCTGGAAACCCCACCTAGGATTCTGCAGCTAAATTCACTAGCTCTTCCAGTCTGCCAGGGGGCAGCATCCAGTTGTTCCTGCCTGAATATCCAGGACCTCCAGGAAGCAGCAGGGCTCCAGCCGGCCGGGGAAGAGGGGCAGCGGCAGTTCAGGAACCGACGACCCCAGAAGAGTCTGGTAAATCCTGGTACCGTCACAATAGTGCTTTCAGCTGGTAGGGCAGTTGAATAGCTCGTTAGCACTAACGGATCATATCCATATTTGCCCCACCGGCTGTTTTAATGGACCTCTTTAAACCGAGGCCTAAATGTAGATCTTTACTTGACAGCTTTTATTTAGATCTAATTATGTTTGTTAGCGTGTTTCCTTTCTATTATACTGTATGCTATGTATTGTAGATAGGGAATATACTGATACATATATTTCAATAGTAGTTAAATCATGTTGCTGGTAAATTAAGATTCTTCAAGTACTACCATATATGCCTACTGATGTGGGTTTAGATTTAAGCTTGATTTTATGATGTTTATAGGATGCAGAATAGATATATGGGTTTTATTCAGTTAATCTATGTTTTTTTAGAAATACTGTGAAGATATTGGTTTATGGATTCACTAGTGTAAAAGCCCGTGTACACAGGCCAAGGTCCGGGTGATGTTAACCCTTTGAGTGCCAGAGGGGTACACCGCGTACCCTTCTGGCACTCAAAGGGCTAAGAGGTCGGTCCTGCTCTGCGTACTGCCACCGCCTCACTGGTGGCACACGTGATACGTCCTGCACTGTAGTGACTGCCCGAATGCACAGAATGCCCCCAGCATTATGTGCATTAAGGCAGTCTCTGCTGTGCGTGACTGCATTACAGAAACGTTCTAGCGTTTTATTATATAGAATTGTAGTTTTATTTATTTATATGTATGTAGAAGTATGTAGTTTATTTATTTGGAAATAGATACCTGTTTTGTTTAGTGTATTATGTATTCTACCAGTCAGAGTGATGGCTTGTATCCGTTTAACCGAATGGGGGAGTGGTATATAAGCGAGACACTCTAGATCAGTGGTTCTCAATCTTTTTTTGTTCAGGGCACCCCTAACACGTAATCTAGAACATTCGGGGCACCCCTAACATATTTACTGTACTTGATCAAGGGCATAATGATGGGTATAATACATATATATACAGTTATTATTAGGTCTTACAATCATAATAACAAAACTAAACATATTGTGCATAACGATTTCCATAAATCTTTATTTAAAAGTCCATTTTTGTCAGTCTTCATAGAAAACACGGGGCACCCTAAGTAGATGTCCGTGGCACACCAAAGTGCCACGGCACCCTGGTTGAGAATCACTGCTCTAGATAATCTGTAACCCCTGAGGAAGTAGATAGAGTCACCTGTGATACGCATCGGGTTGTTTGATCAAGTCCTCTAGGACACTTGGTCCCTCCAGGTCTGAGCCCCTGCATTATACCATGTGCCTAAGATACATGGACTTAATCTGCCTGTGGGATACGCTTGAAGTGGATAGGATCGGGCTTGGCTCTGTTTCCATCTTATGATTGGTTAACTACCTCTGAGAGTGATACTTTGAATCAGAGGAAACATCTGTGTGTGGAGTGATTTTTAAGCACTGGCGGACGTCCAATATAAGGAGGCACTGAAGTTGCAACAGAGAGGCTGCCTTGCCAGGAGGGAGATAAGTGCTTATCCTTAGGAGGATCTTGTGTATTTCTGTGTTCTTGCTTGAGAACTTTTTAGAATAAACACTACTTTTAGATTGTCTTTGCTTTGCTCTTCTTTTTTTTCTACATTTTGAAACAGACATCTCTTCACAATTCACTCCAACAAAGGAACATTCACATTCAACAATGGTCACTCGATGATCTGCTGCAACCACATATGATACCAATCTGCCCCCACACAGACATCTCCATTCCAACACTGCTCCCCTCCTTTCCCAGTGACTGAACCTCAAAGATAATACTCAATCCTTATTCAAAAAGTGTGATAAGCGCATAAACAATTGTATTCAAACAGACTTGAAAGCCAGTATGTGATAATGCACTAACCAACTGAAACAACAAGCAGGCTTATCTGCCAGCCCTGGTATGTGAAGAGGACAATAATATTCAGCAACTGTTCTCTTCAGACTTGTTTCCATTTCATCTTCAACAGCTGTTTACTCGACTTTCCTCTAATGAAATGGCCCAGAGCCAAAAAAAATGTTGGGCAGGTGTATTTATGCTGTTTACTGTAATATAATTATTTTATTTATTTGTGGATTCAAAGTGTTGCATCTGTTACCAGATAAAAGATTTAAGTGGGGAGTAGGACACGACTGGCCAATTCCTGTAGAAGGATGGGGGGTTATCCCAGCTTTCTGTTTTCATTGGTTAGTACCTTTCATATCATGAGATGTGTGTTTCTTTTCTGGTTTTTTTAAGTGTTGTTTTAGTAGTAACACATCACTGTTCTGACACCCTTTTGCCTCTTAAGGCCCCTTTCATTCAAGCAATATCATTGCAACGTCGCTGTGCTGGTGATGTCGTCCGTGGTGAACAGGGCCGGATTTACATCTCAGGAGCCTGTAGGCACAGAAATCTGAAGTGCCCCCCCCCATTGGCCATCTCCACAATGCTCCAAATCCCCACATTATCCCCCCATCTCCATATTGCCCTCACATTGCCTCCATCATCTCCACATTGTCCCCACATTGCCCCATCATCTCCAAGTTGCCCCATCATCTCTACATTGCCCTATCAGCTCCACATTACCCCCATCAGCTCCATATTGCCCCCATCAGCTCCATATTGCTTTCACATTGCCCCCATCAGCTCCATATTGCCCTCACATTGCCCCCCATCATCTCAACATTGCCCCAATCAGCTCCACATTGCCCCATCACCTCCATATTGCCCTCACATTTCCCCCATCATCTCCAAATCCCCCCCGTCAGTTCCAACTTGCCCCTATCATCCCCATGTTGCCCTCACATTGCCCCCATCATCGCCACATTAAGCCTCACATTTCCCCCCATCCGTTTCCTACCTCCCTGGAAGTCCATTGGCAGGAGAGGTCTGTGCTTCTGCACAGATCTGTAGCTGCTATAGCTCCCACGCAGTCTTCTCTTTAGTAATACAGAGCTCTGGGAGACGATGTCATCTCCCAGCGCTCTGCATTACTAAAGAATCGGGGGAGCTCAGCAGCTACAGGTCTGTGCCAAAGACGGCACAGACCTTATCATAAGGTGTGTGGCACGCCACTTAAAATAAATAAATAAATAAAGAAAATGTTTAAAAAAATCGATTCCAATGGCAGGCGCCCCTCTGTGAGGTGCATCTGTAGGCAGATGCCTACTCTGCCTTATGGCAAATCCGGCCCTGGTTGTGAAAAGTATAATACTGGGCTATGGTACTTTTAACACAGGTGATTATTGCCTTCTGTGAAGAAACACTCTAGCAGGCTCCATCATTACTGCTTTTCTGTAACAGAGAAGGTCTGCATGATAGACTGAGGGGCTTTCTGCAGACCTTTCACACAGATAATGCTAGAAGTTGTGAAATTCATTGCAACTTCCAATGAATGAGTGACCCATGAAGGTACCTGCCAATAATTTTCGTCTGGGACTCATGTGGACTGGTTTTCAGACATGCCCCTCCTGCATTGGGATCATCTGTGGAATACAGGAGATAGATGAGTTTACAAAGCAATCAACAGAACTATAGCAGGGATTTCTACAGTTTTCGCCCATGTGACAGAGCCTTAAACTAACTTACTGATTAGGGTCCAGCAAGTTAAATGTTCCAGCCTCTCTTGTTTGCTAGAAGCAGGAATGAAACAACATACAGTGCTGCTGTACTTTCTGGGAATACTGAGTCCTGTAACATGGTTCTCTGCAAATCAGTTGGAGCTTTCTGCTGCCAGCTTGCCATGTGAATGAAAATGCTTAGGGCCCATTTGATGTGTTGGTCAAAAATATTAGCCCCTGCCTTAACCTGGCCCTTCCTGTTAGTTATATCACATCTTTGGGGGCATACAGATGTAACTGATCCATCCCTGCTAAACTTTGCTAACTTACCCTAAGCTGTAGGATGCAGAGGACTACCGGAAGGCCAATGGCCAAGCAATCTCCCTCCTTTTGTTCTCTTAGTAGGTCCAGAGAACCGCTCCTCCTGTGTCCATACAAGAGTTCAAAGGGGAGAACGCTGTTAACTCCTGAGTCAATTCCCTGTAAGCAACCTTATGAGAAAAAAGCTGTTTCTTGCCAGAGAAAGCATGGATCATAGTCTTGATGGTCACACTGAACCTTTCACACAGTCTATTCATCTGAAGATGACAAGTGGCCGACCTGAGCTGCTGTACTACAAATGTAATGTAATCATCCCAGTAGTCCAGCATCTCAGTAGGCATATTCAACATCTCAATCCTAGTCATGGGGAGGGGGGGCATTCTAAAGGTCATCACCTGTGGCTGCTTGAGAAGGAGTGGCTCAGTTGTTTAATTAACTATCTTTGAAACCAAGACAATGTGAAGCTGTGAAAGCGTGGTTCAGTTCCCAGAATCATCAATTCCTCGTGACCTCAGTTTTCGGTGCTGTGTACAAATTGCTAGAGCTATATAAAAAAAAATATCATAATGATTATTATTACCACTCCAATCCTGGTCTGCTGGTGTGACAGAACGGCCTTCTGGCATAATAACTTCAGCTGAACCATAGTAAAGGATACTGCAGAATTGTGTAACCTTTTAGCTGCCTGCCCATCCAAAGTGAAACAAAGAAGATGTCTTAAGCGTCTATTGCCCTCAGGTAAATAGACAGCAGAGATAATTTGAGAATAAAATATGTCCTAAATGAGTTGGTTTTCCTCCTGCAGCAAGTTACCCAGCTTCCTTCTTGGTCCTTTGGTGAGGGTGGCATGCCAGGCAATACTTGGCCAAATGTCCATACTGGGTGAGCACACATAGGTTAAAGTGGATCTATCATTTGCTTGAAAATTAAGGTTTAAAGAGTGCCCTGCATTCTACTTCCAGGTAAACTGCTCTTGCCAAAGTTTGCCGCTCTGCCTCTGCACCCATCCCTCTACCCAGCATCCTCCGATGACGGAGGCTTTCTGTTAGTAAGCTGGAGTGATCTCATTGGCAGAGATCAAAATCTACTAGTATGCCAAACATCAAGCGTTACCTAGTTTCCTATAATGGTCTAGCTTCTCACTCTATTTAGATTGAGTTGATGGAACAGAAAGCCGCAATGGGTGTATGTTTGCAACACGATTTCATGTGACCAACACTCATTGGGGAGGACACTGGCTAAGGCATTTCATTCTGATTGTACTATGATGTGTGTACCGGCTGGAATTCTTATTAGCAGGAAAACAGGTTTTGCTGGACACAAGAGACTCAAAGTCTTATTAGCACGAGAACAGGTTCTCACAGTCTGAAGGGATAGGCATGAATGGGGTGCTTATAGGTCTCCTCCTCATCCTTCATGAGCTCTTTAAGCAGCTCATTCTTCTTTAGCCCTTCCATGGGAATGCCCGGTCTCTGCTTCACTCCAGGAGAACAGTTATGATGAGGCATTCCTAAGTTTCCAACTTCATGGACAACTGCTTTCTCTGCCCATTGTGGGTGAGGGATTATGGCGCTTCTCCCATGTGGGTTCTTTGTACCTACAGATCACACCAGGGCTAGTTTTAGAAAAAAAAAGATAATTTATTTACTATATAAAATCGTAACCTTCCTGAAAGCCTAGCAGGTAAGTACTGAAACAACACTTTGGTTACAGCATACAATATTATATTTTTTTTCTCAAAAAGTTATATAATCTAAAAGTGCACACATGCATAATTACATTATCAAAAATAAACACTGGGCTGTGGGGAGCTAGTGGGAAGGAAACTGGTAAGGATTGGGCCATGAGGAGGCACACGGGATAGTGATGGTGGCAACTGATAAAGTCCAGCAGGTTAAGATCAGTTTCTGGCTGGCTAGCTCTGGCCCGTTTATTTATTCAGGGAGGGAGTAATCCAGTTTGCATCTGGAGCAGTCCTGTGACAGTCCTGCTTTAAGGCATGAAAAAAGACATGCATCTATCAAGTCCAGCCCATGCCAAAACCACCACTGTTGATCCAGAGGAAGGCAAAAATAAGCCCTCTGAAACTATTTCTGATTTAGCCCCAAGTGGGTAAAAAAAAATTCCTTCCTGACTCCAAATGGCAGTCAGATAGGTCCCTGGATCAACAACCTATCTGTATTGAAGCCATCTGTCATAATTTTCAGTGTTGTTCTGTGCTAGATAGGCATCCATTGCTTTTTTGAAAGCAGTTGCATTATCTGCAAGTACAACATCACAAGGCAAAGAATTCCATAGCTTTACCACCCTCACTGTAAAAAATCCCTGCCTTTGTTTTATTTGAAAGCGCCTTTCCTCTAGTCTTAATGGATGACCTCTTGTTCTTAGCTCAGCTCTTTGCTTAAATAATTAATTGGATAGTTCTTTGTATTAAAATTGAATGTATTTGTAAATGGTAATCATATCACCCCTTACACGTCTCTTCTCTAATGTAAACAAACCCAGTTTGGCTAGTCTCTCTTTATAACTCTGATCCTCCAATCCCCTCCAATAAAGCATTTCCTGACTAAGAATAGTGTTATGGGACTCCTAGAACCTATTGTCTGCTACCACGGAGTCCATGTTACAGCCACTGGATTCAAGTACTAATCATAAATAGACATTTATTATTTATATATAAAAATATATTATGCAGTCATTTCTATTATTCTCAGCGTGTCATTATTTTGCTTCTTGCTGTACTTCCCTGTTCTCTAGCTATTTCTATTACTTGGATACTTGTGTATTATATGATATTTTTACTGTTAAGTGTATTATTTGCTTTTGCATGCATCTGTCCCCTGCTAACTAATCAAGCACCTCATTATTTCAGGGCATTGGGTATGTGTCAGTGACCGAGCAATCATTCTTCCTCCACTAATCAAAACAAAACCTGACTGACCCATCCTTCTTGACAACCACTGCAGAAAAGGTCCATGGGGTAGCCAAAGGTTGGATGAGCTAGATCCTGAGAATCTCTGCTAACTTACCCCAAATCTCCTGCCTAACTGCTATTGGGATCTGGCTTGGTAATCTTTGAAGAGGGGACTGTTTGGACTTGGATCTGGTAGTAGCTGAGGGGGCGGTCAAGCCCGGGCCGGCAGTCACCAACCCCACTTGTTCCTCGCACAGTGCTTGGAGGACCCCCTGTTTCTGGGTGCTGAGCTTGGGACCAATCCATACATCCTGTTCCCTTTACAGTTTCCAGTTGGTCAGAGAAATCTCCTTGCTGTACCTTCCTATCCAGGAAGTAACTAATACTGGGGTCCCTCTTTCTAAACTTTTAACATTTAGTAGAGCTTTTGGATACTTCTGTTCTAGTGCTAGGTTTACAACATTAATCACCTTCAACGGTCCATTCCATGTGGCCTGAAACCTATACTGAAGATTTGTTTCTGTGACCAATACGTTTGGTGCCCTCTTACTTTCATTCTGTAACTACTCGCAGCATCTTCTTGAGGGTTCCACTGAGCTGCTTATGCAATCCGTTTATCTGAGGGAGGAAAAAGGCAGACCAAAGGCTGCTGACCCAGCAGAACTGCCAGAGTTCCTAGAGAAACTCCAACATTTATTGGGTTCCAGGGTCTTATAGAATTTCTATGGGTAACCTAACTCTGGAGAAGATATACACCAGTGTATCTACTACTTCACGTGAAGAGAGGGCAACAAGGCCACAGCCTCTAAGTGCCAAGTGGTATAGTCCACCAAGGTGAGGGGCCCTATAATAGATAATACTGAGAGGCCAGGTCCTGTTAGGTGTCCTACAAAAATAACCACATGTGACAGAATGATCCCTATGATTGACTTAGGGTTCCACTGTGGGGTCTTAATCACCAGAAGAAAGGACGAAGATCAGGCAGAAGGACAGTACAACTTGCCTTTATTCAGGATAACACAGTATACACATTGTACAAAACATCACAGGAACATGGGGAGCCAGAGCACTGACAAATCATCTGCCTACCCTGCAGAAATAGAGATAACTAACTCTTACATTTATACCTAGCTGTCTGGAACTCTGGGCTGGTCACAGCATATAATTCTCCATCCTCTGAACTCTGGATGGCTTGTGACTAGTGTTGAGCGAGCACCCCGATGCTCGGGTGCTCTGACCGAGCACCCCCTGAGGCTCGAGTGCTCGGCCGAGCACCCGAGCCCCATTGACTTCAATGGGGCGACACGAGCATTACACCAGGCACCCCCTGCTCTGATGAGGGGAGGGTGCCTGGTCAATGCCCCCCTTCATCTCCGCTATGCCCCCTTCATCTCTGTATGCCCCCTTCATCTCCGCAATGTCCCCCTTCATCTCCGCAATGTCCCCCTTCATCTCCGCTATGCCCCTCTTCCACAATGTCCCCCTTCATCTCCGCTATGCCCCTCTTCCACAATGTCCCCCTTCATCTCCGCTATGCCCCTCTTCCACAATGTCCCCCTTCATCTCCTCTATGGCATAGAGGAGATGAAGGGGGACATTGTGGAAGAGGGGCATAGCGGAGATGAAGGGGGACATTGTGGAAGAGGGGCATAGCGGAGATGAAGGGGGACATTGTGGAAGAGGGGCATAGAGTCTATGCCCCTCTTCCACAATGTCCCCCTTCATCTCCGCAATGCCCCCTTCATCTCCGCAATGCCCCCATACCTCCAGTCCCTGGTGGTCCAGCGGAGCGTCTTCTGATCTGTACCTCTTCCGGCACAGATCCCCGCCACCCGAACATGGCGGGAGAGCACATGGCGGTACTCGACGAGTACCGCCATGTGCCGAGCAGAGCGATGCTCGAGCCGATCCGAGCATCGGCCGAGCACGCTCGCTCAACACTACTTGTGACTAATCCAGAGCCAAAGTTCCAGACTGGGAGAAGAAAACCAAAGAATCAGAGGACCCTTCCCATACTTTGTAAATACCAATGGGAAGTGAGCAGGCTATTACTCTTCTTTAGCTTCCAGTTGCCTTCTCAACTGTCTGGTACCATTCCCCCAGCTTGCTCAAGAACCCCCTGGAGTGTCCTCCATTTTTCACTAGAACAGTGGGCTTGCACAAAACTTACCCTGAGTACATGCAGACATCCTGGCATTAGCAAACTGATTCACTCAAGATTCTGAATCAATTCATCCTGTGTTTGACTGTATGTCTGTAGTACAGCAAGACACCACCTTGACTGCCTCATTGCAGAGTCTTTCTCTGGACAGGGAAGCAATTGGAGCCTCTGGCACACTTTTCATAGGTTAGCCCAGGGGAAGGAGACTCCCTTATTCCCCAAATGCCAATTATCCCTTGCCAAGGACCATACTTGGGAGGAACAACTGGTTACTCATAACCCTGTGGCCTGAGACTCCAATGGCTTGCCTTGGGAGACCAGAGTCCAGGATTCCAAATACCCCTTTATCCAGAGAAGCTGTCTGGACTGTTTTATTTTGGCTAGAAGGAGCATGACCCAAAGGACTGTGATTTCTAACCCCAAGGAGGAGGGGAACAGGCTTTCCTTCAGAACTCGAGAGCTAGGCAATATAGGTAACCCAGTTCCACCATCAGCAATTGGGCCATAATTTTTTTTGTAGAAAAAGAAGAGAGAATGAGGCCTGACAATGAGGAATGTCTATTACACACAGGAGTTATCAATTACTAATTAGAAGATCTTTAATTTGATTGGTAAGATTAAGAAGTGAAATTCTAGAGAAGCATGAACCCTTTGGTGGCTGACTCACTATAGAGCCTGACACCCTGATGAAGGGATTGTTGTATCCAGAAATGCATTAGTGATTTATTGTTTTTAATAGTTTAAAAAATAAATTAAAATATTTTATTTTATGAAAGCCTCTTTGTGGATTTCTTTCAAATCAAGTTTGGATTTTTGTGGAATTGCTAGGAGCATGACCATGATTGCCTGAACAGGGGCAGGTTTAAATCCTCTGTGGCTACATACCGGTTGTATACTTTGCAACTGGGTGATTATCAATTGTGAGTAGAAGTTTGATGCTTGTTTTAATTTGAAGAGTACGTACCTGTGTATAAAAAATATCCCCATCTGTCTGTTTTTGTTATACTGTTTTTTGTCCCTCCTGAATGACTTGCGAGTCTGTGGTAGGCCTGATAAAGATCTCCCAGTGACTCACTAATTTGTTTGGGGGTAAGAAGTTGTAGTGACCATCCACAGAGATTATATGATTGCAGGCAGGTTCTGTCAGCCAAGCACGTAGCACTTGCCTGGGAACAGCCGGTGCCCACTTCTTCTTACTACGGAGGACTGATTGGGAGTAGGCAGATGCTGAAATTCAGGCACTCTGTGTGTATCTGGGAGCAGCCAGACACCTGGTTCATACAGACGTAGTCCAGGCACCCAGCAGCCCTGACTCATTGCATGAAATTGGAGTCAGTGAACCTGCTCTGGAGCCTTGGGGTCTTGACGAGACCACCAGAGCTGACAGGTTTGCCCATGCTCTGGGCGTAAATAAAGGACAATCCTTCTGTTTTCTTGCCCATGTTTCACATATTGTATATCCAAGTTCTCCCACCCATAAAACCTGGCAGGCTTATTATGTGTTATGCAACAATGTGTTTTTAAATATAATAGGATTTTAGTGTTCTTACCTGTTAAATCCTTTTCTCTTTAGTCCATATGGAACATAGATACCATGGGGTTGAGTCCCTCTTCCTGAAGGGCAAGGCACAGAGTCTTTGGGGTGTAGATTCCCTCACTCCTCCTCTAGCTCAACCCTCCACCTCATCCTCCCAAAATTCATATGGCAAAAAGTCATAGTAAAAGACTCCTCTGCCGGGAAACACAAGAAAGTTTTTTTTTCTCTGGGTGGGAGACCTGTGTTCCATATGGACTAGAGAGAAATGGACATGTCCAATATTGAAAAAGACCTCTCACATGTCCTCATGATACTAGATTTCCCTAGGACTATTCAGGATCTGAATAACTCCAAAAAACAAGTATCAATGTATATTTAACTAACATAGCACACCAAACAAGAGTCAACAGGGCTTATAAAACTACTGAACAACAAATGGCAGTAGAAAAAGGAAAAATGACACTGCCTGAAAGACCTTCGGGCCAAAGCTGGCCTCAGCCAAGGACAAAACATTGATGCAACAGTGTTCAGTGAAGGTATGCAAGGGGAACCAAGTTGCAGCCTTGCACAGCTGTTTAGATGAGGCCTGGTTCTTGTAGGCCCAGGAGGCAACCACCAGTCTGATGGAATGTGATGTGACCTTGAAGGGAACCTGATCTTATACACCTGGTGTATGGTAGCCTTGATCCAAGAGGCTATGGTTACTTTAGAAGTGGATTGACCCGCTCTGGGACCCTCAGGAATGACAAATAGAGTCAGACTTGCAAAAAGCTTGGTGTGGTGTACATAGAACTTAAGGCAATGCACCATGTCTATTACAGGAGGCAAATACAGTAATTGATACTTTTATTGGCTACCTAAGCAGATTTAGGATGCAAGCTTTCAAGACCTCTTAGCTCTCTTCCTCAGGCATGTTATACAGATAAATATGAAAACATTTTTCTTATATACAAATACACATTGCATTGTTTAGAATGGAAATCAGATAAGAAAACCCAGTCCAGACCCAGATTCTTTTGATCAGTCAATGGTAAATTGCAGTCTTCCTCTGAGGAGTTAGATGTATTTACTATCCCAGTGGGACTGTTGGAAAGGCTAATCCACAATGTAATAATGTGACAGGAATTTTCTGTCTCTATTAAAATAATGCATTAAACTTAAATATTAACTTAACCTCCCATATTTTCTCTCTCTCTGAGTGCAGAACAGTCCCCTCAGTACAGTTAATTTAATGTCTCTGACACTGTGTCCATTTGTCACTGTCTTTTTCTAGTTAACACTAGATCTGTGGGAATTAATCCATTTATGTAAAGACTGTCCAGTTTCACCCACATAAAGAGCTGCTGGGCATTTTGCACACACGATGAGGTATATTACGTTGGATTATTTGCAGGTGAAGGTACCATTGATCTTGTGAGGTAACTGGTTTGATATGGGTACCTTGTCTGTGGTGCAAATATGTGCACAGGTTTCACACCTCCGTTGTAGGCAGGGAGATGTGCCATTTTTTATATTTTTATTCAGGGCACTCCTTACCATCAGTTGTTTTAAATTGGGAGGCTGTCTGAAGGAGAATAAGGGAGGCTGTGGGAATATGTTCTTAAGTCTTTCATTTGTATGTAACGTTTGAAGTTCTTTTGATATTTTGCATAGAACTTCAACCTGGGAGTGGTAAGTGGCCACCAGTGGCACCCGGTTTTGCTTATGTTGTTCTTTGTAGCTCAACAGATTTTTTTTCTAAGTCTATTAGACGGAGATCTCTCTCCTGAGCAGAAGCAGGGTCAGGACAGAAGGATGGAACAGCAATCTCCCGATTGGTGTGGAACCCGGAGACCACCTTGGGAAACTCAGAGTACCACCTTATCCTGGTGAAAAATCAGGAATGGAGGTTTGTAAGACAGAGCTTGCAACTCAGCTACACTCCTAACAGAGACGTTTGCCAAGAGAAAAGCCATTTTAGAGTTAAAGGGATAGTAATGTTTCACAAAAACAGCAGCTCCAATTAATCTTCATAGTATTTGAGCCATAGAGAATGTTATTTCAATACTGTCAGAGTTGTAGTTCAAGAGTAATTGAATGATAAAGTTTCACCCTTCCGCCCCTTTTACCTAGTGTAAGCCACCTCCTCTCAGATGGGTGGGATGAAAACTAAGGTCTTTCCTTGCAAGAAAGGAATGAATACTTGTAGATAGTTGGGGGACAAAGTGCTGTTTCCACCCATATGTCACAACTAATTTGCTTCAGGTCAGGCCCAAACAAAGCTTTCTCCTGAAAAGGAAAAAAGGAAAGGACACCAAAGGAGATCAAACAAAGCTTCAGTGATGTAGGCACTGGATTCCATTGTATTGCATTTTTAAAACCAATAAGTGCTCTTTAGAATCACCAGCTTGAATAGTGCCTGTAACAACAAGAAAGGAGAGCAATAGGGAAGGATTCCTACACCATAGACACCCTACTCGTGGGTACTCACAAACGTATTGGCTGTCAATCACATATATGAGAAACAGCAAAAATATTATCTGTAATTCTCCTAACCAAGTTCAGGATTTTAACGAACTATCTGGCTCATGTGATATATCATGTGATATATCCTTTTGCCGGCATGAAAAACTGTCTGGAACCATGAAACGCATAGCTGTTGCTTTTAATTGCTATTTTAACTACAAATTTTTAAATATTAAAGCTTTTTTGTCTACTGTGATTTGGAGTGGAGTGATTGTTTGAACATCTACAGACCAGCAGATCCTGAACCACCGAATAGAGACGGTGTGAGATCTCTACAAGCCTATTTGTCAGCATTTGAATATCCCCTTTGCTGACCATTATCAAATGTGAGTACACTGGAAATAATACTTAATTGTATTCATTTTGTATAAACATACTTCACTTTTGGGCGCTTTTCTTGCCGTTTGTCTTTTTGAATAGTGTCTGACAGTTGTTCATCCCAACCAGCTACAGCCCTGTTGACTCAGGCAAAAATCGGTCTCAATTCTGCCCTGGTAGCTGAAAAGTTGACCTTGAGGAAGGAGTCAAGCTTATTATTAGCCTGGTTCTTAAGCATCACAGTGTCCTCCAGGAGAAGGGCAGCATGAGATAGGGGGTCAGAAGCCCACTGTGCCAGAATGTAATGGTTTTGCTTGACACTCAGACACATTAGGTTAGATAAAACACCGTTTTATTGAACAAACTCAGAAAAACAATAACCCTCATGGGTCCAGTAATATATATCACAATATAGTACTGGCACAGGACAGGTTACAGTAATATATACCCACACGGGCCCAGTATATGTACAATTCAGCAACAACAATATACTGACACAGGTCAGGTAAAGTTTGTGTGATACTCAAACGAGTATGGGTTACTATTAAGCCAGGAAGACTGACAGGCCCTAATAGCACGAGGCCCTTTAGACTCTCATTCTGCAGAGAGTGCACAAAGAGCAAGTAATGCCACAATTGTAAACGAAGGCCCAGGACAAGCTTGTGAACTGCCGTAGCAGTAGCGGAGGACTGACTGGTAGTGGTAGTGTAACGGTTGCATATCAATGGCTTCAGAAGGGATACGTGGAACACATTGTGAATCTGCATGGATGCTGGGAGATCCAGGGCGTACGAGACTGGGTTAATTTTGCGGATAACTTTAAAGGGACCAATGAACCGGGGAGCCAACTTATTACAAGGAAGTTGCAAATTGATGTTTCTGGAGGATAACCATACCCTATCTCCAACCTGGAAGGAGACCGCCAGCAACCGTCTGTGATTAGCGTGGCGCTGATAACGCTGGAACGCAGTACTGAGGGTCCTTTGTACCTGTGCCCAGGTGCAGCGGAGTTGCTCGATATGCTCGTCCAGAGCTGGAATCTGCTGCGTCTTGAATGAGTCCGGGAGAAGGCACGGTTGGAACCCGTAGTTAATGAGAAACGGGGAGCTCCCGGACGATAAATTAACCGCACAGTTCCTGGCGAACTCTGATCATGGCAACAGGTCGGCACAATTATCATGATTATCGGACACGAAACAGTGTAGGAATTGTTCCAATCCCTGATTGGCATGCTCGGCGGCTCCATTGGTCTGGGGATGGTAGGCAGACGAAAAGGACAACTGTATGCCCATCTGGTCACAGAATGTTCTCCAAAATCTGGACATAAATTGGCTCCCGCGGTCAGACACCAGTACCCTGGGTACCCCATGCAACCGAAACACCTCTCAAAGACAACAGCCAACTCCTGGGCAGAGGGAAGACCAGGAAGGGGCACAAAGTGAGCCACCTTAAAAAATCTATCAACCACCATCAGAATGAAAGAGTAACCCCTAGACACTGGCAGTTCACCCAGAAAATTAAAAGAAACGTGGGACCATGGACGCTCGCCATTAGGCACTGGTTGAAGTAACCCAATTGGGAGGTGTCTATGGCACTTGGCAAGCTGCAGTGAATGCAGTGCAGTCAGCACGTAGAGAAGGTCACCAGAACAGTTGTGAAAGAGACCAGATCAATTGATCCCTCCCTATGTGCCCAGCTGCCCGAGATGCGTGATATGTCTCAAGTAAGCTGGTACGGAATGGCTCAGCTACAAAGCACTTGCCCACTGGGGTGTCAGGGGGTGCAGCAGCCTGGGTAGCAAGAATCTCCTCCCCCAGTGGCGAAGTGATGCTGGTACGTAAAGTAGCCAAAATGCGATCAGGCTGAATGATGGGTACGGGGACCTCATCTTTATCCATCTCTGGGCCAGATTGCCTGGACAGGGCATCTGCCCTAACATTCTTGGAACCGGGCAAGTAGGATACAATAAAATTGAAGCGGGACAGAAACAAGGCCCATCTGGCTTGTCGGGAGGACAACCTCTTAGCCTCCGAAAGGTACGTCAGGTTTTTATGGTCTGTCAGGATCAACAGCGGAGTCCTAGTACCTTCCAGCAGGTGGCGCCATTCTTTTAGAGCAAGAGTAATTGCCAGGAGTTCCCTGTCCCCAATCTCATAGTGACTCTGGGCACTAGACAGCTTTTTGGAGAAGAACCCACATGGTCTCAGTATACTCCCAGAGACCGGACGCTGTGACAACACTGCCCCTACCCCAGTCTCAGAGGCATCAACCTCTAAGGTGAATGGAAGGGAGGGGTTAGGGTGGGATAGCACAGGAGCGGATGCAAAAGCGGACTTAAGTGTCACAAAGGCTCGATCGGCTGCCTCAGACCATTGGGAAGGATTGGCACCCTTATGCGTAAGGTCAGACAGTGGCTTAACAATAGTGGAGAAGTCTCAAATAAATTTCCTATAATAATTGGCAAAACCAAGAAAGCGCTGGATTGCCTTCAGTCCCTTGGATCATGGCCATTGCAACACTGCTGTGAGCTTTTCCTTATCCATAGCAATGCCATCCTTAAAAATCAGAAAGCCCAGAAAAGGTACCATGGACTTTTGGAACTCGCATTTCTCGATTTTGCAGAATAGTTTATTCTTACGTGTTCTGAGCAGAACTTCAAACACATCCTTGATGTTTTGTGACAAACTAGACGAGTGTATGAGTATATCATCGAGATAAACCACTACACAAGACAGTAGCATATCATGGAGGATGTCGTTAATGAGCTCTTGAAACACTGCAGGCGCATTACACAGCCCAAAAGGCATCACTAGGTATTCGTAGTGTCCAGATATGGTATTGAACACCGTTTTCCACTCATCCCCGGCTCTTATTCTGATCAGGTTATATGCAGCCCGTAGATCTAATTTAGTGAAAATAGAGGAGCCTTTCAACCTGTCAAACAGTTCAGTGATGAGTGGTATCGGATAGGCGTTTTTGGACATGAGCTTATTCAAACCACGATAATCGATGCAGGGTCTTAACTCGCCATTCTTCCTTTTTACAAAAAAGAAACCAGCCCCCACGGGCGAGGTTGACTTTCTGATAATACCTCTTTCGAGGGCATCTGAGATATATTCCTCCATGGCCCGATTCTCCTCGCAGGACAACGGGTATGTGCGGCCCCGGGGGGTGACGGCGCCAAGAGGCAAATCAACAGCGCAATCATAGACCCGATGCTGAGGCAAAGCGCTAGCCTCTCCCTTACTGAAAACATCACTGAATTGATGATATTCAGCTGGCACGGAGGGAGAGGTACATATGATTTTAGTCGGATGAGAAACGCAATGCCCTATACAATATTCAGACCAAGACGTTGTCTCACAAGTCTGCCAGTCAGACTGAGGGTTGTGCAGATGTAACCATGGGAACCCCAGGATGACCGCATGGTGAGGAGACTGGATGATCTGGAACCGGTGTTTTTCTGTGTGGAGCGCCCCAATACTCATAGATAGCGGTATTGTTTCCATAGTGAGCTGGTACCAATGGTCTGCCATCAATGGCCTCAATAGCTAAGGGAGATTCCCTCTTGACCAGTGGAATCTGGTGTAGCGCAGCAAATGAATTGTCTATAAAGTATCCGGCTGCACCGGAATCAACCAGGGCCAGAACCTCCACCGAGTGTTCTGCCCACGAGATTACAGCTTGGATCGTGGGTTTCTGATTAACCGGGTCTGGGACTGCTGAACGCCACCTAGGGCCTGTCCCCCAAGGTAACCTAGGTGCGTTCGTTTTCCGGCCGTATAGGACAGGTACGCAACAGGTGTCCGGGTTGGCCACAATACAGACAGAGACCCTGTCTTCAGCGATGCGCCCGTTCCTCCTTCGTCAACTTGGTGACCCCTAGCTGCATTGGTTCACTATTTTCCTGGGTATGTTCAGGAGGCATGGGAGGCAAGGGAGGCATGGGTGGGAAATTTTGACTTGCCTGTCCAAAATTTCTGGCCCGGGAATCAATTAGTGTAGCGAAATCAATAAACTCATCCAGATCGTTAGGCACATCTCTAGCTGCCGTCTCATCTTTAATACGGTCAGCAAGTCCCTGAGCAAATGCTGCCACCAGCCTCTCATTGTTCCAACCTACCTCTACGAAATTCAATAGCATAATTTCCCACTGTAAGAGAACCTTGTTGTATCTCCATTAATCTTTTGGCAGCAGAGGCGGCTCTACCTGGGACTTCGAACACTCTGCGGAAGGCATGCACGAACTCCCTGAAGTTCTTAGTACAAGGTTTGGCAGATTCCCACAAGGGGTTGGCCCATGCCAGGACTCTGCCCGTCAGTAACGAGATCATAAAGCCCACCTTACTTCGGTCATTAGGAAAGGCTTGGGGAGTTAGCTCCAGAAAAATCTCCAATTGGTTGATAAACCTTCTGCACAGGGAGGGTTCGCCATCATATCTTACAGGTAATGGAGCTGTGGCGGTTAACCCTTTACTTGAGGCCACTTGCTTCAGGGATTGAGCTCCCAGTGTCGAAACGGGGGAGACCACCGAGGCTTGAACCGGTTTATCTAGATGAGCAGTGCGCTCTAGTATAGTTTGTACGGCCAGTGCCATTACCTTCCCCTGTATCGTCTGAGGTCATTGCCCTTTCATACTGTAACGGTCTTACTTGACACTCAGACACAGTAGGTTAGATAAAACAGTTTTATTGAATAAACTCAGAAAAACAATAACCCTCAGGGGTCCAGTAATATATATCACAATATAGTACTGACACAGGACAGGTTACAGTAATGTATACCCACACGGGTCCAGTATATGTACAATTCAGCAACAAAAATATACTGACACAGGTCAAGTAAAGTTTGTGTGATACTCCAACAAGGCAGCACTGAATGGGTTACTATTAGGCCAGGAAGACTGAAAAGCCCTAATAGCGCGAGGCCCTTTAGACTCTCACTTTGCAGAGAGTACACAAATAGCGAGTAATGCCACAATAGTAAACGGAGGCCCAGGACAAGCTTGTGAACTGCTGTAGCAGTAGCGGAGGACTGACTGTATGCCTGGAAGGGCACCCAACGGAGACTGCACGGATGGATAGCCGGTGGAATTGGGCACCTTCCCCAAAGAGGTTAACAACGCTCAGACCAATGTCGACTGCCTGTTCGAGAGAACAGCCTGAGGCGCCCAGAGTAAGACTAATCTCAGCATCTATGGCAGGAGGAAGGGTCAAGCGTACCGTGGTGCACAGATGGAAGATACACACCGTAATGTTGCCCACGCGACACCAACAGATAACCGAGATTAGACTGCAGGAATTACATTGAGGCAACAGTGACTCTGTCCGGAGACAGAGAGGAGCCCGGATAACAACCCCAAAGCGAGGACCGGAGGGGGCCACCGGCAGGACTGATACACAGGCAATGGAACCCAACAGAGCCGGTACACAGAGCAGGAACGTCAGCCAATCCGAGTTGGTACACAGAGCAGGAACATCAGCCAGTCAGTGTCGGTACATGGAGCAGGAACGTCAGCCAATTTGAGTCGGTACACAGAGCAGGAAAGTCAGCCGGGCCGGGTCGGTACACGGAGCAGGAACATCAGCAAATCCGAGTCGGTACACAGAGCAGGAACGTCAGCCGGACCGGGTCGGTACACAGAGCAGGAACGGATACAGCAGAGTAGTCAGGCAGTCCGGGTCGGTACACAGAGATCACTCGAAAACTGGAACAAGCGCTGGTAACGGAAACACCACGAAAGGGCACCGGAGAAGTGACAAGGCCCAGTATTTAAGGACAAATACTGGGCGGGACAAAGCCACTTCATCCAATAGGCGTCAGCAGGAGCAAAACTGACAGAATGTTGCCAGCATAGCACGGGCACCGTGATACAGAGCCTCAGCTGTAAAAGGGTTTAGCTTAGAAAGCGTTTATTAAGGAAAAGTCTTTTATCACTCATCCAAAAGGATATGACAAAGGGTATTGGGTAGAAAACCAGAAGTATTCCTGCCTTCTGGAAAATGTCTGGAGAAGGATATCCCCCATTAGATACCTGATGGGTCTCCAGTACTGCCTTGATGAGCCCCTAAGATGAGGGGCCTGGATCAGCCTGGATCAGCCTCATAGGAATTCAGAATAGGAAGAATCCATGTCCTCATATTCCACGTTATCCTCTGTGGACAGTTCTTCCTCAGATGATACCTCAATAACTTGAATGTGCCCCATGAATACAGGGGCCACCTGTTTGAAGGTGGGCATAGGTTTTCAAGAATGGAGAACCCCCTGAACTGAAGTACAGATTTGTTCCACTGAAGGCAGTTGTATTTTAACACATGCAAGCTCTTGTTCAGTGCTAGAGAGGCCTGGTGGTATAGCAGGGTACCACAGCACATAAGGGGCACATAGAACCCAAATATTCCCTTTTTATCCCTGTGTCGCATGAGGAACAGTGAGTGAATCTCTGCCTTAGATTTCCCCATATGCCCCTTAGTGTCTGACATGTCTCTGAGAAAATGTCCAGAACCTAGTAAAAAACAAGATTAACACCCCCAGAATAGCGATAGCACCCCTGCATACCCAGACATCTGGCATGCAAAGGGTAAATCTGGAGAAGGAGTGCAAGGAGGGTCAGCCTCTGCATAGGATAAGCAAGAGAGAAGTAAGATGGACACCAGAAAAGTGACAGCCAATCGGAAGAAAGCCTGGGAAACTGGCATTCAGGGTATTGTAGCCTTCTCTGTTGTCTGTTTCCTAGCAATGCCTACAGCTCTGACTGAAGCATGCCCCCTGGACAGTCTGGTGTGCCAGATGAGACACAAGGAGGCAAGAAGATAAAGTCCTCCATGACTGCTGTTGCCCAAATGGTTGCAGAGAGGGACGGATTGTGGGTCAATACCAGCCCTGGGAATTTTTTATTTAAATGGCCCACTAGCTGGTATTCGAGTGCCGGGTGGGTACATTGTTAAAGAGGCATAAATGCTTATCTATTAACCCATTAACCTACTGTATGCGATACATTATCATTTATTAACCCCTTGCATGCCACAGAAGTGTTATCACGGCGCCCATTACTTACTTGCTTGCATTCCTATCCGGTGGTTTGGGAGTGGAGCTGCATCCTCTGGTTTGCCGCTATCTGCTGGCATGTGTCTTTGACATTGAGCTCGATATTTTGTAGCTTCCTGTCTGTATGGCCAATTGTGCTCTGCTTTCCAATGGTGGCCTTATAATCTACCCGCGAACTGGGCTTAATCGCCCTTTCATGTTGTTTCTTTGTGTATTCCACTGTTGCTCGTTTGACCCTTGCTTGGCTTCCAATATCTCCTGGTGCTCAATCCTTGGCTCGTCTGACTATCCGCTCCAGTTTTGACCAGTGGCTCTGTCTATCTATCTGATCAGTATATGACTCTGGCTTGTCCGACTACACGCTCTGTGCTGACCTAGGCTGTGGCTGACTACCCTATCAGGTTCCTGACTGTGGCTTGTCTGACTTACGCTCATTGCTACTACCTGCTCCTATCTGACTACCACTTGTCTCTAGGTATAGCAGAGGGTGCACTCTACCTATCCGGTGTACAGCTACCTTGCAGGTAACGTTGCAAGTTGCCTCCGCACTGCTCTATTGCAACTACATCTCTGGTAGTCTGCTAGTGAGCCTCCGCTCTGTGACCTCCGTTCTGTATTACTCAGGTACTATAGTTGCCCAAACTGTTGTCTGACATCCCTCTCTGGAGGTTGTCCGGGTACACTCCATTACTGATTCCTGGCGTTCCAGATTCCTATCTGTTGTTTAGTGCCAAGTCTGGTTCTTTACCCTTTATATCTACTGTACCAATTTCAGTTGTGTCAGCTCTTGGGTAGTGGACTAGACATTGTCCTTACGCCTGTCTCCCCACGGTTGAGGAAGTGTTCGCTCCTAGCATTATTATTATTATTATTTTTATTTGCTTCAATAAACTGGTTAAATTCACTTGTACTGTGTTGTGTGTTTATTTGTCTAAGTGACTGTGACAGGTGTATAGTAATGTGTTCTGCGATTAGCCCATTGATTGCCTCATAGGTGCACAATGCATTGCACAGGAATGTGTACCTCATTGAATAGTCCCTTGTTTGCTAAAGAGGCATAATTCATCAGTAATTAACATATTTATTCACTTTTCTGGCATACATAGGCTCAATTACTCATGAATTATACTTTTTGAGCATAAAAGGGATTAAATGGTGATGCACTCTACCTATGGGTTAATAGAATAAAACATTGCTGTAATCCTTTCTGGCATGGAAAGGGTTAATAACTGATGGGTTCTACCTCTCTAAAACATACAGGGGGTTAAAGGGTTAACAGATGATAAATTAAGGAGCTTGTGTGGACTTCTCATCATATTTCATCCTAACCTCTCTCTGAAAGAGATTCAACTGAGGTATTTTAGTCTGCAAGGATAGATGCTGGACACAGGGTGTAATCCTGTCTCCTAGATCTTAATAACTGCCAACACTGAGATCTGACTCCCTCTCTAATTCTAGCATATCATTTAGTAATAAGGGGTTAAGATCAGCAGGCACCATACTTGGAGATAAAAGTAAACCTTTTATCTGTCCCTTTTTTCATTAACACACCATTTATGCAGACAGCAAGACAGTTAAGAAGAATTACATAACTTGTGAAACTGCGACCCAGAAACTCTGCCTGCTAATCATGCACTGCACCAGGACACACACTGCAGGCAGAGCAGGGACAGCTAAGTCAGCCTTGGAGGCAGGACAGATAGAGAGTAAAGGACCCTGTCTTCAATACTGCTCTGCTCTGGTGAGTTGTATCTCACATCCACAGGTTGTGGCCTGGAGAGGTGAGATCATATGATCTCCCTACCAGATCACAACTAGGGTTGCCACCTTTTCTTCAAAAAAATACCGGCCATGGCATTTCCTCCATAGACTTAACATTGGACAGAATCCAATTTTTTACCAGCCTGCCTGTATAATACTGGCTGGGTGGCAACCCTACTCACAACTGGGTGGCCCACCGGGAGATGCCTGATCCCGCGATAGGACAATCCGCCCCTGGTTGCAAAGATATGTCCCAGAAAATGTTCTTCATAGAAGTCAATGGAGCAAAGATGGCTGTGAGCTCCCATTCTTAAAGGCAACGCCACACTGAAATCGATCTACACATTAAAGTATTGCAAAAAAACCCAGAATCCCCAGGGAACACATGAGGGAGAGTAAAATGAAAGATCATAGTAGTAGGGCTGCAAAAATAAGCCCCTCAAAGCACCCAACTCACACCAATATTCATTATGGCAAATAAAGGGCTAACCACTAAATAAATATTAAGTAAAGGCAGCCATCCATACTCCACACCCCCTCTAGAGAATAGAATAGATTCCTAAAGAGTGCCAAAGTGCATCCATGCTCACATCACACAAACTAGAATAGTGGACCAAGACACTCAATGGGTTACCTACCAATCTTCTGTCTTCTGGTTACCATCATAGAAAAAGTTAGACTCTCAAGAGACTCAGCCATGATGGACAGACTTGTCATAAAGCCACCCAACACAGGGCAAGATAGTTCCCCAAAGCACCAGTGAACTGGTCATTCCAACTTCAGGGAAGCCCAGTGATGGTAACCCTCCTAATGGGGGTCTTCTTCACAGAATACATGCATTCTGGGAGATTGTAGGTCAGAGGTTGAGCTGGAGGAGGGTGTCTCGACCCCAAAGGCCCTGTCTTTTGTGATGTGCTCTGCCCTCCAGAAGGAGGGACTTAACCTCATGGTACCTGTGTTCCATATTGGACATAATAGAAAAATTGAGTTCATGTTCAATTTAGTATAAGAGAGGATTTGCTTGATTCAATTTGCCCCGATATAAAAAACAAAAACAGCCAACTGTATTTTTTCAAGCATGGTAAGCCATTCAGAAAAAAATACTGCTGGATAAAAACGCACGTCAGGAGCTAAATTTAGCACCCATTGGAACCCATTAAAAGAAGTCTGATATTCCCATTAGATTAGCTAGTAACATGCGTTTAGGGACCCACTTTAACTCCAGGAAAAGTAAAGCTACTCTTTGTTGGTGCAGAGTCCTCTAACGCTTGTTTTAACCTGCTGACACAGAAATTTAAGGGGAAAAGAAGCTTAAAAAAACAAAGTGACCAGTGGATGTATTGATATGGGGCCCCAAGTCTCATATAATTGCACCCAAAGTACTCAAAAAATGTGTGAAATGGTAGAAAAATTAACCTTATGAGTGCTATTGGGGTATGCAACACATTACACAGCATTGTATTGCCCACTGGCAAGTGTAAGGGCTAGTATTGTTTAGCTTTCATGTTAGAGGTAGTGTATAGTCATACCTGGGAACTTCCAGTTGAGGGCTACCCGGAGGGGAGTCCTCTGTTCAGCATGGGGTGACAAAAATTACGCTAATCGTGTCAAAAAGCGGTGGGGCTTTATGCGAGTAGGGGGGAGCAGGGCTTAAAGGTGTCACACAGAAGGCTGGGGACGGAGGAACAGTGGGAGAAACAGCAGATGTGGCAGAGTTTCAATAGAAACTCCCCACATCCGGAGGAATCAGCATCTGCCCTGGAGACCCGGTAAAGCTCTGTCAGAATCGGAGTCTCTGGGGCAAATCCAGAGAGTTCTCAGGTATGTGTATGGTTAGTGTGTGGGAGGGTTTAACTCATGCTCGGTGCTTGACAGTGTGTTAGCCATTTTCCTTTAATGTTCCCATTTCTCACGCAACTTAGTGTGGGTTTTAGGAACTTAAAACACACAATGAACATTTGGTCAAAAGTTTGATTCTTTGGCCCAACGTTCGTTGTGTTTTCTGTTGGTAGGGCAGTTGAATGCCTCCAGTTACACAGTGTGTGTTCAACTCTGTATGTATTTTTCCCTATAGGCTGTTTTAATGGGGCATATTGAATCGAGCCTTAGGTGTCTAACAGACCATTATGGGGTAGTGTATGTGTATATTGTGTATTTTACTATTGTTAACGTGATGCCATTGATTCAGCATCCTAGCTGAGTCAGTTTACTGGCACCAGTGTGTCTGCACATATTCAGTATAAGAATTTTCCTGAGTGCTCACCTTTTGCTCTGACGAACAATGGAGGATACCATAGGGGTTCTCTGACAAGCTGGAGGGTTGACTCCAGGATGGGAAAGATGGCAAACAGCCATAGACGAGAGATTGCTGTCTCACTTCCCATTGGTACTTAATTGTGCATGGGAATTGTCTGCGGACTCCTGATTGGATGGCTTGTATTTCCCAGACTAGAACTCTGACTCTGGATTGTCACCAGCCATCCGGAGGTTAGAATATGACAAACTGCATGCTGTGGCTAACCCAGAGTTCCAGGGAGTTGGGTTAATGTAGGGTTAGCAAAGAGGTAGTTATCTCTCTTTGTTCCTGCAAGGAGGATACAAGCTTAGGTTGTACTCTGATGCCTCATGTTCCTGTAATTTTCGGTTAAGTTAAGTTTTTTACCACTGACTGAATGTTTTCTTCTATCCTCCTGCCTGATCCTCTTCTTTTCATCGGTGGTCAGGAAGCTACAGCATAGTCCCTAACCAAGCGCTGGTGTTTTTCGGTAAGACCATATATTTTAATCAGCTCAAGATCATTCCCAGGACCTATTAATGTGGAGGTAGCCCATCATACCACAGTATAGTGGCACTTTCTAACCCCAAAGTCTAAATGCACCCACTCCTGTGGTATCCTGTGCCGGGTATCATCTGCCAAATATACCTAAACAGGAGGGTAGAGTCATGTTATCTGATGATGGATCATCTCTGTTCACATATTGCTGGTATTGTTCTTGTATGTTATCTGGCATGCTGGATGCAGGGTTCATCTGGGCAGATCCTGCTGCAGGTCACATCTTGTGTGTTCTGTGTCACATCCTCATCTCAGGATGTATGCCGCTGATCATGGCAATGCCATACCTGTTTCTGACTGTACTTGAACTGGCAACTTTGGGGCTGTGTGCTGCACTCTTCACCTTAGCCACTAGAATGACTTGGTTCAGCAGCCTTCCTGTGACATTCTAGGTCCTGATTCTGTTGTTTTTACCTGGCCTTTAGGCAACCTTTTGTATTACCTGATAAGTTGATTTTGTCAGCTGTCTCTTGTTAAGAAGCTATATGAACCCAGCCTCTCTGAGCACCCAAAATCAGTTATATTGTAACTTACCTGAGAGCAGGTGTTCTTGAGATGGAGTCCAGCTGAAGGGAAGAGCACACTTGTATAGAACCACACTAACAGAGGGTCTGAGGATGGAGACAGCCTCCACGTGAATGTCTACACAGGGGCAGGTCCAGACATCCAGGTAACAGGTCTCTGAACACGTAAAGAATCAGATTAGGTTGACAATGATGAATAATGGAGAACTGGTGCATAGTCCAGGCAGGCAGCAGGGGATCTTCTACGTGAACACAAAGGGACTACAGCACAATGCAATCAATCAAACGGTCTAGGCCACGAGCTTTGTGCAGTATCAGGCTAAGAGCTAGGTGCAGTATCTCTGAAGAGCAACTGACTGAACCAAAGGTTGAGCTCTAGGATTTAAGTGGTCACTGGGCTGCTTCTAAGTGCAAGGTGAAGGAACAATTCAGAAGGCAATGCACGATCAGACAGTCCAGGTAAAGGCGCCTGGTATAGGAACCCAACCACTCACCCAGAGAGGTTGAGCCACCTAGCCTGTGTGGCTGCCAACAGAATCCTTTATGTTCAAGTTGAGGTATCAATCAGTAGGTGGAATTAAGGTCAAACAAACCAAATGCAGAGAAGAGAGCCATGGTTCACAAAGCAGAGATTGTCTGGGGGTCTGAAACAGGTGGCTAGCAACACAGGTAAGGATACAAGAACAAGATCTAGTTTAGGAGGGATCAAGCAGAATTACTGCAACAATGCCAGGGTTAAGAACTAGGAAATCTCTGAATTTCTGAAGTGCTCAGGTACAGGGTCAAGACATTGAGCCCTGGGAGCTTGGGAGCCTGGGTTAAATAGCACCTCATCAAAAGGCAGCTATCAAGATCAGCCAATCAGTTAAAATGAAAGTCAGGTATATACAACAGAAGCAGAAACTTAAGCTGCCACAGAAAGCCTGCTACACCCAGCTCTCTGGTTCAAGTCCAGTAAGATACAGTTATGGCACAGCTGCCACCAGCAACAGAAATTCAGAGATGTGCTGCTGAAAATGTCTTACCCTTGACTTTAAATGATACAAGACAGCTTCTCTAGATACATTTGGAAGAATAAGAAGCCTAGGATTAATCTTGTGATAATGTCAAAAAATAAGGAAGGTGGGTTGGGATTGCCAAATATGATCCAGTATTATAAAGCCAATATTATGAGACATATGTATATGATGCAGATGAATACATTTTATGAAGAGCCTTGGTATAAAATGGAATGTATGGTGATAGAAGAACACTCTCTCTCCCATTTGGTTTGGTGTCCCAAACAGTTTTTTAAGCTAGATTACATTAAAATGGGGAGTTATATAATATGGAATTTGATCTCAGAATGGGCTAAAATTAAGCGGGTTTGGAAGTTAGATAATAAAGTTCCAGATTTTATGAGGATAATTCAGTTGACCCATATGATAGAAGATTTAGAACTTAAAAGCTGGGAACTGATAGGGATGAGTAAAATAAAGGATCTCATGATAGGTGATAATTTGAAATCATTTGCCCAATTGGTTTCCTTATATATTCTTTCAAATAGAGATATATTTAACTATCTTTGGATAAAAGGATTTTTACATATAAATCTGTATAAAGGAAACCAGCTTATAGTGAATAAATTAAGTTGACTATTTGTAGGTAGTAGTTTAAATAAAGTTTTAGCAAAATGTAAGGATATAATCAGTATCGAGATGAGTATTGAGGACCCCGGGATATTGCGCAAATGGTCTTCTGAGATGAATATTAGGATAGATAGGGAGGTATGGAATAAGTCTTATAATAGACTGTGTAAATACATACATTGTCTGAACAGATTGGAAAATCAGTTTAAAGTTATGTACAGATGGTATATGGTCCCTACTAAACTGGCTTTGATGTTCCCAGGCTCTTCTAATATTTGTTGGAGATGTGATAGACATGTAGGTTCTTTCCTACATGTTTGGTGGGTTTGTGAAGGAGTAAAAGCATTATGGGATATCACTTTTAACAAATTAGAAGAGATTGGGCAGCTTAAAATAGATAAAAGACCGGTGGTGCTTTATTGCATCTAAATTGGCCCCAAATGGATAGATTTCATAGATTATTAGTAACCCACACGAAACTTCTTATTGCCCAACAATGGAGAGTGAAGTTAGGATTTACATGGCCCCAACTAAGAAATTAAATTCGGTTTCAATTTGATATGGAGGCAGGATTATGGTGGATAAACCAAGCCAGTGGGAGAGATAGTAATATTATAGAACAATGGCTTCAAACTGATAATTTATGACCCAATAGGACATTATTATTTAACAGAGAGCCCTATTAGAGTATTATTAGAAATGAATTTATACTCTGGAAATTAATATGGTGACGAGTTTGTTATGTATGTTTTCTTGGATTGGAGATTATGAGTATATTTATGATGTTGTAATCTTGAAATGAGTCTTGGTGATATCTATGTATTGTATGTTTATAACATGAAATTTAATAAAGAATAAATTCAGAGATGTGGATGTGACATTAAGCCTGTCCTCAGGTGGTGGCACTCATCTAGTAAATGAGCCACACGATGCAAAGCCCTCTATTCCCTAGCTCCTCTAATGGTCCTTGTCAAAGCATTTTTCAAGTACCTCAGCCGCTGGCGGATATAGCTGCTTTGAGTAGGCAAGGAGTGCTGGGAGTTCTGAGTGGTATATTAGCTGGGGGGTAGTGATCATGCTACTGGCCCAGTCACAGCTACTGGTTATGAAGGATACAAGGGGAAGGTCGGTTCGGGGTGGTCACTGCTTGTAGAGATTAGTAGAACTTTAGCTAATTGCATGCCTGTATCTGTGCTAATGTACATAACTTTACTGCATACTAGCACACACAGCTTCATCACTGTAAACAACAAAACAGAAGGTAAGGCGCCCAATAGTGTAACATCTTCCAAGCAATGGAGTGCAACAAGAAATAAATATCCTCACATATAGAAGGAGAATACTCCAGCCCACTGACACGCTGCTATTGTCCCATCTTGTCTGGGGATCTTTGACACCTTCGTCAGATGCTTGAAGTGAAACAAGAAGAAAAAAATAAAGGACCACTAGCACTCAAAATTAAAGTGTTTAATAAAATTACATTATAAGATTACTATGGCCCATGTATGTGTTTTGAGGGTAACAATGACACTTTATAAAAGTGTATGGCCAATTTTTATTTATTGTTTATTTGTTACATCTTTGCCATTACAATGGTTTTAATGTAAACAAACCCTTAAAGTCACCCCTATAGCAACCTTAACAAACAGGAATCATTCTGTGCAAATGTTTTCTGCTTCTTGGTGTTAAAAAGAGGAACATGTTCCAAAAACACCTATACACTTCCACTCCCATATCCCCCTGACACAAGCAAACCAAAGAGGGCATTTTTTTACATAAATAGTTTATTCTGAGTTTATTCTGGTAGAGCCATTTGTTCATACATACCGTTCAAGGTGTCATATTCTGCAAATTATTCATTTTGCTTACGTTTCAACAATATAATGCATATTTGAAAAGCATCTAAACTTCTATTTGGGTACAAATTAATTTTTATGAATGCCTGTTTCACTGTTTGAGTGCCAGAAGGTTGTCTAACACATTGTGCAGCAGTGCATTGGAAAACCTTGTAGAACTCAACTCTGATCATCTGCATCCAACTCTGAAAAGATCTACATTGATACTTGCTGTCTTTTAAAGCACATACCTTCTCATGCATTGCACAATGATAGTTCCAGTTTTAGTACCCAGGACAGGACAGGCAGACCCGGTCATGGATTACAAGATAAAATAACTGCAGGTTCTCACGACCTTTTCATGGAATTATTAAACCCACTGATTGCTTCCCTTCAAATTGCTGCACTGCTCCATGCTCCATCGCCCACTAAAAACTTATGTGCTACATTAATCACAGAGCCTTTGATCTCTAATTGGCTTATCTCTGTAAATAAGAGGGAAGAAGAATCGCTTAACTTTTTAACCCCTCAGTAACCAGTTACCTGACATTTATCAAGGTCCAAAAAGTGCCTACATTTCAAATAATAAAGAATGACATTGTATAATGAGATTCATTCCTGAAGAAAAAGACTGCCTTACAACTGATGAGACTCTACTAATGATTTATATTACTATTATTACTAGTTTTTTATTTAATTTATGTCTCAACATATCCATTGGCACTGTTCAAAAGAAGGTTAAAACTTTTAGCACCAGAGAGTACGTAAAGGATTAATACATTAAAACACTATGAGATACATTTGGAGAGATCCAAGTGAGGAGAGAGCCATGCTAGTGAAACATTACAATCTTGAGCAGTGGGAGGTAACCAGATTCACCACAAGAGCTGCATATATATTTGAGACCTTTCCAGCATCCAGTGAGTTTAAGTTGAACAGAGCAGTGTAAGTGTAAAATGAGGTATGTAAGATGTGTGTTTCTTGGAGTGGAAATTAGATGTGTATGATGTAATAGGGGGAGATTATCTATTCTTCCTTCTGTAGCAGAAAACAGATTGGGGCCACATAAGAAACCTCTGAGGGCCTCATGTGGCCCCAGTTCCACCTGTAACCTGCCACCTGATCTAGAGGAACTAGTGGGACTAGTAAACACAAGATGAGGTTAGGTGGTAATGATAAGAGTCATCCAGTAGATGAAGTGGACAGGCTTCCAGTTGGGAAGACTAATTCTAATGATTGATAACGCCAGTTATCCTAGGATTTCCATGGCTTCATAAGCATAACACTGCTGTTGATTGGGCTGCAGGGCAAATCTTAGCCTGGGGGTCTATCCTGCAACTCCCAATGTCTCACCAAGAAATCTCCAGTTGTCACTGCTATTGAGACCATAGAAAGGATCTCCAAAGAAGATGGTTCCTGAAGTCTACTGAGGGTACACTGTCATTTTACAAATACTAGAGCAGATAAATTAACCCCTGACACACACACACACAAATATACACACACTGGCCTTTTGATTGCCCTACAGACCTCTTTCCTGGAACAACATCCCCTAGGTTTCGTACCTTCCTCTTGTTAGAACCTGAAAGAAAGGCACTAGCTGAGTACATTAAGGAAAATCTAGCTAAAGGGTTCATTAGACCCTTGACATTGCCATCAGGAGTGGCTTTTTTTTTCTTATCAAGGGTGACCATTAAGAATCAATATCCTCTACTACTCATTCTGGAACTCCTGGATCATCTCAGAGAGGGCAACCATATTTACAAAATTAGATCTCCAAGTTGTCTATAATCTCATACAAGAATGGCGATGAATGCCTTTTAATACCCAATTCTGACATTGGAAATATCTTGTCATGTCCTAAGGGCTGTGCAATGCTGGCAGTCTTCCGAACCTTTATGAACTAGATTTTCTAAGATTTATTACTTTCAAGTGTCATTGTCTACCTGGATAATCTACTCATCTTTTTACCCACTATAGAAATTCTTTAGAATCATGTTCATCAGGTTCTTCAACTTCCCTGCAAGATCCATTTATTAGTCAAAGTTATGAAATGTGAGTTAGAGACTCCCCAGTTGTTTTTTTGGGATACGAAATTTCTAAATAAGTTAGTTTTTTGGATCCAAGGTTGAGGCCGTAACTAAATGGACCCAACCTACCAGTCTCAAGGCTATACAGTTTATATATCAGACATTTTTCTAAAACATTAATGCCAATCACTGCCTTGACATGCAAGGTGGCAGACCCTCTTACTTGCAGCTCAGAATCCTTCTCAGCTTAACCCTTAAAGGGATAGTAACACTTCGTTTTAACTTTATTTTATTTTGTAGGCATTAAAAAAACATGAAGAATGATATAAGTCTTATCTCTCAATCCTTTATGGTTTATGAGATATTCACAAGCAAAGTTCCCCTCCCCGCCCCTTTTACCTAGTGTAAACCATCTCTTCTCAGATGTGAGTCTGGTTGTATGACAGTACAGATAACAGAAGGGGACAATTTTCTTTGTATGAAAACAATGAAAGCCCTTCCCCCCTTGACAAGTTTTTCAGCTTTTTCCATTATCTTAATGGAAGATTGTCCCTCTCTGCAGTCTACCTGGGCATCTCCCTTCTGATCTTGTTGAACAGGGGGGGGATACTTTGTTTGTGAATATCTCTTAAACCATAAAGGTTTCAGAGATAAGACTTATATAATTCTTCATGTTTTTTTAATGCCTACAAAATAAAATAAAGTTAAAATGAAGTATTACTATCCCTTTAAGAAGGCATTTACCTCAGCTGTGATAATCAGGTTTTCTGATCGCACCCAACCCTTTGTGACTGAAGGTGGTGTCTCAGAACTTGGAGCTGGACCTATCCTCTCCCAAAGAGACACTGAGACTCATTTCCTCCATCCATGCTTTGTTTTTCTTCCAAACAGTTTATGAAACTGGCAATGGAGAGTTACTAGTATCAAGGTGGCTCTGGAGGAATGGCACCACCTCTTGGATGGAGCTTCCAACCCCAATATAATCCACACTAACCATAAGAATCTACAGTGTCTTGACACAGCTTAACACCTTAACCCACAATAATTAATGGTCACACAAGGACCTCCCCCGAAACATACCTTCTGACTGGATTATCTCAGCTCTCTCTTCCAACACCCTTCAACTGCTTACTTTCTTCAGGCTTCCCCATTTGGCCTACACCAGACCATCTCTGATTTGTCCCACCTTGGTTCTGTGCAGTGATTCTTCATTGGGCCCATCAATTCCCTGCCACAGGTCATCCTAGGATTACCAAGACCTTGGATCTTTTGAAACAACAATTTTGGGGGCCCACCCTTAGACAAGATGTTAAGGATTTTGTGCAGGCTTGCATTACTTACTCTAGGAACAAGATGCCTGAGCAACATCCATTTGCAATTCTACAGCCCCTACCTATTCCTCAAGCTCCAGGCCCTGGATGCATTCAGCTATGTTCTTTGTGCTGAAACAACCTCCTTCTATTTGATTCACAGTGATCCCAGTGGTGGTATATCTTTCCTCCTGGCAAGCCATGTTATACCTCTACAGAGTCTACCCACAGCCCAATACTTGGTAGAAATATTCATTAAAGATATCTTCAGTTTACAAGTCCTACCTGTCCAGGTGGTATCAGACTGTAGTTCTCCATTCATTTTCTGCTTCTGGAAAGCCTTTTGCCAACATTTTGGGACTGACCTTCACTTATGTTCAAGTTACAATCCTCAAACAAATGGGCATACTAAATGTACTAAGCAATTCCTCTAACAATACCTGCGACTTGTCAATGCCCAACGCTCTTGCAGATTGCAAAATTTGCATTTAATAATTCTTTGTACAACTTCCACCAATATTCTCCTTTTTTCATAGTAATGGGATACCATACCCACATTTTGCCCAGTAGTGAGACCTCCAGGGTGCCTGCAGCTGACACTGTAGTCTTTGGCCTTCGGACTCATTGAGATTCTATACATTGGCATCTGTTCAACTCTATAACCACTAAAAGAGAAGTACAGAAGAACATTGCTGGCCTGCTCCATTTCTTCAGCCTGGTGATGAGGTTTGGCCATCCACACGCAACCTTTTTCAAATTAGGGCCTTTAAGGTCCAGCTGATCAATACTTTGGTCACTTATACATTGGATCTACCTCCTTCACTGAGAGTACAGAATTAATTTCATGTTTCATTACTAAAACCTGTTACTAAGAACAAGTTCAGTGTACCCTCCCCCCAGCCACCTGTCCAGTAATGGTGAAGGGTCATAGTGAATTTATTGTAGCCAAATCATGGATTCCTGTCTCCTTCACTGAAGCCTCCAATACTTCAATGATTGTGAAGGTTATGTGAAAAACAGGCTTGGGTCCATGCTTCTGATGTACATGCTCTCCACTAATCCAAGTTTTTCACCATGCTAATCTGGAGCAGCCTGGACACTCTGAGGGCTCCCATTGAAGTGGAGAGAACTGTCCATCTACTTACTTGTATTGTATTGTATTGTATATTTTTATTTATATAGCGCCAACCATTGTACTTGGCACTTTACATATTACATTTAATATAGCAGGGGTACAATAAGTGCAGTGATTAAGTGCTTATATAGGCAGTCATAAGGGGAACGACAGGTGAGTATATATTAGGATAAGAGGTCCCTGCCCCGTAGAGCTTACAATCTAAGTATAGGATGGGTGACATACAGATACAAGCTGGTAGAGGAGGAAGTGCAGTGTTTGGCTTGTGATAATAATGGTAATGTTTCCGTACTATGCTGTTGCTAGAGATAAAAGGTGCTCTTTTAGTTTAGATTTAAAATTGTTGAGGGTTGAGGCTTGGCGAATACTGGGTGGTAGGGAGTTCCAGAGGTAGGGGGCAGCATGTGCGAAAGCTTTCAATCGTGAAACAGCGATAGTGGTTAAAGGGGCAGTGAGTCGTCCAGCATGTGTGCTGCGTAGTGAACATGCAGGAATATGGCGGGATATCAAAGATGAGATATAAGGCAGGGACAAGTGATGGAGAGCCTTGAAGGTAATGAGGAGGATTTTGAATGTGATACGCCGCTTTATGGGAAGCCATGACAGTGATTTTAAGAGTGGTGGGGTGAGTACTGTTCTGGAGGAGAGGAAGAGTATTCTGGTGGCTGAATTAAGAACTTATTGAAGAGGAGTGATATGTTTAGTAGGAAGACCAGTAAGTAAAGAGTTGCAGTAGTCCAGGTGAGAAAGGATAAGAGCATGCATGAGGGTTTCTGTTGTAGAGTGAGAGAGGAATGGCCGGATTTTTGCTATATCCTGAAGAAAGAAGCGACAGGTTTGGGTAACATTGTTAATGTGGGTGGAGAAGGAAAGAGAAGAGTCCAAAGTTACCCCGAGGCAGCGGGCCTTGTCTACAGGGTAAATTGTGGAGCCTTCGACAGTTATAGAGAATGGAGGTGTTGTGCAGGATTTAGGAGGGAAGATAAGGAGCTTAGTCTTGGATAAGTTAAGTTTTAAGCGATGATGAGCCATCCAGGAAGAGACAGCGTTAAGGCAATCTGAGACCCGCTGCTGTATTTCAGGTGATATTGAGGGTGCTGAGAGATATATTTGTGTATTGTCTGCATAGAGATGGTAGTTAAAGCCAAAGGATTTTATCAGTTGCCCCAGGGAGAGTGTATACAGAGAAAAAAGAAGAGGTCCCAGAACAGAGCCTTGGGGTACGCCTACTGAGAGGGGGATCGGAGGTGAGGAGGTGTTAGCGTATGTCACAGAGAAAGACCATTGAGAGAGATAGGATAGAAGCCAGGAATGTGCCAGGCCGCAGATACCAAGTGATTTGAGAATCTGGGATAGAAGGGTATGGTCGACTGTGTCGAATGCTGCTGAAAGGTCTAGGAGGATAAGAAGAGAGAAATGGCCTTTGGTTTTTGCAGTGTGGAGATCATTTGTTACTTTGAGAAGGGCGGTTTCTGTAGAGAAAGTGGGCCGAAAGCCAGACTGCAGGGGGTCCTGAATGTTATGGGAGTTGAGGAAGGTAAGTAGACGAGAGTAGGCTAGGCGCTTGAGGAGCTTAGAGGCAAAGGACAAGAGGGATATGGGGCGGTAGTTGGATGGGGAGGTGGGGTCTAATTAACTTTTCTTGAGGATTGGAGATACTATTGAATGTTTGAATGAGGGGGGGAAGATGCCAGAGGATAGGGAGGAGTTGAATACCCGAGTTATCATAGGTACTAATGTGTGTTGCAGAGGAATGAGGAGGTGGGATGGTATGGGATCAAGGGAGCAGGTGGTGAGTGGTGATGTGGACAGCAGGAGGGAGACCTCTGCTTCTGTGACTGAAGTAAAGGAATCAAATAAGTAGGATGGAGGATCAGGAAAGCACAGTTGTGAAGGCTGGTAAGGTGGGATTGTTTCATGTATTGTGTTAATCTTTTGTGTGAAAGATTCTGCAAAGGCTAGCGGGGTTAGGGAGGGGAGGGGGAATGATGGAGGGGAGGGGAGAAGGAGGGAATTGAAGATACAGAAAAGGCGTTGTGGATTTGACTTGTGAGTATTGATTAGTGAGGATTAGTAGTGTTGTTTGGCAGAGGATAAAGCAGTGTTGAAGCAGGACAGGAGGAATTTGAAGTGGATAAAGTCTGCGTGAGAGCAGGACTTCCTCCAGAGGTGTTCAGAGGTGCGGGTACAGGAGAGGAGGAAGCGTGTTTGTGAGTTGAGCCAAGGGCATGGGTTTGAGGGGGGTTTGTGATGGGCCTGGATGGGGGCATACAGATTAAGTGATGAGGAGAGGAGGTTGTTGTAGTATTCTACAAGTCTGTCCGATTCAGAAAGAGTGTTGAAGGTGGAGAGGTTTGATTGCAATGCTGAAGATAAGGCAGAAATGTCTAGTGAGCGAAGGTTGCGGGTGTAATGCGTGGCCGTAGTTAGCTGGGGGATGAGGGAAAGGGTTGTAGAGAAGGTTATGAGATGGTGGTCGGAGAGTGGGAAAGGAGATATGGAGAAATCTAGTAAGGAGCAGTTCTTTGAGAAAACCAAGTCGAGGGGGTGACCATCTTTGTGTGTGCTAGAGTCAGTCCATTGTTGAAGAGTGAAAGATGAGGTTAGTTGAAGGAGGCGTGAGGCCCAAGAGAGGGAAGGATAGTCAATGGTGACAGTTGAAGTCCCCAAGTATAAGAGCAGGAGCATCAGAGGAAAGAAAGAATGCAAGCCAGCTCTCAAAGTTTGAAAGGAAGGCAGAGGGTGTGGTTGTGGGAGGTCTGTATACTACTGCAACAAGCATTGCTACAGGGTGGAATAATTGGATAGCATGTACCTCAAAGGAGTTAGTGGAAAAAGATGGGGGAACAGGTATCAGCTGAAAGCGACACAAGGAGGTAAGCAGTACACCTGTGCCACCACCTCTACCCACTGTGCGTGGTGTGTGTGAAAAGTACAGGCCTCCATGTGAGACTGCAGCCTCCACGGCTGAATCATGTTGGGAGAGCCAGGTCTCAGTAAGGGCAAGAAGCTGGAGTGCTTGTGAGCAGAAAAGGTCATGTATGAAAGTAGATTTGTCTGACAGTCCTCCTTTTTTACTATTGGCTACCAGTCCTTTATATTCTTCATTTCTATTGAACTCCTTTCCTGTTCTATGAGTCTCTCTAAGTTAGTAGTTCTTGCACTGGTTGTTCATCCTGGGTTAGGACTTTGCTGTGTTCCTGACCTCACATTTGCCTACTCCTTCTGTTACCTCACTCAGTTTTTGGCTGATCTTTGGATTTTACTTTCTTTGCAGCATTCCTGCTTTTGTCTTTGCCCTCTCCTTTTGGTTCTTTGCTTGTTTGGACATATTTTAGGTTTCCACCTTCTGGCTTGCTCTCTGACTGTTTGCCTTACACTGCCCCCTCATAGATCAGCAGTGAGAGACCATATGCCATTGTTGGTGAATGCTGTCTGCCTTCCACTGCTTACTTGTGGATCAGAAACACATCCCATTGTCCACACCTGGTGAATACTACTGTCCATTGTTTCCAGTCTGATATCAATTGGCATAGCAGGTTCTCCTTTGCCTTCTGTAGTATGGTGGCCCATTATCCCTCTACTCACTGTGCCCTTCCTGGTCTGCCCCTAGCTCAACTGGGGGTGGACAATCTGGTTTCATGGCCAGATTCTTCATCTCACAGTTATGACCAGCATGGACACACTAGAGGGTAGTCTGTGTACTCAAGATTCAATCTCTAGCATTGCTTTGCAGTGAATGCTAGCAAAGTCTCTACAATAAGAGGGGGTTAAAATCCACATTTAAATAAATGGGCATTTTCATTCCTCCTTATGGTGAATTTGATTTGTTTCTGGGTTGAACTTCTTTAACTTAATGAATATGGCCCCATGGGCCTTATGTAGAAAGCAAAATATGATCAGTTCGGGAACACTCCAGTTACACTATAGAGGACAAATATAAGTTCCATACTACTGACCTGAATTATGCTTTCAACCATCTGAGTGTCAGAGAGGTATCTAATTCATTGAGCACAATGCATTGGATACCTTTCTGGCACTCAAAGGGTTAAACCCTTGAATGATGGAGAGGTCATCAGTGTATTGATTCTCAATGATGCTGCAGATGTCTTTAGCATTCAAAGGGTTAAATGTCTCATTTAAATCAATGGGAATTTTTATTACCCCATGACACACTTGATTTTCCTCCAAATTGCCCATCCTTTGCTTTCTGCAGAAGGCCCTGTGCACAGGCTCTGCTATTTCTATTTAAAAGGAATCTATCACCCCTATACAAGTGTGTGTTAAATGTTAGGTTATATAGCAACTAGGTGGATTTCTTTATTACGTTTTTTTAAGCCTATTTGGCCGAAAAATAATGTTTAAAGAGTTCATTTACAGACAGACTGTGGTTACCTGCTCTGTAGCGCAGTCTATCACTCTTCCTCTGCTTCCCTCCCTCTATGCAGCCTCCTCCGATGACAAAGGCTTTCTGTCTGTAAGCAGGAGCAATCTCATTGGCTAGATACAGTTACCTGCTCTGTAGCGCAGTCTGTCACTCTTCCTTTGCTCCCCACCCTCTATGCAGCCTCCTCCGATGACAGAGGCTTTTTGTCTGTAAGCTGGAGCAATCTCATTGGCTAGATATCTATTGCTCCAGCTTACAGACATGCTTGGCAAGCACACTTTGTAGACCATTCCAATGCAGTCATTCTTTTTTAAAATACACGTTTGTGGCTCTGCTGAAGAGCCTCTGTGTCGGCAGACACGGATCTCCTTCTGACAGCTTTACAGCTGACAGCAGGAAACATCAAACTTTGAATGCAGATATCTCTCAAACCATAGCGGTTTGAGAGATAGGGTTTTTTTGCATTCAAGTCAACTTTTTAATCCCTACAAAATGCAAACGAAATTTCTGGGACATTACCATCCCTTGAAAAAGCGCGGGAGACAGAGTATATCAGGAGGCTGCTTCAATTTTGTCTCCCATATGAAAGATCCCTTAATGTGTTTAACAGAAGCACTTCTTATGTATCTGCTCTTCATAAAGCAATCAAGTACCGTAAAATCTCACGTATAATACTCACAATTTTGCTCCTCTTCACCTTATGTGAAGTGGGGGGTGCGTATTATACGCGAGACATTAATGTTATTAAAAAAAAATCCCATTGCCAACATTTTCCTCCCTCCCTCCCTCTCGGCTTACCCATCTCCTCTTCTGAAGTGCCTCCGTTTGCTTCAGCCTGACAGGGTACCAGCGCACTATGCGTTTAGGATTTATGGTATTCCCCTGCGAGGACCTTGCAGTCCTCGCAAAACATTACCCATTGACTGCAAAGGAGAGGTCCTGACAGGGCCATGCTGGAAGCGGGCGGCGTATGCAAGAATGCCGCCCGCTGGCACCCTGTCAGGCTGAAGCAAACGGAGGCACTTCAGAAGAGGAGATGGGTAAGCCGGGAGGGAGGAAACCGGTGGCAATGGGATTTTTTTTTGTCTGGCATGGGAAAACAAGGGTGCGTATTATACATAGGTACTCTTGTTTTCCCCGAAAATCTTGGGTATACTATGCACCTGCGTATTATACACAGGTGTGTATTATACCTGAGATTTTACGGTATATGAAATGATATTTTTTTTTACACAATATCTATAGTTCTATATATTTGATGGGCAGCATTTTAGGTCTGTATTTGGATTGACCTCCCACACAATAAACAATAATTCAGTCTGAATGAGATTAACCCTTTGAGTACCAGATGGGCGTGCAAAGCATTGCTTTGTCATGCATTGTGCACCCCTCATGGTTTCAAAGGGTTAAATGTAGCAGGCCTATGATTCTAATGAGATACTAGGGTAGTAATATGCCACAGTACAGACAACAACAGAGTTCAAATGCAACCCCCCCAAAAAAAAACTAACACAACAAAACAATAAATGGATATAACTGACTGCTGTAAGAAATCCCTAAGCAAGTGCTTCAGCTAAACAAATTAATAACCACATATTTTCAGGGTAAAGTTCCCCTTTAATGTGACTGCTTTACCTTATTAGGCACTCACTAATATTTTACTCTGGATGGGTCTGAAGATTACAGCTTCTTATACATCTACCTACCTTTCACAGTGTAAGTAAAATGATAGGGTGGAGCAGAAGTTGTACTGACCCTGTCCTATAGAAGAGACTTATTCATAAGATCAGTGGTTCTCAACCTGTGGGTCGGGACCACTTCGGGGGTCAAATGACGATTTGCTAGGGGTTGCCTAAAACCATCAGATAATTATATTTCGATTTATAACAGTAGCAAAATTACAGCGATGAAGGAACAACGAAAATAATTTTACTGTTAGGGGTCGCCACAACTTGGGAAATTTTATCAAAGGGTCGCGGCACTAGAAAGGTTGAGAACCACTGCATAAGATGAACAGTTCAGAAATGGACTGAAGCATAGCTGATGGGATAAAGGGATGGTTGAAGAATAGGCAACAGAGGGCCAGATATATAAAAACAAAAGAAAAACAATTCTACAGCCAAGCAACTGCACAATATGTAAAAATTTAAAGTTCTTATTGATTTTAATGAAACTATCATTACATGGATTGCTAAAGGGCTCTCCAACACATTTTTTGCAATGCATTAGCAATCTCTCAAGCATCCATTGGTTAATTTAATAAACATAGTGCAGTTAAGTTTATCAAGAGTTACTCCACTTTTAACTTTATAAATATGCTCCACAGTGTCATAGCCAACAGAATACATTCAGAAGCAGGATGTGTTACTAGCGGCTCAGGGATAGGTGTGTCCTGTATTACTACTGTTGCTCAAGGGAAGTTGTACCTTTTTTTGTAGATGACATAAAGATCTGTAATAGGGTTCACATTACTGGCAGGATAGTTAAAATGTATAAACACTCAAGAACACTGGAGCAATAGACAGGAATGTGAGAAAAATGATGGAACTAAGGAGTGGAGGGCTCCAGTGCAAGCAAATGTTTTGCCCATCCCAATACCCCATGAAAAAATGTGTGTGTGTATGTATGAAACTGTGGCACTAACCACACATGTTTTAAGGGTATCTTTACTTTATTATGGATCATTTCAATTGATTGAGTCACTCATTTATCCATCTGTAATCAAGCAGAGATATCCTGATAACATGCCCTGATAGTGGCACTTGAGTGCTGGAATTGCTTACTCCTGATGTAATACATAAGCAAACACAAACAAGTTTATTGGAGATGTATTTCCAACACCAATTCGTTTAATTGGAAAAAAACAGGCTCTAGCAGGTAGGGGAGCAGTGTGTAGAATCCTGTAGAACAGGTGTTCTAAACCCATGCCCTCAGGGATCGCTAACAGGACAAGACAAGGATTTTTCAGCTTGAGCGCAGGTGAGTGAATCAGAAGATCAGTCATTATGCTCAAGATGAGAAATCCTCGGTTCCTCACCTGTTAATGGGCCCTGAAGGCACAAGTTGAGAACCACTTACACAGAACATAAACATCAACAGCAGGAGAATATAAGCAGATCTAAATTTGAAGTGGAACTATACAGAATATAAGGTGTCTCTTAACTAGCTAGACTTCCTTCTTACATGGGTCAAGTGTAGATTGCTCTTCCTTTCTCTCCTTCATTCCCGGCATCCACATTTTTCTCTCTTTCCTGTCTTTCTTACTCCCATCCACTCACATCTCTCTGTTTCCCACTGCAAACATGTATCTCTCCACACCCACACTAAATACCACATATCAATAGGTAATGCACCTCCATGATCACACAATTCAAAAGTAATTATGACAAAGAAACATGCACTGAACAGTCTCTGGCACCCTCCCAATACTGCTCAATTCATATTCATGCCAGTACCCACTAGTGATATAAATAGCTACTTCTTTAACCAAAAAAATTAAATCTCAATTTAGGCCTGATCAACTGCCAGCAGTGTTACTAAACCTCAGTGCATCAGTCACTGCCCATTCAGTTGCATCCCTAATTAATGTTTCCATGTCATCTCTATACAGTTATGAATAACATGGATGAGAGGTTTTCCTGTCTTTACTAAATCCGAGTTCCCATTACATTCCAGTTCAGGCAGGGGCCACGAATAGGGTTGCCACCCAGCCGGTATTTTACCGGCAGGCTGGTAAAAAATTGGCTTCTGTCCAATGTTAAGTATATGGACGGAATGCCATGGCCGGTATTTTTTTTTAAGAAAAGGTGGCAACCCTAGCCACGGATAAATGCTAGTGGTAAGCGGTTTATGCACTGACTGTGTGTCTTGTAAGAGTTGTCTTACTATGCAACAGAGTTGCTTTTACTTTTGGACAATAAAAAGTTATTTTTAACGGAAGGATTTGCAGTTGTGCTGGCTGTTTGGATTCCTGCTGGTCCGTGACACTCTCCTAACCTGTGTCGTCTAGTTTGTCGGAGCCCGTGGCCAGGGCTGTCGGGAGTAGCTCCAGATTGGCAGAACGGCGCAAAGCCCGGTGAGTTTACAATTTTTTAAGATATAGAATATTTTTGAATGAAAGGTGCATATCAGTATACTACTGAGTGCACTTGGCAACCAGAAGTGGACCTATACAAGTGTTGTGGAATAAATGCTAGTGGTAAGACTGGCTCAGAAGCCTATCACCCAGATATGGTACTTACAGATCAGGAGCTGGCAGCGTGAGACCCTCCAGATGCTGCTGGACTACAAGGCCTGGAAAGTGGCTAGAACTGTATCTATCAACAGAAGTCTGCATTCAGAGGGTTAAATCTATGTACTATGTAGCTGTACGATTCTCCTTTCTCCCTTGGTGTCTTATACCACCACCCCCCACCACATTTCTTGGTTGATAACTTAGGTGATTTATTACTCATCAGTTGGTGCTTTCTTAGCCTGGCAATGTTTTCTCTTTTAAAACCAGTATGCCTTGGACTTGAAAAAGGGAGCATCACTTTCAAAAGCATGTCTATATAATTGAGGGTTGGTCCAATAAATAAGGTATCATTACATACTGCGATACTCATTAATTTGGCATATATATATATATATATATATGTATGTGTGTATATGTATATATGTAATATGTACTATATATATATATATATATATATATATATATATATACTTACATATATTATACAAGGAAACACAGGCATACATATGTATAATACAAAAAGTTGTTACCTCTGGGAAATTACAACTGGAGTTTTTTTTAGAATTAATAATAATGGATTCAGAGATACAAAAAAGATAATAAAAATATATTGTAGTCAACGAACATAAATTAAAAAAAAAACTGTGTTAATATCTATAAGAAAGAGAAATGGATAATATTTAATGACCACAAAAAAGCTCAAAGACAAATGTATCAGTCTGATGAAATAGAGCAATAGCCCCAAAAACACAAAAGAGAAAATCCTAAATGTATAATTAGGATAGCACATAAAAAGAAGAAACAAAAAAGGTTATTCTTGTAGCAAATCAAATCGGATAAAAACACAAATATAGCATAATGTAAATCATAAGTGGACCTAAAATGCTAGAAATAACATCTGCTTCAAGTAACATACCAATATTGTGGATATCACCAGAGCACAGGTATACCCTTAATGTCCACATTGATTGTTACCATGAGCAGGGATTAACAAATACAAATAAATCAAGGTCACCATGGATGGGCTCAAACACGGAGAATCATCAACTTATCCTATATATACCACTCTACTAATACCAGTAAAACACATACTAGTAATCTATATTGATCACTTACCTGTGCAAGAACACCAACAACAGGAGCCAACAAACCCAGATATATCAATATATCAAGATAGCTGTGAATGGGTTCAAAGGCAGAAAGGCATCAATAGTCCTAAATGGCTAACAATGATGGGAATATTATCACAAAAAAACACAAGTCGGGCACAATAAGATACTATAAATATATCACTCTGCCAATGCACTCTTCCAATGACAAAAGAACCTACACTAGTGGCCGATACTAATGGCTAACGTGATGGAACACAAACACCAGGGACCGATCAGTATGAGTATATCTTGATCACTGTGGGTTGGCTCCAACACAGAAAGAAATCACATCCACCCAAAAATAATAAAAATAAATAGTAAAAATAAACTAATCATAGCATGAAAATATAAACCATAACATAAACACCATAAAAAGTCATACATAAAAATCAACTGGTACAAGGTCTTATATTGCTCTGAATATAAATGATAAAATAGTCTCAAACATTGTAAGCAATTCCTTATAAGATAATCAGTTATTCATAAAACACACATTTCCAGAATGTGTTATACAGTCACACTCAATCTATATGAAACTGATATAAATATCCAGTTCACAGACAGGACCTCCCAGTGTGTAATGGGTCATCTGGATTCCACTGGTCATTCAATACTTTTGCTGTTTGCATCGAATATTGATCTTCCTTTTAAATTAGCTGGATACATGAATGGTGAGTTGTCTGATTTTCAATATCCAGTCTATGCCTCCTCCAAATGCTGGTATTTAACACTTGGTGTACTTTATGTACTTCACCTGCCAAATGGTTACACAGGACTTACATTCACAAGGACCCAAAAATGTTGACGATAAGAAGAACCCTTCACTGGTTTTAGTTGCTAATATGGCACTTGCCATCCTTTGTTTACTTCACCAGACAGGTAATTACATGGAACTTGCATTCACAAGGAACCAACAATACCAATAACTGGAAGTCGTATTGGCCAGTCTTGGTTGTTACTATTATCTCCTGAGTGTATGTATCAAATCTTATATTTCTAAATTGTTTTGACATGTCTTCTCACTTCTTCCTCAGGGATACAATGTTATACACACCCGTGGCGGGAGTAAGGAGGAGCCTGTTCCATTGGTGTAAGTGTGGGGAGTTATTTTCACAGGAGTGAGCAGGGGGGCCTACTCCTATGAAAATCTCTGTAAGGAGTTCACCTTCCACTCCATTACACACCTCCTCCCTCTATACCCTGAATCCCATCCTACTCATCTCCTCTCCTCCCCTTCCTCTGATCACCTCCCACTCCCTTTCACCTCATCACCTCCCCTCCACTTCTCCTCATTGCCTCACAATCCCCTTTGCCTGATTCCCTTTTCCTGATTCCCTTACACTCCCCATCTCCTGATCGCCTAACACTCCCCTTCGCATTATCGCCTCCCCCTACACTTTACCTCATCTTCGCCTCTCCTATTCAACGCAATGTGTTGCATACCCCTCTGCCACTCAAAGGGTTAACACATGGGTAACGTAATGTATATTGATTGATTGTTGTTTCCACACATCTCAGAATTACACATATAGTATATTCAAGTGTCCCTGGGGAGGAATATTCGGAGAAGTCCGAGTCAATACTCCATCCCACTTCAGTGTGGGTAAGTGCCTGTTAATCCAGGTCATGTTTGCAGAACACAGTCCAGATACTGAATTCAGCTAACAGGCGCATCAGATTAACTGATTTAACACTCTGCAGTAGCAGAGTCACATAGAAACTGCTGAGGGGAAGTGGAAGATCCCCTGCTCTCCCACAGCAAGAAGAGGCCCTGCTCATTACCCTGTACTTTGGAAGGCCTTACCTGTCTGGAAGTTGTGCGAGTCCTGTTTGGCGGATGTTTTCTAAAGCTTGGCTTAGCTGGATCTGGCAGGGTGGATTAGATAGTGGATGCTTTAGGCTGGTCAGCTAGAACCAGCATATATATGCCAGAAAGGGCTCTAGTGGGAGCTAGGCTTTTGTTTTATGATTTGATTTTTGACAAACTATGAGCCATTATGAAAACAAACCTGTGTTCTAGTGCCCTATTGCACTAGGAAAAATGGCTTGAGAATTGGTGTAAGAAGGAGGGTTTAGGGGTTTTAGAGTACTTGGATGACTGCGCTTTTGGGTACAATCTGTATTCTAGTGATGGATAGAATGTAAAGGTAGCCACTGTGCTAGGGGACTGAATAATTACATGGCTGGAGTAGATTTTAATAGCCACAAGCATTACATTTTCGGAAAAAGGGAGCTCCATGTCTGCAATGTCTTGGCCCAAGAGTTAGGGGGAATTGTAGCACACAAGAAACTGATTGATAGCTTGAAGCCAGTCTTTCAATGATGATTGTGCAGCAGACAAGGGGAGATTACATAATTCTTGGTGGAAGTTATGGAAGCATATATCCATAGAAAGGAAGGATCTCTATACCGTACCTGTCGGATCTTTGATTTTCTCAATGTACTGTGAGTTTTTATTTATTATTGTGCATGGAAGAGCAATACTTATACCACTTAAAGGATTTAAGTTATCTATTAGAAAATGGGATATAAACTGAAGAAATTAGACCTGTCAGAGTGTTAAGGGACACTTTTGTGAGCATGGTTAGGGATAGCTAAATGCCTCAAATGGTGGAGGTTCCCACAAGAAACAGCAATATTTTGGACCTAGTTATAACAAATAAAATAGACATGGAGTCCAATAATAAATTAGACGTACATGTGGGAAAAAGTGGCCACAAAATGGTTTCATTTGAGATCAGTTTGAAGAAGCAACGGTTCAACCAAAACTTTTTTGAAAAGGCTAACAGCATCAATGCAACATGTAGACTGGATGAATTATTAAAAGGAAAAATACTTTGGAAAAATAGAATTTAAATTTAGATTGCTGGAATATATTCCATAGTAAATACGCTTGGGGAACAAATGAAAAATAAGTAGATCACAACCAATGTGTGTAAAATGCAAATGTAAAGAAGGAAATGGCAAGGAAAAAGGGAATTTAGACTATTTCAGTCTGAAAGAACAGATATTTTTTTATTGCAAAACAGGGAGTAAAACAAAGATTGCAAAAAGGCAATTAGGTTAGCAAAAATAGAAAATGAAACTCAGATTCTCTTTTTTAAGTCTTTATTGAAAGTCCAATCATACAGAGTAGGCAGGCAAAGTATAAATGCCAGTAAGTAACTTTAAGCAGGGACAGTCTTGCATCAGGTACAAGCTGAGTCATAAGCCATTGGATTATACAGGCAATTTGTACAAAGTAGTGTCAGAGAGGAAGAAGAAAAGAGGAGACAGATGAAGATGGTTAAAGGGGGTGAAGAAGACGGTGGACGAAGGAAGAGGCGAGTATGAGTACGGGGAGGGGGAGGAGATATGAACACGACGGGCACCATCCTGACCTACAGAGGAATGGCTGAGAATCAAGTTTCAGACTCGAGAACCTTCAAAAAGAATAGCAGAGGATGGGCTTCCATGTTCCAAAATCACTCTTAAATAAGGCAATTTTTCTAACCAAAGTAGAGTTTTTTTGTATGATTGTCGCAGGCAGATTATACAATCTGAAGCAGTAGGCATCTGTCACGCCGCCTACCCACCTTTGTCTGCGGCGCTCTGTCCATTACCCCTGCTCCGTACTAGGAGCGATGTACTTCCGGGTTGGCGTGTCATGACGCGATGACTTCATTCTCCGGCGCGCATATACAGCCGCGCTTCTAGCTGTTCTGGGCACTTACACAGTGTTCCAGTACTGAGAAGACGTCTGTATTTCAGTTCTTGTTATCCAGCCTTGCAGTGTATGACCTTTGCCTTGCCTATTGACCACTCTCTTAGCCTTCAGATTCAGATACCTCCAGCCTTGCAGTGTATGACCTTTTGCTTTGTCTACTGACCACTCTCTTTGCCTGAAGATTTGGATACCTCCAGCCTTACAGTGTATGACCTTTGCCTTGCCTACTGACCATTCTCTTCGCCTCAAGATTCAGTTACCTCCACCTGTCGGCTTTTCTTTGCTGTCTTTTGGTAAGAGACTCCATATTACACTTCTATCTGGTTTAGTTCCGATTACCGTAGCTATAGTCTCCTATCTTATTACTTGATATCTTTATTTTACTTTGGGGAGTTCACACTACCTTGTAGCCTCCGTATTCTAGCAACGTACACGACTCTTCGCTCTCTAGCCTTCACTCCCCCCTGCAGGAGAGTTTGTACTGTCTCAGGTATTTCCATCCAGGTCAGGGTCCCGGCTCAACCGGGGTCGGACATCTGGCTTCGCGGCCAGCAACTATACTTCGGCCATAGCCGCAGCACGGTCTTGCCGAGACAGTCACCGTATTACTAACACCGCTCTCTAGCCAGCGCCCCCTAGCACTCCCTCTCTTGCAGGTATCCACCTGCCTTATTGTAGCTCTAAATTGTGACAGCAGCTCAGGGGACCTCCATAGTATGGGAATACAGGCTCTGGATGAAGATATAGCTAAAGTCCACTTAAGGAGGGCCGTGGACCACCTATGGTTCAAATCTGGTAGAACATTCAAAAGATAAGCAGCTGGTGAGGTAAGGATTAACATGCCTGAGAGTAACAGGAACTGAGTTGCCATGTCTGCCAGAAGGGATGGATGAAGGGGCAGGTTGGGAATGGCGGACATTTGGAGGTCTCGAAAGAGTGCTTGGAGTTTAGTGAAGAGAGATAAAGAACTGGTAATTCCCAAAGGGGAGTAGTCTAGGTAGGGATGGAAAACTGTATTAAAATCGACACCCAAAACCAAAGTAACCAGGAATCAAGGGATCTAAGGTGGATTTTAAAAAAAGAGATGGAAGCAGAGGATATATAGGCATATAGAGGGCAGAGGGCATGTAGGTCAGAGATGGTGACAGGGGTACCAAATAGTGAGCCTTTTAAGAGGAGAAACCTGTCCCATGGATCAGAGGGTCCAGAAGAGGGTTACCATCTGGCTGAGCTCCGAAGAGCCGTAAGAGCACATCAACAACTAAACAAAGCAACACTGACCCGACTGGGGCATGTAGCAGAGGACATAGAAAACACATCTAAAGGAGATGAATGTTAGAGAGACCTAGAGGCAAAGCCTGTAACAAGCAGGGTAACGAAGAAAAAGAAAAAAGAGTGCGGGGGGGAACCTGGTACGTTCAGAATAAAGTGTATTCCATGCAACTGCCACATAGAGGCCTCCATGGCCACAAGAACAGGGAAGGAAAGGAGTGAAGACATCAAGTGACAGGTCACTGGGCAAGTCTGACCAGTTGCGTCTTAGGACATTTGCAGCTGGGATAGTCGGTCCTTAAATGTCACTTGAGTGCTTGGTTCTTCAGCAAAGATGGTGTGTCCTGTTAGTTAGGTTCCTCTGGGAGGGTGGCAGGCCAATGGCTTGTGCATTATAGAACATCGCTGTTTCACCAGGGCTTTTTTAGGGAAACCATAACCCCGTTGTGCTGGATGGAAAGTGAAAAGGAATATCCCCACTTGTATTTAACATTTAATTTGCGCAGATGATCAGTGACAGGTTTGAGCTGCCTCCGGAGGGAAGGGGTATGAGCCGACAAGTCTTGGTAGAAGTTGGATAGTAAGGCCAGTGTATGTCACTGAATCCATAGAGCAGCACTTCCCCAATGATGGCCTCATTATCTGAGAAGTAATGTAGGTGGCAAATAATATTGCAAATTTCATCGCCTGGACGCCTCTAGGCTGAAGAGCCCAATGTGCCCGATCAATAATTAGTGGATGGTTCTCCAACCATTTGAGAATGTGCTAGAACATAGATTGTAAGAAAGGGTGAAGATCCTCGTTGTTCGTAGACTCAGGAACATCCTGGATGTGTATGTTGTTCTGTCTACTTCTGTTGTCAAAATCATCTCTATGTAGAGTGAGATTCAAAATGCTTTGCTGTTGTTCTGCAATAATTTGTTCCATGGCATGGAAGTGATCAGCCAACTCCGCGTTGGCCTCCTCTACAGTGTTAACTCTCGATGAGAGGGATTGTATGTCTTTCCGAAATTCAGTGGAGAGACTATTTAACGTCTGCTATCATGTTGTAGGCAATGAGGGTAAAATATAAATCAGAGTTGGTGGGCCTGCTGCTGAGTTGGCAACATCATCCTCCATGAGGCCTCAGTTTGTGCTCGGATTAGGAGAGGGAGGCAACATGAGCGTGAGCAGATCCAAAGAGATGTGGTGGGAACTCAGCAAGAGAATGTGATTCAGGGAAGGCTTCTCTGTTGAAGGGGGATCAGAGGAACTGGATTTCTTTTTACTCAGCATCAGTGAGGACCGTGGTGGGATCATAAGAGTGAGGGGATACAGGTAGAAGGGTTCAAAGCTTAGGGTGAAGCGTAGAGAAGCTAAATGTAAGCTAGTGCCCAGGAGCTATTCTAACATGCAACCATCTCTGTCGGCTGCTAGCTCCACCCCCATGAATGTCAGATTCTAATGGAGAGCAAGACTAATAAAAAAAAAAAGATTTTCAGATACATAAATGACTTAAAGGGTAGTGCATTGGACCTTTCAAAGATGAGATGGGCTAGTTGATTAGAGAGGATAAGGAAAAGGCTGATGTTCTGAATGCATTCTTTTTCATCTGTATATACTAGCTAACAATCAGTGGTAGAAGAGCCTCAACAAGTAATAATTTAACCATACCATTGTCAGATATATAGGGTTAACGCCAGATAAGGTCATGGTTAGACTGGATAAAATTAAGACTAACAAACCACCTAGTCCTAATGGTATACATCCAAGGGTTCTTTGTGAAGTCATTGCTGTGTTAGCCAACCTCTCAATACAATAAAATATAACATATAAAAGTAGATTCCAGTACAAAAGAATAAGGCAAAAGGGGAAACATCTGGGCAGAGTGAACAGTTTGGTTAGTGCCCAATAGAAAATGAGTCATATATGAAACTTCATAATGAATTAATACTTATTAGGGGTAACGTGCGCCAAGGTGAAAAGGGCCTAAGAAGAAGACCATTAGAAGCAAGAATGTGAAATCCAGATAAACCAATATAGAAGAGGAAAAGGGACAGAAAAGAGGGAAAAGAGGGAGAGGAAGCAATGGGACAGGTATCAGGTATCCCCCTCAGAGTCCATATGCAAGGTACATCCTATGGGTCGAACCGAGTAAGAAAAAAGTCTGAGATCAATCCGGGGTCCTCCCCGTTTCTCAATTTAGTCAGTCTAATAAGGATGATATGGTCTCTGACCTTTGACACCCATTCAGTATAAGTGGGAGGGTCAGCAGATTTCCAGTGAACTGGAATCAGTGAATTGGCTATCCCCAACAAGGAGAGTAATATCTGACGGGATGTGGATTGGAGAGGAGGTAAGTGCATAAAAAAATAATATTTGCCAAGGGTCTCTGGACAGCTTAATACTCAAACTCTGTTCAATGCAGTTCAAGCACCTCGCCCAGTAGTCCTGCAAAACAGGGCATGACCGCCAGATATGAGATGGAGACCCCACCGCCCCATCACACCTCCAACATGTGCTAGAGACAGAAGGAAACATAGCGTGTAGTCTCACCAGGGTATAATGCCATTGACCCAGAAACTTGAAATGAGATTCCAAAAGTTGTGTAGAGATAGAGCAGGACTTAGCTAAACTCCACACAGATTACTAATCTTCTTCAGATAATGTTTTCCCATTTTCAGCTTCCCAAGCTTGCACATATGGGAGTTTAGATGGAGATAAAATACAATATAGCTTACTAAGACATTGCCCTGTGGCAGAGGAAAGGAGGAAAAGAGATTCAAATTTAGTTATCTGGTGGGTCCAGCCCCATTTGATATCTGGGGACTTGATTCAGTGTTGAACGTGGAAGAATTTCCACATTTCGCCCGATGGGAGAGCAAGTTGATCACTGATGGAATCAAAAGAAACAATCTTACCTCTGTCTAATAGATCTGCAAGTTTGACCTCCCACGTGACCGTCCACAGTGGAAAAGCACTAGCCAGTGGAGTATGGAGAGTCTCACGACTAGAAAAAAACAGGCGATGCCAGGGAAGGGAGGGGGAGAACAGAGGATGAGGCAGTGTATAGGTGCCATACAGTAAAAAATGCCTCTAGTACCAGGTGATCAAAAGATAGACACCTCCTGGAACGCAAAGGAAAAAGGGCCTTGTAAAGTACATATAGACTGGGAAAGTATGAATGTTCTACAGAGACCCACAATTTGTATAGGACGTTGATGCCAGTCCAAAACAGAGGAGAGTAATACCGAGTGGTAATATTTCTTAAAATCTGCAAAACCCAGTCCTCCCTGCAATTTGTATTGTGTAGTAATACTGCGATTAACTCTGGGAGTTTGGGACCTCCAGATAAACTTGTAGACACAGAAGTGAAGTTGGTAAAGAAAATTGACGGTATCTTAAGAGGGAGAGTCTGAAAGAGGTACAATACCAGAGGGAGAACATTCATCTTGATTGAATTAATACGGCTAAACCAAGAAATGTAATAAAGGGACCAGGTGGCTAGATCACGTTTAAGAGACCACAATAGCGGAGGATAGTTCAAGGCATAGGTTGGAGAGAAGAAGCAATCCATACTCCCAGATACTTAATGTCCTCACTGTCACAGAAACCACTGGAGGAGCCTGGGGCCAGCCCCCTTCCTACAGACTATGGACTCTATGTATGAGGAAACAGCTTTCCCAGCTTCCCAGTCCCTGTGCTTCTTGGTGTGCTGTGGATTTTCCCTGGACTATTCCCAAGTCCCTCCCCCTGCCTAGGGGGGTGAGTGTCCCCCTTGCCCTGTGTGAACAGATGGAGTGATTTAGGACACCTGAGGGAGGAATAAGCACAGGCACATGTGGTGACGTTCACTTCCAGGACTATAACATTTGAAATATTGCTCATTGTATTGTATGTTGTGTGGTGTATTGTAATAGTGTGTGGTGTTATACTATAAAGTCTGTAAAGGGATTTGGTAGCTGGGAGCCAGAGTGCAGAGAGAATGGGGGTTGGGCCCAGCTTACAGTTTACTCCAGATCTGTGTTTCTTGTGCTAAGGAATGATTGGAATGTTGATTGATTCCTGCTGTGCTTCCTTGACCAGTCAGGGGAGGTTATTTATGATCCAGTTAGAATGTCCCTTTTTTCGAACCCTAATTTGCATTCTTATCTTGATAAGGGTGTCTGGTGGCTGATTGGGGAAGTATAGCAACACTGTCCCAAGCCCAAGAGTCTATGTAAGTCAGTGGTTCTCAACTCCTGCTCTCAGGACCCACTAACAGGCCAGGACTTAGGGATTTCTCTGCTAGAGCACAGGTGTGGTGATCAGAGGCTCAGTCGTATTGATTAACTCACCTGTGCTCTAACAAGGAAATCATCAAATCCTGGCCTGTTAGTGGGACCTGAGGACAGGAGTTGAGAACCACTGCTGTAAGTGTATATAAGCAGTGTGTTTCATTCAATAAAGAGTGCTGATTCTAACCACTATACTGGTCTTGCCTGGTGACTGTGGAAAAACTGAAATCCCAGTGGAGCAGCCTTGCTCAGGATTGAAGGAAGCAGTGACTGACAGGGACACTCAGACGGGGGAGGTCCACTGGTACCATCACAGTCACCCATTTAAAAGGATAAAGGGACACAAAATCAGCTTTGATGGAAGGGGGGAGGCAAAGGGGTAGGGTTTCAGATTTCGAAAGATTAATTTTAAAATTTGAAAAATCTGAGAAACTACGGAGTACCTCCATTACTGCGGGGATTGAGTGAATCGGATTCGACAGGGTGAACAGGACATCATCTGCGAAAATAGACATTTTGTGTTCCCTTTCACCAAGTGAAATTCCGGAAATATCCTGTCGAGAGCGAATATGTTGGGTAAAGGGTTCCATCGCCAAGACAAACATCAAGGGCAAGAGAGGGAACCCTGTCTGGTGCCATTGGCAATCGTAAATGAGTCATAGAGGCAACCATTAATTTTAATTTTCACCGAGGGGGTGGAATATAGGGCCTGAACCATAGAAAGGATGCCCGGGCCAAAGTCAAAAGCCTGTAAAGAGCGGAAGTGGAATGCCCAGTTCACCCTGTCGAAGGCCTTCTCCACATTGGTGGAGAGGAATAGGGATGGGATGTCATTAGATGTAACGTAATGCAATATGCTCAGAAGCTTACGAGGGTTGTCTCTAGTCTCACTGCACGGCACAAAGCCTGCCTGGTCCATATGAATCAGAGATGGGAGGATAGGTTTTATCAATTCAGCAAGAATCTTAGCGTATAATTTAAAATCTAAATTAAATAGGGATATGGGGCGGTAGTTCGCACACATAGATTTATCTTTATTGGGTTTTGGAATCAGAGTGATGTGGGCCTCGGAGATACCCGTATGTCTAACCGCTTCTGTGGGGAAAAGGGTAAATGCTGTACTGAGAAGGGGGGAAAGTAAGTCTTTAAAAGGAGAATAGTATGGCTGCATAAAGCCATCCGGGCTGGGGCTCTTCCCCTTGGGCATAGCCTCAATTGCTTTCATTACCTCCTATACTGAAATTGGTAAGTCCAGGGTCTATCTCATTTCCGCTGTGAGTTTTTTAAGGCGCTCTTCTTCAAGGTAAGTCTGCATTCTGGCGTCAAAATCTGCCCCAGGGGAGGGGTTAGGAGGAAGGTTATACAAAGCTTTATAGAAATCATGGAAAGTCAAGGCTATCTTTGAGGAAGCATGGATGGGGACACCAGACGAGGATTTAATGGAATGCACATAGGTGGCACCCTGTTTTGCACGGAGTTGTTTTGCCAGAAGCACACCTGCCTTGTTACCAAATTCAAAATAACGTTGAAGGGTATGTAAAACAGTTGTTCTATTTGGAGGTTAAGTAAGGAATGGAGGTGGGTCCGAAGGTTAGTAAGAGAGTGAAGAGTGTTTGGATCTAAATTAGATTTATGTTTCACCTCTAAGTCGGTAGTAGCAGCAAGGGTATCACCCAGTGTTATTTCTCTTTCAAATAGATGTATCACGGTGCCCTTGCTATTACTGGTGACATTTTGACAGTGCTACTTCCTGATACCTTTTTATTGGCTAATGTGGTGTTGCTCCACCCAGTGATAGCCCTTAAATATTGAGCCCTGTCACTTCTGCAGTGCCCTTTTGTGGTGTTCCCATTGCTAAGCGCTTGTTCCGTTATTCGTGTGAATCCTGTTTATGACCCGGACTGCCTGACTACTCTGCCTGTTTACGTTCCTGCTCTGTGTACCGACCCGGATTGACTGACATTCCTGCTCTGTGTATCGAACCGGCCTGGCTGACGTTCCTGCTCTGTGTACCGACCCGGATTGGCTGACGTTCCTGCTCTGTGTATCGACCCGGCCTAACTGAAGTTCCTGCTGTGTGTACCGACCCGGATTGTCTGACGTTCCTGCTCTGTGTACCAACCCGGTTTGGTGGACGTTCCTGCTCTGTGTACCTGATCCGGCCTGGCTGACGTTCCTACTCTGTGTACCGACCCGGACTGGCTGACACTCCTGCCCTGTGTATCACTCAGGCCCGGTTCACTACTCCATCCGGTGATCCGGTTTGGGGTTGTATTCCGGTGCTTTCTCTCTGTCTCGGACAGACCCTCTGGTCGCCTCGGTTACAGCTCTAGCAGTTCAGTTACTGTGACCCAGTCACCCTATTGTGCCTTGAGTTCCAACACACCAGTGTAGGAGATTATACTGGTTTCACCACTGTACACTTGACCTGTTTTACTGCTTTCAAGCTGAGGTTGGTTTACTCCTGGGCGCCTCAGTCTGTCTCTCCTATCTGGCAGTCATCCTCAGGTCTGAGCGTTTGTTAACCCCTTGCGGGTTGGTGCCATTGCACTTGGGTCACAGTCTATTGCAGTCTCTGTTTGGCGTTACACTGCACCTCTGGTTGCAGTCATCCTCCATTGTTTCGGTATTCAGTCACGTATCCAGGGCCTCGCTTACTCCTTTGTGGGCACAGTCGCTATTGTGTCACTCTCTGCGTAGTGAGTGTCCTGTGGGCCTTCCGCTATTAGGGCCTATCAGCTACTCCTGGCCTAATAGCACCATTCTTCCGTTGTCTCGCTGATTCACACGAACTGTAACCTGACCTGTGTCAGTATTATATTTTGCTATACATATATACTGGACCTGTGTGGGTTATTTATTTCACTGTAACCTGTCCTATGTCAGTATTATATTTGTACTTATATGTTGGACCCGCGAGGGTTATTCTAATTCTGTGTGGTTTAAATAAAACTGTGTTTTTACCAAGCTTTCCTTCTCTGAGTGTACATAAAACCGTTACAAGATGCATGTTTAATAAGTTCACCACGGATCACACATTGTTGCAAGTGTTGAGTTCAATATAATCTTTCAGAGCGGTTGTGATCGCAGAAACAACTCCCAAGTTAGTCAATAGTGAAGCATCCAATCTCCACTGAGGTCTGTCTGGAGATTCCTGAGTTCTGCGTACCCGAAGGAGAACCAGGGCATGGTCTGACCAAGTGATATGGCCCACTTCAATCAAAATCACGACGATAAGGTGCAGTGTGGTAGGAAGAAATAATCTATCCGCAAATAGACATTATGGGGATGGGAGTAAAACGTAAAGTCTTGGCCTGCTGGATGTCCAAAAGGCGGTGAGAATGTAGCAACCGCTGTATACCCCTAATCTGAGCCAGCAGATAAGACGAAGAGCCCCCAGAACAATCTAGAATAGGTTGCAAAGGTAAATTAAGATCACCATCCACCACCAGGAAGCCCTAATGAAATAAAGCCAGTTTGTCAAGGACCCTGGACAAAAAGTTGCCTTGCAAAGTGTTGGGAGAGTAAATATTCACGAACGTGTATTTAGTATTGTCCAGAATACCCTTGACAAATACAAAATGACCCTCTGGATCCCTTAGCATCTGCTCATGGAGAAATGGAAGGGTGCGATGAACAAGGATCGCAACCCCATTTTTCTTATTAGGGCCATAACTTAAAAAGGATTGAGCGTAAAACCTATTGGTGAGGACCAGTTCTCTATTTCTTTTAAAATGAGTCTCTTGGACAAAGACCATGTCACCTCTTAATCTGTGAAATTTGTGAAGAGCCATAGATCTCTTACTAGGTGAGTTTAACCCTTTGACGTTATATGATATAAGGGAAAAAGAATCCCCATGTTTAAAATGAGAGGCCATGCTGAGACTGAATATAAGGAAGCACAGACATTACACTGAAGGCAGAGCCCCGAAACTGACTCCAAAAGATATCAGCTGGCAAAGGTATGATATAAGGGAAAAAGAATCCCCATGTTTAAAATGAGAGGCCATGCTGAGACTGAATATAAGGAAGCACAGACATTACACTGAAGGCAGAGCCCCGAAACTGACTCCAAAAGATATCAGCTGGCAAAGGTAATCTATAGACTTGTATTGGGGGACCCTAGGTGAGGGGGAGGAGGTTGACAAGAAGGAAGGCCAAGTTTGAAAAGAAGAAAGAGAAAAGGTAAATAACACTCAGTTTGGTAAGAACAGGATAATGGTGAAGCCTGCAATCCAAACTTTTAAACTGTACAAACACATAACAGTGTAGCCAACAGCAAAACTGAAGTAACCTCAGGAGGAGGTATATAAATGAAGGAATATGGACAAATTGGGATTCCATGAGGAAAACCCACTGTAAGAATGTAAACAGGGGATCCAACAAGACCAGGTCCATCTAGTATCCTCGGGGACCAGCGTATGAATACCCAATCAACTGAAGGAAAGAGAAGAAAAAAAAAAGAGGGGGGGGGGGAAGAGAAGGGAAGAAAAGCATGGCACGGTTTATTAACAAACATCCTACAAGTCATATCAGTACAAGTAAGAGCATTTGTTAATGAAAGGTCTACAAACTATAAAAAAACACCGTGGATGGAACCGCTTGAGAATGGAACACAGCAGAGCTGTGCCAGGGCACAGGGGTATAGCCCACTAAGGGCATATGTGACAGTGACATAAGCTACATAGAACCGGGGCAATGCACTCAATTAGCAACCATACAAGTAATAAACTGCATGTTGACAGCGCGCAGAACAGACAGCAAGGGCCCAGCCAACATGGTCCCCCTAAAGGGAGAAACACGGCCCCCACTGCCCACCCACGAACAGCAAGTAAGACAAGAAGTCAGCAGTCTGATGGATCTCGACTCCAGGTGCCTATCTCTGGGTCCACAAATCTTATCCCTGAGAAACCCCTTCCCAAGAATCAAATGAGGTAGCACGGTATTTGAACCCGTGATCCAAGGCCTCAATCCGCTCATCTGTGGAGTGGGGTGACCAAGCACAGGTGTCCTAAAAGGTGTTGAGAGGAGCTAAGTATGTGCATCCCAGTCCGCCCAGCATCTGTTATATACCATCAGGCAGCTAGGGTTGAGAAATATATAGGAGTGAAGTGACAAAATGACAAATACAAGGAAATAATTGCAAGGAATGAGAGATATCTCGAATGCATAGGTATAATAGAATGTGTGAGTATGTGGGTAGTCCACAAATTTAGAAGGTTGATTATGAAAATGAATTCAATTTCATGCCAGTAAATGAAAGTGAAATATATGATCACCTCCTCAACCCAAAAATTAAATCCCAATCTAGCCCTGACAAACTACCAGCAATGCTATTAAAACTCAGTGCCATGGTCATGGCCAAACCGATTGCATCTTTGGCAACAGGGTATATGCCCAAATCCTGGAAGGTGGCTAGATGTACGCTAAGATCCCTACTCCCCACTTTATCCAAAACCGTAGAGAAATTTGTACACGTGCAACTAAATAAATATTACCGACACACCAGTTTTTTCACCCCTCTTTAATCAGGCTTTCGACCAAATCACTCAACAGTCACGGACCTGCTAAAAGTAACCAGCAATATCCAGACGGCATGGAAAATGGTGACCCCACAGGAGCCATTTTCCTAGATTTTGCAAAGGCATTTGACACGGTAGACCATAATATTCTTATAAACAAACTCCAAAGATCAGAATTGGGTAATAAGTCTCTAAACTGGTTCTGATCCTGTTTATCAGACAGAATGCAGTATGTGTCAGTTGCCGGCAATGACTCCCTTCCACTCAAAGTAACAAGTGGAGTTCCTCAAGGCTCCATTCTTGGACCTCTTCTATTTTCTCTCTTTATAAATAATCTGCCCAAGGTTTGCAAATCATCATCAGTACACATGTATGCAGATGACACCATAATCTATGCTAAAAACTCAAATATATCACACCTTGAAGCCATATTGCAACATAATTTCTGCAAGGTTGAAAAATGGATAGCAAGGTACAAACTGTCACAATGATATTTGGCACAAAGCTCAAACTGCGTAATCTCGGCAACACCCACCTATCCATTTTAACAGAGCCTAATCGTAAACTGGCCCCAGTGGATTCCTACAAATATCTTGGTATGCGGCTTGACCCCAACCAGTGCCAGAATCCATCTTAGTAAACTTGACACCCTGTATAATTCAATATGCCGCTTTAGCCTCCAATGTAATTACACTACTCATCGCTATGATATGCTAAAAGATCTAAATTAGTTAACACTCAAATCTAGACGTGTCCTTCACCTTTCTTGCTTAGTACACAACCACTTATCTGTAAAACTACCAGACTACCTGAGCAGTATGCTAACTCCTGCTTTCCATACTAACTATAACCTCCGCTCCACTGAAACAACTCGCTACGTATACCACAATACAAGAAAGAAGCAGGAAGATCTGCCTTCTCCTTCAGAGCTCCAAAGGCCTGAAATGATCTGCCTGAAATAATCAAATCTGCTCCCAGTCTAAAATCCTTAAAAGTAAATGCTTCTTTATATCTAAAAACAGAGTGTAACTGTATATAATTTTGATATTCTATATGTATGTATATGTATATTTAATAACATGTAATATATAAAGTTTCTCAATTTGTGTAAATATTAGTGATGAGCGAGCACCCCAATGCTCGGGTGTTCGGGTGCTCTGACCGAGCACCCCCTGAGGCTCGAGTGCTCGGCCGAGCACCCGAGCCCCATTGAAGTCAATGGGAGGACTCGAGCATTACACCAGGCACCCCCTGCTCTGATGAGGGGAGGGTGCCTGGTCCATAGGAAAAGGGCAGAAAATGATGGAAACACCACAGAAATGGTTCAGGGACAGCATAGGGAGGATGTCTGGATGCATCTTGGACTCCAACATCGCTGCTGGGAACGATCTTTCGCCCGTAGTACGCCATTTTTACAGACTGACCGTAAAACACACAAAAAGGAAAATAAAAACGACTTTAGGCGAAAAATTGTTACCAAACAATATTTGCTGTATATTTACTTGTATATCATCTGCAAATTCTCCCAAAAATTTCCTTGATTTTCTGAAGTGGGGCCATGATTAAGAGGAAAACGTGCGCAGAGGCAAATTCTCCCAAAAATTTCCTTGATTTTCTGAACTGAGGCCATGATTAAGAGGGAAACGTGCGCAGAGGCAAATTCTCCCAAAAATTTCCTTGATTTTCTGAACTGGGGCCATGATTAAGAGGGAAACGTGCGCAGAGGCAAATTCTCCCAAAAATTTCCTTGATTTTACTGAACTGAGGCCATGATTAAGAGGGAAACGTGCGCTGAGCTGACCATCTAAAACATTATGGGTGAGGGTCTGCTGCAGAGCTGACCATCCTAAACATTATATGCGAAGGCCCGCTAGTGAGCTGACGCTATAAAACATTATATGAGAGGGCCCGCTAGAGAGCTGACCCAATAAAACATTATATGAGAAGGCCCGCTGGTGAGCTGACCTATATAAAAATTGTCAAACAGGGCCCGCTGGTGAGCTGGCCCTATATAAAAATTATATCACAGGGCCCGCTGGTGAGCTGGCCCTATATAAAAATTATAGCACAGGGCATATGGAAGAGGAGGAGGAGGATGAGAAGATTAAGAGTCAACCATATACCCGTTTTTTGGGTGGAAGGGGTGAATGGGAATACAGAGTATTCACATCATTGTAAATAACATATATAAAGTGAGTTTATGTTCCCCCGGGGCTTTCCTCCAGTGGAGTGGAGAAGTCAGGGGAAATCCAGGCCTTGTTCATTTTTATAAGTGTCAACCTATCAGCATTGTCGGTGGAAAGGCGGATACGCTTATCTGTTATGATGCCACCAGCAGCACTAAATACCCGCTCAGACAGAACGCTGGCGGCAGGGCAGGCCAGCACCTCCAAGGCGTAGAGTGCCAGTTCATACCACGTGTCCAGCTTGGACACCCAGTAGTTGTAAGGCACAGAGGGATCATTGAGGACGCTGACACGGTCTGCTACGTACTCCTTCACCATCTTCCAAAACTTTTCCCTCCTTGTGACACTAGGCTGCGCATCAGGGTGAGGGTGCTGGCGGGGTGTCATGAAGGTGTCCCACGCCTTGGAGAGTGTTGCCCTGCCTTTGTCGGAACTGCTGTGTGCTCCCCTTTTCTCCCCTTCTCGGTTGGCCAAGGTAGCACGTACTCTGCCGCCAGCGTTGTCAGATGGAAAATTTTGGAGCAATTTTTCGACAAGAACCTTCTGGTATTGCACCATTTTGCTTGTCCTCTCCACCGGAGGAATGAGAGATGAGAAATTCTCTTTGTAGCGGGGGTCCAGAAGGGTGAACACCCAGTAATCCGTGTTGTCTAAAATTCATATAACGCGTGGGTCACGGGAAAGGCAGCCTAACATAAAGTCAGCCATGTGTGCCAGAGTACCAACAGGCAAGATTTCGCTGTCCTCACCAGGAGGATGACTCTCAATCTCCTCATCCTCTTCCTCCTCTTCTGCCCACCCACGCTGAAGAGATGGAACTAAAGTTCCATGGCTACCCTCTGTAGCGGAGGCAAACGTGTCTTCCTCCTCCTCCTCCTCCTCCTCCTCCGCCTCCTCCAATTGTCGCTGAGAAGACGAAGTGAGGGTGCTCTGGCTATCACCTTGTGTAAGCTCTTCCTCCCCCATTTCCACCTCTTCCACATGCAAAGCGTCGGTTTTAATTGTGAGCAGCGAGCGTTTCAGTAGACACAGAAGTGGGATGGTTACACTGATAATAGCGTTATCGCCATCTGTGTCGATTCCTCAAAATTGCGTAAAACCTCACAGAGGTCTGACATCCATTCCCACTCCTCACTTCTGATTACAGGAAGTTGAACGGAGAGGCGACGACCGTGTAACAGCTGGTACTCCACTACTGCCCTCTGCTGCTCACAAAGCCGGGCCAACATGTGGAAGGTGGAGTTCCAGCGCGTGCTCACGTCACACAGCAGCCGGTGAGCTGGCAATTGTAAGCGCTGCTGCAGCTTCAACAGGCCGGCCGAAGCTGTAGATGACTTACGGAAATGTGCACACACGCGGCGCACCTTGGTCAAGAGATCATGCACATTGGGGTAGGTTTTTAGAAATCGCTGAACCACTAAATTAAATACATGCGCTAGGCATGGTACGTGTGTGAGCTTGCCGAGCTCCAAAGCCGCCACCAAGTTACGCCCATTATCACACACAACCATGCCTGGTTGCAGGTTGAGTGGCGAGAGCCACTGCTCGGTCTGGTGACTAATCCCCTGCAACAGCTCTGAGGCCGTGTGCTGTTTGTCCCCAAGGCAGATCAGCTTCAGCACGGCCTGTTGACGCTTCCCCACTGCAGTGCTACACTGCTTCCAGCTACTGGCTGATGGGGGAGTGGCGCTGCGTGTAGAGAATTCGGAGGTGGAAACGGAGGAGGAGAAGCCAATAACGTAGGTGCTGGCGGAAACCCTGATGGAGGTAGGGCCCGCAATCCTCGGCGTGGGTAGCACCCGTGCCATCCCAGGGTCCGAGTCGCTCCCAGCCTCCACGACATTCACCCAGTGTGCCGTCAGGGAAATGTAGCGTCCCTGGCCACAAGCACTTGTCCATGTGTCAGTCGTTAAGTGGACCTTCCCAGTAACTGCGTTGGTCAGGGCACGGGTGATGTTACGGGACACATGGTGGTGTAATGCGGGGATGGCACACCGGGAAAAGTAGTGGCGGCTGGGGACCGCGTACCGAGGGACAGCTGCTGCCATCAGGCTGCGGAAGGACTCAGTGTCCACAAGCCTAAATGGCAGCATTTCGATGGCCAGTAATTTGGAAAGGTGTGAGGTTAGTGCTATGGCCTGTGGGTGGGTGGCTGGGTATTTTCTCTTGCGCTCAAATGCCTGGGGTAACGACATTTGGACGCTGTGCTGGGACAGGGAAGTGGATGTGGTCGCTGATGGTGCTTCAGATGGTACAGGTGCAGGGCGGGAGGTATGCGGGCCTGCGCCTTCGACAGGCGATTGGCCGGCACCGAAAACAGGGGAAGAGGAGGCAGTGGTGTGGCCTGCAGACACAGATGGGCGATCCAGGCGTTCCTCCCACTTACTACGGTGCTTGGATGCCATGTGTCGGATCATGCTGGTGGTGGTGATGTTTCTAGTGTTCATGCCTCGGCTCATTCTGGTGTGGCACAGGTTGCAAACTACAATTCTTTTGTCGTCCGCACTTTCCTTAAAAAAACGCCATACCGCGGAACACCTACCCTTTGGCAAGGTAGATTTACGCAAGGGGGTGCTCCGTGGAACATTTGCGGGCCGGTTTGGTGCGGTCCGCCTTCTTTCTGTAGCCACACCACTGCCTCTTCCAGCCTGTTGCGGTGCTGCAGATGGCTCACCCTCAGGACTGCTGTCATCGCTCGGCTCTACACCTTCCCAGGTGGGGTCAGTCACCTCATCGTCCACCAAGTCCTCCTCCACTTCCTCACTCTGATCATCCTCCTCATGTCTTGATCCCACCACATACTCAGTCATTGACAACTGTATAACATTCTCCTCAACAAGGTCTTGAGACGGAAATAGTGGTTGATTTAATGGCAACTGTGTCTCATCATCATCATCATCATCCACTACTTCCTTTGACCTTAAATGCCGTTCACATCTGTCATCTTCTTGTGATTGGGTACCCTCTAGAGGTTGTGAATCAGGGCACAAGATGTCATGTTCCTCTGCAAGCGTGCTTGGAGAGAGGGTCAAATGAAGGATTGGTGATGAGACGAGCTCCTCACTATATCCCAGTGTGGGATCACTTCTTTGACCAGACCGTGTATGGTGGGAGGAAGGATGATCAGAGTGAGGATTATGTTGACCAGACTCTTGGCTACTGAGAGTGGACTTGGTGGAAGACAGGGTGGTGCTTAACCGACTGGAAGCAGTATCAGCTGTCATCCAACCGACCACCTGTTCGCAGTGGTCGGACCTCAAGAGTGATGTCCTGCGACGCCCTGTAAAATTAGACATGAAGCTAGGTATGGTGGATGTCTTTCTTTCTTGTGCTCTGGCACCAGGCACAGTTTCTCCGCGTCCTGACCCGCGCCCTGAACTATCAGGATCACGTCCACTTCCCCGTCCCTTTTTACCCGCCTTCTTCATCTTACACGGAATATGTGACTTTAATATTTGAGTTTGAAAACTTAACAGTATTTCTTACTATTCTGCAACTGTGCAGAGTACACAGAATAGGCTGCTAAACTGCGGTGACACACACTGAATGGAATATGTGACTTTAATATTTGAGTTTGAAAACTTAACAGTATTTCTTCCTATTCTGCAACTGTGCAGAGTACACAGAATAGGCTGCTAAACTGCGGTGACGCACACTGAATATAATATGTGACTTTGATATTTTAGTTTGAAAACTTAACAGTATTTCTTCCTATTCTGCAACTGTGCAGAGTACACAGAATAGGCTGCTAAACTGCGGTGACGCACACTGAATATAATATGTGACTTTGATATTTTAGTTTGAAAACTTAACAGTATTTCTTCCTATTCTGCAACTGTGCAGAGTACACAGAATAGGCTGCTAAACTGCAGTGACACACACAGAATGGAATATGTGACTTTAATATTTGAGTTTGAAAACTTAACAGTATTTCTTCCTATTCTGCAACTGTGCAGAGTACACAGAATAGGCTGCTAAACTGCGGTGACGAACACAGAATGGAATATGTGACTTTAATATTTGAGTTTGAAAACTTAACAGTATTTCTTCCTATTCTGCAACTGTGCAGAGTACACAGAATAGGCTGCTAAACTGCGGTGACGAACACAGAATGGAATATGTGACTTTAATATTTGAGTTTGAAAACTTAACAGTATTTCTTACTATTCTGCAACTGTGCAGAGTACACAGAATAGGCTGCTAAACTGCGGTGACACACACTGAATGGAATATGTGACTTTAATATTTGAGTTTGAAAACTTAACAGTATTTCTTCCTATTCTGCAACTGTGCAGAGTACACAGAATAGGCTGCTAAACTGCGGTGACACACACTGAATGGAATATGTGACTTTGATATTTTAGTTTGAAGACTTAACAGTATTTCTTCCTATTCTGCAACTCTGCACAGTACACAGAATGTGCTGCTACACTGCGGCGAAGCACACTGAATGGAATATGTGACTTTGATATTTTAGTTTGAAGACTTAACAGTATTTCTTCCTATTCTGCAACTCTGCACAGTACACAGAATGTGCTGCTAAACTGCGGCGAAGCACACTGAATGGAATATGTGACTTTGATATTTTAGTTTGAAGACTTAACAGTATTTCTTCCTATTCTGCAACTCTGCACAGTACACAGAATGTGCTGCTAAACTGCGGCGAAGCACACTGAATGGAATATGTGACTTTGATATTTTAGTTTGAAGACTTAACAGTATTTCTTCCTATTCTGCAACTCTGCACAGTACACAGAATGTGCTGCTAAACTGCGGCGACGCACACTGAATGGAATATGTGACTTTGATATTTTAGTTTGAAGACTTAACAGAATGTGCTCTAATCTGCAACTTTGCACACTAAACAGAATGTGCTCTAATCTGCAACTTTGCACACTAAACAGAATGTGCTCTAATCTGCAACTTTGCACACTAAACAGAATGTGCTCTAATCTGCAACTGTGCACACTAAACAGAATGTGCTCTAATCTGCAACTTTGCACACTAAACAGAATATATATATATTTTTTTTTTTTTTTTTTTCCCCCCACACAAAATAACCTGCTGCCCCCACACACAGTAGTCCTAAAAAGGACTTTTGGTTCTTTTTTTTCACAATTTTGCTTTTTTTCCTCCCTACACTGACTTTCCCTTCCTATCCTCAGCTCTCCCTGGCTAAGACTGAGCCGAACTCGATGGTCAGGTGCTATACAGCACCCGACCACGGGTTCTGGCCAGCCAATCAGTGTAATGCCAGCAGCCAACATGGCTGCTGGCATTACACCGATGTCAGAGCCTCCCTGCACGTTTATTGGCTGCGCAGCAGCCGCAAAACGTGCGGGGAGGAGACCCGAACATGGCGGGCGAGCACATGCGGTACTCGTACGAGTACCGCCATGTGCCGAGCAGAGCGATGCTCGAGCCGATCCGAGCATCGGCCGAGCATGCTCGCTCAACACTAGTAAATATGCAACCCTCTACTGAAAACTGCCCATGACATACTTGAAAATGAGAGAAATCTCAATGTATTCTTCCTGGTAAAACATTTTCTAAATAAATAAATAGTACATATCATATAGAAGCTACTAAGAGTCTCGACATAAGCGACCGTCAGGGCCTTTCGATGTAGAACAGCATGTCTCATCAATCTGGAGACCTAAATGACAGATGCCCAGAGTACTGAGACATGAACATGAGACCCGGCTTCACAGGCGGGGGTCATTATGGATAGAAGTCAAACAGAGCAAACCCACAGGCGAGACTGAAAAAGCACAGCCTATCCCACGTACGGTATATGGTAGACCGTCAGACAGCCAATGTCGAGACACCCATGAACAGAGACATATAGAAATAGTTACCAATATAAAAAAAAAGGGAGAGGGGGAGTAAAGCATGGCATGGTTTATTAACAAACATAATGCAAGTTATATCAGTACAATTAAGAGCAATTGTTAATGAAAGGTCTGCGAACTAAAAAACACTAAACTAAGAAGGGTCACAGTGGTGTAGCCCACTAAGGGCATATAGTAGGTCATTAAAGGTCGCAATATAGTCAAATATCAAAACAGTGACCCCGTTATATAACCTGAATCAAGGCAGTCTACGACAGCAGCTGAGACTGGCAAGGCAGATGCCTCTTGGAACAAAATCTCAGGGGTACAAAGTGAGAGTTCATCCCAGCCGAGCTCCAGAAGGAGATGCAAGGGAGAGCATGGGATGCATTCTTCATTTCTTAGTAGCTTTAGACCATCCAGAGGGATCCGGGGAAGGTGTCTGTTTCGCAGGGGTGTCGTCCAGTTTAGACAAGGCCTGGCAAGCGGTCTCCGGGATCGGAGCAGCAAGAGAGGTGAGAAAAGCCTTATAATCCCCTTTGTACCGGAGCACATAGGTCAGACCATCCCATGTGACTTGTAGTATCAGCAGGAATCCCCATCAATACCGCAGCTGGTTTTGGTGAAGTAGGTCTGTTAACGGTTTCAGGTCTCTGTGCCACTGAAAAGTGAGAGGCGACAGGTCATGAAACAGTAGGATAAAGGAGTCCATACCGCTCGGTAGTTAGGTCACTCCCCCAGCCAACCACTCTTTTCCACAGGCTTAATGCCACATGATTGTTATAAAGTATGTGGTGCCTTTATTTAAGAATATATCTAATAAGTACCTACTGGGAAAAGTAAAAGTGGACACACATTCCAGATACAGTGGCTAATAGCCCACACATACATAGTGCCAGGGGCAGACTCTCCCCAGTGGTTTCCCAACAACAGGATGCATAGAATTGGGTGGATAGGAGAACACTCAAGGCAAATTGCAGTAAAATGTTCATCATTAGCTGAATGTTATTGATGAGAATAACTCATGCATGTGTTATTCTCAACAATAAAATTTAGCTCATGCTGAGCATTTTAATGCACTTTGCCTTGAGTGTGTTCTCCTATCTTCCCAGTCCTGGTAATTATAGACACAATTACACTGCACCAAATAGAATTATTAGCAGGAATCAACATGGTTTATGAAGGATAGGTCTCGCAAAACAAATTGTTTTGAGCTTCTATGAAGAAGTGACAACTTAAGTAATGATAAAGCAGCAGATGTGATATATCTAGATTATGCAAAGGCATTTGATACCAAGCCATACAGGAGGCTGGTGAATAAAATTAGGAACTTGGGTCTAGGGGATAACCTTTGCAATTGGATAGAAATTGGTTGAAGGATAAGGAACAACAAAATGTTGTTGTAAATGGAAAATTCTCCAGTACAGGTAAAGTTGAGAGTGGAATATCTAATGGTTCAGTACTTGGACCACTGCTTTTTTTTAGCATGTTTATAAATGACCTGGAAATAGGTATAGAAAGCAAAGTTTCAAAATTGGCAAGTGACACTAAATTATTCAGTGTAATGAATTCACTGGATGTTTGTTCTCCATAGAGGGAATAGCAGAAAATGGTAGATTGGGCAGACAAATGGAATATCAAATATAATGTAGGAAAGTGTAAACTTATGCATTTGTGACAAATCATAATGCTACTTATGAAGTTAATTAAATAATTCTAGGACAATGTGGGTAAAATGGAAACACACTGGTATCCACATAGGCTTATCTTAGCCAGCACATATGTTGCTCTATGTGCACAATCTCCACTAGGTCTCCCACTGACCAGTGTATATCAAGAGAACACACTCAGGGACAAGTTCAAAATCAACAGCCCCTGCTGAACATTTATGAGTGCAACCTAAATACAATGTTTTGGGGGTCTCAATGTCTCCCTTTATCAGGCATAACTACAATGACATCATGGGTGCTTTAAAAAGGTACAGTAAACACATCCCATCAATCGACAAGCATAATCCCACATACATAATTGGAATTCATTAACTCAATGAAATAACTGTATCCCTACAATAAAGCTTGCTAAAGAGAAAGGTATGCATTACAAGTAAAAGGTGCTGTCTTCTAACTAAAAGAAAGAAAGAAATAAGTACAACAAAAATGCCAGAATTAATAAGAAGCAACATATCAAACTGGTAAAAACAGAGACATATTTGAGCTAATGTAGAATACCACTTATATTGGTAAATTCAAGTTTTAGCTGTAAAGCGAGGACAAAGAACATCATAACTGAGGACCAAGATGGACGTGCTTTCTCACTGCTCCTAGCATTACCAGCAAATGATCCTGTATTTCTAGATACAATTACCCTCACATGGCTGTTGAAGTCAATGAATGTTTTCTCTGTAAGATGGGGCATTATTTGATACATCATGGTCCGCTATACTAGGCTAGGCCTGTGGGCTTTATCAAATTGTTTTTCTTCGCGCCACTCCGATCAGAGAGCACTGCTGAATGCCATGATGGATAGTGCTTTGGTTGTTCTAAGGGGAACTATATCTACGAGATTGTGGATGTATGCTGATGCTCCCGGAGATTTGCCTATTGCCTTAACTCAACATTTCCCACTTATCAGCTCAACTCCTCCAACCCTTGCTACTTCGGAGCTACAATACCCACTGACGCAGAGGGACTTTCAAACCTTTCTGGACGAGATCCGAATCTCGTGTGGGAAGTATTTGCCAGTCTGTGTTCGGATGTCAGGCACCTGTGTCGTAGCATTCTGTTGGAGAACCACCCGGCAGCTGTCATAGCTGCATGAAAGGAGTGTGTCCCTACACCTATCTTCAGTTACACTGACCCGCTACTTCTTCAGGTCCTTCTGTACGGCATGTACGAAGCTACACTACTTGAAGATGATTTTAAAGGCACAGTCTTGCCTGCCTCTACCCTCTGCCAGATGATATTGGCAGGGCCGGATTTATAATTAGGCAGAGTAGGCATCTGCCTACAGGAGCACTCCACAGAGGGGCGCCTGTCATTGGGATCATGTTGTGTTTTTTTTTTTAATACTCCTCCCCCGCCGCCCGGTGCCGCAACATGGTGAAGACAGGTCTGTGCCTTCTTTGATAATGTGGAGATGATGGGGGCATTATTGGGTTGATGGGGGGCAATGTGAGGGCAATATGATATAGGGAGATGATGGGGGCAATATGGAGTTGATGGGGGCAATATGAGGGCAATATGATATATGGTGATGAAGGGGGCAATATTGGGTTGATGGAGGGCAATGTGAGGTCAATATGGTATATGGAGATGATGGGGGCCATGTGGAGATGATGCGGGGCAATGTGAGGGCAATATGGTATATGAAGATGATGGGGGCAATATGGAGCTGATGGGGGGCAATGTGAGGGCAATATGGTATATGGAGATGATGGGGGCAATGTGGAGATGATGGGGCAATATGGAGCTGATGGAGGGCAGTGTGAGGGCAATATGGTATATGGAGATGATGGGGGCAATGTGGAGATGATGGGGGCAATATAGAGCTGATAGGGGGCAATGTGGAGATTAGGGGCATTGTGGAGATGGCCAATGGGGAGCCTACAGGCTCCTGATATGTAAATCCGGCCCTGGATATTGGGAGCTTCAGACCCTGAACCCATTCCTATTGCCAGGTTTGCATTTCAGGCTATTTGCCTTCTTCTTCTGTCACGGGACATGGTCTCTGATTGGGATGCCTTACCCTGGGACCCGGACATTTTGCTGATACCCTGAGGAGTCTGGTTGCGCTTCTAAATCTACAACGTGACTTATGGCTTTTCCTTCAAGGTTTTGAATCTTCACACATATCTTCACACATATACTGATAATACATCTTTATGCTTCATACCTCATTTTGATCACCATGTCCGGTTCCCTCCCTTGGGCCCGGGGAGGGTCTACTGGAACTTCTTATAACAAGTTGATGGTTTGTTACTAGAGAGGTAGTATTGGAGGGTCATTTTCTGTTATTACTCAAGCTCTAGCACCCCATAGCTTAAGCAGATTCCCCAACCATGATGTCATCTCATGTGTGAATATTGAGTCTTACGTTCTGATATTTGTTGTCTTATGTTGAGGTTCTGGGAGTGGCATCAGTTATGCTGCACTATGAAACCTATAGCTTAATATCTAAAGTTGTGTATCTATGTATATCTGCTTTACTACTATGGTGACTGTTTATGTATATCTACTTAAATATGGTTCACTTGCTCCATTACATGGCACCCAGTTTTATTTTGTGACAGGGCTCCTGTTACAACATTATACTTTTACTCCTCATGAGTGTAACCGAAATAGGAGGTCTCTTACTGTGCCATCTCCGATATTGATCTCTGATATGTATCCCCCCCCCAAGGTCTTTTGACAACTATGTGCTTGTTACACGGAGAACCAGGCCTGGTGGCCTGATTTCTCACTTCACGTTTACTTCTTCCTCTCTTCTTTCTCCTTTTCTCGCTCTCTTCTTCTTTGAAGAATCTATCTCCTGTAGCTCTCCATTATCTCCTTTTATTTACCTTCTCCACCTTTTCTTTCTCCATATGCTGGACTGTCTTGTTTTCTATTGTCAGTCTCTGTTTTTATATGACCTAGTTCTGACACTTAGACTTGTTTCTCCACTCCCTGAGAGAAATTCTGTGACATTTCCTTTATATTTCGGGAAGTTCTTTATTACAGAAATATGGCTCTAACAGGAAGCCACAGGGTAGCAGATTTTGTTATTTATGTTTCTTAATTGATTAAGCATCTCCGCTAACATAGTCCTCATTTTCCTCCTATCTTTCTTACATATTTCTATCTTTTCTTGTCTCAGTCTACCTTTGCTCCTCTATATATGTATGTATGGTCCTTTGCCTTTTCCCTTTTTATTGGCCATGATACTGGTTACTTTGGCCTAGCTTAATTGGACTACATTCAGTTTCATAATATTGTACTACAATATCACTAATACACAATTTGTTCAGTACTAATGTACAGAGATGTTTACTATGATACGAGATGTAAAATTTGTGTATTTTATATTTGTATACTGTTTGCATCCACATGTATTGTACAATTCCTCAATAAAGCTTTGAAAAAAAAAAAGAAAGAAACATTTCATATTAAGGTCCTAATTCAAACCATCGTAATACTTAGTATCAAGTTTATATAACCAATAACACTCCCTCTGAAGTAGTCTCTTGTGAATGTTCCCTTCTCTTATTAGAAGTTTAATTTGCTTTAACACCTGCCAGAAAGTATAATTGTGATATGTTGTGTTTTTTTCACAAAAATGTTTAGTGACAGGCAGATACATTCCCTTTGAGTCAAAGTTCCTTATAGTAGATTTATGTTCATTCAGTCTAATCTCAACCATGTGACTTGTTTGTGAAATATATCCCAAACCACATGGACATTTTATTAAAATAAATGTAATTTTTACTTTCACAAATATTGAAGTGTTTCAAAGGGATTTTGGTGCCTTTTGAAGGATGTACAACTAAATCACATTTAATAAGTAATGCATTGCGTATCTCTCTGGTACTCAAAGGGTTAAGTATGCAATACATATACAAGGGGGAACTATGGATGGGAGCACTATATGTCGGATGTCACAGGAGAACGTTAGTATGTCGGATGCCACAGGAGAAAGTTAGTATGTTGTATGGGACATTCTATGTCGAATTACAAAAGGTGCGGTTAGTATGTCGGAAGGTGGGACTCTGTGTCGGATTTTTAACATGTTGAGCAGCATGGGAAACAACACCACTGTGTGTGTTAGGCCCATATACACTGTTTGACACCCCCAGCTTTCTTCTGTTGCCCCAGGGATTTGTGGATAGCAGTGGGCAAGGGGAAAAGGCTGGAGAGGGTCAGACAGTGTACATGGGGATCTGTGGTTACCAGTGGCCTAGGGAACAAGTCTGGGGGCCAAGCAGTGTATATGGGGTTCTATGGCTATGACTGGACATGGGAACAAGGCTGGAGGGCAAGTGGTAGCCACAAATCCCCATAGATTCCGTCTGACCCCCAGTCTTGTTCCCCTGGGAGTGCACAACATGTATAATATATGATACATAGCTAAGGGGATAATTGTGTAGTGCTTGGTGTACTATTTTTTTTAACCCTTTGAGCGCCACAGGGGTGAGCAATGCACATCCCTATGGCGTTCATTGTTGTACATGGTGCTGAAACTGTTCTCTCTACTCCCCTACTGGCCAAGTAGGAAAGCAGAGAGAATGCTGTTCGACTTCAGAATTGTCATAGTGTTGGTGACAATTGCATCTGACAATTTTAGTGAATATGTTGATGTGTGTGTTCATCAAAATGTCTAAGTGTTTTGAACACATCGACAAGATCATATCGCCATTGTGTTGATCATTTTTCAACTGCTTAAAGCCTTCATTCAAATATTGCGTCTTGTTGGACTCTACAATTCCCTCTGCCTTTGTCTGCTTTTTTAACTACAATATCCATATTCTCTTTCTTTTCTGCAGAGCGTCTATCTCTTGCCTAGAAATATTATGTTTAGTCATATATTTATTAGTCCAAAGTACTGTGTTAGCTGTAAAAAAAGCATGGAAGAGTAAAAGTGATACTTTTATGTCTAACTGCAACTTTGAAGACAACTGGTCTTTTTCTCAGGCATGTCATAGAGTGAAGGCTGAATACAAATTACCTGATATATATTGTACATTCATGACTCTGGGAAATGCAAGTTCCTGATTAATTTTGACTACACTGAAGGTGAAACTTTTTATTACCTGGTCTATGCAAATTACTCTTTAGACTCCAGTAGTGGCATCTCTTTATTGCTGGCCAAGTGTTTCAAGAGCTATTTCCCTTTTGTGTGAATCGCCCTTGTAAATGTATTGTGTAAACAGTTTGTGACTTGAAACCAAAAATAGCTAAATATATGTTATGTATGGGTTAACCTTCTGAGTGCCTGAGGATTGCATAACGCACCACTTAGCAATGCACTGTGTCCCCCTGGCACTCAAAGGGCTAAAATGTGTTTATTGTGTGGAATAATGTGACATAAATTCCTTGTCAACGTTCAGACCATGAGTGTTAAACTTGGTCATAAGTTTATACTTCCAGATCATTCTGTCTCTCTGTGTCTGAAAGTTTCCAGTCAGTAGAGTGACCATGAGATTTTAGGTGCTGTGACAAGTATTGCAAAAATGCTCACAAACTGGGTGTTTCTTTAATTCTTCACGCTGGTCCTATGAGAATGCATCCATTTTCTTAGCTTTTGTTCTTTCTTAACTACTACTATTTACTACTACTAGTACTACTCTAATCCTGTGCTGGGACATTTTGCATACTTGATGAGATAGACAACATCAGATGATCTGAAGGAGAATTTGCCCTTGACGTTATGGTTTTGGTGGGAATGTGGTATGGGCACCTTATCTGTGGTACATACGTGTGCATAATTTCCACATCTCTTTTGTAGTCAGGAAGATGTGTCATTTTCAATTTCATTCTTAAGGGCCTGTTTATAAGAGGAGTGGAGGTTTGGGGAATTTTCTTTTTAACTGTCATCAGTATAATAGTATTGCATTTTGAATTCAGCCTTCATTCTATCACATGCTTGATGAAGAAACTTACACAAATCAGGGAGAAATTCAAACCTGGCACTCTTACAAGTAGGAACAAACTCTAAACTCTTATGCTTTATGTTGGAAAGTTCAATAGAAGAAATGTTAATCACTAAGTTATTTATTTTGTCTCCGGGGTTTTTCATTTTGATCATGTGACTGGTGGAACATTTGAAGTGTCCTCTTCTGGTTATTCTTTTGGCTCTGCTTTTTCTTTACTTTTCCTTACTGCAGAGTGTTCCCAAAAAAAGATGCCTGGCTTATTCCAGATGTGCTTACCTTTGGCCATGCATCTGTGTCTGAATCAGTACTACTTAATGATGTTGATAAAGAGGAGTGACCCTTCTGTCTCCAAGCCCGGTTTCTCTGATGTCTCTGTCGTTCTTCCTTCTACATGTATAACTGGTTGGTTTCATAGTCCTGTGTACCACTGTTTCCACCTTGTACAGTGGTGGATCTATGGTTTTAGCTATAGGACTGCACCTTTTACTTGTAATGCATTCCTTTCTCCTAAAAAAGCTCTACTATACAGATACAGTTGGTTTGACCAAGTTAATTAATTTTAATTACGAATGAGGATGATACTTTTGATTGCTGGAATGCATTTCTTTTACCTTTTTAATGCAGCTATGATGTCATTGTTATGCCTGAAGGAGGAAGGCATTGAGCACCCAGAAACATTGCACTCTATAAAGTTCAGCATGAGCTGTGGATTTTGCACATCTCCATGGGTATGTTCTCCTGTGTTATTCTTATCATTCTAGGAGACTCATTGCTAGAAAAGGATCTGGGAGTCCTTGTAAACTTGGGACTAGTGGTCAGTGTCAAACAGCAGTTGCAGTTGCAAAAGCAAGCAAAGTACTATCCTGCATAAAAAGTGGTATTGATGAAAAAATGCCTAACATAATTTTGTCACTGTAAAAATCATTTGTCAGACCTCATCTCTAATATAAGGTGCAGTTTTGAGCACCAGTTCTAACAACTGATATTCTAGTTGAGTGTACAGAGAAGAACAACAAAATTAAGCGAATGGACAAACGGAAGTATGAAGATCATCTCGCCAAACTTGGTTTATTTATTTTAGAGAAAAGATGCCTAAGAGGGGACCTTGTGTAACGGTTTTCAGTACACTCAGAAGCAGACAGTTTGGTAAAACACAGTTTTATTGAAATCAGACAGAATAAAGTAACCCTCGCGGGTCCAGCAATAGTTAACAATCAATACTAACATGGGACAGGTTACAAAATAACATTAACCCACACGGGTCCAGTATATATATCAGAGAGCAGTACATATACTGACACAGGTCAGGAACAGTTCGTGTGAAACAGTGAGACACTGATGTGTAGGTGCTATTAGGCTGGGAGGCTGAGAGGCCCTAATAGCGAGACCCAAGAAACACTCTCTGCGGATCAGTGTCACAATAGCGACTAGGCCCAGGAAGGGTGAGCGAGGCCCTGGATGGATCACGGACTACCGGTGGTACTGCAACCGCAGGAATAACGGAACGCCTAGGAATCAACACAGACTGCGACCCAAGGTAAAGGTACCGGACAACAAATGTAACAATGCTAGGCTTGGTGGCAACTGCTGGGTGACAGAGCCGCCTGAGGCACCCCAGAGAGACCAACCTCAGTAAGGAGTAGTGACAAGCCAGCGTATATTGTGCCAATAGAATAGCTCCTACCCGGGCAAGCACCGGACAGCCCTGCTAATAGACGCTCAGGCTTGATGGCGACTGACAGGAGCGGAGACTAACTGAGGTGCCCAGGAGACCAACCTCAGTGGCAATGAAATAACAAGCCAAGCGTATATTGAGCAAACAAGATCTGCGTCAGCCCTGGGTAAGGAGGAAGGAGGCAGCAAGGCACAAATGGGTCACAGTCACGAAACGGTAAAGCAGTACACGAGGCAACCAACTGGGCCAGCACGCTCAAGACAGAGCACAGGAGATACTCTCTACCGGACTACCGGACTCTGTAGTGCACCTGGCTGGAGGCACTAGGAGCAGGAACAGAAGCCAATCCGGGTCGATGCGCAGAACTGGAACGTCAGCCAGGCTGGGTCGGTACACGGAGCAGGAACGTCAGCCAATCCAAGTCGGTACACGGAGCAGGAACGTCAGCCAGGCCAGGTCGGTACATGGAGCAGGAACATCAGCCAACCCAAGTCGGTACACGGAGCAGGAACGTCAGCCATGCCAAGTCGGTACACGGAGCAGGAACAGAATCAGAGAGAGTAGTCAGGCAGTCCGGGTCATACACAGAATTTCACACGATAATGACAGCAAGCTCTTAGTAACGGGAACACCACGAAAGGGCCCTGTAGAAATGACAGGGCTCAGTACTTAAAGGCTACCACTAGGTGGCACAATATCACGCTAGCCAATAAGAAGGCACAATGCTGCAAAATGTCGCCAGCAGTACACGGGCACCGTGATACCTTGTCAGATAGTACAAGTGTTTATGAGGTCAGTACAAGGATCTCTTTAGTCAGCTTTTCATTCACAGACCTGATCAAATAACTAGAGGCCACCCCTTATGATTAGAGGAAAGGAGGTTTCAACTTCAGCAGAGGAAAGGGATTTTACAGTAAGCTAATATTGCAGCCCTTCTTTGGAGAGTAATGTTGAGTATGCAGCCCTTGACATATTTGAGTCTGATATGCCTGGTCTAAACCCTTTGAGTGCCAATGTGCTGCACAGAACTTTGGCACTCAAAGTGTTCATGCAGGTCCAGTTCTGGATGGATGTCAAGGTGGATGTAAAATGCACTCTTGTTTAATATTTTACTATAGAAAAATGTCGGCGCTGTCTTTGCAAAGACCCATCTGTGGGTCAAAACGTTGACATTTTTCTATAATAAAATATTTTTTTACAAAGAAGACCTGATTGCCTGCTACAGATATCATATTTTTATGATACAACTATTTGTGTATTTTTGTATTGGAGCAAGAGCATCTAGGCACTACCTTTTGTCAATGGAGTGCCCATTAACTAGATATATAATATGTTATAAACAATGTCTAAATGTTTAGTTATGTTTTAATTTTTAATTAAATGTTAAAAACAAAAAACAAATACTAAAAAACAGCCTCAGGAATGGGATTTGGGAATTATTTCAGGTGACTTAAAAGTAAGCAAGCAATATCGTAAAGCAATGTGAAAAGCTAATAGAAGACCAGAATTTAAGAGGCATTAAGAACAGGAAGAGAGAGCTAGCAATGTCACCACTGTGTTTATTCACATGGATAACTGTGCCACTGAAGCAATTGCAGTGTTCAGTCACACAAAAGTAGCGTGCACACAATGTTCAAATGGTTGACTGACAGTTGTATTTTGCTGTCACTCCCCAGTAATGGTCATCAGGGCGTTCGTCAGTGATGGTGTGAACTGTGGCCTTTTCTATCCCAGTAAGCAATTCAGACAAGTGATTGAATTGTTGCAATGCTTATCTCAGTTATACAGTCATTGGCCTTGTTCATACTGCTTGCAAGCACATGTAGAAGACCATTTCAGTGAAGGATATCTTTATCATTAACGCAATCTTGGCTCTGCTGAAGAGCCTTCGCCGGTCCTGGGACCGGATTCCCCTGAAGTCAGCTACAGTGCTATCTCTCAAACCATAAAGGTCTGAGAGATGGCACTGGGGGGCATCACAAGATGCAGCCTTGTTAAATTAAAGTATTACTATCCCTTTAAGACCATATATGCAGAATGACAATAATACATTACAGACAATTCAAAAAAGACTAATTACAATGGGCAGGTTCTGCTTCAGGGGTAGAATATATCAGTCATCATGTGCTACTAACAGTTCATATTTTCAGGATATCCTTGCTTGATTACATGCACTATTAGCAGCATTTGAGGACTATAGTTTTCTACCACTGGTCTTTTTGCTCAATTAATTTCAGGGCTCTTTCACACAGGTGTACTGCAACAGTCCTGTCACCTGTGATCTGTCACTCACCTTTTCTTTCCTGTGATTCACCGTCAGATATGGATGCAGAGGGTGAAGGTTCCATTCTCGAAATCCTGGTAGATGAATGATTCTTGTAGGATGTAGGGGTCTTGGCTGCTTCAGTAAAGCATGCACACATGTGGGTGATCCTGAGATTGTCATCGCAGACCATCTGTATATTAATGGAGTGGAAGTTCTTCCTGTTGATGTACAGATGGTCTGTTGATGTACAGATGGTCCTCCTGTGTCAGAGCTCTTGTGCACACGCATGTGTAGTTGATACTCCCCCATCACTCTGGGCATCTCTCCATTAAATTACCGCTTGACCCTTTCCCATTGCATGTTAGTAGAGGGGAAGTGAATGTACCTCTTGGCCTTCCTCTTCAGAGCCATCAGGACCTGAGAAAATGCCCTGGAGCATGCCAGCTGAGACATTCTGGCTATGTATCCCTCGGCAGACTGGAAGGATCCAGATGTAGTGAGATGGATGGCATACATCAGCTTCTCCATGTGCATGGTTGGCAGAGAATATGGGCTTGAGGTTTTCCTTTATGACCTCCTAGAGATCAAGGATAGTGTGGGATGTGAGACGGTTGTACTCTATGACCTCCTCCTCCACTATGCCAAATATCACGATCCTTGTCTGGTAGATCTTGGGTTTCTGTGTGTGTCTTCCCCTCCTGCACTGAGCCACAGGTTTTTCTGGTTTCATGGCTCCTGTGGCTGTTGGATCTCCACAGGTCTGGGCAGAAGAGGGATGCAGGTTCAAGTTTTTCTGCACCTGTATGTGGAGATGGGCTCCTAGGTAGTGTGTTGGGGAAGGCAGCACCTGCATGCTAGATCCTGGGGATCCATGGCACCCACTTGACGCTCCAGTGCATACCTTTGCAGGAAAGGAAAGGGAAACATGGAGGTGATCGGAACCCAGAGGATTCCACAGATATTTTTCTGGGGAGATGACAAAGCCATAAAATGACCCACAGGCTAGCCCATCCAGTCCCTATGTTTATATGGAGGGGGCACCCTCTGGACATCCATATGGGAACTCCTGTGTTTTTGACTGGGACAGAAGCAAACAAGACAGCGCTGGTTTTATACCAGGTGTGTGATATCTTGATTGCTAGGAGAGAAACGTAGTCAAACAAATCTGAGGTTGGGGAGGCAGAATATTTTCAAAAAAGTATAGAAAGCCGAGTCAGAACAACAAAGCAACAGCTATCAGGAAGAAGGGAAATCACTGGGAGACTCACAGAATGGACAAACCGGATGCAGAAAAGGGAATTTATATAGCCTGAGGAAACCAATAGAAGGCGGGGGCTTCATCCAGTGAAAATGTCACATTTTGTAATCTCCTTCTACCCCCGAGTCGGTCCATTTGCTGTTATCTGTCCTTCCTGTGGGAGGGGGATGTGACATGGAACGTGTTTGTGTGGATACAAGTTACACATTGGTAGATTGAGGGTCATTCATCTGGCGCATTGTGGGTTTATGTGTAAGTGTCATTTACCTGGGATTTAGAGTCAAGGGCACAGCACAGGTGAGTCCATTTATGTCAGATGAAACAGACACTCCTCAGTTAGTGTGTGTGAATTGGGAGGGTTCATGTCCAGTATGCTTGTGCTGTGACAGTCCTGGGACAACTTGAACAGGTTCTGTCAGGGCATTTGTTTGCTTGTTTGATTTTTGAGTTGGTCCTCGAGAGATGCCTGTGGGTTAATGCATGACTGTGTTTTGTAAATCCTTGTGTTCTGTAACATTGTTTTTAGGACATGTTGGGCAGTGTAGACATGTTTTGTAGGTGCAGAATTAACGGCAGAAAATGTATCTCCTGAACGAGCATTAGAAGGGACTGTATCCAACAGAAACTAATTTTCCAAAGCCTTATTGTAACAGACCATAGAACAATAAAGTCCTACCAATATCATACAGAATGAATATGACCTGGTACTAACAGAGTACTTTCAGTACTTCACTCGTCATTGCTACCATTTCTACATACACTTTCCATTCATAAGCTTCTCAAGTACATGTAGAAAAAACACAAAAGAGAAAGGTGCACATACTCTAAGTGCAGACTATTTGATGAATATTCACCACCACTGTATTTTGACACCTTCTTTTGTGTTGGTCACTGTTACTCACATTTTGTGGAGGCAATCACCAGCCTCCTGGTGTAAAAACATTCACTGGATCATCCCCAAGGTTTTCCTCTTCCGCTCCTTGTGTTTTTTTACCACCACAATTATAGTCCACCCTGGTAGCCTATAAGACTTATCTTAAAGTATCTACTGACACTATTACTGGATGGAAACATCATGTGGCCGACAAGCTTTGTCCGAAGCCACATACACTCAGGGGCGGCAGTAAGGAGGAGTTTTGCATATCTCCTCTCTACTGCTATTCTCATTGGTTTAAGCACAGAGTGTGATTTTCACAGGAGTTGAGCGAGGAGCAATGCAGCTCCGAGCCTGCTTAGTCGCTCAGCCTACCCTCCCTTTATCCTGTTCTGTCCTTCTCTCCATTTCGAACTACTGGCTTGTGGAAACCGCCGCACACGCTGGTAGTTCATTCACGGGTGCTAATGATTCATCATCGAATATACAATGTTGAAAACTCCTTAAATCCAGCATACCTAGTTTGATTAAAACTCTGCTTTATTGATCATATTAAAATCTTATGCCGGTACTTTCATCTGACGTTTCAGACCCTCTTGGGACTTTTTTCAAGGACAACTACAGGGGTCAAAAACCAGGATCATAGTCAGTCAAGCCAAAGGTCAGGGAGCCAGAAGATAGCGAGGTACAGGACAAGCAGGGATCAGGAGCCAGGGGTAGTCAGACAAGCCAAGGTCAATACAAGGAGTGCACACTAGAACAGGAGCTAACAACACATAACGGCAAATGAGTAATGGAACTGCCAGACTCTAAATACCTTTTGGCTAGAGGTGGAGCAGCCTAGCACCTCCCAGTCAATAGGATAAGAGCAGAACGGCAGACCCGGAACTCTGTACGGGTGCACGTGCATTCTCAGAGCCACCCGTCGGAGTGTCCGAAAGAGACCGCAGGACCGCAAAACACAGTCCCTGCGGCTCAAATAGCTCCCAGACCCAAGGCAAGCAGAGCGACTGGCGGAAGTGTGGGTGCATAGAACGACCAGGACAGCCTTGCCCCCGACTCACCATCCAAAGGTACCGTGACACAAAGATAGTCATACTTCAGCATGTTGTACAAGTTTGGTTGGGAGCTTAAAAACAAGAAATCTTCAAATCGTTCTATCCTTTTATTTTGACTGTTTCTATGTTTTTTCTTGAACTACAACTCCCATCGTCCTTACATGGCCAACGGCCAGCTGAAGATCATCAGAGTCAACGTTCAATAACAACTGGACAGCAAGTCTGCCCACTTCTGTTTTTGGAACAGCAATATGTATACTATGCTTTCAGTAAGACCACTTGCTAATATGCAAGACCCACTATAAATGGTATCCTTTTGAAATGTTGCACACATAAGAGCTTTCAACATTTTAAGTAGCGCACTAGGTCGCCAGGATCAAAAAGACAAACTTTCTAAAGTTAACCCTATAAACAGAGCTACAAAATGCTAACAGTGATACTGACATTTCATTTTTCCTTTATTTATTCTGCTTCCACACAGTAAATACAGTCAAATTGCCTATAGTTTACTTTTTTTTTTCATAATTTCACGTTATGTGTGTAAGAACATGTATGTAAATTGGGAGTCAGAGACACTCAATACTGGTCCTGCCTAAACAGCAGCCCTATCACAAAATGACAAACAATTCCTTTCTGAGCAAGAGAAGCAGCCAACCCCAGACGTACATTTCGGCCTTGTTAGGCCTCTTTACTGAGGTGCAGCTGATCTCTCTCTAGGTAAGTGTGAGCAGGGGTCCAATGCTGGATTCCCCTATTACTCTTGGGGTGACTAATCCCAAGAATAATTTGCATATGTAAATTGAGAGTCAGAGACACTCAACTAGGAACGAGCCTGTAATACAAATGTGCAGGTTCTCTGGGAGTGGTGTTCTACCTGGGGTGCAGTCTCTTTCAGCCCTCTAGTGCCTTTCACAGAGAGGAAATATTCTAAAGCATATCATACTGGTCCTGCCAAAACAGCAGTCCAGCCACAAAATGCCAGACAATTCCTCTATGAACAAGAGAAGCAGCCAACCTCAGTCATATGTTTAGGCATTGTTAGTAGTGTTGAGCGAGCGTGCTCGGCCGATGCTCGGATCGGCTCGAGCATCGCTCTGCTCGGCACATGGCGGTACTCGTCGAGTACCGCCATGTGCTCGTCCGCCATGTTCGGGTGGCGGGGATCTGTGCCGGAAGAGGCACAGATCTGAAGACGCTCCGCTGGACCACCAGGGACTGGAGGTACGGGGGCATTGCGGAGATGAAGGGGGCATAGCGGAGATGAAGGGGGACATTGTGGAAGAGGGGCATAGCGGAGATGAAGGGGGCATAGCGGAGATGAAGGGGGACATTGCGGAGATGAAGGGGGCATTCGGAGATGAAGGGGGCATAGCGGAGATGAAGGGGGGCATTGACCAGGCACCCTCCCCTCATCAGAGCAGGGGGTGCCTGGTGTAATGCTCGTGTCGCCCCATTATATGCAATGGGGCTCGGGTGCTCGGCCGAGCACTCGAGCCTCAGGGGGTGCTCGGTCAGAGCACCCGAGCACCCGAGCATCGGGGTGCTCGCTCAACACTAATTGTTAGGCCTCATTAGTGTGGTACAGGTGATCTCTCTAGGCATTGTGAGCAAGTGGACCAATGATGGATTCCCCTATTACACTTTATGCTATAGGATATTTCCCTTAATGTATGCCTGGGGTTGGTTGCTTCTAGGGTGACCACATTTCCATTCTGACATTCTGGGACATGTGTTAACCCTAGTCCCACGGCTGAGGCTCCCGCCGGCGCTGACCATCTTTCTGAGGCTGACACAGAGTAAGAGTTCCCAGTAGGAACTCTTACTCTGTGTCAGCCTCAGAAAGATGGTCAGCGCCGGCGGGAGCCTCAGCCACAGATCTCACTTGCACACACCAGTCCAGCCAGCCAATGAAATGTATTTGCTATATGCTCTTCATTGTCTGGGTCAGCCAGCCTATGAGGACCATATAGCAAGAATATTTAATGGGCTGACTGGACTGATGCGTGTTTCTCCATTCCGGGACTCTGTGTTGTCCCGGAGGGGGTGACCCGGGACACAGGACACAGACCCCCAGTAAGAGACAGTTCCAAGCATTCTGGGACTTGTGGTCACCCTAGCTGCTTCTCATGTTCAGAGAGCAACTGCTGGCATTTCAAGGCTTGACTGCTGTTTAGAGAGGACATGTATGATATATTTTAGGATATTTTCTCACTTTGAAAGGCACTAGTAGGCTAAAAGAGACTGCACTCTGGGTAGGACACCACTCCTAGAAAGCCTACAATTTTCTATTGCAGGCTCATTCCCAACTAAGCTTCTCTGACTTCTATTTTACATATGCAAATTACCCTTGGGATTGGTCACCCCAAGGGTAATGGGGGAATCCAGAATCGGACCCCTTGAGTCCCTAGAGAGATCAGCTACACTTCACTAACTAGGCCTAACAAGGCCAAAACAGCTGTCTGGGGTTGGCTGCTTGTCTTGTTCATAGAGGAATTGCCTGGCATTTCGTGTCTGGAGTGCTGTTTAGGCAGGACCAGTATGATATGATTTAGGATATTTCTCTCTGTGAAAAGCACTAGTGGGCTAAAAGAGACTACACTGTAGGTAGGACACCGCTCCTAGAGAGCCTGCAAATTTGTATTTCAGGCTCGTTTCTAGTTGAGCATCTCTGACTTCTTCTTTACATATGCAAATTCACCTTGGGATTGGTCCCCCGAAAGGTAATAGGGGAATCCAGCATTGCAGGCTCATTCCTATTTGAGCATCTCTGACTTCTACGTTACATTTGTGAATGAGCGTGTCTCGTTATGGGTGTCTGCCATAGTATATGATGTTCTGGGACTACACAATGAACCCTCCCCCCCCCCCCCCCTTGCATGGGCAATGCTGTGCTTCTTTTGCTAATGTTAAAATAAATTAAAACAACATCCACTAAGACCACTTGTCATACAACTATATCAATATATGCCTAACGCTTTTACTAGTGTTACGCTACTTCTGGGACTCAGTCTAACATTATATATTTTGTTTTGCAGTTGCAGTGGTTTTAATACTGTTTTGATTTTCATACTAATTAAAGACACATTAAGCCTGCTTATTCTACAGCAGCAAAATATAGGTACCATTATTGATAGGTCCTTCTCTAGTATGTCCCCAGGAGAAAATCCATACAGTAATAGAGTTCAGATAGATTCTTTAAGTGAAATCTTATAGGCTTCCAGCTTGGATTATAATTGTGGTGGTGAAAACACAAGGAGTGGAGGAATGAGTAACAGTGACCAAAACAAAAGAAGGTGTCAAAATATGGTGGTGGTGAATATTCATAACACTGTATGCACTGAGAGAGTATGTGCCTTTCTGTTTTTGTGTTTTTACTGCATATAAAAGAACCACAAATAAATACTGCTATCCCATCAATTTCAATGAGCAGAAAACTAGCAGACATTGGGCTGGATAAAAATGTAGGTGCTAATTTCGTCTCTGCTTTTATCTCCAGGTATCCCCATAGACTTAAATACAAATTGTTTTTTATAAAAAGGGAGGTAATATTTATCTCCTACATTTGAATCCAGCCCCTCGTGAAAAATGACCTGTGTTGTTTGGCCTTAGCAAGGATAATAGAATGCTAAACCCTGACTAAAAATCTGTCGTTGACCCTTTCAATTTTTACCACACCTAACAGAATCAAGCCCAACAGACCCAGTTTAATAGTTAATACTTTCTATCTATATTCAGTTGGTCCTAATAATTAGACCAGTGATTCTCAACCAGGGTGCCATGACACTTTGGTGTGCTACAGACACACAATTAGGGTGCCAATTCTTTCCTATGAAGAGTTTTATAAAAATTTGAATGTTGAGTTTTAGATGATTATTCGTGGAAATGTTTTTGTTATTTTGTTTGTGAGATCTAAGAATAATTATATATTACTTTTGTGTACCCTTCATAACACCCTTGACAAATGACATGTAGAATATTAGGATTGCCCTAAAGAATCTAAATTGAGTATGAGGGGTGTCCTGAACAAACAATGACTGAGAACCACTGGAATAGACATTGGCTTCCAGTTGTGCATGCTCACAACACAAAGGGACAGAAACTGAGATTTTCTAATGTATTTAAATGTAACACACTAGTATATGGGCCTGTTCACTCATCCCATTATGTTGTACTGCTCATATCACAAGCTGTGCTATACCTCCACTTTGGTGTGTTCATTGTAAATGCATCCAAGCTGTAGCAGGCTTCATTTGCACAGTGGTGCATGGGACAACCATGCTGATATTCAAACAGTGACATTGGAGGCTGTGATGCCCTTACAACTTCCAGCAACTGGCTGACCCAAGTGGGTATCAGGCAATAATATATGGCTGACACCAACGTGTGCCAGTCCCTGTCACAATCTAGTCATTCCCTGCATGAGAGATGATCACCATGGAAAGCAGGAGGTAGCACTCACCTAACCGGAGACCTAAACTGTGTTGCATAACCCTTTAAATGCCAGGGGGGGCATCCAATGCATTGCTTTGCAATGTGTTGGATACCCTCTGTCAGTCAAAGGGTTAAGACCCCAGTTAGAACAAAATCTTACATTTACAGACAAGAGACTGTTTGCTTTTTCTTAGCAACAGCTGTGAAGTTTAACCCTTTCAACGTCAGTGCAATGCACTGAGAAGTGATGTGTGGCACATCCCTCTGGCACTCCAAGGGTTACATGTGCACATTAATGAAGTGGATTTAACTTTAAAATGAAGGCATCACATTCAACAATTCTAGCTAAGAATGCAAAGAGCAGGTCACAGATTGTTTGCCTAAACTGCAGTAAATATCATGTTCCCTGCATGCAAACACCCACAATGCATCTCAAAAACACAATATCACCAATCAGATATAATTCTGACTAAGGACGCTCTTTGAGACCCTTCCAGACTAAGTAGAGTTTGATTCCTGAGACCGATGCACTAAACTGTGAGAAGCCTAATTGCTGACAGAAAGTTCATCAACTCATATATGACTGCTTTTAGCTTTTTTTTTCACAGGCTCAGTCACACAGGTGAGATTAGTAGCCTGATTAGTTTGGTTCCACTAATCAGAGTTACTTACAGGAGCTGAAAATTACATGGCTGGAGGGGGGCATGGTGCCAGACAGACTGGGGCTGGAGCAAAGATATGAATGCCTAACATCCTTTGTAGCCCCCAGAAACTAGTCATTGGATTTGTATCTTAACAACACAATCCTGCATGTGGTCATCTGTATTTCAGCAACATATGCAAAGTGCAGACACCCCTAGCTACAACTTCTCCTTGACGGTTTGCCATTTGTGGGAAATGTGTAGCATGCTGCACATGCCGAGACTACAAACATCTGCTACTAGTGAAAACTGTCTGGAATGATTTAGGGACACACCATCTTATTCTGTGACACTGAAAAAGGTTGATACAACAAAATTGCCCATGGAGCAAACACATAACACTATCATTTGATAGTTCATCTTTTGTAGGTCTGCCTCTATGAGCGCAAACTTGCACTGTATTTGCTGCTAGACTGATGAGGTAGACAGCCAATACATAGGTCAAACATTGAAACCCATAACTGCCTGGCTGATAGACCTTAACTTCAAAACTTGGTAGTCTTGCAATTCAAGTTCCAGAGGCTACAAAAGCAGCTCTTGTTTAGGAAGATGAAGAGGTGCAATTCTGGAGCAAACCCATTGACTATAGGGGAGAAAATAACACTTCTCAAAATTCCCATGGATTTAAATGGGGTTTTCAATCCCCTTCAATGCTAAAGCTGTCTCCAGCATATTGCTTCACAATGCTGGAGACCTCAATAGTATTCAGATCATTAAAAGCCCTATTTAAATCAATGATAGTTTAGTTTGGCTTTACAGTGAAGTTAGTTTGTTCCATAATTGCACCTTCTGGCCGTAAGTATCTAATATCCATGCCTGGCACTTGTTACCTGTGGAAAACGTATGGAAAAAGTCTTAATTTATGAACTACGACTTTTACAGCAGAGACCCTTTTTATTGTAAAGATGGGTGGCATGATGAGTGCTCTGCATTTAGCGTAGCACTTGTTTTCCCCAACATGTCCTTTTATGGACAGAATCAAATACACAGCCACCCTAAGCATGTTTTGTAAGGCCCCCATTTAGTATTTTGGAATCCCTCTTTATCCTTGCAATACCTGGAACATTACTTGTGTAGTTTCATTACAGCATTGTGAAGGTTCACATTAGTTAGCCATCATACTCTCCATGTGACATATTGCCTTACTGTTTGATTTCTCCAGGCTTAAGCCACATTGTAAGGTTCTTGAGGCAGGGTCCCATGACAAAACATAGTGCTAGTTATCTGTAAGAAGCAACCACTGCCCCCTCCTCTAGGGCTGAGCACCCAGGTTCTTGTGGCCATTAACAAAATACATGAGAAATCCTAAGACACAGCACAAAAGCAGTAGGCCGAAGCATAGTCAGACAGTTTGGGTCTTGGTACTCAACTTAAATTCATAAACAGTTAGAAAAGGAAGGAGTTGAAGCTGGCAGCAAACCAAAGAAGAGTCCCACCAACAAGCCAGAGACCGAAACACCAGGAAATATCAGAAGTGAGGTCAGGGACAAGAGCAGGGTCAGACATGTAATGGAGAAACAGGATAAGGACTCCAAGAGGCAAGAATGAGACCAGAACAGCTTACCACTGGAGATTGCTCCCAGCCAGTTTAAGAACCTGAAAAAGTGCCAAAGACAGTGTATGCCAGTGTCACGGCCATGTTATGTGCCATAACAAGCACAACCTCAAGACCAATGGAAATTAACATAAAAACATATATACATACAAGAGGCAGAAAAGACCAACAATGCACTTAAGAGGCCACCACTCAATGTGGGTGTCCATGGGCACACAAAGAGACAGGTGAGTGAACCTGGAACAGGAACTTTATGTCATTAGACCATCTGCCCTGCCAATCTCAGGTGTCACTTTTTTTGATACCACAAAATGGCTGATAGGAGCAGTTTTGAGATTGCAAAGAACAGTCCTCGGATTTCTACAATGTGTAGAGCTTTTTCTTACCAGTTTACAAATAGCAGAACATGGAAACGTGGGTTGAAAAAAAACTTTACATTTCCACCACCATGTCAAGATTTTAAAATATCTCATCTCTTCTTTAACATAGATGAGCCAATGAAAATTACTTCGTTACCAGCTTGCCTGAGTTCAAACAGGGTTAACCAGCTAGTTTTAGTGGAGCTTCAAGAACATCCAGGACTACTGGTTTGACATGTTAGGAAGAACAGTACTTTCTCTTCATTATACATGCAGACAGGGAGGCTAGACTATTAAAGGGATAGTAATACTTAAAATGTTAAAAAAAATATGTTATAGGGTTTATCCCCCTGAGTAGAAGAAGGGTATTCCCACTGCTGAAATGTGTTTTATTCAATAGTTATTACAGCTCAAACTTGAATTGTTTCTATGCAGTATCACAGAGGCCTGAAATTGTACAGTGGTGCTGTTATACACCATCTTATGGACAGCTCTGGTCAGTGGGCCATAAATCTCCAACAGCGCCACTGTACAATTTCAGGCCACTGTGAAACTGCACCTAATAATTAATGTTTCAGCTGTAATAACTATTGAGTAAAACACCTTCCAGTAGTGGGAGTACCCTTGATTTACTCAGGGGGCTAAACCCTATAATATATATATTTTTTTACATTTTATGTATTACTATCCCTTTAAGTAAGCTGGTTACTGTAACGGGAGTGGGCCCATACTGGAAGACTATGGACGGCATATCTCAATGCCTATAACAAAGATAACCAAGGGCTGATTTCATGGAGTCAAACGGACAAAGGAAGATTGGGACTGCATGTTTGAAAAGTAGGCAGGCCCGTAATTGGCCAGGAGGATGTGGACTAAAAGTAGGCAGCTTCCTGATTGGTCACCTACCCTCTCAGGTTAAACAATGTTGTATAGAAGATGCATTGGACAGGTAGGTGTCCTCCTGATTGGTCGCCACCTGTCCATCTAACATGTAGCTCTGGTTCCTATTGGTTGAAGAACCGGAGTGACATAAGTGCATTAGTTGAACATTTATCAGACCTGGGTAATTTCATCTTCTATGGAGAACAATGGCCTGGGTCCCAGGGCCGGCGCTTCCATTAAGGCAGAACAGGCAGCTGGGCAGATGAATTGTGGAGATGAAGGGGCGATGTGGAGTTAAGGGGGCATTGTGGAAGGGTCAATGTGGAGATGAAGGGGCATTGTGGAGATGAAGGGGGGGCATTGTGGAGATGAAGGGGCATGAAGGGGGCATTGTGGAGATGAAGGGGCAATGTGGAGGGGGCATTGTGGAGATGAAGGGGCAATGTGGAGTTAAGGGGGCATTGTGGAAGGGTCAATGTGGAGATGAAGGGGCATTGTGGAGATGAAGGGGGGGCATTGTGGAGATGAAGGGGCATGAAGGGGGCATTGTGGAGATGAAGGGGCAATGTGGAGGGGGCATTGTGGAGATGAAGGGGCAATGTGGAGGGGGCATTGTGGAGATAAAGGAAGCATTGTGAAGGGGAATTGTGGAGATGAAGGGGCGATGTGGAGTTAAGGGGGCATTGTGGAAGGGTCAATGTGGAGATGAAGGGGCAATGTGGAGGGGGCATTGTGGAGATGAAGGGGGCATTGTGGAGATGAAGGGGCAATGTGGAGGGGGCATTGTGGAGATGAAGGGGCGATGTGGAGTTAAGGGGGCATTGTGGAAGGGTCAATGTGGAGATGAAGGGGCATTGTGGAGATGAAGGGGGGGCATTGTGGAGATGAAGGGGCATGAAGGGGGCATTGTGGAGATGAAGGGGCAATGTGGAGGGGGCATTGTGGAGATGAAGGGGCAATGTGGAGGGGGCATTGTGGAGATAAAGGAAGCATTGTGAAGGGGAATTGTGGAGATGAAGGGGCGATGTGGAGTTAAGGGGGCATTGTGGAAGGGTCAATGTGGAGATGAAGGGGCAATGTGGAGGGGGCATTGTGGAGATGAAGGGGGCATTGTGGAGATGAAGGGGCAATGTGGAGGGGGCATTGTGGAGATAAAGGAAGCATTGTGAAGGGGACTTGTGGAGATGAAGGGGCGATGTGGAGTTAAGGGGGCATTGTGGAAAGGTCAATGTGGAGATGAAGGGGCATTGTGGAGATGAAGGGGGGGCATTGTGGAGATGAAGGGGGCATTGTGGAGATGAAGGGGCAATGTGGAGGGGGCATTGTGGAGATGAAGGGGCAATGTGGAAGGGGCATTGTGGAGATGAAGGGGGCATTGTGGAGATGAAGAGGCAATGTGGAGATGAAGGGGCAATGTGGAGGGGGCATTGTGGAGATAAAGGAAGCATTGTGAAGGGGAATTGTGGAGATGAAGGGGCGATGTGGAGTTAAGGGGGCATTGTGGAAAGGTCAATGTGGAGATGAAGGGGCAATGTGGAGGGGGGCATTGTGGAGATGAAGGGGCAATGTGGAGGGCGCATTGTGGAGATAAAGGAAGCATTGTGAAGGGGAATTGTGGAGATGAAGAGGCGATGTGGAGTTAAGGGTGCATTGTGGAAGGGTCAATGTGGAGATGAAGGGGGAGCATTGTGGAGATGAAGGGGGCATTGTGGAGATGAAGGGGCAATGTGGAGATGAAGGGGGCATTGTGGAGATGAAGGGGCAATGTGGAGGGGGCATTGTGGAGATGAAGGGGGCAATGTGGAAGGGGCATTGTGGAGATGAAGGGGGCATTGTGGAGATGAAGGGGCAATGTGGATGGGGCATTGTGGAGATGAAGGGGGCATTGTGAAGGGGAATTGTGGAGATGAAGGGAGCATTGTGGAAGGGGCAATGTGGAGCTAAATATGTGGGCGGGGGCAGGGGATTGTGGCAAGGTCAGGGGGGCAGGGGATTGTGTCCAGGTCGGGGGGGGGGCATCAAAATGCACCTTCGCCTGTGTATACAAAAATCCTTGCACCGGCCCTGCTGGGTCCTGATTGGTTAGTTGCCATTTGCTTCTCCAACCCCCATTGGCTGGGAATTGGAGTGGTAATTTTGAATTATGTTACCATTGTTTCAATATTTTTTTGGTTCTATTGTCACCATTTCCCTGTCCCATTGTGTGCCCCTACTATGTTGACACAGCCATTCTTTTCATGCCCTGACCCCATTGTCCTATTGTGTGATGTTTTACTATAAAATAACCCTGTGTGCTACAATAAACTGAGTCTGTTCTGGAACTAGAAGTGCATCCTGTCCTTTTGTCACAGAATGGTCTAAAGAGTCTCCTCTTGACCCCCATTCACACGAGCTTTGATTCTCAGAAGACTGGCTTGGCTACCCTCTTGCAGCTGCATCCAGGAGGGAAAAACCTGGAACAACAGCCCAAGACAACACTGCGTCTTGAGAGTCCATTACAGTTACACATATGCGGACCCCTGTTGTAATCAAATCATTCTGAAAACCAATACCTCTTAACCCAGAAATGAAAACAAATTATATTAATTGGCTTAAATAAATAGGAAAGTTTAAGTGTCACAAAAGCAAATGCACATGTTGTACATTTGTTAAATAAGGACCTTCATTTACCTGTACAGTCACAGAGGAGGCTTCAAAGTTTTTCTTACAGTAACACTATCAGTTTAATAGGAATGGGATGTATCCTTTAATTTGCGATTATCTGAATATTAGTTTACTTATTTTGCAGTACTTTTGAAGGTGGGGAACAGATGGTGCTTTATAGGTATATACCTACCTTCAGGTGAATTAGATTTTAATAAATGTGCTAATTTTTATAAATATATTTTGATGGAGACAGACACCCTGATGAAGCATTCAGTGAAGCATGAAATGTGTTAGTGGAAGGATATCTGTTCCATAAGTCTGTATCTGGCTGTCTGCCTTTTTTATGTTTCATAATAAATGCAGTCTTTTTAATAGCCTAACAGAGTAATGCTCATGTTCTTACATGTCTGGATTCGTAAACCCTCGTCCTCTTTGTTTGGATGAATGAAAAGGGATGATCTCCCTGGGCACTGTTTTGACTAAACTATGTACCCATATATAACGCATGTTACCAGAATAGTCTCTGGTAAACCACAGGTTCAAGTATGTTATTTTGGTAACATGCACACATATTCATTAGTATGGCCTTTATATAGAACACAAAAGGTTGAACAATTACAGAGCATACCATCTGCACAATGGGGCAATGGGGGCAAAATTCCCAGTGGATTTTAACCCCTTGAATGCTAGAGATCTCCCAAGCACTCAAGGGGTTAAAGCCCCTTTTAAAGTGGAACTTTCAGATAGTACTAAGTCGCCATGCATTCCTTAAGGTCATGGCGACTAGCTTGGAAATCAAAGTCTTACCTGTAAAAAATAGCACATTCGAAAGAAATCCTTGCAGTTTGGAAACTGACGGGCAGGTTAATGCGGTCTGCTCGCCTGCGCTGTCAGTCCCTTCCTGTTACCATGTGGTCACTGCAGTGCTACTCAAAGGAGACCATGACAAGATGTCTGCGCTGTCGCCTGGGTTCCAGTCTTCAGACGGCAAAGATTTCTTTAGAATGTGCTATTTTTTAAAGGTAAGACTTTGATTTCCAAGCTAGTCGCCATGAGCTTAATGAATTCATGGTGACTTAGTACTATCTATAAGTTCCGCATTAACTCAAAATGAAAATGTATCTGTCCCAATGGTGCACTTGTGTTGCCCCAGAATTGCGCATCTTTTGCTTTATGCATAAGCCCCTGTATGTACTATACAAAGTTTGAGTTGTACATGAAGTTTATAAAATTACATGCCATAGTATAAGTTTAAATGGGACATCAATGCAAAAATCCGATTTTCAGATGATCAAATCTTTTGAACAAAATTAAGCTGTAAATTGGCAATTTATGAGTCACTGCTAGTCCCCACAAATTTGGTACACATCTGTTAGGTAGAACAAAAATGGGAAGACTAGAATACATTTTAATTTTCCCAATATAACTTTTCAAGCCATCGTAACAACTTAGTCAAAGCTTCAGTTTCCATTCCTGAGATACTTAGTTCCATCTTTGTGCATGCACAGTTCATTCCCACACAGGAAAGACATAATTCAGAATGATGAACAGAACTGATTGACTCATACAGCTCCTAAATGAATAAAAAAGGATTTTAGTCTTACCTGTTAAATCCTTTTCTCTTAGTCCATATAACTCACAGGTACCATGGGGAGGTGACAGCTCTTCCCAGTGGGCTGGAACTATTATAGAAGAAGTGCAGGGGTGGAGCCTACCCCTCCTCCATATCAGGCTACCCTACTAGGCCCCGCCCATTTAGACTTGTGAAAAGCCTACTAAGTGAGCAATAAACCCTCCACGTCCAGCTACAGGAGACCCAGCATGGTCCCTTTCACTGGGTGGGAGACCTCTGAGTTATATGGACTAAGAGAAAAGGATGTAACATGTAAGACTAAAATCCTCTTTTCTCTGAGGTCCAATATAACTCACAGGTACCATGGGAATATACCAACATTGAGCTCCCAGGGTGGGAATAGAAGGAAAGGACCAACGCCGGTCCCCATGGTACCAGAGTTCCCATGGACTATCCAGGACACGGAACAGCCCAAACTAACAAAGTGTCAGTGGACACTGAATAACTGATAACACAGCACACAAGAACAAGAACCAACATGGCTCAACAGGGCTCAAACAGTTAAAGAGAATTAATGCACAGGAAAATAAAGTCCTAGACAGGCAAAACTGCATCCAGGACTTTCCTGCAAAAACTGACACCGAAGCCAGAACATCAACACGGTAATGCTTGGTGAAGGTGTGCACAGAAGACCAAGTGGTCACCTTGCATAGCTGTTCGGCAGAGGCCTGATTCTTGTAGCCCCAGGAGGCCCCAACAGACCTGGTAGAGTGTGCTGTAATGAGGAAGGGAACAGGTTTCCCTCTGAGCTCATAAACCTTGCGGATGGTAGACTTAATCCAGGATGCAATGGTCACCTTGGATGCAGCCATACCAGCCCTGGAACCCTCAGGGATGACAAACGATGCATCAGTCTTGCGGACAGACTCAGTATGGTGCACAGAACATAAGGCAGATATAGGGCTAGATTTAAAGGTTCACGTTAAACCAGCTGCTAAGCAAAAAAGGCACATCGGCTGCAAATAACACATGATTGACGGCGGATTTAAAAGTAAGTGTACGAGAATAGCTAACGAGCATAGGCACAACAAAAACACTTAACACAAAAACCTGTGTCAACCCTGTTTTCGCATCACTGTGCGTCCCAAACACCTATTAGAACACAACTTAAGTCAAAATGTAACATTACGGCTGGTGTTGCCTAGCAACCCTGATAGATGCACAAACAAAATTCAAACCTACAGCCAATCCCAAGGCCTCACACCTGAGGTAAAAGGAGTTTTTTGGAGTTTGGAGAGAGGTGCACTAATTCCACACATATCACACTTTTGCACATATTACATACATCCGTACAAACACATACACATACATACACACAGTCTTTTTTTCATAACACTTTACACATTTTTTAAACTTTATTTTTACAGTGTGAATCTGTGAGTGAAAGATTGTGACAGAGAGTGAGTGGGATTGAGTGTGTCTGTGAGGGCCTGTGGGAGTGCCTGGGTGTGAGTGGGTGAGTGATGGCTAGGAGAGGAGGACAGGAGAGAGGGATGGGGAGACTAGTGGATGAGGAGGAAAGTCAGGAGGGCAGCCCTGGGCAGAGTAGGGATGGGAGAGCAAGATCCGCAGGGCGGAGGGGGACCAGGCCCCGAAGAGCAGGCACATGGAGGCCAGGGACAGAAGCTGCAGTGGGACGAGGGCTAGTTGCTGGGGACCACTACACACAGGTAGGGGCAGCGCAGGCAGGGCACTCTGGTTCTGACTCCTCACAGGCCGCAGCTGAGGAGGAGAGAATCAGGGATCCTCGCTATACGGAGGAAGAGAATAAGGCCCTCGTAGAGGCTGTTTTGGAGAGGGAGAGTGTCCTCTTCCCGAGGGAGAGGGTTCCTGGCCTGGCTGTGAGGAGGAAGACCGCCTGGAACCAAATCTGCAGCCAGGTGAATGCAGTGGAGACCAGATGGACCTACCCTCCTGGATGGCTCCCCAGCATGGCTCCAGGTATGATCCCAGGTGGGGGCCAAGCACATACCAGTGGTCAAGATATGACCTTTGGCCACTGGACTACCAACACCTGGGCCTGATTGGGGAGCCCCAGCACCCTCTACCCAGGGAAGACATCACTCCATCACCTCCACCAGCACAGACATCAGTGGGCAGCTCGGAGTCACTTGATGTGGTGGGCATATACCCATCCTCTGCAGCAGCCACTCCACCAGCTGCCACAGCAGCAGCAGCCAAAGCAGAAATAGCAGCAGCAGCAGCCACAGCAACAGCAGCCACAGCGGAAACAGCAGAAGCAGCCACAGCAGAAACAGCAGCAGCAACCACAGCAGCCACAGCAGCAGCACAGGACTCAGCAGCACAGGACTCAGCAGCAGCATCCACAGCAGCAGAGGACCCAGTACAAGTTGCTGTGAACATCATGTCAAACATTGCATCACCAGCACAAACACTTGAAACACCAAGGGGCGAGCTTCATAGAAGTGTTGTCAAGACATAAGTCCAGTCACATGGAAAATCTTTAGTTCAAGGATGGATCATGCTATGGATGCCTGTGGGACAAGAGGACAGGATTTGGATCAGCACCCTCAAACTGATCATCATGCAACAACTTTCTAATTCCCTCAATCTTTTTTGTTACAGTTGAGTACACAAACCATTGCTTTGTAATGTGTTGTGTACTCGTCTGTAACCCATTATGTCGAGAACTAAGGAAATGTGAAACAGCCCTAGGGATATGTGCCCCTGACATGAATACACACATCAACAAATATGTTCTGAGAGCTCCATGAAACTAATCAATTTGGGCTGCCACTGTGAGAGTGACAGTGGCAGCCCAATTTTATTCATTTCATGGAACTATTATGACATATTTGTTGATGTGTGTATTCATGTCAGGGGCACATATCACTGCATGCTCACAGGTCAGTATGGTGTACCTGGAGATCTGATCCATGTTTCATGACCTCTATGTTGTGTAACAATACCACTGTAGATTCATCCCCCTGCTGCTCTTCTCAGCTCCAGCAAAGTACAGGTCCCATGTTGACTCCTATGGCCCTTTAACCCCTGATGTGACAGAGTGTTATCCAATGCATTGCAATTTCGCTACAAGGGTACCATGGTTGCTCTGGCTATGATCATGGCAAATCACGTTAGTTGCTGTCAGTCAAGACCTGGAAGATGCTGAACATGGAGGATGTGTTGTACCTTGGTTCTCCTGGGGGTGTGCATGGTATCCTTGAGGTATCAATATCAATGTAGAGAAGGGAATGGAAGATGGTCTTGGAATCCTCATACACAATATGCCACGTCCATGGTATGGATGATGTTTGGGGCTATACTGCTGCCAGTGCAGTGCTGTGTAAGTGATCCTGTGGGGTGAAACAGTACATCATGTGCGGTGTGGTTAGTGTGTTGGCACCAATTCACAGGACTGATGGAGGACTTGCATGGATTGTTTGAATGCCTGTGTTATACTCACAGCTAAAGAGGTCCGTGATGAGCCTGTCTCTGATCTGGGCTCCTCTCAGGGTCTCCTCAACATGGCCGATGTCCATGGGCACTTCAGGTGGGGGGGCCTGGATATGATCTACCAGCCTGGTGTCCACTACGATGTTGTGCAGTATTGCACATGCCATTATGATTTCACACACTTTTCCTGGGGCATACTGCAGTGCTCACTCCGAGTGGTCCAGACATCAGAATCAAGACTTAAGGGAGCCAAAGGTCTGCTCAATGGCATTCCGAGTTCTACCATGAGCCTAATTGTATCTTTCCTGGGCATCTGTTTGCGGATTGGCAACCAGGGTCAGTAGCTAGGATTTGCAGCCATAGCCAGTATCACCTGTGGAATGTGAGTGACATGGTGAGACAGGGAGCACGTTGTGTGAATGATGTTTTGTGTGGTGGACGTACTAGCTGTGAGTCAGGAGCATGGTGAGCAGTGTTGTGTGTACACCTGTGGATGTGGTGTGATTTAGTACTGTGAACTCACCCAGAAGCCATCCCCCTGTATAAGTTCCATTCTCGAAGTCTCTATATACTGAGGAGTTTTGTAGAATGTATGAATCATGAGAGCTGCCAGGATATTTTGCACAGACATTCATAATCATCATGTTGCTGTCACACACCATCAGCACCTTCATGGACTGTAAGTTCTTCCTGTTGATGAAGATATGTGCATCATGTGCTGGGGCTTTGATATAGACATGGGTGCAATCTATAGCACCCATGACTCTGGGCATGCCTCCCGTTGCGTAAAAGCCCTGCTTGAGATGTATCCACTCCATTTCGGTGGTGGGGAAATGTATGTAGGTACTGGCCTTGCTTTCGAGGGCTGGCAAGACCTGGGCCAGGACTCTGGAGAATGTGGCCTGTACATGCCGGATGCGTAACCCTCAGTGGACTGGAAGGCGCCACTTGCCATGAAGTGTATGGCACAGAGGAGTTTTTGCAGGCCAGACAGGGCATGGTTGTGGATGTTGATGGGATCCACCTGATCCTTGATGACCTCATACAAGGCAGTGATGCTGTGTGGCCTCAACCTGTAGCGATCAATCACCTCGCCATCGGTTCATTCCAAAGATAGTGACCCTTCGGTGGTATACCCTGGGCCTTGGTGATCGTCTATCCATCCTCCGCTGCTGCAGGGGTCCCTGTGGCAGCTGGGGAACATCCTGTTGCTGTGGAGCAACCTGTTGCTGCAGCTGTGCATCTGCAGGCAGGTGCTGTCCTCCAGGTGGGGATGGGCTCCTGTGTGGCAGTTGAACCAGAGCCTCCTCACTCGCAACAGGTGAAGGCTGTGGATCAGGTGTGCCTGGGGTTTGCTGGTGTTCCGTAGCTCTCGCCATTGTGCGCCTTCTCCGCAGTCTTCTCATCAATAAGTATTCCAACATACTTATTGTTCTCTCTCTATCTCTCTCTATCTGCCTCTATCTCTTTCTCTCTCTCTACCTCTCCCTGAGTGGAAAACAAGCCACAAGTGAGTGTGGTGAGCTGTCCCTTTAAGTACCTCATAGGGCGTTTTGTAGGTGTGGTGATGAGGTGAGTGATGACCAATAGGAAGGTGTTTGTTGTCCAGGTAAGTGTTTGCAGGTGTGTCTGTGTTTTAAAATGTGGTGTGTTCTGATTGCTGTGTCTCTGTCAGTTGCGGGTGTGAAGTTGTGGGGTGCAGGTTGTGTCTAGATCGTGTGGTGATGCTGCACAGGTGAGCTCATTTCGTATTGGCAGGTGTCCGTGTTGTGTGATAACCTGCATTGTTCAATGCCATGATGTGTTGGTGTTTTTTTTGGAGGTCCTTGTCCCTGTGGTGTTGCTTGTTGTTGTGTGTGACAGTGTCTGTCCATGTTTTTGTATTATTTTGGCATTGCACGGGTTAATTTTTCCATTTACATGATTGTGTGGTAAGCATTTTGTCTGTTTTCCTATGTAACAGGTGTTTTTTTTTTTGACCGTTAAGTCTCTAACGGCTAAGAAATGCGGGTCTTAACTTTTGTCCATTAAGTGTATCCTTTTTTCAGCCGTTAACAGTGCCTCAAGCCTTTAAATGTCTCTAGGGAATCTTGTTCCATGTGTCTCAATGCACATAAGTGTAGCGGCCGTAAGGATTATCAGACTGCAGTTAGCTGTTCTTTAGACGCACCTGGTAATGTTTTTTTTGCTAACGGCTGCCTTTAAATCTACCCCTTAGGGTCAGGACAAAAGGAAGGCATTACAATCTCCTGATTGATATGGAACTCAGAGACCACCTTAGGAAGAAATTTCTGGGAGGTACGAAGAATAGCCTTATCCTTGTGGTTTGCAGGACAAAGCCTACAGTTCAGCCACTCTGCAGCAGAGACCATAGCCAAAAAAAAGGCCATCTTCCACGTCAGAAGACATAGAGGAATGGTAGCCAAAGACTCAATGGGAGGCTGCTGCAAGACTCCCAAAACCAAATTAAGGTCCCACTGGGGAGTGGGAGCCTTAAAGGCAAGGAAAGCATGAGCGACACCCTGAAACAAAACTTTGACATCTAGAAAGATGGCAATGTGTCTCTGGTAAAAGACAGAGAGAGCTGAGGTCTGCATCTTCAGGAAACTAAGGCTGAGGCCCTTGTTCACGCCATCCTGTAAGAATGACAGGATTGCTGGCAGATCAAACTCCTGTGAGGACAGATCCCTGTCCACAGACCATAAATGGAAAATGGACCAAACTCTGTGGTAGGGCTTAGAGGAGACCAACTTCCTAGCCTGGATCATGGTGGAGATCACCTCAAGAGAAAAGCCTTTCCTCCTTAGGACTGAGGCTTCAACAGCCATTCCATCAAAGTCAGATGCTCCACGTCCTCTCTCCAGAGGTTACCATGAAGGAGGAGAGCTTGTCAGAGTGGCAGTAGAAATGGATCTTGAGCAGACAAGGTCACTATTTCTGGGAATCAGGGCTTCCTGGTCCTGTAAGGGGCTATTATGATGACTGCCACGGCATCCATCCGAATCTTCCTCAGCACCCTGAAGATGAGAGGAAAGGGATGAAATATGTAGTATAGATGAAACCGCTATGGAATGGAAAGAGCATCTGCTGCAAATGCCAGAGGATCCCTCCATCATGAGCAGAACATCGGAACCTTCCTGTTGTTCCTGGACCCCATCAGGTCTATCCAAGGGAGACCCCACTTCTGCACTAACAGGTTGAAAACCTCCGGGTGGAGTTCCCACTCCCCCAGATCCACCACCCAGGTTCCCAAAACTAGTGGCCTTGTCTGTTCGAGATCCATTTCCTCTGCCACTAAGACTGGATCTCCTCCTTCAGGGTTGCCTCTGGATAGTCTGCCAGAATAAACTGCCAGAATGTTTTCTACCCCTGAAATGTGCACGGCGGAAATGGCCGGAACGTGTTCTTTCATCCAGGCCAAAATAGCCTTGACCTCAGACGAAGCAAAAGCACTTCTTGTGCCTCCTTGCTTGTTGATGTATGCCACGGCCATGTCATTGTCTGACTGGATGCGGATTGGATAGCCCCTCAGTAGGGAGGACCAGGATACCAGAGCATGATGAATTGCTCTGAGTTCCAGGACATTGATGTGCTGGAGGGTATCCTCCACAGTCCACTTGCCCTGAACCCCCAGGTGACCCAGGAGAGCTTCCCAGCCATCGAGGCGGGACGAAAAAGATGCTGCTTCCTCGCCATGTTAGGACGTCTGGAGACCTGAGGTAACAGAGTGCTCATGCCCACAGTGGCCTCACTGATGACTTGCTTCAGTTCAGGCCCAAAGAGAGATGTGCCCTGAAAGGGGATAGAAATCAGTGATGTCTTAGAAGAAAGGTCAGCAGACCAAATCTTGAGCCAGAAGGTGCATCTAGCAGCGTCTAGCAGCAACAGAAAAGGCAGAAGCCTTTGCCACAAGTCTGACCACATCAAAAAGAGTGTCAGTAACAGATGTCTGAGTCTCAGACATGTTGGACAGTGTTAGTAAGTTGTTCACCCCAGATACCAATGGCTCTAGTGACCCAAACAGAAGCCAAGGTAAGCCTCATGGCAGCACCTATGGCAGCAAAGGTAGACTTCAGAATATCTTCCAGCTTTCTATGAGTGCCATGGCGTTAGCCAGGTGTAGAGCAGTAGACTTGGAAAGTCTAGAAACAGGGGGATCCACCTGCGTCAGAGAAGGCATACAGCTTAGAAAACCACCTGTAAAAGAGAAATGCTCCTGTCTGGCTTTTCCCAAGATAATCTGGTGCAGAGAGGGATTAGGCTGAAACATAATAAGGGACTTCTTGCACCTTTGAAAGACTTCAGAAGAAGTTTGGCTCTCAACAGGATTAACGGGAATATATTGGGTAGTTAAAACCGCCTTAATGAGACCCTCAGCAGAGGGCTCAGGGTCAGCCTCAAAGGGGTCAACATATGCATGTGAAGAAGCTCCTTCTTCACGCTCCCTTTCCTCCAAATCAGCCTCAAAAGAATCCTCCTCAGAAGAATCTGAAAAGTCAGGAATGCCAGGGGCCTTAGGGGCCACAAACCTGAACGAGGTGGGGGGTTTCCAAGATTGGAGGACCCCTTGGAGGGAAAGAGGAAACCATACCATAGAGGACTTTAAGTCCTTGACCCAAAGTTCCAGGCTGGAGGGCCCAGGTTGAGTGGTAGGAGCCACAGCGCAGGAGGGGCATAAGTGTCCTGAGTACTCTCTAAATAGCCCTATTTGGCATGAGGAGCAGTAAGCAAGGGGGTTCAAAGATGCCCCTGAGTCCTTAGCCTTAGGTCTAGCCCCATGTCACTTTGGATCCAACATCCTAACAGGAGAAGTGTCTAAACAGTAAAAAGGACCCCAAATACTGTCACCCAGATTAATAAATCACCTCTGAAAGCCCAAAAGAGTACTTATCTGGCAGACAAAGAGAGAAAGAAACTGGCGTCCAAAATCAAAGCCAGTCAGAGAAAAGCCCATGAAACGGGCATTCTGGAAATCATAGTTTCTCTAAGTACTGTTACCTAGAAATGCCAGAACCCTAACTTGCAGGGGTTCAGGGACCCCCAAGACACTGAGGATGTGAACTGGAATGCAGAGCAAGGGGAGACAAGAAGAATGAGCCCTCTCTCAACTCTGTAAGTGTAATGGTTGCAGAGATTTGTCCTAAAGCAGTCTATAGAAGTCTACAGAGAAAGTGCAGCCTGATGGTAAAGGCGTGGAATTATAAAAAAAAAATAATAATTTTTTCAAAGGTACATAAAAGCACCCAAAAAACACAACAGAACATGTAGGGACTAATAAAAACGTAGAATTCTTAAAGTATACGTCAAAATAAACCCCAGATCTCAGTGAAACCAGCAAGGAAGGGGTTAAGTACCAAAAAAGCAGCCAACCAAGCTCCAATGACCCAGGAATCAAACAAATAAATTACCCAACATGAATGCAGTACTTATAAGGAACTCCAAAAGGACCCCTGTGCAGAGGAGAACAGTGGGACAGGTGGACCATGGCGCTCAAAGGATGGCTCAACTTTTTTGCAGGTCTTCTTTCTTCAGATTACCATTGAGGAGAAAGGAGCCTCAGAGAGACCCCTTTAGGAGAGAGAGACATGGGTTGCATGATTCTCTCCCAGGGCTACAAAGGGCCCACCACAGCTGGGAAATCCTCCAGGGGAAGCCAGTAATGGTAATCAGCCTAATGGTTGAATCTGGACATCCCATATCTAACACAAAAACAATAAAAGTACTAAAAACTAAGCAGAAATGTTCTCAACCATCTATACTCTTGGAACAAGTCTATCTGGGCGGGGCCTAGTAGGGTAACCTGATATGGAGGAGGGGAGGCTCCACCCCTACACCACTTCTAGAATTGTTCCAGCCCACTGGGAGGAGCTGTCGCCTCCCCATGGTACCTGTGAGTTATATTGGATGACAGAGAAAGTGTACTTTAAATTGATCAAGAATCATTTGGGCTTCATAGTAACATAGTAGCATAGTAACATAGTAATTTAGGTTGAAAAAAGACTTGCGTCCATCTAGTTCAACCCTTTTCCAATTCCTGTTTACCATCGTTGATCCAAAAGAAGGCAACCCCCCCCCCCCCAATATAGCATTTTCAAATTCTGCCTTGAATGGGGGGGGGGGAATTCCTTCTTGATTCCAAATGGCAATCATATTTCTCCTTGGATCAACAAGCCCTAACTAAATATTAATCCCAATCTATGAAATCATTAAAAAATAAAAAACATAACTCTCAAGCAGTAAGATTACAAGCAAACACACATTATGTATTTTAATTGATCAAATGTTGATCAAATTGTGGTCAGGAATTCAAAGTACCCTGTTTGAATCTGGAATCTTGTTCCTTGGACCTCAAAATAATGTATTGAATGCATTTTCACACATTCTAGGATGCAAAGGTCATAAGTGTTATCTAATCCGAAGAAGAGTCGTCACAGGGGCTCATGGCTTCAGGCCACATAGAGTCAGTCCTTTATATCACAAAAAGCTGGCTTTAATAGATACACAGAAGAAACAAACATGCTGCTCCAGTAAAAACCCAGCACTTACTCTGCATGCGAAATTGCCCCTTTAAGGTGGCATGCCATTTAGTGTTCTGCCTAAAGCTCCTCTGTGCATGCATTCAGTACAAAATCTCATGCTCAGGTTTCCCCCTGAGAATGAGAAAACCACAGAGTAGGGCTGCTACCTTGCCAATACTTCCCTATCCTCTTTACATTAGGGAACAAAGCAACACACCTCTGGAAAATAACAGAAAAAGCTGAGATCTGTACCTTAATAGAACCATCTTGAAAAAAGGCCAAAACCTCCAGAAGTCTAAAAGGCTGTGGTTGTGAACCAGAGCTGGCACATCATATTAGAAATGGCAGTGTCTGAAAACCCCTTTTTCTTAAAGATGCTGACTTTCAACCGTCAAAGCCAGCTTCTCAACCTAAGGGTGGCACACCAGGCCCTGGGTCCAGATGTCCAATTGTAATTCCTGTGTCTGAAATTTAGCAAATGGAATTCCCTCCAGAATAGAAACTACGTAACCCAGTACTGTCATGTATTCCTGCACTGTAACAGACAGCCAGGATATTATTTGAGATACCTAAAGGGACAAGGACTGAATCTTGTCCTCTGGAAGAAACAACATCCCTTGGAGGGTATTGAACCTCATGACAAGAAACTGGGAAGGAACCAATGAAAATTTCTTGAAGCTGAGCAACCAGCCTTGCTGCTCCAGAATAGAGACACAATCCTGAATCTGTGAGTGTGAAGTCACCTCCTAAGGAGTCTTTAGTAAAATTTTGCCTTTATAAGGGGTCATGGAGATCCCTTGAGCACAGATGTGAGTGCCAAAGTGGACAAGATCTTTGTGAAGATCCTCAGGCAGATGCCAGACCAAAAGAGAGAGTATTAAACTGAAAATAACTGAAAAAGCAGAAATTGCTGATGATCTGGATGAATCGGAACATGTAGGTAAGTGTCCTTGGGGTCTGGGGGGGGGTAAGGAACTCCCCAGGACACACATTCACAATGACATAGTGCAAATACTCCATTTTGAACTAATGAGCTAGCACATATTGGTTGGGGTATTTTAAGTTCAGAATATCAGCCTCCTTCTTTTTTGGGAACAATGAAAAGGTTTCAGTAGAACTGGATGAAGCACTCTTGCGATGGAATGGGGATCAACACCTGCTTTTCTAGCAGGGAGTATACTGCGTTGAGAAACAGATGTCCCCAAACCAGATCCTGAGGGACTCTGGACAAAAAGAAATGTTGAGGAGGAAGGAATTTTAAAACTATGTGTTACCAGCAAAACCCACTGATTTATCACAGAAGTCATCCTCGCACCTTGAAAAACACAGAGGCAGCCTGGAATGGGCAGAGACAGAACAGGACCCCACAAGTCATGCAAAAGTAATTTTGTCAGCATTAGGCTTCTGAACTATTGTCTTGTCTGCTTAAGCCTGTTTGGGCTTTGGGGTAGGGTGCACTTGGGAAGCCTGAGGGGGTTGAACCATGGGTACCCCATACTGGCAGGGGTAATGAAAACTACACATATTCTTAGGGAAAAAGGCACACTTTGGAGGGATCTGAGGCAACAACATTCCTCTTGTTCTGGTAGCATGATTAATGACCTTGTCTAGGTCAGGTCCAGACAATTGTTTGCTTACAAAGGGGAGAGACACTAAGGACGACTTGGAAGCTTGGTTGGCCGACCAATTCTTGAGCCACAGAATGTGACACTTAGCTACTAAAAAGGCAGAGGCTTTGCCAGAAAACCTGATGTTCTGTAAGGTACTTCTGTAAGGTATGCATGAAGTGAGAGCCACAGTGTAAGACAGACACAGGGTACCAGAATGCTCCCTAAGAAGCAATGGGTTAGAGGAAATTCCAGAATCTTTGGCTTTAGATTTGCCCATGTCTCTCTTGGGTCTGACTTGCATGGGAGACCCCCCTAAAAGAGGATAAAAGTAGTCTAGATAGATGAAAAGTAAAAGTACTCAGAAATATATATAAGTATTTATCTTACTGCAGGGGGTTAAAATGACAGGAAGGAGAGAGAGAGAGAGAATTCTCTGTATAGTATGTGCAATCACAAGGAAAAATGGCTACTGAATGCCCACCCCTTTCCACCCTAGAAAACACAGGAAACAGGGGATTCTGGGGGCTGCAGTTTTGAAATGCATGAAAAGCATACAGTGGCTCTCGAGCTATTCAGTATTTAATATGAGCCCACTCTGATCCATGAGAGACGAATGGGGGCAGAGATATGTCCCATACAAGCACAGTGTGTGAAACAAAGATGGCCATGCATGGGCACAGATCTTAAAGGAGCCACACCAAAATGTCAGTCAATTATAAGGAAGCATAAAAATTAAATCGGAAAAGGAATACAAAGTGAGCAAATCAATAGGAAAGCTCAGTGGAGTGAAGCATGTGTCTCCATAGGGAGGAAGAATGTCCCCAAACATGTTAAACAGACATAAGAAACAGAAGGGGTTAATAACCTTTACAGTAAAAACAGTCTCAGTATAAACACACACACACACACACACACACACACACACTGTATAATAGAACAAGAGAATAGAATGCATTAGAGGCCAAAACACCACAGTCTAGTGGGTGTCAGTATAGGGTGTCATAAAGCAGGACCATAGCACTCAAGCTGTTAACTCATCTGCAGCTTCAATCTTCAGGCTCCCATTGAAGTATACAGAAGAGCTTCATAGAAATTCAACAGTGAGTTAAAAACTCTGAGTTTCAAAAAACAACAAGAAACATGGAAGTGCCAATCGTGCAATAATGTTATTAAAATTTGGACCAATCTGTAAAGCTTATGATCATATACTCACAGTGAGTTGTTGCCAGATGCTTTATATCAAGTATACTGGCTCACTTGCATACTGAGGATTAACCCGTTTCCGTTCGGGTACACAGCTCGTCGACAGAATTCACTGGCGTAGACTCAAACTATCCAATACTTAAATACAATTTATTTAACTGAGACTACCAGTTGGCTTCGGCCTAGTTTCCAGTAGACATGGTTGGCCTGTCAGCAGGCTCTTATTTCTGATAGAGTCACTAGCCTCTCCACTCACCCTCTTCTTATATTCACCTTTTGCCTATTGTTTGTTATCCTAATAAAGGTGATTTTAACTATACCGTCTGACTCCTTGTCTTGCTTGAGAACCGTAACAGTACGTAAGGGTCATGACTATTGACAGTGATAGTGATTCACCTTTTCAGGAATTATTGGACAGGATGCAGGTCCAAGAGCAACGTATTGATCATTTGTCATTGGCTTTGCAGACCTTGCTTAGCCGTACCGCTCTCTTAGAACGCTCTAACCAAGAACCTGTGGACAACCCAGCTCCTTCCTTGGCACCGGCAGTTCCTACCTTCTCTGATGCAGGATTGGTCAGAGTGTTGTCTGGATCCGCTCCACTCCCACAGCGTTACAGTGGGAAGCCTGAGCTTTGTCGCGGATTTCTTAACAAATTGGGTATTTACCTTGAAATTATTCCGTATTTCTTCCCTAGTGAGCGCAGTGGGGTTGGCCTAATGATTTCACTCCTTTCTGGCAAGGCTTTGGCTTGGACAAATATTTTATGGGAGACAACAGACTAATAATATTTAACTTTAGTGAATTTGTGGCCTCCTTCAAACGTGTCTTTGATGTGACAGGTCGCGCGACCTCGGCTTCCAAACATTTAATGACCATCCACCAGGGCAGTCGAACTGTGGCGAGTATGCTATTGAGGTCCGTACCCTGGCAGCCGAGGTGGGTTGGAAAAATTAGGCTCTTGTAGATGCCTTTTCCCAAGGGCTTTGTGACTGTGTGAAGGATGAGATTGCTGCCCGTGAATTACCTAAGGGTCTGGATGAGGTGATATCATCCAGATTGGCACTCGGGTCTGGGAGAGACCCTTGTTTAAGGAGCGCCTGCGGAGGCATCCTACCAGAATGTCCTCTCACTTAACTTGCCCACCCAGTTCTCCCTCACCTCCCATGTCTCCTGGTTCCAACTCTGGAGGTGGTGAACCGATGCAGGTTGGGGCCACCCGGCTCTCTGTGGAGGAGAGGGCCTTTCAGAGGAGGGGGGGGGGCTATGTCTCTCTGTGGGAGACCTGGACACTTATTGAAGTCTTGCCTGGTACGTCCGGGAAAACGCTCACACCTAAGATCCTGTCGGGGACAGATCATAGATGGCATCTCTCAGTCCCCTGAGGCCATGCTGGATAAACCCATGTTTGAGGTGGTTCTTACTTGGGCCAATGAGTGTATCTCGGTTTCAGCATTAATAGACTCTGGTGTGGCTGGTTATTTTATGGACGCCGCTTTTGCTGAGCAAAATGGTATTCCCTTATAGTCACATGCCTCTCCCTTGGCTGTTGAGGCCATTGATGGCAGACCCTTGCTGCCATCACACATTACTCATGAGACGTCTCTGTTAGCCCTGAAAGTGAGAGCCCTCCATAAAGAAACCATGAATTTCCAGGTTATCAACTCTCCTCATTATGCCATCGTCCTAGGGTTTCCTTAGTTGTAGGCACATAACCTTATGATTGATTGGAGTACTTGTGAGATACTGTCTTGGAGTCTACACTGCGATGAGTCCTGTCTATCACTCCCCATTAGACTGGCGTTTTCTGAGTCTGCTGGCCTTCCGGACGCCTATTCTCAGTTCATTGATGTGTTTAATAAAGTCCAGGCCGGAGCATTACTTCCTCATAGGCCTTATGATTGTTCAATAGACTTACTACCTTGTACTACCCCTCCCAGGAGCCATGTATACCCTCTGTCTGTGGAGGAAAACAAGTCTATGGAGGACTATGTTGCTGATGCTCTGGAGAGGGCCATCATTCGTAAATCCACATCCCCTGATGGTGCTGGATTTTTGTTGACAAAAAGAAAGACAGAGAGTTGCATCCATGTATTGATTACCGTGGCTTAAACAAATTAATGGTTAAGAACGCTTATCCGATACCACTGATTATGGAACTATTTGACCGTCCAAAAATTTCCAACATTTTCACTAAACTTGACTTAAGAGCGGCCTACAATCTGTTCAGAATAAAGGAGGGCCACGAATGGAAGACAGCATTTAACACCCGGAGCAGGCATTATGAATATCTTGTCATGCCCTTTGGTCTTTGCAATGCGCCTAATGTCTTCCAGGAATTTATCAATGATGTACCGAGAGACCTATTGCAAAGTTGTGTTGTGGTCTATCTGGATGACATCCTCATTCACTCTCCTAAGTTGAAGACTCATCATTCGGATGTATCCAGAGTCCCAAGTTTGTTAAAAGAAAACAACTTGTTTTGCAAGTTAGAGAAATGTGAATTTCACAAGCCCCAGGTTACCTTTCTGGGCTCCATCATTTCCTCTTCTGGGTTGGCCATGGACCCCCAGAAACTGTCCGCTGTGCTGCAATGGCCTCGTTCTGAGGGACTCAAATCTATTCAAAGATACCTGGGCTGCGTTAATTATTACCGAAGGCTTATTAAGAATTTCTATGCTGTCTATTGTCAAACCTATCACTGATATGACCCATAAGGGTGCTAAGGTTTCAGAATGGTCCCCCAAGGCAGCATTTTGTGCATCCCAATCCCACCCTGCCCTTCACACTGGAGGTTGACGCGTTTGAGATTGGAGTAGGCGCCCTCCTTTCTCAAAGTTCGGCTCCAGGATAGGCCTTATGCCCTTGTGGGTATTTTTCGAAGAAACTATCTAAGGCAGTGACGGTATACCAGATTGGGGACAGAGAATTATTGGCTATTATATTGGCACTGAAAGAATGGCAACACATCCTGGAAGGTACTAGTTGTCCTGTCTCGATTCTTACTGATCATAAGAATCTCACTTACTTGTCTGAGGCTAAACACCTGCCGCCCCGCCAAGCTAGATGGGCGTTGTTCTTATCAATGTTCAATTTTGTGGTTTCATACCTTCCGGGCTCTAACAATTTGAAGGCAGATGCCCTATCACACCAATTTTGTAAGCTATCCAAGGAGGAGATCCCTCCCACACCGATTATTCCGGCTGATCGAATTCTGGCCATGATATGTATATGTATTACTTCTCCATTGGGAGAACAAATATTGGCCGCTCAGACATCCGCACCGGCAGAGACACCCAGCGGGAAATGCTTTGTCTCCGCTCATATGCACATAAAACTGCTTGAGACTTACCATTCCTCCAAAATCGCTGGCCAAATTAGGCAAGACCAATTGATTTGGTCCTTGTCTAGACTGTCCTGTTGGCTGAGCCTTCAATCTGATTGCGCTGCTTTTACCGCACCATGCACCATGTGCTCAAAATAAATTGCCTCGACACTTGCCTGTCGGTCTTCTTCAACCAATGGCCAATGGAGGACGACCGTGGTCCCATCTGTCCATAGATTTTATGGTTGATATCCCGGCATCCTCTGGTTTCACAGTAATCCTAATGATCGTAGACAAATTTTCTAAGATGGCTCATTTTGTACCACTCAAAGGCCTACCTGCGTAGGAATTGGCAGTGGTTTTCGCTAAAGATGTCTTTCGACTCCATGGCATACCTAGGGTTATTGTTTCAGATAGAGGTAGCCAGTTTATGTCTCGGTCCTGGAGATGCTTTTGTGCTCAAATGGGGATTCAGTTAGCATTCTCCTCCGCCTACCAACCACAGTCGAATGGTGCGGCTGAACGGTCCAACCAAGCCCTAGAACAGTTTCTCCGTTGTTATATCTCTGACCATCATGATAATTGGGCTACCCTGTTACCTTGAGCAGAGTTTGCCTGGAATTGTGCCATGAACTCTTCCTCACAGAGTTGTCCGTTCATGATTAATTATGGGTTTCAGCCCTCTGTTCTTCCTAAGGTCTTTCAGGCACAGGAGATTCTAGCTCTTGATGAGCATTTGAGGGCGCTCCGTTCCTCTTGGGTTCGGGTACAGCATACCCTATGTGGTTCCGTGCAGCAGCAGAAAAGGCAGGCTGACCATAGACGTTTGCAGGCACCTACCTTCCAGATGGGAGAAAGGGTGTGGCTGTCAGCCCGAAATCTGAACCTCCAGGTGCCGTGTAAGAAGCTGGCTCCTTGATTTGTTGGTCCCCTCCGTGTGTTTCGCAAAATTAACTCTGTGGTGTATGCTTTGGAACTTCCCGCTTCTATGCGCATCCACAACGTGTTCCACATTTCCATGCTCAAACCTCTGGTTTGTAACCGATATACCACCAGGACGGTTTGGCCAGCTGCGGTGAAGGTTGGCAATCACGAAAAATTTGTGGTACAGAGCATTCTGGATTCCAGATGGGTCAGGGGGCATCTTCAGTATTTAATTCACTGGAATGGTTATGGTCTAGAGGAGCAATCCTGGATACCTGCCAATGATGTTCACGCTCCTGTGATGGTGCGCAGATTTCATGCTCAATTTCCTATGAAGCCCTGAATCTGTCCGCAGAGGAAGGGCCCTTGAGGGGGGTTACTGTCACAGTGCCTTACCTCGGCCTGCCCCATTCGGCCGGGAACAGGGTTCTGGACTGATGCTCCAGCGTCACTAGCTGCATCCCTCTTACCTGAGGCCTGGTCACATATGTTTCTTGTTACTGGCATCATGAATCAGGCACTTGCCTGGATGCCTGTTATACTCCCAGTCTGGGGGACCATATTGATCCCGCCTTCGCCTACTCCTTTATAAACCTCCCTGGGCCTGTGTATCATTACCCTTACGTTGGTGTTCAGTGTAGTTCTATTTCCTGTTGCTCCTGTATCCTGTGTATGACCCAGCTTGCCTGATTATCCATTCTGGTACTGATCTGTGGCTCTGTCTGACCATTCTACCTGTGCGCTCCTTTGGGTTTAGACATCCAATCTGGTGCAGACCTGTGGCACTGGCTGACTACCCACTCTGTGTATGATCCTGGCTTGTCTGACTATCCAACCTGGTGCTGACCTGGGGCTCTGTCCAACTATCCTCCCAGTGTTCCTACTATTATTGGACATCCTATCTGGTGCAGACCTGTGGCTCTCGCTGACTAACCACTCCGTGTATGAACCAGGCTTGTCTGACTATCCTAGCTGGTGCTGACCTATGGCTCTGTCTGTTCACTCCGCTGTGTGGCTCCGTTCCCCACAGACATCCATCCTGGTGCAGACCTGGGGCTCTGGCAGACTTTGACCTTACTGACTGCAGGCGTGAGTCAGTAGTCTCCATTGTTGCCATTCTTATTGGAGACGGGCTCTTCCTTATTGACTGCAGGCTTGAGTCAGTAGTCTCCATTGTTGCCATCCGTAGTGGAGACTAGCTCTTCCTTACTGACTGCAGGCATGAGTCAGTAGTCTCCCTTGTTGCTACATTACAGGAGACTGTAGGTTCTTTGTGTGTTCCACCTACTACCCTGAGACTACCAGTTGGCTTCGGCCTAGTCTCCAATAGAAGTGGTTGACCCGTCGGCAGGCTCCTATTTCTGATAGAGTCACTAGCCTCTCCACTCACCCTCTGCTTATAGTATATTCTCCTTTGCCTATTGTTTGTTATCCTAATAAAGGTGATTTTATTTATACCGTTGGACTCCTTGTCTTGCTTGAGAACCGTAACAATAACCTGATGTAACAATTAAAAAATAGAAAAAGACAAGATGTAATTGTTAGGTTTTCTTTGATAAAGCGCCGTTTGTTTAGCTGCGAAACGCATAAGCGTTAACTACCTGTTTACTTTTATAATTTTAAATAAATTGTATTTAAGTATTGGATACTTTGAGCCTCCACCAGTGAATTCCGTCTACGAGCTGTGTACCCAAATGGAGACGGGTTAATCCTCCATATGCAAGTGATCCATTATACTTAATATCAAGCATCTGGCAACAACTCAGTGTGAGTATATGATAATAAGCTTTACAAATTGGTCCAAATTTTGATAACATTCTTGCACCATTGGCTCTCCCATGTTTCTTGTTTTTTTGAATTTTCTGTGCTACTTGGGAGAGCGAGTGAGTGGTTGAGCAGCCGATAAGAATACTGGTACTGGAGACAGTCTATTACTCCAGAAGCTTTGAATTTGGATTAGGCGTACGACTTCTCCAACACACATATTTTGTGAGTGTTCATCTATATGGTGCTTTTGGTGGTGGCATAATAATCAAGCTGGTTGATATCCACAGGCTAAAGGTCCTAGAAATTAACCTGTGAACTGGGCAATCCATGAGCAAGTTTGCCAATTAATAGAAGCCTGCCTAATCATGCTTTATACAGCCCTATATACTAGGAATTAAAAAATAAAATAAGTCTAAGGGAACAGTGCCCCTTTTGTGGGAGGTCATTTAAAATGGATGTAGGAGGCGGGGATAATGAGGAGGGAAGATGGACTCTCCACCTCAGAGACCTTGTGTTTTGATGTGCTCTACCCTCCAAGGGAGGAGACTTTACCCATCAGTTTATGTGCTCCACACTGGACGACAGAGAAAATTATATTCACATAAAATAACCAGGTGACAGTTACCTTCTAAATTTTAGACTAATAATACCAGGACAAAGTAGCATTTAAATACATTTCATACTGATATTGTCTTAACCCCTTGAATGCTAAAAAGTCCCTCAACACATTGCAAAACAATGTATTAGAGACCTCCCTATAATTCATGGGGTTGAAAGGTTTGACTTTTATGGTTCTGGATTTAATTTAAAGTATAGTCTTCAGTGACAACAAACATTTTGTGAGCTAGTGATTTATTCTATAGACTCATGTTTTTGTATTTATGTTTTCAGCCTGTCTTTGAGTAGCAAAACACAGTAAGCAATATCCATAATGAGAAATTCTATTAATCATCATGGTAATTTTGCTTCATGTTTGAAATTGTCCATTTTATAAGCTCGTGGATAATCTTCTATAAACATGGGATTCCAGCATGAAAGAAAAATAATTAACTCTTTAAGGACCAGAGGACTGTGTAATGCAATGCTTCATACTGTGTTGCACACCCCACTGGTCCTTAACCCCTTAAGGACCAGCGGTCCTGGGGTGTGTTGTCATTTAAGGACCACATAGGGAAGTTTGACGTGCCAGCAAAAGTGACTGATCACGTGTGCCGGTACGCTGAATGGGGACTGATAGTGACCTCTCCGGTCTTGGAGCGGTCAATTTCAGTCCCTGCTACTACTCACAGCAGAAGCGCTGTGAGTAAAAAAATATGTGACGTGTCAGGACCATCACTGGTCCTTTAGGCAAAAACAACAGTGTCGGTCCTGACACGTCACTCGACCTTAAGGGGTTAATGGGATAGTAATGTTTCACAATAAAAGCAGCTCCAAGTAATCTTCATAGTATTTGGGCCTATCACGGTGCCTGTGTTCCTGCTCTGACGGCGATATTGTTACTTTGCCTAATTTCTATGCTGCTTTCTCATTGGCCTGACATCCTTGCTCCACCCAGGGCTTGCCTTTTTATATCCTATCATATCTATTCTAAGGCGCCCTTTCATGGTGTATCTGAGCCTGACGTTTGATACTGTGTTGCTGTTCGTGTATGACCTGGCCTGCCTGACGACGTTCCTGTGTTCCCTGAGTACTGTTCCGTTACTGACTGATCTGGCTGAGAACCCACTCTGTTACCGACTGATCTAGCTATGAACCCGCTCCGTTGGTGAACTGATCTGGCTGAGAACCCACTCCTTTGCTGAACTGATCTAGCTGAGAACCCGCTCTGTTACCGGCTGATCTGGCTGAGAATCCGCTCCGTCGCTGAACTTATCTGGATGGGAACCGCTTTGTTACCAACGGATCTGGCTAAGAACCCTCTCTGTGCTAGGCTGCCTGGCTTTTGAGCCTTACCTTTGCTCCTGACCAGTCTGTGCTTCCGTTCGTTTGTAAATCAGTCCCGGCTGAGCCATTGTCCCGTTGCCATCCGTGCATGGCTGTGCCTCCTCCGTTGTCCTAACTGGCCAGCATTACATTTGACGGATTCCGGTTGCCTTGTTGGGGTGCGCCGCGTGGTGCTAATCTTATTTTGTCAACCGTAGGCATAGCACTCGTGCTATAGCCACTTCCTCCTACCACCTGTGGCGGTGTGTACACGCAAAGTACCGGTACAGTGCTAGCAAGTGCTGACTGAGTTACTCTGATCTCCCTGTGTCTCTCTCTGCGCTAATTGCTGGGCTCACTCCCTGTGTATCTCTGGGAGTCTCCTGTTAACTAGTTCGGTGCCTAGACCATCTAGGCAATTCTTGTGCTCCTTCATGTTGCAGTGCCTGGGTTAGGGCCAGCACTTGCCTTAGCACGCACTTTCTGGTGTGTGGAGACCCTGAGCTCTATCCCTGTCTAGTGGCCATCGGGCCTAGAGCCAGCATTTGCACTTGTTCCACTGTCCTGTGAGGGGACACCTGTGGCCTTCCAGTGTTCGCCTACGATCTACCCCTAGCGCTCTAGGGTTTACTATTTGTAAGTGGTGGCCTTGGTCACCCTGTGACCCCTGTCCCGTGGTCAGTGTTGCCTCTTTGGGTTCTGTGCCACCCAGGCATCTGGGTCTTGTGCCAATTACCATCTCCAGGACTTCCTGCCATCCTCTATCCTGCTGTCAGCCGGGGTCCAGTAGCCTGATTTCTCCAGGTTCTGTAGAGGAGGGTTGCCTGCCTTTGATACCTCCTGTTCCTGTATTCCATCTCATTCTGTTCACAGTCACTGCCTTATTGACTATATATATATATATATATATATATATATATATGTAGTGTTGTTTCATATTGTGGGCCTGCGGCCTTATTCCTTGTATGCACTTTACTCAATAAAGTTATTTTAACCTTACTTTTCTGTCTGAGTGTTCATCAAAAACAGTACGAAAGGGCCAATGACCTCAGACAAGTCCAGTGAAGGTAGTTTGGTCAATATCCATTGGAGAATGGATATGTATGAGCAACATCTTGATCAACTGTCAGTGGCGGTGCAGACAATGCTGGAGTGGACCGCACACTTGGACAGACCTGTTCCATCCTTGGTGGCCACCCCAGTTCAGGCACCGACAGTCCAAAACTCAATTGTTAATATGCAGTATAAAGGGCTATCTGCTATGGCACCATTACCGTTAACTCCTTAAGGACCCACGACGGTCCTGGACCGTCATGGGTTGTTATCCCCTTAAGGACCCATGACGGACCAGGAGCGTCATGGCTTAAATGATAGCAGCGTGCCCCCGTGCACGCTGCTATAATTAATTCCAGGCTGAGACTGAGCGCTCCGAGACTGGGGCGTTCAGTCTCAGCCCTTCTTGCTTGTGCCAGTTCATGTGATTACTATAGCAGCGATCACATGTACCGGCATAGTGAGAGACAGAGGCAGCACAGAAAGCATGCTGTCTCTGCGTGTCTCTTCTACCTCTGTCTCCCTTGCTATCAAAGTAAGGGAGACAGAAGTAGAGAGGAGACACATAGTGGCAAATGAGAATACAGCAGCTGGGGGTATTAACCCCTTCACTGCTGGTGCCAGAGTCTTGCTAAATACAGGTCAATTTCTGACCTGCAATGATACTTTTTTTTTTTTTTTAAAACACAACACACTTTTTTTTTACAAAAAGATATTTTATTTAAAAAAAATATATTCTCATTAAACAATTTTGAAAGTGTGATTGTTGTGGAGCTATGTAATACACTTATACACACCGCCAAATGTCACGGATAAAAAAGTGTCAAAATAAGGTGGGAAAAGGGACGTGGGGATTTTCACCCAAGGGGGGGACAGTGGACACTTTAAACTGCACATTTTGTAGGTATGACTGACCGGTCATACCTTTCATGCAGTCGCCATAAAAATTTAACCCTTTGTTCCCAATTGATCCCAAGACAAAAAACAAAAATGGTGTTTTTTTTACATTTTTTTACCTTTTTTTTAAATTTTAATAAAGTAAATGGTGGGTTATCCATATAAGTAGGGCATCAAATGAAAGCCCTATTTGTGCTTAAAAAACAGTATATAATTTATGGGGGTGGAATAAAAGCCTAAGAGGGAAAACACTGTTGAACAAAGACATAGTCAAAAAGGTCAGAATTGCTCAGGTCCTTAAGGGAAAACAACCTCAGATTTTCCCAGTCCTTAAATTAAGGTATGATGGGGAACCTACTCTCTGTTGAGGTTTCCTCAACCAGCTGGAAATTTTTCTTGAACTGGCTCCTCAAGCTTTCCCTATGGAGAGAAGCAAGATTGGTTTTATGATCTCGCTGTTGACTGGCAGGGTTCTAGCCTGGGCGAATCCGATTCGGGAGATGGCTAAGCACATTACTACCAATTTTGGTGATTTCGTGAGTGCCTTTCGAAGTGTCTTTGATATCCCTGGGCGCAATATCTCGGCTGCCAAGCAAATTATGAATATCCGACAGGGCAACCGTACAGTTGCGGATTACTCCATTGAATTTCGCACCTTGGCAGCCGAGTTGGGATGGAATGATGAGGCTCTGGTAGTGGCATTTGCTCAAGGCCTAAATGACTGTATTAAAGATGATATTGCAGCCCAGGAATTACCTGAATCTCTGGACAAGTTCATTGAATTTGTTAATCTGATTGACACTCGGATCAGGGAACGAAAACAGAATAGGGACCGCAAACCGAGGTCTCCTACAAGACAGTGGCACAAAAATATTCTCCCACCCTTGCCTCCCTCTCTTCCCACGCCACTGTTCATGTGGAGGTTGACGAACCTATGCAGGTGGGCTTTACTAGACTTACAAAGGAAGAACGGTCATTTCACCATAAGAATGGCCTGTGTCTGTACTGTGGGAAAGGAGTTCATTTGTTGCGCAATTGTTCGCCTCAGCCGGGAAACGCACGCACCTAGGTTTCCTTAGGGGACAGGTCTTAGGTGGTATTCAGCAGTCCCCAGAGGTTGTGCCTTCCAAACCGGTGGTTGATGTGGTCATTTCCTCCTCCGACTTATCCGTTATGGTATCTGCGCTACTAGACTCTGGAGCAGCGGGATATTTTATGGACCAGGAGTAGCGGCATTTGCTCAAGGCCTAAATGACTGTATTAAAGATGATATTGCAGCCCAGGAATTACCTGAATCTCTGGACAAGTTCATTGAATTTGTTAATCTGATTGACACTCGGATCAGGGAACGAACACAGAATAGGGACCGCAAACCGAGGTCTCCTACAAGACAGTGGCACAAAAATATTCTCCCACCCTTACCTCCCTCTCTTCCCACGCCACTGGTCATGTGGAGGTTGACGAACCTATGCAGGTGGGCTTTACTAGACTTACAAAGGAAGAATGGTCATTTCACCATAAGAATGGCCTGTGTCTGTACTGTGGGAAAGGAGTTCATTTGTTGCGCAATTGTCCGCCTCATTCGGGAAACGCACGCACCTAGGTTTCCTTAGGGGACAGGTCTTAGGTGGTATTCAACAGTCCCCAGAGGTTGTGCCTTCCAAACCGGTGGTTGATGTGGTCATTTCCTCCTCCGACTTATCCGTTACGGTATTTGCGCTGCTAGGCTCTGGAGCAGCGGGATATTTTATGGACCAGGAGTTTTCTGCATTACATAACATTCCGCTGGTGTTACTGGACAATCCTATGCAAATTGAGGCCATTGATGGGCGACATTTGGTGCCTCCCCAGGTCACCCATGAGACATGTCCGCTCTCCGTGCAGACCGGAGCATTACATTTCGAAATCCTGTCTTTTCAAATTATCCAGTCACCCCATTATGCGGTCATTCTGGGGTTTCCATGGTTACGGACGCATAATACCATAATTAATTGGGGCTCCTGTGAGACTGTGGCCTGGTCTGAGCATTGTATGAATCATTGTCTACGCCAACCTCATAGAATTTTTTATACCTCTCCCTCCCTACCGCCTGAATACCAGTCTTTCAGCGATGGTTTCAGTAAGGGAGAAGCTAGCACATTGCCACCGCATACGGCGTATGACTGTGCCATTGATATTGCTCCTGGTGCTGTTCCTCCTAGGGGCAGAACGTATCCGCTCTCTTGTGAGGAGAATCTGGCCATGGAGGAGTATATCTCTGATGCCTTGAAATGGGGCATCATTCGCAGATCATCCTCGCCCACAGGGGATGGATTTTTCTTTGTAAAAAAAGAGATCTGGTGAACTAAGGCCACGTATTGATTATAGAGGCCTTAATAAGTTAATGGTCAAAAGTGCCTACCCAATTCCACTTATCACCGAGCTGTTTGACCGTCTTAGGGGCGCGACCATCTTCACCAAATTGGATTTGAGAGCTGCATATAACCTCATTCACATCAAAGAAGAGTGGAAAACTGCTTTCAATACTCGCAATGGGCACTACGAATACTTGATAATGCCATTCGGGTTGAGCAATGCCCCAGCAGTATTTCAAGAACTAATTAATGATGTTCTCCGTGATTTGTTGCAGTCCTGTGTAGTTGTCTATTTAGACGATAATTTAATTTATTCTCCTGATTTGGAAGCACATCGCATCCACGTAGCTACAGTACTTCAGAGATTAAGGGAGAATAAATTGTTTTGTAAACTCGACAAATGTGCGTTTCATAGAACAGTGGTACCATTCCTTGGATATGTCATTTCGAAACAGGGCATTTCCATGTACAAAGAGAAATTGTCGGCTGTACTACATTGGCCTCATCCCAAGGGCCTCAAAGCCATTCAAAGATTTCTTGGCTTTGCCGATTATTATCGTAAATTTATCCATGATTTTTCCAGAATTGTCAAACCGCTCACAGACCTGACACATAAGAGGGCCAAGGCATCAGAGTGGTTCAAGGAGGCTGAGGAGGCTTTCTTCACCAGTCCTGTCGCATCCCAAAGCTGCTCTACCGTATATACTAGAGGTAGATGCATCTGACACTGGTGTAGGGGCTGTACTTTCTCAGAGGTCTGGTCCTGGTCAACCACTCAAGCCGTGTGGCTTCTTTTCCAAAAAATTAACGAAGTCTCAATTGGTTTATGAGATCAGTGACCGTGAATTGTTGGCAATTATCCTGGCATTACATGAGTGGCGTCACTTGTTGGAAGGCACCAGAGTACCGATTCTCATTTTAACCTATCACAAGAATCTCTTGTACCTTTCAGAGGCTAAGAGACTGTCTCCGAGACAAGCCAGATGGGCTCTCTTGCTTTAATTCTGTTGTTTCCTATTTAGCCGGTTCTAAGAATGTAAAAGCTGATGCGCTATCCAGGCAGCATGGTCCTGAATTGGAGTTTGAGGAACAGCCTGTACCTATCATTCCTCAAGATTGCATCCTGGCTACCTTGCGGACTAGCATCACGTCTCCTCTGGGTCAGGAGATCTTGGCAACGCAAGCTGAATCTCCCCCGGAAAAGCCCATGGGCAAATGTTTTGTGGCGGAACCTTTCGGGCTAGACTCCTTGAAATATACCATGCTTCACGAGCAGCTGGTCATGTGGGCAGAGATCAATTAATTTGGTCTTTATCTCGTATTTTCTGGTGGCCAAAACTGAGGGCTGATTGCGCTGACTTTACTGCAGCTTGTGCTGTATGTGCCCATTCTAAATCACCCAGGCATCTGCCAGTGGGCCTGTTGCAGCCCGTTCCTAACGGTGATCGTCCATGGTCACATGTGTCACTTGATTTTCTGGGTGAATTACCCGCCTCAAAGGGCTACACGTATATATTGATGGTTGTAGACAGATTTTCTAAAATGGCCCATTTCATGCCCTTGCCTGGTCTGCCTTCTGCGAAGGAGTTGGCGGTAATGTTCGCCTATGTGGTATTCAGACTCCACGGAGTACCTCAGTTGTTGGTATCAGACAGGGGCAGTCAGTTTATTTCCAGATTTTGGAGGGCATTCTGCGGTCAAATGGGTATCCAACTGTCCTATTCGTCTGCATACCATCCACAGACTAACGGAGCTGCTGAACGCTCTAATCAGGGGCTCGAACAATTTATCTGCTGCTTTGTATCCAACCATCATGATGACTGGGCTGAGTTGTTACCTTGGGCAGAGTTCGCGAGAAACTGTGCGATTAATAATTCATCTGGAAGCTCCCCATTTCTTGTCAATTATGGGTACCACCCATCCTTGCTTCCGGATGCTTTTCAGGCACAACAGATGCCAGCCCTTGATGAACACCTCAGACAGCTTTGCTCCACATGGGCACAAGTGCAGACTTTGCTATGTGAGTCCTTTCAACGTTACAGGCATCATGCCAACAACAGGAGGTTGCTGGCTCCTGTGTTTCAGGTTGGGAACCGTGTGTGGCTTTCTTCCAGAAATTTGAATTTACAAACTCCACAAATTTGCCCCACGGTTTATTGGCCCATTCAAGGTCCTCTGGCAGGTCAATCCTGTTTCCTATGCCTTGGAACTTCCCGCTAACATGCGGATTCACAATGTCTTCCATGTATTGCTACTCAAACCTATTGTTTGTAATCGCTTTATCTCTGCTCCGGTGGTGCCGGGACCAGTACGCATTCAAAATCATGATGAGTATGACGTTCAAAGCATTGTAGACTCACGCAGGGTGTGTGGCCAACTCCAGTACCTGGTACACTGGAAGGGCTACGGCCCAGAGGAACGTTCATGGGTCAAGCTTGCTGATATTCATGCACCAGTTCTGTTGCATCAGTTCCATGCCAAGTTTCCCTCTAAGCCTGGTCCTCCTCCACGGGGAGGGGGTCGTTGAGAGGGGGGTACTATCACGGTGCCCGTGTTCCTGCTCTGACAACGACATTGTTACTTTGCCTAATTTCTATGCTGCCTTCTCATTGGCCTGACATCCTTGCTCCACACAGGGCTTGCCTTTTTATATCCTGTCACATCTATTCTAAGGCGCCCTTTCGTGGTGTATCTGAGCCTGACGTTTGTTACTGTGTTGCTGTTCATGTATGACCCGGCCTGCCTGACGACGTTCCTGTGTTTCCTGAGTACTGTTCCGTTACCTACTGATCTGGCTGAGAGCCCACTCCGTTGCTGAACTGATCTGGCTGAGAACCCACTCCATTACTGAACTGATCTGGCTGAGAACCCGCTCCATTGCTGAACTGATCTGGCTGAGAACCCATTCTGTTACCGACTGATCTGGCTGAGAACCAGCTCCGCTGCTGAACTGATCTGGCTGAGTACCCACTCCATTGCTGAACTGATCTGGCTGAGAACCCGCTCCGTTACCGACTGATCTGGCTGAGAACCCGCTCTGTTACCGACTGATCTGGCTGAGAACCCGCTTCGTTGCTGAACTGATCTGGCTGAGAACCCTCTCCGTTACCGACTGATCTGGCTGAGAATCCTCTCCATCTCTGAACTGATCTGGCTGAAAACCGCTTCATTACTGACAGACCTGGCTGAGAACCCGCTCCGTTGTTCAATGGATCTGGCTAAGAACCCTCTCTGTGCTAGTCTGCCTGGCTTTTGAGCCTTGCCTTTGCTCCTGACCAGTCTGTGCTTCCGTTTGTTTGTAAACCAGTCCCGGCTGAGCCATTGTCCCGTTGCCATCCGTGCATGGCTGTGCCTCCTCCGTTGTCCTAACTGGCCAGCATTACATTTGACGGATTCCAGGTGCCTTGTTGGGGTGCGCCGTGTGGCGCTAATCTTATTTTGTCGACCGTAGGCATAGCATTCATTCTATAGCCACTTACTCCTACCGCCTGTGGCGGTGTGTACACGTGAAGTACCGGTACAGTGCTAGCAAGTGCTGACTGAGTTACTCTGATCTCTCTGTGTCTCCCTCTGCGCTAATAGCTGGGCTCACTCCCCGTGGGAGTTCCTGTGTATCTCTGGGAGTCTCCTGTTAACTAGTTCTGTGCCTAGACCGTCTAGGCAATTCTTGTGCTCCTTCGTGTTGCAGTGCCTGGGTTAGGGCCAGCACTTGCATTAGCACGCACTTCCTGGTGTGTGGAGACCCTGAGCTCTATCCCTGTTTAGTGGCCATCGGGCCTAGAGCCAGAATTTGCACTTGTTCCACTGTCCTGTGAGGGGACACCTGTGGCCTTCCAGTGTTCGCCTACGATCCACCCCTAGCGCTTTAGGGTTTACCATTTGTAAGTGGTGATCTTGGTTACCCTGGGACCCCTGTCCCGTGGTCAGTGTTGCCTCGTTGCCTCTTTGGGATCTGTGCCACCCAGGCATCTGGGTCTCATGCCAATTACCATCTCCAGAACTTCCTGCCATCCTCTGTCCTGCTGTCAGCCGGGGTCCAGTAGCCTGATCTCTCCAGGTTCACTAGAGGAGGGTTGCCTGCCTTTGATACCTCCTGTTCCATCTCAGTCATTCTGTTCACAGTCACCGTCTTATTGACTATATAATATAATATAATATATATATATAATAATATAATATAATATAATATAATATAATATATATATATATATATATATATATATAGTGTTGTTTCGTATTGCGGGCCTGCGGCCTTATTCCTTGTATCCACTTTACTCAATAAAGTCATTTTAACATTACTGTTCTGTCTGAGTGTTCATCAAAAACCGTGACAAGGCCATGGAGAGTGTTATTTCAGTACTGTCAGAGTTGTAGTTGAACAGTAATTGAATGATAAAGTATCCCCCTCCCGCCCCTTTTACTGATGTAACACTGCTCACCTCAGAGCAGCAAGACTGTCCGGATAGATTGCAGAGAGGAACACTCTTCAGTGAGCATAAGGAAAAAACCTGAAAAACCTGTCAAGAGGTGCAGGGTTTTCCTTACGCTCACAGTAAGAAGTTTGTCCCTTGCTGCAAGATATATAGTCAAGGGACCAGATTCCACATCTAAGGGGCGGTGGCTTACACTGGGTAAAAGGGACAGGAGGGGGTACTTTAACATTCAATTACTCATCTACAACTCTGACAGTATTGAAATAACACTCTTCTTGGCCCACATACTATGAAGATTAATTGGAGCTGATTTTTTTGCGAAAAATTACTATCCCTTTAAAGGGTTCATTTATTTTGTAGGGCCGGTAATTTACAGAGCAACAGTTGTGAAAATTCATGGTGTTTGCTTGAATTCTGTTTTTAAGAAAGAAGCAGGCCATATACTCCATAGCTAGCAGAGATTTACACTTTCAAATGATACATGACAGCAGGAATTCAGGGGCTGATAAAAGTTTCCATGTCATTTAAGTTAATGTACAACGTATTACAGTTTTGCATTTTCAGCATCAGAGTAAAAGATTGTTATTTAGAGTAAAAGAATTCCCAAAGCAATTTGAAGCATGTTTAATGTACCACATGAAAGAGAATAACCCACATTCAATACACCTCTCAGGTATGCTCTTATCTCCTCTCTTTTATGTGGCATTGAGGAGTCTGAAATTATTAAAGCAGACAGTTGGCCTCATGTCCTGAACAAAATTCTGTATATTTACTGCACCTAGAAAAATACAGGTTGAGGAAAGGATACCATTGGTCTTCTGAGACATGGTTAGCCACTAAAATGTGTTCTAATGTGTTCCAAAAAATAAGGAGTTAAAATACAAGTTATGTCCAACATGTTCATATTATTAGATGCCCTGGAGGGCTAGTGCCATGAATGCCAAGTAGGGCGATCCAACAGCTTTGCAATTATACTTTGGAGTCCCATTTTAATAACGTACAACTTTTTAATTAGTGCATGATTTATTATTGTTGAAATATTGCTTGATGACTAATCCTGTGTTAAAGTGAATTACCAGCAAGGGGTGGAGGGGAAGGGAGTGATGTTTAGGCAGTGAGAAATTATCCTCTGTAGAAAATAAATGCCCTCCCTGACCCAAATCACACATATATAGGCACATTGTATGCTCACTTTATTGGCTAAACTATCCCCTTATTTTAAAGGGATAGTAATACTTTGGTTTAAAAATTTCTAATATTGTAGAGATTAACAATAGAAGTAGAATAAACTACCTCCCATCTCTCAAAACATTATAGTTTGAGAGTTTGTAACATTTAAAGTTCCCCCCTCCCCTTTCTCATACGTCAGCGCTCTAGATGACAGAGGCAGTTCCTGGTCCTGGGACCGGTGGAAGCTCTTCAGCAGAGCAGAGATAGCGCTACTTAAAATGAAACAATTCATTGGCACTGCTGAAGAGCCTCTGCCGGTCCTGGGACCAGGATCTGCCTCTGTCATCTAGAGCGCTGATGTTTGAGAGGGGGGGGGCTTTAAATGCTACAAACTCGCAAACTATAATGTTTTGAGAGATGGGAGGTAGTTTATTCTAATTCTATTATACAATAGTATAATTTTTTTAACCCTTTGAGTGCCAGAGGGGTACAGAACACACTTAAATACTCTACACACAGTGCTAGCTTCTATAAAAGTCTCTCTTTTCTGATGCCTAAAATCTACTCTTACAAATGCCCTGAGGGGACTGCCATTTTTGCTTTTCTTTGAGGGATTCCATTACCATAGCAATATTGATGGAGTGCCTAAAAAGTGATTGTCTTTAAATGGACAGATAAGGTAACAGCCTTTCTGAATTTAACAGTGGGTACTAATCTCAATATATTAAAAGTATTATATCTGCAAGAACCAATTAACCAAAATGTGTTTATATAGGATATTCTACACATGTATAAAAAATGCAAGTTTCCTATTAAATGTCTTGAAGCGCATGCACGTGAGGAGGGGGCGGGCCGAAGTATGCGAGGTGGATGAGCAAACAGGCGTCCAAGAGAGGAGTCGATGGCGTTCCAACGGAGGCGGAAGTGTGGCTGGAGCTAGCAGATTAAATTGCTGGTTGGTGATGCACTAAAAGAATACAGCTGATTCCGTAGTGAGGCAGCGGGTGAGTACGAAGTGTGCCGTTGAGACCGTGGAGGAAAGGAAGAGACAGCTGGCGGAGTTAAAAGAAGAGAGTGCTTTAAGACTGTGATGGAGGAGAGGACAACAGAAGCTGCCAATTTTCCATCATAACTCAACTAAGGTCTGCAAAATGTGAGTCCAGCAGTGCTGGGAAATGATAACTATGTATCGAATGAGTGTTTGTGGGCCTATAGACATGCAGAAGGCTATGAGAGATAGTCGGGTCAAAGAGCGCAAGTGGAAAAAATGTTATCCCTAAAAGCTGAACCTCCGATTGGTACTTAATTAACTCCACAACTAAATGAGCAGTCTATATATTAATCCTTGTCCGGTCCAACAGCACTGAACATTGGTATGAGAGACAAAGAAGTAAAGGATCGTTTCAGGGCTGGAACCCAGGCGGCCTAATTAATTATAGTGGAAAAAGAGAGATTAAAGGAAAAGAGAGAGAAAGTGTATCTTGAGCAGACCTAAGCTGGAAAAGGATCATATGAATCATGAATAGGACTATCAACCCAGTATAGAAATGGCTTGGAGGCTGGAAGTATACTAAATTAAAGTAAATAGCAGGATTGGTCATGGCAAGTAATTGAATATGGGGCTGAAAAAGATAAGGATAAAGGTAACAAGTTCTTAAATATATTCTACTTGCCCAAAGATTCTACCAAACTGCAAGGAAACAGAATTAAGCACCAGCACTGGAATAGATATGAAGCAAAGATCAGAGACAATGGTAGAGGAAGAAGAGAGGGTAGTTACCATGACAACCTCGTTACAATCTGGCCTAACCAAAGAATGTGTGTCAGAGTTAATGGATGCTTTGTACTTAAGGATAAAAAACAGATTTAGAAGCTAACATGACCTTGTTAAGAGAAGAGATGGCACAGATGGCAGAGAAGGTGACTTTCCAAAATGCCCAAATGCAGATAATTCACAAGAACCAGAAAGGTTTGCAAGAGGAGAGAGCTGAATTTGAAGACAAAAAAATTAAACTTCTTGAGGAAAAAATAACAGATCTGGAAGATCGTGCGCATAGAAAAAATGTTAGGATAAGAGACATTTCCGAGCATAGTCTGAATGACCAGCTAAATACATTTCTAGTGGAATTCTTCCGGGGGGTTAGCCCTCAGATATTGGGGGTTCATCCCTTTGAGAGGTGCAACAGAATTTGCAAACCGAGTGGCATTAATGCTGAGTTTCCAAGACACATCATGGTCTGTTTCTCTAGCTATTATGTAAAGGAACAGATCTTGAAAGTGATGAGGGAAAATCGCCAACTTGAAGAGAGATACAAGGACATAAAGTTATATGGAGACCTATCGCTGGCTACGAGACAAGCAAGAAAAAGATTTCAATTAGTGACTAAATGTCTCGGGCAAAAATCAGATGTTTATAGATGGGGGTTTCACACTTCTTTAAATATTGTTACAGCTTACCTTGGTTTCAGCGTCATCTGCAGGCACAAGGCTTCAAGCATGCATCAGGCCTCTGTTTGATGTGTTTGCTTCCTGTAGTCTCCTCCTACCTACTTCCTCCCTCTGAGCTGCTCTTCTTACCTACTTCCTAAGGAGGGGTTTAAAGGGCTGACTGAGTCCTGACTACACTTTTGCCTGCTCCCATTTTGTAGTGGACACCCAATCTGGTGCGGACCTGTGGCTCTGGCTGACTACCTGAACTGTGTATGACCTGGCCTGCTTGTGCATCCATTCTGGTGTTGACCTGTGGCTCTGTCTGACCGTTCTCCTTGTGCATTCCGATTTGGCTTAGACATCCTTTCTGGTGCAAACCTGTGGCTCTGGCTGACTACCTGCTCCGTGTATGACCCGGCTTGTCTGACTACCCACTCTGGTGTTGACCTGGGGCTCTGTCCACTGTGCATCCAGCATACCAATGCTTCAGTGGATATCTTATCTGGTGCAAACCTGTGGCACTGGCTGACTACCCGCTCTGTGTATGACCCGGCTTGTCTGACTATCCTTTCTGGTGCTGACTAGGGGGCTCTGTCTGTTTCCTCCGTGTGTTGGTCCCCGCTCCACAGACACCCATCCTAGTGCAGACCTGGGGCTCTATCAGACTCCTAGACTGACTGCAGGCTGAGTCAGTGCTAGTCCTTTGTGGGTTCCGAATTACCTCGAGGCTCCAGTGGGTTGAGGCCTAGTCTCGGACAGTGTGGTGATCTATTAGCGGACTGCAATTTCTGATACAGTGCTTGCCTCTTTGATTACCCTCTGTGTGTTATCGGTTTACATACATTACTGTATTATTCTAATAAAAGATTGTTTTACTTTACCTTACTGCCTCCTGGTTTATTCCTGGGAACCGTGACAGATATATATCATGAGAGTCAAGTGTTCCAATACAAAGACCCTAATCAGGCGTGGGAAAAAATTAAGAAGCTGGTTATTGTCAATTAAAAAGTAGAAGGAGTGTTGTTTAATAGGTTAGAGAGGCCTGAGAGGACTTAGAGACAGAGGAGGAAGAAGAGAAGGAAGGGGAATAGGTGAGAGGGTGTAAAGGGGGACATATAGAGGATATTAAGGGAAAAGTGAAGTGGGATGTAGTAGGTTCACGGAAATGTTAAGGCACTAGGTGTTATATTGAGGAGTTTAAAAGGGAAGGTTAATATTAGCTAGGTATATGTGTTAGAGGCAAGGTAATTTTGGTATAGTCAAGTAGTTAAATAGGGATTAACCCCTTAAGGATCAGCGGTCCTGGGGTGTGTGGTCCTTTAAGGACCAGATAGGGAAGTTAGACGTGCCGCCCCACGTGACTCATCACGTGTGCCAGCATGCAGAACAAGGGACTGAAAGAGATCGCTCCGGTCTTGGAGAGATCAACTTCAGTCTCCGGTATTACTCACCGCTCTCCTGCAGGAGCGAGGTGAGTAAAAGTACGTGACGTACCAGGGCCAGTGACGGACCAGCGTGACAGTCCGGGTACGTCATCGGAAGTGAAGGGGTTAAAGGAGGAATATTTTATTGGAGAGAGGAGGGAGAGTTGCATAGATCACAGGGCACTGGAAAGAATAGAATAGATTGGCACTGGTAATAGAATGAGATATTCACAGTCAAGAAGGAGATAGTAGAGATTGTTGTTTCTTTTTTTGACAGAGATGGTTTGATCTATTGGTGAGCGTATAAGGGTTAAACACTCTGAATTTGATACGTAAATTCTAAGTACAGTTGTCAAATACAAATTGGAGGGCACTAAGATTAAGTTTGTAGTAGAATATGCTATAAACAATAAAATAGTTAATATATTAAAATAAAGAGTGTTAGGGGTGGAAGTAATAAAAGAGACACACTATAGGTAGTACAGGAGAGGAGGAATAAGGGGTGTTAGGGGTGGAAGTAATAAAACAGACACACTAGAGATAATAATACAGTAGGGGAGGTATAATAGGAGATAGAGATTGGTACATGTATAGTACGTCTCTGATTCCTCTCTGCAAGGGTTTGTAGGGATATAAGGTTTTTAGATAATTTTCTTGATATCTTCCCAAAGTGGTTTTATTTGTGGAGAATGATCCTGATGGAATTCCCGCATCCATGGCTGAATATCCTGCATACAGCCATATTAAGATTTATTTGAGAACACAAAAGAGTATGCATGAAAGAAATGGCAAGGAAAAAAAGGAGGTTTTGGAGTTTTGGAAACCCAGCAATGTTATAATGCAAGCAGGCTCTTCTATATTGTGCTGACTCATTCTCCTGCAATAGAGCAGGAGAAATGGTACAAAATTGCAAAAAATAGATTAGGACTTAAACATTTAACATCAGGATCCTTGATAAATGGAGGTAAGATAATAAAGCAAAAAGAAAAAAAAATGCCACCGATTATGGCCCATCTGACTGAAAGTTGGCAACTTTTATTAAAACAATTAAAATTGGAAAACAAGTTAATTCTGTCCCTGTCGTTGGGCATTGTAAATGATTTAGTAGAAAATATAAATATACTATTGTGGCAAGAAAGGGGCATAAATAAGTTAGAACAGTTGGTGAGAAAGGGAGAACTTAAGTCATTTACACAATTAAAAGAAGGGTTTCTGTTACAGGATAAAGAAATGTTCACATATTTAAGATTAAAAGGATTTGTGGGATTACATGTGGAGATGATGCAACATGAGGATATTATTAACTTTAGCAAATCAATTGAGTCAGAAGAATGTTCACATTTATTAGCAAAATGTGCAAAGTTTGTGTACTATGAGGCATCAAAACAAGATACCATATATTGTGAAGTGGGAGAAAGAAATAGGGAAAAAGATTGAAGAAGGAGACTGGAGGAAAATGTCTGGTAAAATTGTTAGTAATCTGCGCTGTCTTAATTTAATCGATGCTCATTACAAAATCATGAGTAGATGGTATATGGTTCCAGGGAGAGTTCAAAAAATATATCCAGATGCATCCAAAACATGTTGGAGATGTAATTTAGAACAAAGGAATTTTCTGCATTTATGGTGGGCTTGCGGTTACATAACAAAGTTCTGGAAAAAAGTTGCCCAACTGATATATAATTTAGCCAAAATTACATTAAAGGCAGAACCAGGAGTACTTTTATTGAACTTGGATTGGCCAAAAATGCATAAGGACTGGGAAATGCTAATTATATACATTTTGATCGCAGCTAAGCTCTGCATTGACAGACATTGGAAATCAAATGTAGTTCCAGATATAATGGAAGTACTAAAACAAACAATATGGCAAGCAAAAATGGAGAAGGGGTTGAATCATGGCTCAAAGAGAACATATGAAAAATTAATATTCAGGGGGAAATGGTTGGAAGGAATTGACTCCATGATTACGGGCAATTTTAATTGGAGATATTATGCTTATAATTAAATAAGACTCCTGGGATTGCCAAACAGGGCTATTGATGTTTTTTGTTGTTGTTGTTGTTTTTTATTATTTTATTATGAACTGTTGGATAATTTGTACTGTGAAGAATATGTATGTTGATTGTTTGTGTTGTACGATATGTGTTAAATAAAACAGAAAAACACATGTACTGAATCTAACATAAATAACTACATTTTACAGACACTAACTAGAATTACATGATATGGACAGCTCTAGTAAGTTGAACATAAACCTCCATAGGATGGTGTAGCAACAGCACCACTGTAAAATTTCAGACCATTGAAATACAGCATCTGAAAAAAATTCAAATTTGAGCTGCAATAACTTTTGAATAAAGCACCTCTCAGCAGCAGGAGTACTCTTGTTTTGCCCAGGAGGATAAACCCTACTATATATATATATATATATATATATATATATATATATATATATATATATTATTTATTTTTTTTTTTTTTCACTTATTAAGTGATAATTACCTATTTTATAATCTATATGTATTATAAGAATGCATGTAAGAAACAATACAATTAAATGTAAACTTAAACAGCAACTATCATGTTAATATCATGTTGGTCCTGAGCTTTGAGACTGTGAAGTCTCACTGGGCTCTGCGCTAAGCACTACAGGTTCCAGTTAAGGGTTTCTAAGCCTGACTCTAGCTTGCTGTGAGCCCCTGAATGACCGACAAGAGCTGTTTTGAGGTTGCACATTGCAGCTCTGGGCTTTTTATGAAGTCTTCTCCCATAAGAGCGGATTTAGTGGCTATTAACGCCTTAACGACCCTTGACGGTCATAGTATGTCATGGGTTGATCTGAGTTAATGACCCATGACATGCTATGACTGTCATGGAATTCCGGGCTCCCCCCGCGGCTGCACGCCGTTCGGGGAGTCCGGAACCAGAATTAAAAAAAAAAAATGCTTAGTGGTCCTTAAGTGACCGTGCCGCGCCCATCGGCCTGTCATTAAGGGGTTAAAGAAAACATTTTTGTAATACCTGTGCCAGTAGAGGGTTGTTTTATTTGTATCCCCTGTTGTACAGAGCTGAGGAATTATTTGGCGCTATAAAAAAAAAGAATAATAATAATAATATTGCCCCCCCGCAACAAAAAGGTATTTGTTTGCCTCTGAAAAAAAGTGGCAAAGAATATTTAAGCTAGTCCTGCCTTCTCTGGAGCATCCAGGTACCCATGGCTACAAAGCTAGGAGTCTACTACTCCCTGGTTTTCAATAAACAATGTATTTTCATAAGAAATGTATCATACATTATGTACAGTGACTTGATATGAATGAATGAAGCATGTGAAAAATAACTGCATGTCAACAGCCCTCTGCCTATTTATGTATTTATGGATATTTTGACCCAAAGAATTTTAGTTTTCATTTTGAACAAAGCAAGTATAAAGAATCACAATTGTACTCTATACTAAGTGTCATGGCATTATATATCAAAATAACTAATGAAGAAATAAGTTAAGTTGTGCCTTATATTAGAATGGTTCCTGATTCTTGATCTATCAACAGCAATATCAGCAACAGATAATTGATTGTGCTGCAGTGAATTGCTTTGAAGATACTGAATTAGAGTGTACTGAAATGACATGGCAGCAAAACCACATTCATTTCAATCAACAGATTGTATCGCTAACATACAGGTTTTTGTTTTGCCTGATCAGCAAATTCTTTTAATAGAATGTATACATTTCAGCTAATGTCGAAAGCTAAATCTAGTGAGCCATATTTATTAAGAAATGATCATTTTTCACCCTTAAAGAAAACCTGTCATGCAGAATAAACTTTCTCATTAGAAAGAGCATCACCTTTTCCATATACTTATTCCTTTTTCTATGCAAAGTCGAGATTAAGAAATATATAAGTATTTTGATAACCCAATCCCTTTCTGGTAATATCAGCCCTTCATTTCAATGTTCCTTAAGAACAGCATTTTATGTTCCTTGCTGAGTCACTGCTGGACATTACTTAAATTCTTTAAATGTTCCTATTCTCCTCCCTCCTCAGCCTACTCTCTTCGTGATTTACTATACTTGCAATGATACACACACGCATGCACAAACATGCACACACATACATACACAAACAGTGGTGAACTCCCTCCTGACAGTGAGGTGGAAGAATAATCTTAGCTGCCCATACCTGGGATGCAGGAGGGAGGCAAAAAGCCCTGAGAGTTGTAACTAGGAGAGGTAGGAGAGGGTACCCAGAACATGTTCGATCAAACACACTAAAGAAGCAGAACTGATATTTACATGCTCTTTTTTTATGTATGAAAAAATAGCACGTCTCAAGTTTAGTCCCATTGTGTTCCTGTGAAAAAAATCAGATAAAACCAAGTAGCTGTCTGCTTTTTTGCAGGAAAATCCGTTTTAAATAAAGCCCTTAAAATCTTCACCATTTTCACCTATTGCCAAAATGTTTTAGCTATTTTTTTTCTATTTCTACAAACTCCACCCCCCTTTTACTTACATGTAGTTTGTTTTTTCACACCAAAAGCATGATGTTTCCAGGAAGTGGAAGGACTATAAAAATTCAAATGTTAGAAATCTGTGATCCTCCTTCTACTACTGGGGTACAATCCCAATCAGGTGGTGAAACACATGGGACATGTGACTGTAAAGAGCTATGGAGGTGAGAGTGAGGAGACAAACAACGAGAGATATGAAGGAGGGGGCTAGTCACATGGGAATTGTGTAAGGGAAGAGGCATGGAGAGTGAAGGTGAAAGAGTGAAACAGAAAAGTTGTGCAATTTGTGACCCTAGGGCTGTTGGATTAAAGCGCTCATCATTATGAGACAGTCATTTGACTTTTGAGATTGATGGGAGCTGTAATCCAACAGCAGCTGGAAGGCTGCAGGTTAGTCACCACATGAGGACCAACAGGGTGTGGAATGTGTTGCATACCATTCAGTCCTGAAAAGGTTAACCATCCTGCACCAACATAGCTCTCCTTATTAGTTGCCTGTGAATAGCCTGAATGTCCTTAATGAATCTGCAGCTACCCCAGGTGCACCTCCACAACAAGACATATGAACACACCTGGGAACCTGCTTTACCCCAGCTACCTGCAGGATGAAAAGGGACAGAAAGGTATTGTAAAAATTTCATGATCCACATCTTAATGTGACTGGAGCTGAAAACTGATGGATGGGGTTATCAGTGATAGAAAGTTGGATTGCCCTTAATATGGGTAATGTGGGTGGAACAGACAAGGTAGTGTGCAGAGGCAACCATGGACATTTATAAAGCAGAGAATTATCTCTGTCCCTAAATACCCAAAACAGAGTCTCCAGGCAGATGTGGAGAGTTCCCAGGTAGGTAAACAAAGCACAATTTACCCGAGGAGCCTTCCCAAAATGGAGCACCAAGGAATCCAGAGGTAACCATTCATGGGCATTGAGGAGAGGCTGGGGAAGCAGTACTCTAGTGGTCGCACACTAAGCCCAGTTCTCAGTGGATATGCTTCAAGTTCTTCACAAAGTTCAGTCCAGCCAAGTTGTTTTCTCTCTCCGATTTTTACTTTTGTGGCAAATCACTTAAGGTGGAACTATCAAGGAGATATAAGTGCCCCTCTCTTAATAGTATAGTGGTAATCAGTAATAATACTGTTATATTGTTTATTAAGTGCAGGCATTATTTGGAAACATAAGATCTTCTGAGACTCACCTCAAGACTAAAGACCAGACATCTTGCCGAAGAGGGTTCTGTGCTCCTGCTCTCTCCATCCCTGTCTCCTCACTGATATGTTATTTGCCAAAGGGTGAGTTGCATTGTACTGTATGGTACAAGCAAGGACAGAGAGCGCAGGTGCACAGATCCCACTTTGGCATTGTCATCTTGAGGTGAGTCTCAGAAGAACTTGTGTTTCCATATAATGCATGCACTTAATAAACATCATAACAGTATTTAAATGATTACCACTATACTATTAATAGAGGGACACTTATATCTCCATGATAGTTCTGCTTTTAACCTCTTCTATACAGTCCATGTCTGAATGTTCAGATCCAACCTTCTTCCCTCGGCCAATGCTGACTAGATCCCTGCATGTACTGTATACTGTCTATAAGTGCAATGTGGAGGGGACAGCTGCACCTCACTTACAAGGTCCAAGGAGACTGAAACATGTGTCTGGCATTAGAGGTTTCTCTTGTTTAGAGAGCAATTGCCTATCGCTTAGTGGCTGGACAGTCATCTGGGCAGAATCAGTACTTCAGAATATTTCTTCTCTGTGTATGGCACTTTATGCGAAAAGAGAATGCACCTTGGGCAGAGTACCAGTCCTATATAGCCTGTTATATATCCTGATGGGCTCCTTCCAAGTTGTGCATCTATGACCATTAATTTGCATATACAAATTACCACTGGGTAAGGACCCCATAAGGACTATAGGTAATCCAGACCTGAAACCTGTGATCACAAGTGCCTAGACCAAGGGTCTCCAAAATGTTCTTTAACAGGAGTTACTTTTAATCTATGAAACATGTACTGAGCTACTCTAAAACATACATTGAAAAATGTATGAATTGATGACTGTACATATTAAACGATCTACAAATCTACTCTTACCTATTGCTTGTTCCTTCCAATAACATAGTACTTGACAGAAAGTGACCTTCTTAACAGATCAAGGTGTTAATAATTATACATCTTGTAACATAATTTTATCAGAAGGAATACGTATTCACTATAAAAGACAAAACCTGTGCCACAGGTTTTCTGATTCTTAGTGCCTTGACATCCTTAATACTATCCCATATTACTATGCATGCTTAAAGTTAATGAATATAACAGAAAACCGACTTTTGTTACAATAGGTGAATAAATATGGAGTCAATCTGTGGCTCTTTCTGACTTTGATACCACATATTTACTATAACACTTACTATATAAGTCATCTTTACAAAACATGCAGAATGATTAGTAAGCAGCTATTATGACAGTGGGGCAGGATAACCATGAAAATGCTGTTTGACAACTACTGGGTACCGGAAATGGGAGCTGCAGCCAATAAGGGAGCACTGGACCTGTCTATGGTAGGCCAGATATCTCGATACCTAAATGGGGCGGAGAACCAGTAGTTCACAAGCTACTTGTTGGAAACCTCTGGCTTAGAGGAAACAGCTGCACCTCACTTGCGAGGCTCAAGGAGGCCAAAATTTATGTCTGTGGATATATAGGGATTTCCTGACACTTTGTGGCTATAGTGTCATCTGGGCAGAATCAGTTGGATGTGATATAGGATACTTCTTCTCTGTGTATGTCATGTGTTTTAAAAGACTGCACCTTGGGTAGGATATCAGTCCTATAGATCAGTGGTTCTCAACTCCTGTCCTCAGGACCCACTAACAGGCCAGGATTTGGTGATTTCCTTGTTAGAGCACAATGTGAATGAGCCTCTGATCACCACACCTGTGCTCTTGCAGAGAAATCCCTAAGTCCTGAGCTGTTATTGGGTCCTGAGGACAGGAGTTGAGAACCACTGCTATAGAGCCTGCTATATTCCTTGGTGAGGTAAACAAGCTTAAAAATAGTTTGGCCAAACCATCCGACGTATATTATGGTGTTTCAGCTCTATGAGTTTCTATCTTTTTTCTACAACATTTTCTCTTCTCCTTCTAGCTGCTTTTTTTTACCATATTTCAGTAAATTCTACTGTTATCCACATAAATGACAATGATGGTATATAATGAAGTACACTCAAATGTTTAAATATGCACAATTGTTGAGTATTTTAAGAGAGGTTTTTAAAGGCATAATATATGGATTTTTTTTTTATTTATTAACTAGCTTGCCTAGCTTATGTTTGCCTGAAATCACTCTAAGGTATTTGAGTAAACGAAAAGGAAAAACTCAAAGCATATTATACAGGCTGGACTGGTGGGCATGTTTCAGTCCTTGAGGTCTCCACCTACTCACTGCAATTTATCCCTGTTTGAAAACACGTCAGTTCAGTCATGAAGGCATTAGATAGGTTTAGGTTTTAATAGAAGTAATTTTCATAAGACATAATGAAGGCAATAAGTATTAGATAGGACTTGCTTAGAATTGGACACCTTGCAGAGGTAAGTGAACAAACATATTTTGGCCAAACTATGTGACAAAAAAACTTTCTTTATTTGAAACAAGTGAATTAATACATTGGTATAATATATGGCCTACACTGGGTTCACACACAATTTGTATGAGGCAGTGCAGGATTGTCTTTTTTCTCTGGTTTGCTTTATACCCTGGTAGGCTTGTTGTGCATGTCTGACTATTATTTTGCATGTAACCTGCATTGAGGTCAAACACATACTTAGAGAGAGTAAAGGAACCATGGACCGCAGCACAATGTGGAGGGAGAAAGATTGCCCTGCAGCATTCTTACATGAACTGTATAACCTTGCAACTTCATTGAATTGCAGTCTGCATGAGTAACCCATGCATAACTCCGCCCATTGCCAGCCCAGCTCAATCCTGATAAAGGCCAGGGCTGGCCATAACATGGATTTAATGAAACTGCACCCCACAGAGTCAGGTCATTACAACTAACCTGTATGTGTAATACTGTCATGGTTCCCAGAGAAGTTCAAGAGTCAGTACGGTATAGTTAAATGCAATTTATTGACAACCGAAAGGTAAGCAAAATATTTACAATATATACAGCAGGAACAAGCTGATGGTTACAGGCCAGCGAGCTCTGCTATCAGGAATTGTAGGCTGCCGAGCCTGACCAATCTACTGGAGACTAGGTCTAAGCCACTGGTAGTCTCTGCTGGAGCCAGGAGTAGGAACAGGAACACAGGATCTTGATCCGACGTAGCGGGTGTACCGACTCAAGCCTGCAGTCAGTAGGGAGCGATATCTGACTCACGCCTGCAGTCAGAATGGAGCAAACTCTGACTCACACCTGCAGTCAGAATGTGAAATAGATAGCTGACTCGCCTGCAGTCAGTATCAGAGCTGGTCTACCAGATCCCCAGGTCCGCACTAGGTTGGGTGTCTGCTAGGTACAAGGAACATAGTAAGAGTATTCAGACAGAGCCACAAGTCATCACCAGAGGGGGGAGTCAGACAAGCCAGGTCATACACAGTTCAGGTAGTCAGCCAGAGCCACAGGTTTGCTGCATGCTTGAAGCCTCACGCCTGTAGATGATGCTGAAACCAAGGTAAGCTGTAACAAATACGTTTTGGCTATCACCTGGGGATTTCTTGCTACAGTATATTATGTGGCATAACTAGTTATTGGAGGTCCCCAATTAGCAAATTTTTGGGCCCCCAAGGTTTTAACTACAACCTATTGGTAACTGGGACTGATGGGCCCCCTTGGATTCCAGGTCCCACCACAAGTGTACCATCTCCAGCCCTGTTGTTATAACTATGAGTATATATATGAAGAGGTGATAGGGTAGATTTTCTATCTTTCCTCCATTTACTAGTCTGTCATTGTGAGATTAAATCAATCCAAAATCTGCCAACCCGCATTGAGCCAGTATAACAGATATGGTTAATTCCCTCAAAATGGCTTCTCAATGAAAAAATGTCCTTCATTCCCCTCAGGCTTGCAAGGTGCTACCTACGGCAGGGTGAAAACCAGCTCAATGGCAGAGGATGCTGAGAATTATTGGGTTCTATCAGGCTGCCTTTGGACTTTAGACTTGGAATGCTTAACATTCAATCTATGAGTACAGTTGCAGCTTAGAGGAACTAGCAGAAGAACTGAATAATATCACGGTGCCCGTGCTATTCGGCTACATTCTGTCAGTCTACACTCCTGCTTTACACCTATTGGCTGAACTGTGATTGTCCTGCCCAGTATTGTCCTTAAATACTGGGTTCTGGCACATCTCCGCTGCCCTTTCGTGGTGTTCCAGTAGCAGCGCTTGTTCCTGATTATTGTGTGCTCTCAGTGTATCGACCCGGCCTGCCTGACTACTCTTATCTCGTTTCCTGCCTGTGCACCGACCCGGACTGCCTGACTATTCTGCTTCTCATCTCCTGTGTACCGACTCGGCTTGGCTGACGTTCCTGCTCCGTGTACCGACTTGGATTGGCTGAGGTTCCTGCTCCGTGTACCGACTTGGATTGTTCTGCTTTCCTGTTCTGTGTGACTCCGTCCAGTTGGGCTGCTGCCTCCTCTGCACGCCCTGACCAGTCTCCGGTTAAGGGTAGTGCTTATCTCTCGCTGTCTGTGTACAGCTGTGCAGTTTGGTCTCGGTTGCCTCCGTGTCCCCCCGGCGACATTCCTATTGGTCTGCCTTATGAACCGTTCCAGGTTGGGTGCCTCTCAGGGCGAGTTGCTCAGATTCCGTTACTGCTATGGCAGTGCTCAGGTTACCTAGTCTCCGTTACGGCCACGGCAGTGTCCAGTTGCCTAGTCTCCATTACTGCTACAGCAGTGCTCAAGTGGCTCAGTATCTGCTACTGCTATGGCAGTGCCCCTATTGCTCAGTCTCCGTTACTGCCAAGGCAGCGCCTCAGTTGTTCAGTCTCCATTAATGCTACAGCAGTATCCAGCTGCCTAGTCTCCGTTACTGCTACGGCAGCGCTCACGTGGCTCAGTCTCCGTTACTGCTACAGCAGTGCTCAAGTTGCCTGGTCTCCGTTACTGCTATGGCAGTGTCTTAGTCAATCAGTCTCCATTACTGCTACGGCAGTGTTCACGTTGCCTAGTCTCCGTTACTGCTACGGCGGTGCTCAAGTTGCTCAGCCTCCGTTACTGCTAAGGCAGTCCACAATTGTCTGGTATCCATATTCTTGGGCGTTACTAGTACTAAAGCTCTCACTTCTGTTTGAGCTCCTTAAAAGGCCTTACCACACAAGGGCCTGTCAACATTCTCTGTCTGCTATTAACCCATGCAGTACTGATATACTGGGACTCACTCAAGATCTGCCTAACCTGTGTCAGTATATTGTTCTATGGACTCTTTACTTATACTGGACCTGTGTGGCCTTACCTCTGTATAACCTGTCTAGTGGCTGTACTATATTGAGAGTATATTACAGGACCTGTGAGGGTTATTGTGATCTTAATTGTTTAATAAAATTGTGTTTTATCCAAACCTACTGTGTCTGTGTGTCGAACAAACCATTACAAATAACATCGATTGGGACATTACTGGCTTCTGTGAGATTTGTAAAAAAGACAAAGATTTAGTAAAATTAGAAGATGGACATTGGCTATACTTATAGTATAGTATAGTATAGTAGGAACCAATGATGGATGATGTGGAGGAATCAGAATATTAATTAATAAAAGTCTGACAGGTTCAGTCGTAAAAGTAGAAAGTATTTCTGAAAGAATTGCTCCCGGTGCTGTACAAATACACAGTCAATTTGTTCTTCAAATCATTCAAGTTTATGCCCCTACAAGTAGCAACAGTAATGACGAAGCTGAAGAATTTTATGATGATTTATTATGACTCTACAATCAGGACAATTACCGCTAAAATTTATAATGGAAGATTTCAATGTTAGAACTGGTAAGATCCAAAATGGTGAAAAATCAATCAGACCACATGGAATTGAAAAAAGATACAACAGAGGCAACCAACAAAATTTGTATATCATAAGTTCATTCTACAGGAAAAATGGACATGGAAAACCCTAATGGTAATACAAGTGAAATGAACTTTATGCTTGCAAATAATACAATTATATTCACGGACTGTTCAGTCTTAAACCTTTTAAGGTTGGATGTGACCATCATCTAGTGAGGAATGAATGAAAGAAAGAAAGAAAGAAAGAAAGAAAGAAAGAAAGAAAGAAAGAAAGAAAGATGACATCAACACTAGACAGCCATTGAAAATCTATAACAATTTTGAATTAACACTGTCTAATCGCTTCAGTGTGCTGCAAGAAAAAAACAACGCAAATATCAAAAGCAACAGTTGCCAGGATGAATAAGTGATGAGAAATGAAGCAAAATGGTAATTTTAGTATCATGGTAGAATATGTAGAAATGTGCAAGACCATAAGGAAACACATAAAAGAAGGACACTGGATAAAAATCAAAGGCTAAAGAAAGTAAAATGAAAGATGGCCACACATAGGAGCAAAATGTTTGAATTAAAGCTTGAAAATGTTACAACAGCAAAAACTCAACAACAAATAATAAAATGAGTGGAAGAATGTTATTCAAAAAGGATGAAGGACAACAACTGAATGCAGTGCCAGAGGCTGAAGCTGTTCCAGAAGTTGTAGTAGAAGAAGTAGAAGCTGCAATAAAATCAATGAAAAACTGCAAAGCAGCTGGACCTGATAACGTTACTATTGAAATGTTGAAAACTGGAGGTAAACTCTTATTCAAGCTAAACTATTTTCAAAATACCTTCCACTCAGTAAAGTTCCTAAAACATGGACAAATGCAGAAGTCATCCTACTGCACAAAAAAGGTGATAAGGTGAATCTAAGAAGCTACCAACCAATAAGCTTATTGCCAGTCGTCTGCAAGGTTTTCAGAACAGCTGAAGATGATGATGATGATAAATCATCATTAAAACATTAAAACATTTCCCATTAAAACAATGTGCATTTTGCACTTGGTTACATAAGTTGTGCAGTTGGTGATTCAGACAATATTCAGTGTCACTGTATTCTGCTTTATTTATGTATTGTGACAGAGTCCCTGGAATAGTGATGGAGTTTATATATATATATATATATATATATATATATATATATATATATATATATATATATATCCCCAAATTCTGCAGGGTATCTACCCTGATGTGCCCCAGGGAAACATAACATATAGGTAACTTTTTATACATTGCAAATCTGTGGATTTTGGGCCAGTGCTCCACTCCACAGTTTCATAGTGACTGACGTGTTAGGTGAGGAATCCACACCATGAATTCTATCACTCCCTACTTTCACTCACCTGCATCTGGTAATTAATACAGCTAGCAGTCAAATACTCCCCCCTGAATTGAGACATGCTCTCTTTTTTGTTTGAGTTCCCAGAGAGGAAGGAATTAACCTTTGAAAGCCTGCAACTTGTGAAGTTAACTTGTAAACTGGTAAACTGACTAGTAGTCCAAATACAGTCAGAAGCTGATATGTTTAGTTAGTGCTCAGTAGAGCAAGGATTTTGTTCTGTTTGTGATGCTGCTGTCTCACCACTTGGATACAAATAAACAGGCAAAGACTTGAATTATCGTACTCCTGTGTGTGAAGTGTCTCTGCAACCTAGAAGGTTGATCCCAGGACAGAAGGTACAACACATTAAAAGGTACTTTTGTCACAGTATATATATACAATTTTGTTATTATATATTTTGTTTAAATACATCACTGATAACATCACAACACATGATGACACTAAATACCCTCTGAAGCTATTTGTGTCACTGTTTTTTAAATGTGCTGCTGAACAGTGTATTTAAAGGAGTTCCGTAATCCTACCTTTTTATCTTGATAAAGTTAACAACAGTTATCATTTAAACAAGTCTTGTGAGCATGACTTCTGTATGAATTAAATTGGATATCACTCCCAGGCATAAGATATATGGATACACAACCTAGTGGATAATTGACGAGCTACTAGTTCTAGAGCAGTGGTCCTCAAATGCGGCCACCATGAAAAATGTGGAAATGGTGGCTGCATGTGGCCACTGACCGCATTCAAGTGGTTAAATTCTGCACACGCAAGCCAGCCCTCTAGTGTTGCCATTCAGATTCCCGTATTTTGCTCAGTTGCACTGCAGCCAATCAGAGAGGAACGGTTTGAAAGGATAATCCTCTCTTATTGGCTGTGTGTGATGCAGGAGTGGAATTGAGACCATGTAGCAAGGCTTGGCAGCAACAGAGTGAGCACTGAGCACGCAAACCAGAGGAGACTGAGGCCTGAATCCAAGCAGAAGGAATAAGAGGAGATAGGCTGAGGGAGAGACCACTTGTTCTAGGCGACTACCCAAGAATGGGCCCGGTAAGCACAACCTAAATATGAGTGCTAATCACTGTTAACAACTGTCATTGGGTTTAAGGATTAGCGAGGCAGATTATCTAAGATTAGTCCAATATCACCAGCGGTCTCATTAGATTATTAATATAGCCATATCCTCCATATCTCCTGCTATGCCTTTCACACCCCTCACTTGTATCACTCCCACTGACCACCTTCCTCAAAGCACTTACTCCCAGTATTCCTCTAACAAGACTAAAGTTAGAGCACATTAATGTGTGTCACACCAGCTATTTAATATACCACACATCTGCTGCGGATATAAACACGTTATATCAATTCTCTCCTTTGCCACAATTCATGACACTTGTCCATCTACTTATCGAGCATGCCTTTTTTTCTGTCACAATCACCCACCGTACACATCCCCCTTCTGTGGTTTGATCAATAGACGTGAAGCGTACTGGATATTCCATGACTCCATACTATTTTGGCATTTGCTGGTATGAAGAAATGACATTTGGTAATTGATCTCATGGTGGCCTGGACAGGTGGATGTGTTCTGGGGTATATATGTTTTTATGCCAGTATATATTCACTTGCCATCGTATGTCACTCTGAAGTTGTGTTGGAATGAGATGGATGCACACGTGCTGGAACTCCTAATGTAGGGTTAACTGGATGTTCTAATCTAAAGTGAATACCCATCCACTTTTAGCTTTATATGGGAACTTTTTAAGCCCCCAATGGGTTTAATTACCGTGGGGGGGGTAATTTTGGTGCGTTAAGCAACCTTATCATATGGTTGTGGACTACAAATTGTTTTGAGTCCTGTTTTGGGTGTTTTTTGACACCTTTTTCTGACATGTGTGCACCTACAGTTATTCCTTATATGATGCCTTCTTCGTATTCTTATTTTTATCTTTATTATTTCTATTATTCATTATTTTGTGTTATTATTTACATTTATTTTATTATATTTTTGCTGAGTGTCTCTCCATTTGCTTCCTTGTATCTAATGGTGTCTTGCTACAACAGTTTCCCCGATACAGTTACACTTTTACAGGTGTGTTTGTGATGATGTAGACAGGAGGGGGAGGCTTTTTACCTGTTAGGTCTTCCCTGTTTGAATTTTAACCAATCAGCCCTTTATGGAAGTCTGTGTAACATGCTCATTTTGTTGGTGTGTTCAGTATATGAGTAAGCGCAATTTAGGGTGAAAAACATAAGATTTGTGGGGGGTCCCCCTTCTGTCTATGTCCTTCTTCCCCTCAATCCCATTCTGCTTTTTGTTTGGGATTTTACTTGATCTTTAATAAAGGATATTTTTTATAAGTGTGTGTTTATGGATGTCAGAGAGCAGCTGTAACCGTTTGTCCCTTCTGTGAATACCCAAATATTTCTGTTATACATCCAATACACTCATCCAACTGAACAAGGACCTACAAACCACAGGTTCATATAACAGTATTAGATTTGGGACAATTAAATAGACCAACTTTTTCCAAACAAAATCTAAGAAAATTGAACTGCAAACTATATCCCCACTAATCCCCCTTCCCTCCTTGTTTTTAGTTTCAGCAGGCTTAGTTTGAGGTGAGCTCTTATCAGCTGTGTTTTTGTCACATCACGTCACCCTGCCTCAGTCTGTCTCAAGAAGAATTAACAAGCGAGCGCAGTATATGGCCCAAATTTAAACCCACCAGATCTCTAATAAATGATACACAACCCACTGCTCCAGTCTCCAGATAAAACACAAGAAAATTACAATACAAGATCATAGACACACACATTTTGGCCCAGGACCCCCTTTCTTGCCCACAACAACCTTGATGTTAGCCCTGGACTCAAACGTTACACACCTCTTTGATTTGGTTTGTGTCTCCCTCTCATCCTCCTATTTCCCAAACATTTTTGGGAGATAGGAGAATGGGAGAGAGAAATCTAATCAAAGGTATGTAAAGTTTGAGTCCAGGGCTAACATCAATGCTGTCTTGGGCAAGAAAGGGGTCCTGTGTCAAAATGCGTGGGCCTGTAAATTTATATTGCCATTTACTTGTTTTGACATGAGTTGGATGGCAATCATGGCATATTGTCAGTAAACAGTACTCCAGAATTCTCCCGTTGCAAGAATTCACCCACCACCAGATTTAGAAATATTATATGTACACCTCCAGACAAAATAAGTAAATGGCAATACAAAATTACAGGCCCACACATTTTGGCCCAGGACCCCCTTTCTTGCCCAGGAAAACCTTGATTTTAGCCTGGGACTCAAACTTTACAAACCTCTTTGATTTGGTTCGACTCTCTCTTTCTCCTGTCTGGCAAACATTTTCTTATTTGGCAAATAGGGAAATGTTTGAGAGATATGAGAATGAGAGAGACAAACCAAATCAAAAAAGAGGTGGTTTGTAAAGTTTTAGTCCAGGGCTAACATCAAGGTTGTTCTGGCCAAGAAATGGGGGCCTGAGCCAAAGGGTGTGGGACAAATTGTAATTTGGAAAAAATAAAAGTACACTGCTGTCATACCTCATGAACTAAATGAATACGGGGGCCAGTACAAGGCTGTGAAGTGGTAGGTATAGGTTAAATAGGTAAAAAATAGTGATGAGCGAGCACCCCAATGCTCGGGTGTTCGGGTGCTCTGACCGAGCACCCCCTGAGGCTCGAGTGCTCGGCCGAACACCCGAGCCCCATTGAAGTCAATGGGAGGACTCGAGCATTACACCAGGCACCCCCTGCTCTTATGAGGGGAGGGTGCCTGGTCCATAGGAAAAGGGCAGAAAATGATGGAAACACCACAGAAATGGTTCAGGGACAGCATAGGGAGGATGTCTGGATGCATCTTGGACTCCAACATCGCTGCTGGGAACGATCTTTCGCCCGTAGTATGCCATTTTTACAGACTGACCATAAAACACACAAAAAGGAAAATAAAAACGACTTTAGGCGAAAAATTGTTACCAAACAATATTTGCTGTATATTTACTTGTATATCATCTGCAAATTATCCCAAAAATTTCCTTGATTTTCGGAAGTGAGGCCATGATTAAGAGGGAAACGTGCACAGAGGCAAATTCTCCCAAAAATTTCCTTGATTTTATTGACCTGAGGCCATGATTAAGAGGGAAACGTGCGCTGAGCCGACCATCTAAAACATTATGGGTGAGGGTCTGCTGCAGAGCTGACCATCCTAAACATTATATGCGAAGGCCCGCTAGTGAGCTGACGCTATAAAACATTATATGAGAGGGCCCGCTAGAGAGCTGACCCAATAAAACATTATATGAGAAGGCCCGCTGGTGAGCTGACCTATATAAAAATTGGCAAACAGGGCCCGCTGGTGAGCTGGCCCTATATAAAAATTATATCACAGGGCCCGCTGGTGAGCTGGCCCTATATAAAAATTATAGCACAGGGCATATGGAAGAGGAGGAGGAGGATGAGAAGATTAAGAGTCAACCATATACCCGTTTTTTGGGTGGAAGGGGTGAATGGGAATACAGAGTATTCACATCATTGTAAATAATATATATAAAGTGAGTTTATGTTCCCCCGGGGCTTTCCTCCAGTGGAGTGGAGAAGTCAGGGGAAATCCAGGCCTTGTTCATTTTTATAAGTGTCAACCTATCAGCATTGTCGGTGGAAAGGCGGATACGCTTATCTGTTATGATGCCACCAGCAGCACTAAATACCCGCTCAGACAGAACGCTGGCGGCAGGGCAGGCCAGCACCTCCAAGGCGTAGAGTGCCAGTTCATACCACGTGTCCAGCTTGGACACCCAGTAGTTGTAAGGCACAGAGGGATCATTGAGGACGCTGACACGGTCTGCTACGTACTCCTTCACCATCTTCCAAAACTTTTCCCTCCTTGTGACACTAGGCTGCGCATCAGGGTGAGGGTGCTGGCGGGGTGTCATGAAGGTGTCCCACGCCTTGGAGAGTGTTGCCCTGCCTTTCTCGGAACTGCTGTGTGCTCCCCTTTTCTCCCCTTCTCGGTTGGCCAAGGTAGCACGTACTCTGCCGCCAGCGTTGTCAGATGGAAAATTTTGGAGCAATTTTTCGACAAGAACCTTCTGGTATTGCAACATTTTGCTTGTCCTCTCCACCGGAGGAATGAGAGATGAGAAACTCTCTTTGTAGCGGGGGTCCAGAAGGGTGAACACCCAGTAATCCGTGTTGTCTAAAATGCGTACAACGCGTGGGTCACGGGAAAGGCCGCCTAACATAAAGTCAGCCATGTGTGCCAGAGTACCAACAGGCAAGATTTCGCTGTCCTCACCAGGAGGATGACTCTCAATATCCTCATCCTCTTCCTCCTCTTCTGCCCACCCACGCTGAAGAGATGGAACTAAAGTTCCATGGCTACCCTCTGTAGCGGAGGCAACCGTGTCTTCCTCCTCCTCCTCCTCCTCCTCCTCCTCCGCCTCCTCCAATTGTCGCTGAGAAGACGAAGTGAGGGTGCTCTGGCTATCACCTTGTGTAAGCTCTTCCTCCCCCATTTCCACCTCTTCCACATGCAAAGCGTCGGTTTTAATTGTGAGCAGCGAGCGTTTCAGTAGACACAGAAGTGGGATGGTTACACTGATAATAGCGTTATCGCCGCTCACCATCTGTGTCGATTCCTCAAAATTGCGTAAAACGTCGCAGAGGTCTGACATCCATTCCCACTCCTCACTTCTGATTACAGGAAGTTGAACGGAGAGGCGACGACCGTGTAACAGCTGGTACTCCACTACTGCCCTCTGCTGCTCACAAAGCCGGGCCAACATGTGGAAGGTGGAGTTCCAGCGCGTGCTCACGTCACACAGCAGCCGGTGAGCTGGCAATTGTAAGCGCTGCTGCAGCTTCAACAGGCCGGCTGAAGCTGTTGATGACTTACGGAAATGTGCACACACGCGGCGCACCTTGGTCAAGAGATCATGCACATTGGGGTAGGTTTTTAGAAATCGCTGCACCACTAAATTAAATACATGCGCTAGGCATGGTACGTGTGTGAGCTTGCCGAGCTCCAAAGCCGCCACCAAGTTACGCCCATTATCACACACAACCATGCCTGGTTGCAGGTTGAGTGGCGAGAGCCACTGCTCGGTCTGGTGACTAATCCCCTGCAACAGCTCTGAGGCCGTGTGCTGTTTGTCCCCAAGGCAGATCAGCTTCAGCACGGCCTGTTGACGCTTCCCCACTGCAGTGCTACACTGCTTCCAGCTACTGGCTGATGGGGGAGTGGCGGTGTGTGTAGAGAATTCGGAGGTGGAAACGGAGGAGGAGGAGCCAATAACGTAGGTGCTGGTGGAAACCCTGATGGAGGTAGGGCCCGCAATCCTCGGCGTGGGTAGCACCCGTGCCATCCCAGGGTCCGAGTCGCTCCCAGCCTCCACGACATTCACCCAGTGTGCCGTCAGGGAAATGTAGCGTCCCTGGCCACAAGCACTTGTCCATGTGTCAGTCGTTAAGTGGACCTTCCCAGTAACTGCGTTGGTCAGGGCACGGGTGATGTTACGGGACACATGGTGGTGTAATGCGGGGATGGCACACCGGGAAAAGTAGTGGCGGCTGGGGACCGCGTACCGAGGGACAGCTGCTGCCATCAGGCTGCGGAAGGACTCAGTGTCCACAAGCCTAAATGGCAGCATTTCGATGGCCAGTAATTTTGAAAGGTGTGAGGTTAGTGCTATGGCCTGTGGGTGGGTGGCTGGATACTTTCTCTTGCGCTCAAATGCCTGGGGTAACGACATTTGGACGCTGTGCTGGGACAGGGAAGTGGATGTGGTCGCTGATGGTGCTTCAGATGCTACAGGTGCAGGGCGGGAGGTATGCGGGCCTGCGCCTTCGACAGGCGATTGGCCGGCACCGAAAACAGGGGAAGAGGAGGCAGTGGTGTGGCCTGCAGACACAGATGGGCGATCCAGGCGTTCCTCCCACTTACTACGGTGCTTGGATGCCATGTGTCGGATCATGCTGGTGGTGGTGAGGTTTCTAGTGTTCATGCCTCGGCTCATTCTGGTGTGGCACAGGTTGCAAACTACAATTCTTTTGTCGTCCGCACTTTCCTTAAAAAAACGCCATACCGCGGAACACCTACCCCTTGGCAAGGTAGATTTACGCAAGGGGGTGCTCCGTGGAACATTTGCGGGCCGGTTTGGTGCGGTCCGCCTTCTTTCTGTAGCCACACCACTGCCTCTTCCAGCCTGTTGCGGTGCTGCAGATGGCTCACCCTCAGGACTGCTGTCATCGCTCGGCTCTACACCTTCCCAGGTGGGGTCAGTCACCTCATCGTCCACCAAGTCCTCCTCCACTTCCTCACTCTGATCATCCTCCTCAAGTCTTGATCCCACCACATACTCAGTCATTGACAACTGTATAACATTCTCCTCAACAAGGTCTTGAGACGGAAATAGTGGTTGATTTAATGGCAACTGTGTCTCATCATCATCATCATCATCCACTACTTCCTTTGACCTTAAATGCCGTTCACATCTGTCATCTTCTTGTGATTGGGTAGCCTCTAGAGGTTGTGAATCAGGGCACAAGATGTCATGTTCCTCTGCAAGCGTGCTTGGAGAGAGGGTCAAATGAAGGATTGGTGATGAGACGAGCTCCTCACTATATCCCAGTGTGGGATCACTTCTTTGACCAGACCGTGTATGGTGGGAGGAAGGATGATCAGAGTGAGGATTATGTTGACCAGACTCTTGGCTACTGAGAGTGGACTTGGTGGAAGACAGGGTGGTGCTTAACCGACTGGAAGCAGTATCAGCTGTCATCCAACCGACCACCTGTTCGCAGTGGTCGGACCTCGAGAGTGATGTCCTGCGACGCCCTGTAAAATTACACATGAAGCTAGGTATGGTGGATGTCTTTCTTTCTTGTGCTCTGGCACCAGGCACAGTTTCTCCACGTCCTGACCCGCGCCCTGAACTTTCAGGATCACGTCCACTTCCCCGTCCCTTTTTACCCGCCTTCTTCATCTTACACAGAATATGTGACTTTAATATTTGAGTTTGAAAACTTAACAGTATTTCTTATTATTCTGCAACTGTACAGAGTACACAGAATAGGCTGCTAAACTGCGGTGAAACACACTGAATGGAATATGTGACTTTAATATTTGAGTTTGAAAACTTAACAGTATTTCTTATTATTCTGCAACTCTGCAGAGTACACAGAATAGGCTGCTAAACGGCGGTGAAACACACTGAATGGAATATGTGACTTTAATATTTGAGTTTGAAAACTTAACAGTATTTCTTATTATTCTGCAACTGTACAGAGTACACAGAATAGGCTGCTAAACTGCGGTGAAACACACTGAATGGAATATGTGACTTTAATATTTGAGTTTGAAAACTTAACAGTATTTCTTATTATTCTGCAACTGTACAGAGTACACAGAATAGGCTGCTAAACGACGGTGAAACACACTGAATGGAATATGTGACTTTAATATTTGAGTTTGAAAACTTAACAGTATTTCTTATTATTCTGCAACTGTACAGAGTACACAGAATAGGCTGCTAAACTGCGGTGAAACACACTGAATGGAATATGTGACTTTAATATTTGAGTTTGAAAACTTAACAGTATTTCTTATTATTCTGCAACTGTACAGAGTACACAGAATAGGCTGCTAAACTGCGGTGAAACACACTGAATGGAATATGTGACTTTAATATTTGAGTTTGAAAACTTAACAGTATTTCTTATTATTCTGCAACTGTACAGAGTACACAGAATAGGCTGCTAAACTGCGGTGAAACACACTGAATGGAATATGTGACTTTAATATTTGAGTTTGAAAACTTAACAGTATTTCTTATTATTCTGCAACTCTGCAGAGTACACAGAATAGGCTGCTAAACGGCGGTGAAACACACTGAATGGAATATGTGACTTTAATATTTGAGTTTGAAAACTTAACAGTATTTCTTATTATTCTGCAACTGTACAGAGTACACAGAATAGGCTGCTAAACTGCGGTGAAACACACTGAATGGAATATGTGACTTTAATATTTGAGTTTGAAAACTTAACAGTATTTCTTATTATTCTGCAACTCTGCAGAGTACACAGAATAGGCTGCTAAACGACGGTGAAACACACTGAATGGAATATGTGACTTTAATATTTGAGTTTGAAAACTTAACAGTATTTCTTATTATTCTGCAACTGTACAGAGTACACAGAATAGGCTGCTAAACTGCGGTGAAACACACTGAATGGAATATGTGACTTTAATATTTGAGTTTGAAAACTTAACAGTATTTCTTATTATTCTGCAACTCTGCAGAGTACACAGAATAGGCTGCTAAACGGCGGTGAAACACACTGAATGGAATATGTGACTTTAATATTTGAGTTTGAAAACTTAACAGTATTTCTTATTATTCTGCAACTGTACAGAGTACACAGAATAGGCTGCTAAACTGCGGTGAAACACACTGAATGGAATATGTGACTTTAATATTTGAGTTTGAAAACTTAACAGTATTTCTTATTATTCTGCAACTGTACAGAGTACACAGAATAGGCTGCTAAACTGCGGTGAAACACACTGAATGGAATATGTGACTTTAATATTTGAGTTTGAAAACTTAACAGTATTTCTTATTATTCTGCAACTCTGCAGAGTACACAGAATAGGCTGCTAAACGACGGTGAAACACACTGAATGGAATATGTGACTTTAATATTTGAGTTTGAAAACTTAACAGTATTTCTTATTATTCTGCAACTGTACAGAGTACACAGAATAGGCTGCTAAACTGCGGTGAAACACACTGAATGGAATATGTGACTTTAATATTTGAGTTTGAAAACTTAACAGTATTTCTTATTATTCTGCAACTCTGCAGAGTACACAGAATAGGCTGCTAAACGGCGGTGAAACACACTGAATGGAATATGTGACTTTAATATTTGAGTTTGAAAACTTAACAGTATTTCTTATTATTCTGCAACTCTGCACAGTACACAGAATAGGCTGCTAAACGGCGGTGAAACACACTGAATGGAATATGTGACTTTGATATTTTAGTTTGAAGACTTAACAGTATTTCTTCCTATTCTGCAACTCTGCACAGTACACAGAATAGGCTGCTAAACTGCGGCGAAGCACACTGAATGGAATATGTGACTTTGATATTTTAGTTTGAAGACTTAACAGTATTTCTTCCTATTCTGCAACTCTGCACAGTACACAGAATGTGCTGCTAAACTGCGGCGAAGCACACTGAATGGAATATGTGACTTTGATATTTTAGTTTGAAGACTTAACAGTATTTCTTCCTATTCTGCAACTCTGCACAGTACTCAGAATGTGCTGCTAAACTGCGGCGACGCACACTGAATGGAATACGTGACTTTGATATTTTAGTTTGAAGACTTAACAGAATGTGCTCTAATCTGCAACTTTGCACACTAAACAGAATGTGCTCTAATCTGCAACTTTGCACACTAAACAGAATGTGCTCTAATCTGCAACTTTGCACACTAAACAGAATGTGCTCTAATCTGCAACTGTGCACACTAAACAGAATGTGCTCTAATCTGCAACTTTTCACACTAAACAGAATATTTTTTTTTTTTTTTGTTTTGTTTTTCCCCCCCCACACAAAATAACCTGCTGCCCCCACACACAGTAGTCCTAAAAAGGACTTTTGGTTCTTTTTTGTCACAATTTTTTTTTTCCTCCCTACACTGCCTTTCCCTTCCTATCCTCAGCTCTCCCTGGCTCAGACTGAGCCGAACTCGATGGTCAGGTGCTATACAGCACCCGACCACGGGTTCTGGCCAGCCAATCAGTGTAATGCCAGCAGCCAACATGGCTGCTGGCATTACACCGATGTCAGAGCCTCCCTGCACGTTTATTGGCTGCGCAGCAGCCGCAAAACGTGCGGGGAGGAGACCCGAACATGGCGGGCGAGCACATGCGGTACTCGTACGAGTACCGCCATGTGCCGAGCAGAGCGATGCTCGAGCCGATCCGAGCATCGGCCGAGCATGCTCGCTCAACACTAGTAAAAAACAAAAAAGGTCATGCCCATATGGTTGTTTTTATGATTTTAATAGTTTTAAATAAAAGTTAGTTTTATTACCTATTTTTGTACATCTTAATCCCCTTATACCAATTGTGCAGTGTTGCCACCAGGACATTGTGCGGCCACCAGAAAAAATTCCTTGAGAACCACTGTTCTAGAGGACACTGTATAGAAAAAACCTCTTATTGTATATAACATATTGTAAAAGTTAAAGGGTATATTGGTGTGCTATGCTCCTCAAATCTATAGCTAGCTCAGTCCCTAGGTTTGTGTGCCCCACAACAAATGGGAGAGTGCTGTATTTTACATCCAACTCTGTATGTAAATAATATTCCATTTCTGATACTTATAAGCATGGAAACATTTTACCAAACATATCAAATACAGTCATATATATAAGAAGAATTATATGCTTATATTAAAATCTCTAATACATTACTAAATAATTTTGCACATAAGCAGTCCTAATGTCCACTTTTAAACAGCCGGCTGTTATTCTGCTGTGTTTGATATTGTGTATACATATATAGAAACAGTACCTCTCCTGTCAATATGCAAGTTTGTATCAACTGTGTCAGCTCTCTCAGGAATGGCCCTTGTGTGTATTTACTAGCATAGAGGGACCTGTACAAAATCTAAAAACAAGTGCAAGGAAAACACAGTTTTTAATAGTAGAGTTTCATATAAAGGATCCAAGTTACAATCCACAAATATGCACTTACAAGATCCCTTCTTGAGCAGTTGCATATCTTAGTGCCCTTTGAAGTTAAAACTATCTGTGGGTCACTGCTATAGAGAGTGTGAAGATAGGGAGGAGGAGGGTGATAGGTTACTCTGTTTGAGAAAGAGGAAGACCTTCTGGATCTTTGAACCACAGACAATATGGAAAGAAGGGTTAAACATGGAGATTGATCTGGCAGGCTTCCTAGTCTAATTTTCTGATTTAGTAAGGGGAGAAGATTACCTCCCCCCCACCACCGGTTCCCTGTGCCATGCTTCCTATTTTTTTTTATCATTCAACAGTTTTTGCTTTTATTTTTTATGTATTATTATTATTTATTATTATTTCTATTACATTTTGTTCCTGTATTATTAATTTCCTTGTTCTTTTTTCCCTCTTGTCAAAACAGTGCAGGTAGCAGGGTTAGCAGAGGTAGAGAATTCTAGATGTAGAAATAGATGTAGGTAGGTAATCACCCAGTCAGGCTTGTGGTAGTGTTGGTAGAATTAGTTTTTAGAATCAAGTAGGAAGATGAGTATTATCCAGGGATCTGTGGTATGTGGGAAACTACATATGACCCTTGGATGATGAGGAATAATAAATAGCTAAGGTTGAGGTTTCCATTGCAACTGCCTCTTGGGGTGGACTGGACTTGTAGGCATTTGGGATACTGCATGTATAAGTTATCCTTATTGTTGGAAGGGGGACATAAATGTGGGAGGGGGGGGAGAGACAAAGAAATAATAGTAGAGATGGAATGGAGTTCTTATTTACTTATCTTCTCTTGTTTCTTTAAACATCTTTAAAAAAAAAATGCTATATGGTGTTTACCTCCAAAAAAATATGTACTATATTGTCATCTTTTATTTACAGAAAAATAGCACCTTCCAGGTCGAGGAGTGTGTGTGTATGTGTGTGTGTGTGTGTGTGTGTTTGTGTGTAGGATGCTCTACATACTCGTGTGTGTACCATGCATGACTATATTATTGTTTGAGCATGTATCTCAGCATCTGAATGTGTTTCGTACTGAATGAGGGTGACTGAATGTAACAAAACGCATTGATAAAATAATACAAAAGGAAAGTGTACGGTACAGTTCAAAGACTTAGGCAGGTGTGTAAAAATGCTGTAAAGTAAGAATGCTTTCAAAAAAAGACATGTTGATCAATGTTTATCAATTAACAAAATGCATAGTGAGTGAACAAAAGAAAAATCTAAATAAAATCAATATTTGTGTGACCACCCTTTGTCTTCAAAACAGCATCAGTTCTTCTAGGCACAATTGCACAAAGTCCGGGATTGTGTACGCATATTATCAGGTGTATGATTAAACAATTATACCAAACAGGTTTTAATAATCATCCATTTAATATGTAGGTTGAAACCTAATCATTAACTGAAACAGAAATAGCTGTGTAGGAGGAATAAAACTCAACTAACAAAGTGAGGTTGCTGAAGACAGTTTAATGTCAAAAGTTATACACCATGGCAAGACTGAACACAGCAACAAGAAACGAGGCAGTTATACTGCATCAGCATAATCTCTCCCAGGCAGAAATTTCAAGGTAGACAGGGTTTCCAGATGTGCTGTCCAAGCTCTTTTGAAGACGCACAAATAAATGGGCAACGTTGAGTACCATAGATGCAGTGGTTGGCCAAGGAAACTTAGTGCAGAAAATGAAAGACACATCATACTTACTTCTCTTTGCAATCGGAAGATATCCAGTGATGCCAGCGGCTCAGAATTGGCAGAAAACACTGGGATCCTGGTACACCCATCTACTGTCTGGAGAAGTCTGGTCAGAAGTGGTCTTCATGGAAGACTTGCAGCCAAAAAGCCATACCTCCGATGTGGAAACAAGTCCAAGCGACTCAACTATACATGAAAACACAGGAACTGGGGTGCAGAAAAATGACAGCAGGTGTTCTGTACTGATGAGTCAAAATTGTAAATATTTGGCTGTAGCAGAAGGCAGTTTGTTCTCCAAAGGGCTGGAGAGCAGTACAAGAATGAATGTCTGCAGGCAACATTGAAGCATTGTGGAGGTTCCTTGCAAGTTTGGGGCTGTATTTCTGCAAATGGAGTTGGGGATTTGGTCAGAAATAATGGTCTCCTCAATGCTGAGAAGTACAGGCAGATACTTATCCATCATGCAGTACCACAGGGAGGCATCTGATTGGCCCAAAATGTATTCTGCAGCATGATAACAACCCCAACCATACAACCAAAGTCATTAAGAACTATCTTCAGCATAAAGAAGAACAAGGAGTCATGGAAGTGATGGTATGGCCACCACAGAGCCCTGATCTCAACATCATCAAGTCTGTCAGGGATTACATGAAGAAAGAGAAGCAACTTAGGCTGCCTAAATCCACAGAAGAACTGTGGATAGTTCTCCAAGATATTTGGAATAACCTACCTGCTGAGGTCCTTAAAAAACTGTGTGTAAGTGCACCTAGAAGAACTGATGCTGTTTTGAAGGCAAAGGGTGGTTACACCAAATATTTATTTGATTTAGATTTTTTCTGTTCACTCACTATGCATTTTGTTAATGATAAAAATAAACTATTAACATTTTTTAAAGCATTCTTACTTTACAGCATTTTTTTCACACCTAAGATTTTTGCACAGTAATGTAAATCAATGTTTTTATTTTTTTCCCATGAGAAAATGTCTTTATTGTTAGTAAAATGCAGTGAAAACTATTGCACAAGCAAATATTTCCAACTGGCAAACATTGTATTCATGTTTAGTTGACACAAGTAGAACTGTGCTTATTTATGTTGAAGACATTTTTTAGTAAATACCATGAACAGGGAAATGCAAAAAAATGCACTCACCTCCATAAATCAAGCAAATAATGCCAGTTTACCTTCAATATATCTTGCTACATAGTAAAGTTGAAAAAAACACACAAGTTCATCACATTTTTCCTTTACCATAATAATATATCCCAGTAAATGAGAGGTACATAATTCTTACCATCTACAAGATGGGTGTTAATCAATTTACCAATACTTTCTATGTAATCTAGTAACAGATAATATAACCCTATATATGCCCTTTGGCTAGAAATATATATAATCTTCTCTTAAATGTATCCCTTGCACCCGTCATTACCACATCCTAGGAAAATTATTACACAATTTAACAAACTTTACTGTAAAGAACCCCAGCTGCTGCTGAAGTTGAAATCTCCTTTTTGCTAATCTTAACCCCTTTGGTGCCAGGAGCTTGGGCCATTTCCTGTACCCTGTAGGCCAGGCATATTGTCAGCATTTTTGCTATCCATCTGTTCAGACTTGATTCCACTGGTAACTTTCTAGTTACATACATTTTTTTCAGAACAAATTCAGTTTGGTAGTGCCTCGCATGAAGTGAATTTTGCATTATGCAAAAAGCTATGATGTCATGGTTACAAAAAAAAGTTAAAAATTACTTATTTTGCTAAATTCACATACTAAATATCAAAAACATTGATTGTTAAAGTTTTAATGATTTAAAAGGATAGTAAAACTACATATTTACAAAAAGTAGACATCCTACTGTATCAAATTAGGGGTCACCTATCTTTCTACCCCTAGCCTGGGGAGCACAAATGTTTCCAGAAGGTGGTGCTAATAAAAATTGAATTTTTTACATTTCCACCCCTTCAGATGTACTAAAATCTTTGCAAACTATTGAATTTCCTACTGTATTCATAAGCTAGTGCTCTTAGGAGACAAATTATACCCCCACTGGCATGAGATGACTTACTGAAGGGGTGGTAGAAGTACTAAACTTGCCTGTACTAAAATGGTTGTAAAAACTACATAAATGAATTAAAGGATAGTAATACTTCGTTTTAACTTTATTTTATTTTGTAGGCATTAAAAAAACATGAAGAATGATATACGTCTTATCTCTCAAACCTTTATGGTTTATGAGATATTCACAAGCAAAGTTCCCCTCCCCACCCCTTTTACCTAGTGTAAGCCATCTCTTCTCAGATGTGAGTCTGGTTGTATGACAGGACAGATAACAGAAGGGGACAATTTTCTTTGTATGAAAACAATGAAAGCCCTTCCCCCCTTGACAAGTTTTTCAGCTTTTTCCCTTATCTTAATTGAAGATTGTCCCTCTCTGCAGTCTACCTGGGCATCTCCCTTCTGATCTGGTTGAACAGGGGGGGTGATACTTTGTTTGTGAATATCTCTTAAACTATAAAGGTTTCAGAGATAAGACTTATATCATTCTTCATGTTTTTTTAATGCCTACAAAATAAAATAAAGTTAAAATGAAGTATTACTATCCCTTTAAAGGGATAGCAATACTTCATTTTAACTTTATTTTATTTTGTAGGTATTAAAAAAACATGAAGAATGATATAAGTCTTATCTCTCAAACCTTTATGGTTTATGAGATATTCACAAGCAAAGTTTCCCCCTCCCACCCCTTTTACCTAGTGTAAGCAATCTCTTCTCAGATGTGGAATGCAGTCCATAGACCAGACAGATAACAGTAGGGGACACTCTTATTCCTATGAAAACAATGAAATCCTTGACAAGCTTTTCAGGTTTTTCCCTTATCTTAATTGAAGATTGTCCCTCTCTGCAGTCTACCTGGGCACCTCCCTTCTGATCTGGTTGAGCAGTGTGACATCAGTAAAAGGGGCGGGAGGGGGACACTTTGTCATTGAATTACTCTGGAACTACAACTCTGACAGAATTGAAATAACACTCTCCAAAGTCCAAATACTATGATGATTAATTAGAGCTGCTTTTATTATGAAACATTACTATCCCTTTAAAAGCAGACACAGAATACCATTTTGGAAAGAAGATAATCTGCTACCCCTAGCCTGGTATGCACAAATGTTTCCAGAAAGTGTTGTTAAAGTAAAAAAATGCATTTTTTTACATTTCCACTCATTCAAATGTAATAAATCTGTGAAATCTATGGCATTTACAAGTATATTTGTTAGTTAGTGCTCTTAGGAGAAAAATGGCACCCCATTGATATGAGCTGATATATCAAAAGAGGTGCTAAAGACTCAAAACTACATCCACCTGTTCTCTTTTTTGAAAATGTCTGCCTGCACTAAAATGGTCATAACAATTAGAGACATGAAGGAAATGAATACAAGGTATACCATTTTGGAAAATAGACATTCACCCACATCAAATAAGGGGTCACTTGCCTTTGCAAAATCTGGCTCTATAGGAACAAATACAACATATTATTTTTTTAAATTTCCACCACTTCTAAGATAATAAAATCTTTGAAAACCATAGAATGTTCTACTGTAATCAGTACCTACTACCAGCTAATTGGAACTAAGTGTCAGTGTACATCCAATCTCAACAAAGAGAGGAAAATTAATATAAATGGATACAAGGTTGCTTTCACATTACCACTGGTGTTAATGACTTGTGAGGACATCAGACAATATACAAGATTAATGCTTGATAACGGTGTATCAAGTCATACCAGAAAACGGTGATAATAGATATAAATGGATTAAATGTTCCTCTTCACTTTGACACTGAACAGGTTAAATGAATAATCAAGACTTTAATGACAAATGGAAAACTGATGTAATTGCACAGCACTCGTACTACCGGAACCCAATAATGCTGGTAAGTTAGTCTGGATATCTCTTTTCACAGTGCACTCCCTGTTGTCATCTTCAGTTGGTCCATATGGTTCGTGCCTAAGGGTACTTTGTTCTTGCAGTAATCCGGAGTGGTCAGGTGTGTCCTTCTCAAAAAATAGATGTTTGATACACAGTGTACAGGGAAAATGCTGATCCACAATAACCGATCTGCTTGGGTTGAGTGGTAATGACACTGATATTTTATATTCTTAATGATGTTGATTTCATCATATCAAAAAATAGGATGAGGTGTAGATATGAAATACAATGTGAGAACAATATCTACACATTTTGGAAGACACCTGCTACCTTCCTCTTAGCAAACTATATTAACCATTCGTGTGCCATTATTTTTATTCAGACCTTGATAAGGGGGCATCAGGACTCCACCCCCAACGAGGTCTGAATAAAACATAGTAGGCCACAGGTTGGTCAACACATTACTTTGCAATGTGTTGGACACCCCTGAGGCATGCATACAAACTGCCTCCCTCACACACCCCCTGGTTACACAGCCCACTGGCAGTTCCATTCCCCCAACCTACATTTTGCTTTGTTCCAAATGGCACATTCACCATATCGTGCATTAACATGCCTCAGCATTAGGGACTCAATATTGGTGCATTAATGACTCAAACTGGGTGCAATATGGATGCAATAATACTGCAATATCGGTGCAATAATGGTGCAATATGGGTGCAATAAGGACACATTAAGGATGCAATATGGGTGCAATATGGATGCAATAATGGTGCAATATGGGCGCAATAATGGTGCAATATGTGTGCAATATGGATGCAGTATGGGTGCAATATGGATGCAATATGGGTGCAATAATGACACAAATTGGGCGCAATATTGGTGCAATAATGACACAAATTGGGTGCAATATGGATGCAATAGGGTGCAGTATTGGTGAAATATGGATGCAATATGGGTGCAATAATGACACAAATTGGGTGCAATATGGGTGCAATATTGGTGGAATAATGATGCAAATTGGGTGCAATATGGATGCAATATGGGTGCAATAATGATGCAATATGGATGCAATATGGGTGCGATAATGACACAAATTGGGTGCAATATGGATGCAATATGGGTTCAATATTGGTGCAATATGGGTGCAATAATGACGCAAATTGGGTGCAATATTGGTGCAATATGGGTGCAATAGGGGTTCAATATTGGTGCAATATGGGTGCAATAATGATGCAAATTGGGTTCAATATTGGTGCAATATGGGTGCAATAATGACGCAATATGGGTGCAATAATGATGCAAATTGGGTGCAATTTTGGTGCAATATGGGTGAAATAATGACGCAAATTGGGTGCAATATGGATGCAAAATGGGTGCGATATTGGTGCAAAATGGGTGCAATATGGATGCAATATGGGTGCAATAATGACACAAATTGGGTGCAATATTGGTGCAATATGGGTTCAATATTGGTGAAATATTGGTGCAATATGGGTGCAATAATGATGCAAATTGGGTGCAATATGGATGCAAAATAGGTGCAATACTGGTGCAATATGGGTGCAATAATGATGCAAATTGGGTGCAATACTGGTGCAATATGGGTTCAATATTGGTGCAATATTGATGCAATATTGGTGCAATATGGGTGCAATATGGATGCAATATGGGTGCAATAATGATGCAAATTGGGTGCAATACTGGTGCAATATGGGTGCAATATTGGTGCCATATTGGTGCAATATGGGTGCAATAATGATGCAATATGGGTGCAATGTTGACACAATATGGGTGCAATAATGACGCAAATTGAGTGCAATATGGGTTCAACATTGGTGCAATATGGGTGCAATAATGACACAAATTGGATGCAATATTGTTGCAATATGGGTGCAATAATCATGCAATATGGGTGCAATAATCACGCAAATTTGGTGCAATATTGGTGCAATATGGGTTCAATACTGGTGCAATATGTGTGCAATATGGGTGCAGTATGGGTGCAATATGGATGCAATATGGGTGCAATAATGAAGCAAATTGGGTGCATTATGGGTGCAATATGAGTTCAATATGGGTTCAATATGGATGCAATATGGGTTCAATATTGGTGCAATACTGACGCAATATGGGTGCAATGTTGATGCAGTATGGGTGCAATATTGGTACAATATGAGTGCAATATGGATGCAATATGGGTGCAATAATTACATAATTTGGGTGCAATATTGGTACAATATGGGTGCAATATTGGTGCAATATGGATGCAACATGGGTTCAATATGGATGCAATATGGGTTCAATATTGGTGCAATATTGACGCAATATGGTTGCAATGTTGACGCAATATGGGTGCAATAATGACGCAAACTGGGTGCAATAGTGGTGCAATATGGTATGCTAAGTGTTAGGTTATGCATCCTATATACTAATTCGCTAAATTGTGTGCAACGCCGCAAAATGCGCAGTACACACTGCTGCGTGTGCTGCAGTCATGCGCAGTAGAGACTGCCCACGCCGCGGCTGATACAGAGCTGGGCGCTCCGAAGGAGTGTCCAGCTTTGTATCAGCCATGGCGCGGGCAGTCTCTGCTGCGCATGACTGCTCCGCGACCAGGTGGCAGTGGCACTGTGGCCCGTGTAAAGGCTGTTCAAATAGTACTTTATAAAACACTGGTTTTAAATAAAGATTTCTACATAACTAATTTTTGTTATTTGTACTTCTTGCACCCTTACTGCATCCTTACTGGTTGGGTTTGGGGTTGGATTTGGTGGGTTTTGGGTTGGATTTAGGTTGGTTTTTGGTTGGGTATTGGGTTGGATTTGGTGGGTTTTGGGTTGGATTTGGTTTGGTTGTAATGGGTTTTGGGTTGGATTTGGTAGGTTTTGGGTTGGTTTTGGAGGGTTTTGGGCTGGATTTGGTGGGTTTTTGGTTGGATTTGGGTTGGTTTTTGGTTGGATTTTGGGTTAGTTTTGGGTTGGGTTTTAGGTTGGATTTGGTGGGTTTTGGGTTGGATTTGGGTTGGTTTTGGGTTGGATTTGGTGGGTTTTTGGTTGATTTTGGTGGGTTGGATTTGGTGAGTTTTGGGTTGGATTTGGGTTGGTTTGTTGGGTTTTGGGGTGGATTTGGTTTGGATTTGGGTTGCACCCATATTGCAATCTTAATGCACCCATATTGCATCCTTAATGCACCCCTATTGCTCCCATAATACACATCAATATTGCACCCATATTGCATCATTATTGCACCCATATTGTGTACTTAATGCACCCATATTGCATCCTTAATGCACCCCTATTGCACCCATAATGCATCAATATTGCACCCATATTGCGTCATTATTGCATCCATATTGCAACACGTTAAAGCACAAAATGGTGAATGCGCCATTCGGAGCGACACAAAATGTAGAATCTGCATCACTTTATGACGCAAAACTTTACATGCAACACTTCAATAGTAAACCCATTTGATGAAGCTCATTGTCTGCTTTCCAAAACTGTATGATTTACCTACCCTTTCTTCATTTTTCTCGTTGTAACCATTTCAGTATAGGTAAGTCGTGCTGAGAGATCAATAATTAAGGCACAGGAGAGCAGCTTCCCCTCCTCCCTCATGCCTTACCTGAACTTGCAGGTAGGAGTGGACTGGACTGACATGATCATGGGTGAAGTGAGAAGGCTTTCCTCAATCTTATTCACTCCTATCAGTTGGGGTAGGAGTGAAGCAGGAGAGCATATTGCTCTCCTGCATCACCATTATTGATCTCCCATCAGGGGCCATCATGGGGAGTCTTGATGTCCCCACATGAGGTCTGATAAAGAATAAAAATAAAAATAACAACACTGTGTGTGCAACAGGGTGATTCAGCACATTGATTTGAATGCGCTGGACACCCTTGTGGCGCACACAGGATGTATTGTTTGGAGACGCAGGGGGGTCTAACTAATAATTAAAACAATTAAGGGGTTGTCCCTAGTTATTTGATCAGGTCTTGGAATGAAAAGCTCACTAGAGAGAACCTTGTATTGACCTCACATGTGCTTGTACAATGTAATAATATCACTTCTTAGGCATCTTTTCTCTAGCATAAATAAACCAAATTTGGCTAGATGCTTTTCATACTTCAAATTCTCCATTTCCGTAATTAATTTTTTTCCTCTTCTCTGTATTCTTCCCAATTCTAGAATATAATTTTTAAGGACAGTTGCCCAAAACCACATTTCATATTCCAGGTTAGGTTTTACCTATAATTTGAGTGGTGGAAAAATTATGCTGCCAACTTGTGCTTCATTACCCCTTTTTAAGCAAGATAGTATTTTGTTTGCTATTGCTAGTGCTGTTTGACACTGATCACTATTACCAAGTGCTCAAAGATCTTTCTCTAGCAACTAGTCTTGTAGTCTTGTAGCATGTTAATTTGCTCTTCCGAAATGCATCTTTACACTTTCCAACATTAAATCTCATATTTCATTTGTTTGCCCAACCTGACATTTTAAGTAAACCCTTCTGTAGAGAACAAATATTATTTTCTGAGTTTATTACATTGCAAAATTTAGTGTAATTTGCAAATATTTAAATTTTGCTTTCTATACCCATTTTCAGGTAATTTATAAACATGTTAAAAAGCAGTGAGGCAAGTATTGAATCTTAAGGTACTTTCAGCTTTAACTGTATTTGATAATATTCCATTTGAAACAACACACTGTTCCCTGTCCCTTATCTAATTTTCTATCCAATTACAAAAGGTTATCCCCTAGACCTAATTTCCTTGTTTTATAGGCCAGCCTAGTGTTCGGCACTGTCTCAAATGCCTTTGAAAACTCTGGATATACTACATGTACTGCTCAACTATTATTTAGGTTCCACTTTTTCACAGGCGCTCAATAAATTTAGATCTGCTACTCCACTCCTACTTTCTCCACTACTAAGATCAAACTCATAGGTCTAATGACCAACTTTCCTACCTTCCCCATGTGCATGTGATTGCAGTCTGTGAAGGGTGCATTTCTTTTTGATTGCTGAAGTGTAATTGGTGGCTTTCTGCTATATAAAGTCTTTAAATGGTGAGCTGAAACAAGCAAAGTTGTAGGTCATCTTTGGTGAACTAATTGGAATAACTGCTTTTTCTGTTTACCTGCATAAGGGAAAGGTTTAAGAAACAAAATGGTATTTCTCACCCTGTGCAGGTGTACAGGTGGTTGCAGTCTGTGGTGGGTGTGTTTCTTTTTGATTACTGGGGTGTAATTGGTGACTCTCTGCTATATAAATACTCTTGCAGTAGTTTGTAGAAGTGCAGCAGTGGGGTAAGTGTTGGGAATGTAAACGGCAGGGAATTCAAGCAGAGGGAATTAAACACGGGAACAAATATTTATTGATTAACAATACTTGTGCATACATTTTCTTTTATCAACCTGCCTTTTAACTTGCAGTAACTGGGTTCATATGAATGTTAGCAAGCCTCTTTGGACACTCAAGTTAGAGATTTGTAGAAACAACAAAAATACCAAAAAGTGCTCACTAGTTCAATATTCTAGTTACACTTAGGTATATAAAAGAAAATATAAGCAGGCAGTACCTGTCAAACATCTGAATCAACATCTATGAAAAAAATGCCTATGGACATATGCTCTCTGATAAATAGTACTGCTCAAAAAACATAATAAAAAAAAAAAATAAAAAATACAAAATAAGACAAAAAGATGTATCAAATGGTATTATGGTTTGAGAGATATTTACTAGCAAAGATTCCTCTCCTGCCACTTTTACCTAGTGTAAGCCATTTCTTCTCAGATGTGGAATCCAGTCCACAGACCAGACAGATAACAGAAGGGGACAATCTTCTTCCTATGAGAACAATGAAAGCCCTGCCCCCTTGACAGGTTTTTCCCTTATCGTAAATGAAGATTGTCCCTCTTTGCAGTCTACCTGGGCACCTCGGTTCTGACCTGGCTGAACAGTGTTACATCAGCAAAAGGGGCTGGAGGGGGATAATTTGTCATTGAATTACTCTTGAACTACAACTCTGACAGAATTGAAATAACACTCTCCAAAGTCCAAATACTATGATGATTAATTAGAGCTGTTTTTATTATGAAACATTACTATCCCTTTAAAGCTGGGTTATAAAATACAGGTACTTATATTGGACTCCAGTGAAATAGATCAGTCCAGTAATGTCACAATCAGATGATGGAAATGAATGGAAATATTCACAAACTTCTCAAGGAACACTATAAAGTTGCACTAAAATAAAGTAGTTAGTATCACTTAAAACTTGTCTGAGGATAGCTCAAAGTTTGTTCCCTGTTCTGCTGTCTTAAATCCTAGAATCTCCATGGGTATATGTATAAAAGAAAAAGAAAAAGAGAGACAGTGCATAGGAAAACTCTAATTGCAGTATATTGTATTATAGCCAAAAAATATATTAAAAATAAAATAAATATAATAATATAAATGGCAAAGGGCTACATAGTGCAAAAGATGAAATGGGCAGAGATATAACAAAGCTAATAAAAATCTTAAGTTGGCTGTTGGGGTAGGAAGAGGTTACTGTAAGTACAAAGACTCAAAGGATAATACAGTAATTGGATATGTACTTGTATTCATATACAATGTATCTCTCTATGGCTGTTCAAATAGACTGTAACCAAATCAAACTCCCAGTGATAACAATGGGAGTACCCCCCACCTATATACTTTTACTTGATGCATTCTCGTATTTGAAGCTCATAAAATATCCTCCGGATAGCTCCAGTCTATCTTGGCCTCAGTTCTCCCTTATCGCACACTTCCCCCGTAGAAGACAATCCAGTGTAAATGTATGGTCAAACTGGATGAATTGATATACACTTTTTTCCTGACAAAGGGACATAGGCCTTGATTCAAAGAATCCCACTAAAATATGCGGTAGGGCAAAATTGGCTACCGGCCAACAAAAAAAAATGTCCATGTCGGTACTCAATTGCCCTGCCAACTGAAACCACAACAGATATTGGTCTACAGAAACAGACTTGTGGCCAAATGTCCATCATGTGTTTTAAGTTTCCAAAATGCATGCTAAATAGCATTAGTAATCGGCACATTAAAGGAAAAGATCGGTGCTTGACAGATGTGCTTTTTTAGCCAGTATTTCTTCATAGCACAGGTAACTGGATTGCTTAACATGCTTGAAGAAATGCCGTTGTTGTTGTTTTTTTTTTCATTGGGGTAATTTGATTGAGGCCATAATATCCTGAAATGCATTGAATACATTGTATTTTTTTTAAAGGGTTAGTAATGTCTTATATAAAAAAATATTGCAGCTATTACAAAAATAAACAATCCCAGTCCCATCTCTCAAACCTTTATGGTTTGAGAAATATATGGTGCTAAAATCCTCCCCTCTCTCCCCTTTTACTGATGTCAGCTGTAAGCTGATGGCAGGAGATCCTGGTCCCAGGACATGGAGGTGGTTCTCCAGCAGAGCTGAAATAGCCAGTGGCGTAACAATAGGGGTCCGTCACTCTCAGGGGCCCGGCCGCCCCCCGGGACCCCCTCGCCACCCGCCCGCAGCACAGGTGATGTCCCGGCGGCCAGCGCTCGAGTAATGCAGAGTGCTGGGAGATGACATAATCTCCCAGCGCTCTGCATTACTAAGGACCGCACGGGAGCATGTCGCACACACCGCTAGACCACAAGGAGGTAGGAGGACGGGGGTCAGTAGGGGCAATATGGCGATGGGGGCATTGTGGAGACTGGGGGGAAATGTGGAGAATGAGGGGCATTGTGGAGCATGAGGGGCATTGTGATGGGGGCATTGTGGAGATTGGGGGAAATGTGGAGCATGAGGGGCATTGTGATGGAGGCATTGTGGAGAATGAGGGGCATTGTGATGGGGGCATTGTGGAAGGGGCAATGTGGAGGTGGCCAATGTGGTTGGAGGGGGGCCCGTGGCAATTCTTGCACCAGGGCCCCATGGCTTCTAGTTACACCTCTGGAAATAGCACAATGTAAAAAGAAATACTTAATTGGAACAATCTACAAAGTGTGCCTGAAGAGCCTCCTTGAGTCAGCTGACATTAGGAAAGTGGAGGGAGGGGGGAACTTTAGATTCTTATATCTGTCAAACCATAAAGGTTTGAGAGATGGGCCTGGGATTGTTTAGTTTATTTTGTAATAGCTGCAATATTCAATTTTTTTTATATAAAGACATTACTAACCCTTTAATTCATTATACTTTATTATGGTTTTATCCAGTCCAGTTTGACCACACATTTAGAGCAAAGTGTCATCTACAAGGGAGTGTGGGATATCGTTTCAAGTATCTGACTGGGCTAAATCAAAATCTGGTGCAATATCGGTGGTTTTTAGAATCTAATGCCAAAGGCATATGCCTTTTCAGGAGTATACATCGTCTGCATTCTGTTACCTACCTAGCTACCTAACCTAAACAACTTAATGACTAATTTCTACTTAATAACTACCCACCCACTCTTACTAACCTACTTAAATTACCTCCTTATGTAAATTGTTTTTTTTTAATGATTATTATATTATTAATTTGTTTTTTAACTTTTTAACTACCTAAAGCCTAATTCTATCATATACCCCAGCAAGTAACTGCCCATCCAAGCTGTATAACTAACCCAAACCAAATTAAATTGCAAAAAAAAAAAAAAAATTATAATCCTAAACCTTACCCTAACCCACATACTGTAAACCCTAATTCTACCTAATGTAACAGGAACTACTGACCCAGATGATCTAATAAATTAAATTATTATTTATTTAAATTCATTTAATTAAAACATGGAACTAGATTAAAGTGCAGGAAGAATTTAACCCCAAATGGTCACTATTCTTATAGTAACACATTTCTTTAATTCCTATGCCTAAACCTAAATCTAACCCTAAACCTACCTAATTCACTAAAACCTACCTACCCAAACTTCCAAATGAATTAAATATTTACTTAATTATATATTTTTTTTTGTTAAAAGGACAAAAAAGGACCACAGATCAGCAAATGCTGATCTGCAACAATGGATCACTGTGAATTATGGTAGAGAAATGTCTCTCTCTTCCTTGCGATCTGAGAGAAGTGACAGATGCAATGTTTACTAACACTAAAGTTTAGTTTTTTCAAACAAATCTCAAATGAAACAATGTTATGATCTCTGTTTCCCAGATGTTCATGTACTTGAATACTGGAAACCATGACTATGTTATTTGTTATCAGTAGGTCCAATAAATTGTTTTGTTTTGGTACTCCTACCATCTGTGACATGTAGCTATCCCTTAGCATGTTCACAAAACTGCTTCCCTTAGCTGTTGGACAAGTCTCATTACTCTCGTTTTACATCTGGATTGTTAAAATCTACCATAATTAAGAGTTTGCCCAAGATGTGCAGCTTTCTAATTTGTAATAATACTTGAGTCTCATTAATCTCAGCAATATTTGGTCTATGTAGCATATACCCACCAACAATTTTCTTCATCTTTCATGCCACCATTAACTTCAGTTTAAACCCACAAGGGCTTCACATTGTCTCCAGTTTCCTCACAAATGTCTTCATTTAAACTTGGGTTTAGATATTCCTCACCACAGGTTGCCGTATAAATTAAAAAGGCTTTAGTTTGGGAGGTGATATCTGTGCATGGATAGGGAACTGGTTAAATGATAGGTGGCAGAGATTTGTTGTAAATTAAGCATTTTCAAGTTGGTCTAAAGTTGTAAGTGGGGTTCCACAGGGTACAGTCTTGGGCCCAATGTTTTTTTAATTTGTTCATTAATGATCTAGAAGTGGGAATTTAAAGTGTCTGAATCTTTGCTGATTCTAAGCTGTGTATGGAAATACAAACAGGGCGTGATGTTTTTTCTCTGCAGAAGGATGTAGATGACTAAGAGAATGTGCAGAAAAGTGACAGATGAGGTTTAATTTAAATAAATGTAAGGCTATGCATTTGGGCTGTAGAAACAAATGTTACATATACACTAAATGGGAGACAACTTGAGGAAACCACATTAGAGAAATATTTGGAAATACTGATAGACAATAGACTTCACAACAGTGCGCAGTGTCACTCTGCTGCTGCAAGAGCACATAGGGTACTTACTATCCTGCATAAAAAGGGGCATAGATGCACAGAATGCAAATATTATTCTACCTTTGTATAAATCCTTGTTGAGGCCTCATCTAGAATATGGAGTAGAGTTTTGGGTGTCAGTTCTCATTATTGAACTGGAAAAAGGTGCAGAGATGTGCAACAAAACTAATAAACGGATTGGATGATCGGAGTTATGAAGAGAGACTAGCCAAACTGGGTATGTATACATTAAAGAAGAAACATCTAAGGGGTGATATGATTACTATTTTCAAATATACACGAGGTCAATACAAAGAATTCTCCAAGTACATGTTTACTCAGAGAGCTGAGCAAAGGACAAGAGGCTATCCATTTAGACTAGAGGAAAGGCTCTTTTGACAAAAAAGCTGGGAATTTTTACAGTAAGGGCAGTAAAGTTATGTAATGCTTTGCCTCGGGATGCTGTGCTTGCAGATACTGTTATTGTTTTAAAAAAGTAAAGGATACCTATCTAGCAAAGAACAATATTGAGAATTATGAAAGCTGGATTCAAAGCAGGTAGGATGTTAATCCAGGGAAATACCTGACTGCCTTTTGAGTCAGGAAGGAATTGTTTTACCCAAGTGTTGCTTAATTGGAAACGGCTTCAATGTTTTTTTTTTCTGCATGTCTCTGGAATACTCGCTGCCTTACTAACAAATATAACACTGTGTGTGGTCTCTTTTTCTTCCGCTGTCTACATTTACTAGCTCTCACTGAAACTTGTATGCCTCAATCTGACTCCACTTTAGAGGCAGAGATCGCCTATGTAGGTATCTTCTTTTCTCACACTTTGCTATGGAAGCGGGAGGGGGTGTGGGACTGCTACTTTCTAAACACTGCCATTACAAACCACTTTCTGCCTCCACCTCACTCTCCTTGTCCTCTTTTGAATCCCATTCTGTCTGCACTTTCACTCCAGTCTCTCTACAGGTTGTGGTTATCTATCGCCCAACTGCCTCCACATGTCCACTGTCAAATTTCCTTTCTAACTTTGAATCACGGCTTTCCTTTTTCCTGTCGTCAGTCACAACCTCTCTTTTTCTGGGGGACTCGGGCTCACTGGCAGACTTTCTCAACTACAGATTCCTCCATTACTGCTTTAACTCTGCTCTGTCCCTAGTTAAAATACTTTTCACAACTCATTAACACTCATATATCCAACCCCTGCTTTTTCTTCACTGCCTTTGACTCCCTCCTGCACCCTCCATCTGCCTTCCTCCCAAATTCTATACAATCACAAGACTTTTCCAGCTTCTTCAGAACTAAGTTAGATTACACCCAGAAAAGCATCCCTCATTCCTATCCTCCCCCCATTCCCCTCCTGCCATGCTGGACTCTGTCTCACCATTCAAGGAGGAGGAATTGAATAACCTGTTATCCTCCACTCCCTTCAATATATGCACACCTGATCTGGTTCCCTCTCATCTCATCCAGTCCCTCTGCCCCACACTAATTCACATACTACTACAGATTCTTAATGCCTCCTTTCACTCTTCTAACTTTCCAGATGACTTCAAACACGCCATAGTTACACCTATCCCCAAGAATAATTCCCCTGAATGCACTAGCTATCTGTTATAGGACCAATTCTGTAGACACAATAATACTTGATTAACTTATTTACTCATTCAGACTCAAATACCACCTCTATACAGGTAAAAACCCAGCTTTGGTTATTTGTACCTCAACTGACTCCTGATATTCAATCTAAAGTTAAATATTGCCTCTAAGCTATCTCAGACTGTATGGCTCATAGGCATCTCAAACTCAGCATATCAAAAATTTAGCTACTCCTCATCCTACCTAGACCTGACCTAGTAGATCTTTCCAGGTGACAGTAAATGGCACTACCATAAATTTAGTATCAGAAGCATGGTGCCTCGGGGGTGATAATTGATGCTGCTCCCAGAGGCATTGAGAACTGTTGGAGACTCTGTGCTGTGATTACACTTGTGAGTAATATTATATGTATATATTGTTCCTTTTTGGTGAAGACATAATAAACCTATTAACTCCTCTTCCTTTTTCGCATTTCTTCAATAAGGCGTCAACAAGCTAGAAGGCACTGACGTCATACATCCAAGGTTCTTATAGTTTATTTACGTTATTTATGATCCCCTATGCTGAACCATTTTATATTTTGGCTGGGTGGCAGTAAGAAGGTATAGAAGTGAGTTGAGGAAAGGCGCCCGCCAACCTAAACAAGGCATCTTCCTTTGTAGATGAGGCTGTATAGATCAAACCTCAGTGGAAGTTCTTGGGGCTCAGTGATCTTAAATTTTTGCCCAGACCCATCCATGTTCTCCTGCACCAAGGCCCTTTTTGTCACTGACAAAAACGACCCCTGCTCTCTGGATATTCCATCAAGCACCTTGCCATAGGACTCTGGCCAGATGGGACATCTCCAAAAAAGTTGTCCCAGGCATAGGGGGTGCCATTAAAGATCTGACCTTGATGATTTTAACTAGGCTGACTCTCCCAATCAAACCCCAGGCCCAGGGCTATATGCCTCCAGCTGTCTCTTCCACACTGAAGCACTAGCAGCTAGTTTCTTTTGAGTGGCCCACCCATTCCCTCCGCAGGCCAATATTCCAACTGACATGAATCCTCAGGTGGTCTCCCTAGAAGTAAAGGTTGGCCTTTCCGGTATTCTCAGGCAAAAAGACTTCCATAAGGGGAGGGGGGGGGGATCAAATTTACCACCAGGTACTCATTTATTCAAGACCCCTTTCTTGGCCACAAATACATAGATAAGTAGATAGAAAAGTACTACTATGTGAAACACTGCTTTAGTTTGTGTAAAATAAATGCCTAAGTCCAAAAAATTACCTAAACATCAATCTGATGGCAGGGTTGATTATGCTGTTGCATTATGATTGATGCAAGCAGCAATATCTAGGCATCATCTGACTTATTTTTAGTTGCGTGATTTTATTGAACTCTGTGTATATATATGTATATATAAAATGTGCCAATTGAGACACCTTAGAGATGTGATTGCCACAATATTTTGCATTGTGTAACAAAGATATGATGTTATAAATACAAAAAAAAGTAAACAAAATGGCTCTAAAGCTGAAAACTGGGTTTGTTTTTACGTTTCTACCCCTTCAAATGTTCTAAAATCTTTGAAAACTATAGAATGTTCGACTGCATTTATTAGACACCGCTTGTCCAAGAAACATTGGTATGGGTTGATATAATGTAGGCGGTGGCAGAAGCATAAAATTACACCTATATGTTTTCTTTTTTGAAATTGGCTGTCTGCCCTGAAATGGTCATAACTATTAGAGATATGAATGAAAGGTATGTAAGTCATACTATTCTGGAAAGTAGCCATTCGCCCAAATTGATGCAATACATACCTCTCTGGCACTCAAAGGGTTAAATTAAGATCTCATAGGGGGCATCAGGACCCCTTTTGATACCCCCAGCTACTGATCTCCCAGACATTTGGTGGTCCTGAAACCCCCTATGAATCCTTTGTGGGGGGGGGGGTTAATGCAGCTGCTGCATGCTGGTTATACTTGCTTATGCATCGGCTGCACTTCAACTATACAAAGTACGAGCTTTGCACATCGGGAACAGTTTGCCCAGCCCATGGGCATATGGTGGGGGGTGCCCCCCCTACAATTACCCCCTCCTTATAAACAAAAGGGCTGGATGGACTGGCCTGAGGGTCATATTATGGCTTTGCCGCCCCTGGAAAATAATTCTGCAGACATCCTTGGCCAAGCCCATATGTTGTACCACCTTGGCACTGTAGGGGTTGATGCAGCAAGCAGGAGATGAATGAGGCAGAGGCAACTGCCTCCTCATTCCCCCTCTATCTTCACGGATGCCCGTGACTATAAAACTCTCTGGAACCAGAGATCCAGGGAGCGTTCTATCAACTTCCTATCAGGGACATAAAAGTAAGTGAAAAATAAGTGAAGCTGAAAAAATAAATAAATAGTATAGGATATCTGACTTTACATATCATGCAATTTCAGAATATGTAAAGTCAAAATAAAGGTTTACTATCCATTTAACAATGCAGACTTTTCCATTTGCAATAGCAGCTGAGCTTCTTTAGATTCAATATGTATTGGTTAGTAGCATATCCATGACAGATTTAAAAAAATATATTTATTTTCTTTCAAAAATTGCAATGTTAGCACGTGAGACTCCACATTACTGGTCAGCTACAATCTGTATACTCCTCTACCATACATATTTGACTTATCTCTCCTAAAACTACAGACACGTCTAAAATAACTTTTTTTATTTTTTTGGCAATATTTTTTTTAAAGGAATTCAAAATAAACTTTAAGAGAGTAGTAATTAATTCCCAATATCCAAACAAGTTTCCAATTCATGAAATCAACATAGTATACTGTCTACAGGAATCTGAGGAAGAATTCACATAAAGGAGAACTAACACCACCTAATAATAACTGCCACTTACTTTATGATGGCCAGAAAATCCTAAAAGCCCTCGTGGATTTGCCCTGTGCTTTTGTTCAAGAGATAACATCTTCATTCCATCCCGGGGGTCCTTTCCATGGAGGTGGACATTACAGTTGTTAGTAGGACCACACAACGTCAACCTCAGCTAATTGTACATGGTCATTTTGAGCCTTTAAAGGGATAGTAATGTTTCAAAATAAAAGCAGCTCAAATTAATCTTCATAGTATTTGGACCATGGAGAGTGTTATTTCAATACTGTCAGATTTGTAGTTCAAGAGTAATTGAATGATAAAGTATCCCCCTCCCACTCCTTTTACCTAGTGTAAGCCACCTCCCTTCAGATGTGGAATCTGATCTTAAGACCAGACAGATCACAGCAAGGGACAATCTTCTTACTGTAAGAACCCTGCCCCCGAAAGGTTTTTCATGTTTTTCCCTTATACTAATTGAAGATTGTCACTCTCTGCAAGCCATCTGGACACCACCTTTCTGTTCTGAGGTGAGCAGTGTTATACCAGTAAAAGGGGCAGGAGGGGATACTTACTTTATCATTCAATTACTCTTGAACTACAACTTCAATACTATTGAAAAAACACTCACCATGGCCCAAATACTATGACGATTGATTGGAGCTGCTTTTATTTTGAAACATTACTATCCCTTTAAGGAGCAGAGAGGTGTGCAGTTTATTGCTACTCAATGCATTGTATATACATCTAGTCCTTAATAGGTTTCAATAGGTTCATTTACTCTGCTTGCATCAGTTTGAACCAAAAATTGCCAGCAACTGTCATGTCTGCCTCCACTGTCATGACAGCCAGGACTGATTCAAGATGTTATTTCTTCAAAAAGGGTAGCATTTATATTGACAATATTTTCAGGATGGTAACTGGAAGTTATTATTAGGAGGTGTTGGTTCACCTTTAAGGTGTAGGGGCTGGGGATTAGATTCCTGGACATCGTTCTACAGGATTCCTCAAGTAACTTGTAAGGTAAAGGCGAGGGATGAGAAATGAATTGTAACCAGGTTGACAATTACTAGTTGATTTGGATTCAAACTCAAATGGCAGAGTGCACAAATAAAAAGTAATTCTGGTGCAAACCAGCTTCACCATAGGAAACAAATGAAAGTTACCATTGATTTAAATGGGATATTTAATCCCTTTAACCCCTTGAATGCCAGAGGGGTCCGCAACACCTTGCTTTGCAATGCGTTTCGTACACTTCTGGCACTCAAAGGGTTAATGATAAAGAGGTTTCCAGTGCCTTGTGATGCACTGCATTCACATACCTCCCAACATTTGAAATGGCCAAAAAGGGTTTTAGGTGGTATTGCTGGGAAATTGGCTGGTGTGGCATTACTGTGAATTTTTAGAGATTATTTAGGTTATTTCCTGATCTACTAACACCTGTCTGTGTATTTGAATATATGATTTAGACAATAACCAAAGTGTTTATTTACACAGTCTAATCTATAAGTACATATTCTGAAGTTTATATAAACATTAATGTGAGTTTTACTGCTGTGAAGCAATGTGATACACTTATATACACACCGCACAGTCTGATGACAATTGTCATTTCTGTGTCATTCTTGTAAACTTTGGTGTATGATGCAAACAACTGTTACTGTATCATATTGCATATACTTGTATTGTACTGGCATGTCTGTCAATAAAGTCTAGGTTCAAAATAAAAAAACAACACTATTTAAAGTAATTCTAGGAAGTTGTAGTCATCCTCTAGGCTCAGTAGAATTGTAGAATTGCTCCATTATTTGTGCATTTTGTCCATAGAGTTATTATGATTCCCACGATAACTTACGTCATTTGAAAGAGCTCGAAAACTTACATATGTTATTTTAACAATTTTTAAATTTGAAATAGTGTTTTATGAGATATGCAGTTATATTTTTGTGTCAATTTAAGCTAGTTAGGCAGTATAGGATGTCACAGCCATGTGTCAGATACTAACGTTCTGCACTGCTCTACCTCCCTCAGTCCAGGGCCGGATTTGCCATTAGGCAAAGTAGGCACCTGCCTACAGGCACACGCCAATGAGGGGCGCCTGCCATTTGGATTTTTTTTTTTTAAATATTCTTTAAAAAAAAAAAAAAAAAAAACTAGCCGTCTCGCTGGCTGCGCCGGCGGCACCCACTCACATTGCCCGTTCCCCCCAGTCTTGTAACTGATGGAGCTCCCTCGTTGGCTCTGTAGGAATGCAGAACGCTCTGCATTCCTGAATAGGAGACCGCGCGGGAGCTCCATCAGGTGCAAGACTGTGCCAAAGGAGGCACATACAGATCTCCTACCACGGAGGTAGGAAATGGACAACGGGGGGAGGCAATGTGAGGGCAATGTGGAGCTAATGGGGGGCAAGTTGCAGCCAATAGAGGGCAATATGGAGCCAATGGGGGTCAATGTTGAGCCAATGGGGGGCAAGTTGGAGCCGATTCAGGGCAATGTGGAGATGGTGGGGGAGAGTTGGAGCTGATGGGGTGGGGGCAAAGTGAGGGCAATGTGGAGCTGATGGGGGGCATTGTGAGGGCAATGTGGAGCTGATGGGGGCAATATGGAGCTGATGGGGGGCATTGTGAGGGCAATATGGAGCTGATGGGGGCAATGTGAGGGCAATGTGGAGCTGATGGGGGGCATTGTGAGGGCAATATGGAGCTGATGGGGGGCAATGTGAGGGCAATGTGGAGCTGATGGGGCAATATGGAGCTGATGGGTGGCATTGTGAGGGCAATATGGAGCTGAAGAGGGGCAATGTGAGGGCAATATGGAGATGATGGGGCGGGCAACGTGGAGATTAGGAGCATTGTGGAGGTATCCAGTGCAGATGGTCTGCGGGGGGGGGGGGCACTTCAAATTTCTGTGCCTACAGGCTCCTGAGATGTAAATCCAGGCCTGCCTCAGTCCCAGATGCTTCTCTCTCATGGTTTCCTTTCTCCACCCTATTTATTTTAGCTATAGAAAGAGGGGTCATAAGATGCCATTCTACAATAAAAAAAAATATGACTACATTTATTTTAGCCCTTTGAGTTGCAGAGCTAAATATCTAATAAACATTTAAAAAAAAAAAATGTCCACCTGGGTACATTTGAAAACTTTTTTAAATGTACCCAGGCTGTCATAAGACGTTGCTTCCACTTTAAGGCATGTCATACCATTTTCCATATGATGTACCTCTCTGATCCTTTTCCACAAATCTGCTACATTTGGGACTGAGTCTTGCTTCCATCTGATTGATATTACAGATCTTGCTGCAACCAAAAAATGTGATATTTTTCATTTTATAAATTAGTTTCTGTTTATCACCAGTTTATTAATCCACTGAGGACCAGTGTAGTGTGCAATGCATCGTAAAGCAATGTGTTGTACACCCCTCTTGTCTTCGAGGGGTAAGAATCAAAATTGCATGGTCTAAATCAATTCTAATTTCTTCTACCCAGTAAACAAAATCTACCACTGGGTTGAATTTTCTGATAAGACCAAAATATATGGTTGATTGAGCCTCTATTACCACAGGATCTAAAGCATAGAGGTGATCTGTAATATACATCTTATTCAGAGGTTCTTTACAAGTTTAACTATGTTATATAAATTCTCTTTTTAGCTGGATACACAGAGTACAAATGCCATTTTACTAAAATGCAGGTAATACATGCAATACATATAAGTGATTTAAAGGGGAACTCTCACCTCTATTAAAGTTGTTCTTATCTTAATGTTCCTTTTTGACTGAATCTGTAATCATTTTTTTTTAATTTTTTATTTAATATTGTATTGCCCAAGATATTACCCTGTAAATATAAGCCGGTGACGTCAGTTCAGTACAGGCTGCAGCGCAGCTCTGTACCGCAGCCTGTCAGTCTTCTCCTCTTCCCCTCCCCGGTTGTTCCCCTTTACCTCCTCCTCCTCTGACGAAGGAATCCAGCATCTACATTGGATCTCTTTCTCGGGCAATACAGTACTAAATTTAAAAAAAAGGATTACAGATTAATTCAAAAGGGAACATTAAAAAAGTACAACTTTAATAAAGGTGAGAGTTCCCCTTTAAAGTCTTGAGGTCATATTTATCAGACTAAAGAGGTAAAATTCTGGAGCAATTCATCTGCTTCATAAGAAGATTTCCTATCCTGGTGAAAACAAGTAAAGGGGATTTACAGGACAAGGATTGGCATCAGCTACACACTGAACAAAAACAATGCCACTAGCAGACACAAGGAAACAATAGAAAGAGGCTCAAAAGGAGGCTTCTGGGTCACTATTAGAACCAGATTCCATTCCCACAAAGGAATTCAATCTTGAAAGACAAGATAGATGTGAGCTAACCTGTTAACATGAGGTCTTTTGAACAGTGGAACACTGTGTTTCAGGAAGGCCATGAGATCCACTGATGGAAATTCCAGTTCTGCACAATTGGTCGAGGATGCCCTGGTTGAGCACCCAATTTCCAGTATCCAGATTTTGATGACTGCAACCAAATTTTTACACCTGAATTGTGGACAACAGAGAGGGCCGGCGCGTGAGCCTTGGCCCACTGCAGAAACTCCCAAACCCATGTCCAAGCCGGCATGCTTCTGGTTTCTTCCTTGACAGTTGATGTAAGCAACTGGTATCACATTGTCTGGCTGTATCCTCAGTGGAGACTCTGATAGGGGATGAGACCAGTGGTGTAGCAGTAGGCTGATCACCTGTAACTCCAAAGCATTGCTTGCTGGAAGATTCTCCTTTCTAGTCCAGAGACCCAGGGCTGTCAAGGGACCAAGGGTGGGCCCCCAGCCCAACAGGCTGGCATCCTTGGTAACCACAACCTAGTCTGGTAAGATAAATGAACTCCCCAGTGTTAGAAGGGATCATTGGAGCCACTAGCGAAGGTCTTCCTTCATCAGTGGTGAGAGAAACATGACATGAGACAGGCGAGATGGGTGTCTGGACCAGTTCCTGAGAATGTCCAATTGTAATTCCCTCATTTGGAATTTAGCAAACGGAACTGACTCCAGGGCAGAGACTAGGCAGCCTGTTGAACTCTTGTATTCTCACACTGTTGCTGACAGCCAGGATATTGCTCGAAGTAACATTGAAGTAACAATGAAGTAACAAGTATTGGATCTTGTCTAAGAAATGAAGGACCTGGGAAGGAACCTGAAAGGATTTCTTGAAATTGAGTACCCATCAATGCTGCTACGGTATATAGACACACTCCTGGATCTGTGAACACAGAGTCTCCTCTGAAAGATCCTTGAGTAAAAGGTTTTCTAGATACGGGGACAAGGAAATTCCTTGAGTGCAGATATGAGCTGTCAAAGTGGACATGACCTTTGAAAAGATCCTTAGGGCAGATGTCAAACCAAAAGGGAGGCCAGAAACTCCCCTGAACACATAGTTGAGATGACAGAGTGCAAAGACTTTTAAATCATGGAGCTAACACAAAGTGGTTGAGGCACTTTAAGTCTAGAATGGAATGGCAGCCACCGTCTTGTTTTGGGAATGATGAAAAGATTTTAATAAAATCCGGTGATGCTCTCCTGTGTTTGCAGAGATGGATGAGTCACGTGGAACTGGGCGTGTCAGCCTTAGGCTTCTAAGCAGTCTTCTTATCTTCACAAGTCTGTTTGGGCTTTGTGGTGGGGCGTGCTTGGTAAGCCTGAGGGGGTTGAATGCTAGGCACCCCATGCTGGGAAGTTAATGAAAATCATGCATCTTCTTAGGAGGGATCTGAGGCAACCAGGTACTCTTGCCTTTTGTAGGGTGACTGATGATCTTGTCTAGGTCAGGTCCAAACAACTGTTTTCCCTCAAAGGAAGACACACCAAGGATTTTTTTTGATTGGTCAGCCGACTAAATATTGAGCAACAGAGTGCAATACACAGCCACTGAAAAGGCAGAGGCATTTGGAGGAAACCTGCCGGACGCTTCCATAAGTTATACATTTGCCTCGATTTGGCAAGTAGAACAAACAGTTCCTCTTAGGGAGCATTCCCTTGAATGAGATATGAAATCTGTTCAACCCAAATAGCCATAGCTCTAAAGACCCTGGCTGTAGTAAAAATGGGTCACAGGATGGGTGAGCACACACATCTGATCCTCAAAGGGTGACATTTTAATGCAGGCACTTGGAGGCTGCAAGGATAAGGACAATGGGAGTTGTATGTTAAAGCGTTAACACAGGCATCCAAGTGCCCGCATTAACCCTTTAACATACAACTCCCATCATCTTTCACAAAAAATACTCCTGTATAGACATTCTTTGCTACGAAACCTCCTTGTTTAGCTCAGAGATGGGGTGCTCCTCCATGCATCTCTGGTGGGATTTCACTGTCATTAAGTCATATTGGGATGACATCATTAGATATTCTAGACTCATTCCAAAGAAATATGTGCCTGTAGGTCCAGCTTTCAAATTTCAGCACTACACCATTTTCCTGCTCAGCAAATACAAAAACATCACTGACCATGCACCTTCTTAATGCAACTAAAGCACCAGAGAGACCCCAACCCCGTTAGAAGGACAAGCTCAATTAATAAATTATATCAGGAATATGGATTATCTTTACTTTATTCTTCAAGTTCTAAACACATTGCACAGGATATCATCATTATTAGCCATTGACCCTCGATCTCAGTAATAGCCAAATAAATATCTAAGAGGATTAATTTCTGACTAATATTTCTGAACCAATAGCAAACTTTAACTACCTCTACCATTCAATTCCACATTCCTCCGAGGGAGGGGACTTCAGCCAGGGCTTCTGTCGGGAGCAGGTGACAGTGGTGACCACACTGCAATGCTACTGAGATCGAGTGTCAGTGGCTAATAATGGTGACGTTGGCAATACTCCAAAACATCTTGTTGCACAAGGACAGCAAGGCTGAAAGGGGCAAAAGTGAGGCTGGCCAGAAGAGGAGAGAATGGTAATAGATCCAGGAGTCTGTCAACAAAGTGGCTACCTCTCCACTTACAGCTCCCTGCTGCATTAACACGCTCATCTCTGTGTGTGCAACCGTTCAGTAGGCGACATGAGAATCTCGCTCTGTCATGCAGTGCAAGATTCTCATGTCGCCATTTTTATCCAGGCGACATGGTTAATGTGATATTTGGTCGCCTCCCCAAAATAGGACTTAAATGCATAACAGGAGGCATAGGTAGTCAGACCCTGGACCAGCACAACAGCCTGTAGGACTTTGTAGCAAAAACTGGCATCATACAAAGCCAGCACATTTACATGGTAGTGTCTGACAAATGTGTCAAGGGACAACCACGTTGCCACCTAACAAAGTTTCTCAGTAAAGGCCTGATTGATGCAGTTCCAAGAGACACCCACTGACCTGGTGGAGTGCACCACAGCCTGAAAGGACACAGGCTTCTTCAGGAGATATACACCTTGCAAATAGACACCTTATTCCAAGAAACGTTGTTACCTTAGATACAGCCCGGCCCACATGAGACTCCTTAGGGGTCATGTACTGATGAAGATCCTACTCCAGTCAATTAGATGGAACTGGAGAGAGAGAAGGAAGATGTGAAACTCAGAAACAACCTTAGGGAGGAACCCTACTGGAGTCCACAGAATCACGCTATCTGGGTGGAAGATTACAAAAGGAGGCTTACAAGATAAAAGGGTAGATTTAAAGGCGGCGTTAGCAAAAAAACAACGTTGTGTGTTGTAACGAGCAGTAAGCCATATACAGGTCCGTCTTACGGCCGATAATCTTACGTGCATTGAGACTCATGGAAGAAGATTCCGCAGAGACATTTAAAGGAGTGTGGTACCACTAACGGCTGAAAAAAATATACATTTAACGGACAAAAGTCAAGACCCAGTGTTGTTAGCCATAAAACACATAACGGCAAAAAGAAACCACTGTTGCACAAAATAAAACAGACTAACAGCATGCAAATGGGAAAATTAACCCGTGCAATGCCAAAATAACACACAAACCATGTCCATGCACCACAAATCACAACACAACAAACTAGCAACACCACAGGAACAAGGCTTTCAAAAGCACACCAACACAAAACATCACAACATTGCACAGAACAATAGGGGTTAACATACAACACGGACACCTGTCAATACAAAACAAGCTCACCTGGGCAACATCTCTGCACGATAGAGACACAACCTGCACTCCCCAACATCAAGCTCACAACTCACAGCTACACACCAATCAAAACACAGCAGATTTTATAACACAAACACACCAGCAAACACTTACCTGGACAACAAACACCCTCCTAATGGTCATCACTCCCCAACATGGTCTTAAAGGTACAGCCTACCATACTCACATGTGGCTTGTTTTCCACTCAGGAAGAGAGAGAGAGAGAGACAGAATGAGATAGATAGAGCCAGAGATAGAGATAGATACTCCAAGAAGTATGTTCGCATGCCTATTGATGCAAAGACTGCGGAGAAGGTGTGCAAGGGGGAGGGCTAGGGAACACCAGCAACTCTCAAGCACACCTGACCAACAGCCTTCACCTGTTGCAAGTGAGGAGGCTCTGGCTCAAGAGCCTCACAGGAGCCCATCACCACCTGGAGGACAACACCTGCCTGCAGAACCTCAGCTGCTGCAACAGGATGCTCCCCAGATACAGCAACATGATGCTCCTCAGCTGCTGCAACAGGATGCTCCCCAGCTGCCACAGAGACCCCTGGTGCAGCATAGGATGTACAGACAACCACCAAGGCCCAGGTTATACCGCCCAAGGGTCACGCTCCTGGGAATGACCGATGACGAGATGATAGATCTCTACAGGTTGAGGCCATACAGCATCATTGCCATATATGAGGTCATCAAGGATGAGGTCGATCCCATATATGTCCACAACCATGCCATAACTGGCTTGCAAAAACTCATGTGTGCCATACATTTGATGGCAAGTGGAACCTTCCAGTCGACAGAAGGTTACGCATCTGGCAAGTCACAGGCCACATTCTCTAGTGTCCTGGCTCAAGTGTTGCCAGCCCTCAAAAGCAAGGCCAATAGGTATATATATTTTCCCACCACCAACATGGAGTGGATACATCTGGAGCAGGGCTTTTACTCAAGGAGAGGCATGCCCAGGGTCATGGGTGCAATAGATTGTACCCATGTCCGTATCAAAGCTCCAGCGTGAGGGACATTTATTCATTAACCACAAGAACTTCCACTCCATCAACGTGAAGATGGTGTGTGACAGCAACATGAGGATCATGAATGTCTGTGAGAAATATCCAGGGAGCTGTCATGATGCATACCTACTCCGAAACTCATCTGTACATAGAGACTTAGAAAATGGAGCGTATACAGGGGGATGGCTTCTGGGTGAGTTAACAATACTAAATTACCCCACATCCACACGTGCACACATAATATTGCTCAGTATGCTGTAAGAAATTCTGTAGCTCCTCTTACCAAGGGTACAATTATTCTTTGGAAGTAGGTTGTGACGGAGAAAACACACAGGTATAGTGATAATAATAATGATGATTGTATTATGTACAAAATCAAAATACTGTTACAATTTGGATGGTATATACAAGAATCAAACAGTATGAAGAGTGACAGAAATGGAAAAGATGGAATTAAATTGGATACCAGTAAATAGTATGATGACAGTCTCCTTACACCCTCCAGCACTGATCTTGGTTTCTGGTCTGCTTCTCTGCTGGGCTTACATCAAGATTCTCAAAGGTAGGGCTTCCTCTCAGGCTGCTCTTCTCTCATGCTGCTCTCAAGCTGCTCTCTCTTGCTGCACTGGTTTCACCAAAAATACTCCTCTTTTATACCATTTTTTTTAATCAGTCAGGTCTGTGAAAACTGGTCAGCTCATCATAAAAATGCATCTCATCTGGTCATTTCTTACCACATCCACCTGCAATTTCATGGTTGCTCCAAAGAGATATTATTGATGGGGGGAAGACTCCAGGAAGAGGTGTAACAGAAGTATTTGTTTCCCTATCTGAACTCTTTGTTGACAAACAAAAAGACTGTTTGGACATCTGTCCTCACTCCTTTCATATTTAACTAGGAGAGACCTTTCTTTGATTTCTCAAACACCAAACTAAGAAAGGACATCCTGTCAAACCCTTTGAAGCCCCTTTTTTTTATTTCATGATTTGTTCCCCTGGAGCTTGGGAAGGCTGGAATTGCTTTGAATTCTTAATTAAGGAAACAGAATTTCCACGATATCTCCTAAGCCATAATACAGATAATTAATTATACACATTTATTCAAAGCTACATACATGAATACACACATATATACACACATGCACACACGCACACACACACACACACACACACACATATATATAAATACATACACATATACATGTCCATATCCGTATAGATACAGACATGTATGCATACATAAACACACATATACATCTCCACAGACAAACCCCTGTTATAAGTCATATTTGATCAATTTGACTTTCTTACAATGCTCTTCACTCACAGCTAATATGTCCACCTCATAAAACATCAGTCACATAACATGTCTAACCGTCACTCACTTTCCACAGGTGATCCAGGCTATGGCTGCAAATCCTGACTACTGACCCTGGTTGCAAATCCCCAAACCGCTGCCCAGGAGGGATATAGTCAGGCTCATTGCAGAACAAGGAATGCCACTGAGCAGACTTTCGGGCTCCTAAAATCCTGATTCAGGTGTCTGGATCACTCAGTGGGAGCACTACAGTATGCAGTATAACCTTAGGGCTGTTTGACATCCCCTTAGTTATCCACATAATGGGTTACAGATGAGTATGCAACACATTACAAAGCAATGGGTTGTGTGCTCCCCTGTAGTGATGAGCGAGCACCCCAATGCTCGGGTGTTCGGGTGCTCTGACCGAGCACCCCCTGAGGCTCGAGTGCTCGGCCGAGCACCCGAGCCCCATTGAAGTCAATGGGAGGACTCGAGCATTACACCAGGCACCCCCTGCTCTGATGAGGGGAGGGTGCCTGGTCCATAGGAAAAGGGAAGAAAAGGATGGAAACACCACAGAAATGGTTCAGGGACAGCATAGGGAGGATGTCTGGATGCATCTTGGACTCCAACATCGCTGCTGGGAACGATCTTTCGCCCGTAGTACGCCATTTTTACAGACTGACCGTAAAACACACAAAAAGGAAAATAAAAACGACTTTAGGCGAAAAATTGTTACCAAACAGTATTTGCTGTATATTTACTTGTATATCATCTGCAAATTCTCCCAAAAATTTCCTCGATTTTTCTGAACTGAGGCCATGATTAAGAGGGAAACGTGCATAGAGGCAAATTCTCCCAAAAATTTCCTTGATTTTCAGAACTGAGGCCATGATTAAGAGGGAAACGTGCGCAGAGGCAAATTCTCCCAAAAATTTCCTTGATTTTCAGAACTGAGGCCATGATTAAGAGGGAAACGTGCGCAGAGGCAAATTCTCCCAAAAATTTCCTTGATTTTATTGAACTGAGGCCATGATTAAGAGGGAAACGTGCGCTGAGCTGACCATCTAAAACATTATGGGTGAGGGTCTGCTGCAGAGCTGACCATCCTAAACATTATATGCGAAGGCCCGCTAGTGAGCTGACGCTATAAAACATTATATGCGAAGGCCCGCTAGTGAGCTGACGCTATAAAACATTATATGCGAAGGCCCGCTAGTGAGCTGACGCTATAAAACATTATATGAGAGGGCCCGCTAGAGAGCTGACCCAATAAAACATTATATGAGAAGGCCCGCTGGTGAGCTGACCTATATAAAAATTGTCAAACAGGGCCCGCTGGTGAGCTGGCCCTATATAAAAATTATATCACAGGGCACGCTGGTGAGCTGGCCCTATATAAAAATTATAGCACAGGGCCCGCTGGTGAGCTGGCCCTATATAAAAATTATATCCCAGGGCATATGGAAGAGGAGGAGGAGGATGAGAAGATTAAGAGTCAACCATATACCCGTTTTTTGGGTGGAAGGGGTGAATGGGAATACAGAGTATTCACATCATTGTAAATAACATATATAAAGTGAGTTTATGTTCCCCCGGGGCTTTCCTCCAGTGGAGTGGAGAAGTCAGGGGAAATCCAGGCCTTGTTCATTTTTATAAGTGTCAACCTATCAGCATTTTCGGTGGAAAGGCGGATACGCTTATCTGTTATGATGCCACCAGCAGCACTAAATACCCGCTCAGACAGAACGCTGGCGGCAGGGCAGGCCAGCACCTCCAAGGCGTAGAGTGCCAGTTCATACCACGTGTCCAGCTTGGACACCCAGTAGTTGTAAGGCACAGAGGGATCATTGAGGACGCTGACACGGTCTGCTACGTACTCCTTCACCATCTTCCAAAACTTTTCCCTCCTTGTGACACTAGGCTGCGCATCAGGGTGAGGGTGCTGGCGGGGTGTCATGAAGGTGTCCCACGCCTTGGAGAGTGTTGCCCTGCCTTTCTCGGAACTGCTGTGTGCTCCCCTTTTCTCCCCTTCTCTGTTGGCCAAGGTAGCACGTACTCTGCCGCCAGCGTTGTCAGATGGAAAATTTTGGAGCAATTTTTCAACAAGAACCTTCTGGTATTGCACCATTTTGCTTGTCCTCTCCACCGGAGGAATGAGAGATGAGAAATTCTCTTTGTAGCGGGGGTCCAGAAGGGTGAACACCCAGTAATCCGTGTTGTTTAAAATGCGTATAACGCGTGGGTCACGGGAAAGGCAGCCTAACATAAAGTCAGCCATGTGTGCCAGAGTACCAACAGGCAAGATTTCGCTGTCCTCACCAGGAGGATGACTCTCAATATCCTCATCCTCTTCCTCCTCTTCTGCCCACCCACGCTGAAGAGATGGAACTAAAGTTCCATGGCTACCCTCTGTAGCGGAGGCAACCGTGTCTTCCTCCTCCTCCTCCTCCTCCTCCTCCTCCGCCTCCTCCAATTGTCGCTGAGAAGACGAAGTGAGGGTGCTCTGGCTATCACCTTGTGTAAGCTCTTCCTCCCCCATTTCCACCTCTTCCACATGCAAAGCGTCGGTTTTAATTGTGAGCAGCGAGCGTTTCAGTAGACACAGAAGTGGGATGGTTACACTGATAATAGCGTTATCGCCGCTCACCATCTGTGTCGATTCCTCAAAATTGCGTAAAACCTCGCAGAGGTCTGACATCCATTCCCACTCCTCACTTCTGATTACAGGAAGTTGAACGGAGAGGCGACGACCGTGTAACAGCTGGTACTCCACTACTGCCCTCTGCTGCTCACAAAGCCGGGTCAACATGTGGAAGGTGGAGTTCCAGCGCGTGCCCACGTCACACAGCAGCCGGTGAGCTGGCAATTGTAAGCGCTGCTGCAGCTTCAACAGGCCGGCCGAAGCTGTAGATGACTTACGGAAATGTGCACACACGCGGCGCACCTTGGTCAAGAGATCATGCACATTGGGGTAGGTTTTTAGAAATCGCTGCACCACTAAATTAAATACATGCGCTAGGCATGGTACGTGTGTGAGCTTGCCGAGCTCCAAAGCCGCCACCAAGTTACGCCCATTATCACACACAACCATGCCTGGTTGCAGGTTGAGTGGCGAGAGCCACTGCTCGGTCTGGTGACTAATCCCCTGCAACAGCTCTGAGGCCGTGTGCTGTTTGTCCCCAAGGCAGATCAGCTTCAGCACGGCCTGTTGACGCTTCCCCACTGCAGTGCTACACTGCTTCCAGCTACTGGCTGATGGGGGAGTGCCGCTGCGTGTAGAGAATTCGGAGGTGGAAACGGAGGAGGAGGAGCCAATAACGTAGGTGCTGGTGGAAACCCTGATGGAGGTAGGGCCCGCAATCCTCGGCGTGGGTAGCACCCGTGCCATCCCAGGGTCCGAGTCGCTCCCAGCCTCCACGACATTCACCCAGTGTGCCGTCAGGGAAATGTAGCGTCCCTGGCCACAAGCACTTGTCCATGTGTCAGTCGTTAAGTGGACCTTCCCAGTAACTGCGTTGGTCAGGGCACGGGTGATGTTACGGGACACATGGTGGTGTAATGCGGGGATGGCACACCGGGAAAAGTAGTGGCGGCTGGGGACCGCGTACCAAGGGACAGCTGCTGCCATCAGGCTGCGGAAGGACTCAGTGTCCACAAGCCTAAATGGCAGCATTTCGATGGCCAGTAATTTTGAAAGGTGTGAGGTTAGTGCTATGGCCTGTGGGTGGGTGGCTGGGTACTTTCTCTTGCGCTCAAATGCCTGGGGTAACGACATTTGGACGCTGTGCTGGGACAGGGAAGTGGATGTGGTCGCTGATGGTGCTTCAGATGGTACAGGTGCAGGGCGGGAGGTATGCGGGCCTGCGCCTTCGACAGGCGATTGGCCGGCACCGAAAACAGGGGAAGAGGAGGCAGTGGTGTGGCCTGCAGACACAGATGGGCGATCCAGGCGTTCCTCCCACTTACTACGGTGCTTGGATGCCATGTGTCGGATCATGCTGGTGGTGGTGAGGTTTCTAGTGTTCATGCCTCGGCTCATTCTGGTGTGGCACAGGTTGCAAACTACAATTCTTTTGTCGTCCGCACTTTCCTTAAAAAAACGCCATACCGCGGAACACCTACCCTTTGGCAAGGTAGATTTACGCAAGGGGGTGCTCCGTGGAACATTTGCGGGCCGGTTTGGTGCGGTCCGCCTTCTTTCTGTAGCCACACCACTGCCTCTTCCAGCCTGTTGCGGTGCTGCAGATGGCTCACCCTCAGGACTGCTGTCATCGCTCGGCTCTACACCTTCCCAGGTGGGGTCAGTCACCTCATCGTCCACCAAGTCCTCCTCCACTTCCTCACTCTGATCATCCTCCTCAAGTCTTGATCCCACCACATACTCAGTCATTGACAACTGTATAACATTCTCCTCAACAAGGTCTTGAGACGGAAATAGTGGTTGATTTAATGGCAACTGTGTCTCATCATCATCATCATCATCCACTACTTCCTTTGACCTTAAATGCCGTTCACATCTGTCATCTTCTTGTGATTGGGTAGCCTCTAGAGGTTGTGAATCAGGGCACAAGATGTCATGTTCCTCTGCAAGCGTGCTTGGAGAGAGGGTCAAATGAAGGATTGGTGATGAGACGAGCTCCTCACTATATCCCAGTGTGGGATCACTTCTTTGACCAGACCGTCTATGGTGGGAGGAAGGATGATCAGAGTGAGGATTATGTTGACCAGACTCTTGGCTACTGAGAGTGGACTTGGTGGAAGACAGGGTGGTGCTTAACCGACTGGAAGCAGTATCAGCTGTCATCCAACCGACCACCTGTTCGCAGTGGTCGGACCTCGAGAGTGATGTCCTGCGACGCCCTGTAAAATTAGACATGAAGCTAGGTATGGTGGATGTCTTTCTTTCTTGTGCTCTGGCACCAGGCACAGTTTCTCCGCGTCCTGACCCGCGCCCTGAACTATCAGGATCACGTCCACTTCCCCGTCCCTTTTTACCCGCCTTCTTCATCTTACACGGAATATGTGACTTTAATATTTGAGTTTGAAAACTTAACAGTATTTCTTCCTAGTCTGCAACTGTGCAGAGTACACAGAATAGGCTGCTAAACTGCGGTGACGAACACAGAATGGAATATGTGACTTTAATATTTGAGTTTGAAAACTTAACAGTATTTCTTCCTATTCTGCAACTGTGCAGAGTACACAGAATAGGCTGCTAAACGGCGGTGACACACACTGAATGGAATATGTGACTTTAATATTTGAGTTTGAAAACTTAACAGTATTTCTTCCTAGTCTGCAACTGTGCAGAGTACACAGAATAGGCTGCTAAACGGCGGTGACACACACTGAATGGAATATGTGACTTTAATATTTGAGTTTGAAAACTTAACAGTATTTCTTCCTAGTCTGCAACTGTGCAGAGTACACAGAATAGGCTGCTAAACGGCGGTGACACACACTGAATGGAATATGTGACTTTAATATTTGAGTTTGAAAACTTAACAGTATTTCTTCCTAGTCTGCAACTGTGCAGAGTACACAGAATAGGCTGCTAAACGGCGGTGACACACACTGAATGGAAAATGTGACTTTAATATTTGAGTTTGAAAACTTAACAGTATTTCTTCCTAGTCTGCAACTGTGCAGAGTACACAGAATAGGCTGCTAAACGGCGGTGACACACACTGAATGGAAAATGTGACTTTAATATTTGAGTTTGAAAACTTAACAGTATTTCTTCCTAGTCTGCAACTGTGCAGAGTACACAGAATAGGCTGCTAAACGGCGGTGACACACACTGAATGGAATATGTGACTTTAATATTTGAGTTTGAAAACTTAACAGTATTTCTTCCTAGTCTGCAACTGTGCAGAGTACACAGAATAGGCTGCTAAACGGCGGTGACACACACTGAATGGAATATGTGACTTTAATATTTGAGTTTGAAAACTTAACAGTATTTCTTCCTAGTCTGCAACTGTGCAGAGTACACAGAATAGGCTGCTAAACGGCGGTGACACACACTGAATGGAATATGTGACTTTAATATTTGAGTTTGAAAACTTAACAGTATTTCTTACTATTCTGCAACTGTGCAGAGTACACAGAATAGGCTGCTAAACGGCGGTGACACACACTGAATGGAATATGTGACTTTAATATTTGAGTTTGAAAACTTAACAGTATTTCTTCCTATTCTGCAACTCTGCACACTACACAGAATGTGCTGCTAAACTGCGGCGAAGCACACTGAATGGAATATGTGACTTTGATATTTTAGTTTGAAGACTTAACAGTATTTCTTCCTATTCTGCAACTCTGCACACTACACAGAATGTGCTGCTAAACTGCGGCGAAGCACACTGAATGGAATATGTGACTTTGATATTTTAGTTTGAAGACTTAACAGTATTTCTTCCTATTCTGCAACTCTGCACAGTACACAGAATGTGCTGCTAAACTGCGGCGAAGCACACTGAATGGAATATGTGACTTTGATATTTTAGTTTGAAGACTTAACAGTATTTCTTCCTATTCTGCAACTGTGCAGAGTACACAGAATAGGCTGCTAAACGGCGGTGACACACACTGAATGGAAAATGTGACTTTAATATTTGAGTTTGAAAACTTAACAGTATTTCTTCCTAGTCTGCAACTGTGCAGAGTACACAGAATAGGCTGCTAAACGGCGGTGACACACACTGAATGGAAAATGTGACTTTAATATTTGAGTTTGAAAACTTAACAGTATTTCTTCCTAGTCTGCAACTGTGCAGAGTACACAGAATAGGCTGCTAAACGGCGGTGACACACACTGAATGGAATATGTGACTTTAATATTTGAGTTTGAAAACTTAACAGTATTTCTTCCTAGTCTGCAACTGTGCAGAGTACACAGAATAGGCTGCTAAACTGCGGTGACGAACACAGAATGGAATATGTGACTTTAATATTTGAGTTTGAAAACTTAACAGTATTTCTTCCTATTCTGCAACTGTGCAGAGTACACAGAATAGGCTGCTAAACGGCGGTGACACACACTGAATGGAATATGTGACTTTAATATTTGAGTTTGAAAACTTAACAGTATTTCTTCCTAGTCTGCAACTGTGCAGAGTACACAGAATAGGCTGCTAAACGGCGGTGACACACACTGAATGGAATATGTGACTTTAATATTTGAGTTTGAAAACTTAACAGTATTTCTTCCTAGTCTGCAACTGTGCAGAGTACACAGAATAGGCTGCTAAACTGCGGTGACGAACACAGAATGGAATATGTGACTTTAATATTTGAGTTTGAAAACTTAACAGTATTTCTTCCTATTCTGCAACTGTGCAGAGTACACAGAATAGGCTGCTAAACGGCGGTGACACACACTGAATGGAATATGTGACTTTAATATTTGAGTTTGAAAACTTAACAGTATTTCTTCCTAGTCTGCAACTGTGCAGAGTACACAGAATAGGCTGCTAAACGGCGGTGACACACACTGAATGGAATATGTGACTTTAATATTTGAGTTTGAAAACTTAACAGTATTTCTTCCTAGTCTGCAACTGTGCAGAGTACACAGAATAGGCTGCTAAACGGCAGTGACACACACTGAATGGAATATGTGACTTTAATATTTGAGTTTGAAAACTTAACAGTATTTCTTCCTAGTCTGCAACTGTGCAGAGTACACAGAATAGGCTGCTAAACGGCGGTGACACACACTGAATGGAATATGTGACTTTAATATTTGAGTTTGAAAACTTAACAGTATTTCTTCCTAGTCTGCAACTGTGCAGAGTACACAGAATAGGCTGCTAAACGGCGGTGACACACACTGAATGGAATATGTGACTTTAATATTTGAGTTTGAAAACTTAACAGTATTTCTTCCTAGTCTGCAACTGTGCAGAGTACACAGAATAGGCTGCTAAACGGCGGTGACACACACTGAATGGAATATGTGACTTTAATATTTGAGTTTGAAAACTTAACAGTATTTCTTCCTAGTCTGCAACTGTGCAGAGTACACAGAATAGGCTGCTAAACGGCGGTGACACACACTGAATGGAATATGTGACTTTAATATTTGAGTTTGAAAACTTAACAGTATTTCTTACTATTCTGCAACTGTGCAGAGTACACAGAATAGGCTGATAAACGGTGGTGACACACACTGAATGGAATATGTGACTTTAATATTTGAGTTTGAAAACTTAACAGTATTTCTTCCTAGTCTGCAACTGTGCAGAGTACACAGAATAGGCTGCTAAACGGCGGTGACACACACTGAATGGAATATGTGACTTTAATATTTTAGTTTGAAAACTTAACAGTATTTCTTCCTATTCTGCAACTCTGCACACTACACAGAATGTGCTGCTAAACTGCGGCGAAGCACACTGAATGGAATATGTGACTTTGATATTTTAGTTTGAAGACTTAACAGTATTTCTTCCTATTCTGCAACTCTGCACACTACACAGAATGTGCTGCTAAACTGCGGCGAAGCACACTGAATGGAATATGTGACTTTGATATTTTAGTTTGAAGACTTAACAGTATTTCTTCCTATTCTGCAACTCTGCACAGTACACAGAATGTGCTGCTAAACTGCGGCGAAGCACACTGAATGGAATATGTGACTTTGATATTTTAGTTTGAAGACTTAACAGTATTTCTTCCTATTCTGCAACTCTGCACACTACACAGAATGTGCTGCTAAACTGCGGCGAAGCACACTGAATGGTATATGTGACTTTGATATTTTAGTTTGAAGACTTAACAGTATTTCTTCCTATTCTGCAACTCTGCACAGTACACAGAATGTGCTGCTAAACTGCGGCGAAGCACACTGAATGGAATATGTGACTTTGATATTTTAGTTTGAAGACTTAACAGTATTTCTTCCTATTCTGCAACTGTGCACAGTACACAGAATGTGCTGCTAAACTGCGGCGACGCACACTGAATGGAATATGTGACTTTGATATTTTAGTTTGAAGACTTAACAGAATGTGCTCTAATCTGCAACTTTGCACACTAAACAGAATGTGCTCTAATCTGCAACTTTGCACACTAAACAGAATGTGCTCTAATCTGCAACTTTGCACACTAAACAGAATGTGCTCTAATCTGCAACTGTGCACACTAAACAGAATGTGCTCTAATCTGCAACTTTTCACACTAAACAGAATATTTTTTTTTTTTTTTTTTTGTTTTTTTCCCCCCACACAAAATAACCTGCTGCCCCCACACACAGTAGGACTTTTGGTTCTTTTTTTTCACAATTTTGGTTTTTTTCCTCCCTACACTGCCTTTCCCTTCCTATCCTCAGCTCTCCCTGGCTAAGACTGAGCCGAACTCGATGGTCAGGTGCTATACACGGGTTCTGGCCAGCCAATCAGTGTAATGCCAGCAGCCAACATGGCTGCTGGCATTACACCGATGTCAGAACCTCCCTGCACGTTTATTGGCTGCGCAGCAGCCGCAAAACGTGCGGGGAGGAGACCCGAACATGGCGGGCGAGCACATGCGGTACTCGTACGAGTACCGCCATGTGCCGAGCAGAGCGATGCTCGAGCCGATCCGAGCATCGGCCGAGCATGCTCGCTCAACACTACTCCCCTGTAGTGGATAAGACTCATGGGATAGTGATGTTAGAGCTGTTGTATGACGATCAGTTTGAAGGTGCTGTTCCGTATCCTGTCGTTTTTTCCCACAGGCATACATAGCATGATCCATCATGGAACAGAGGAGTTTCCATCTGACTGGACTGAAGCCTTGACAACACTTTCATGAAGCTCACCCCTTGATGATTCCAAATGCTTCTGCTGGCATTGCATTGTATAACCTGGTGTTCACAGCAACCTCTACTGGAACATCCACATATCCACAGAAGACCCAAATGTATGTGTTTCCTAACATCCAGGTATCAAACATGAACAGTAAGAATGCACGTCTGCAGAGTTACAATACCTTGTGAACAACAAATGAGCAGTTCAGTAGTGATTCTTCAGGATCCTTTTAAAAGTTTTTATGTACCTTTTGTGCACTCATACAGGTGTTAAATGAATATAGTCAATATACCCCAAAAACACATGTATGTTTTAATGTAGTGTGAGACATTAAAGGAGAACCATTACTATTCAGTAATGTGTCTGTTAAATTAAATGTCTCAGTGTTGAACCATACCCATAGCTAGAGTATCCCTCATACATAGGAAGGCGTGAACTACATCACAGGAGTCCACTAGCTGTTTGACCATGAGTGGATTTTGTGATGTGTTCTTGCAAAGAGGTGATGGCAGTGATACACTAATGTGTGTTGTGAGTGATAAAGAGGTGATACAAGGGACATACTCCCCCAGTGATCTCATGTCCATGGTTTCCATGTCGATCAATGTAATCAATGTTCTGAAACTGCTTTAGCTTGACATCTCTCAGTACATGGACCAGATTAACAAACAAACAAACTAAGTGGCGATGTGATATCACTGGTGAAGTCTGTTTCAACCTTAGTAAAACCTTAACACAACTTACTTAATAACCCAATGTTCACCCTAGGATTTCAATGTGTAGCAGACACATTGAAACTTTAGAATGGCCATTCGGTTATCCAGTGAGTTATTTTCACAATTAGAGTGTGAATCACAACCTATTTGGCTGCATATTCTAGCTATCCTGCCTGTTTGTTAGTTTTTAACAAAGTCAAATAGTTGTTTGGTTAACCCCTGTAAACCACAACAACTGATGCAAATGAATGTTCACGGTGTTGCACCAGTTGTTGTGCTAAGGGGTAGGTATTTGTTGTTCAAATCCAACCCACTGTCATGTTATGTGGCTCCAGTGGTGGATTGCAAGTTGAATTTGGACAATGTGGTGTGTGAGAACCCATGTTGAAACATTCTACAAACATGTAACCTGGGCAGAAGTTGTGTTCACTGCATTGCTTGGCAATGCATTGGAGACATCGTTGCCACCTAATCTATCTGTAAAGACAAACCATATCAGACAGAATTCAAATGCAGAAGTGCTTGTTTTATTTAGGGGGAAAATAACAAGTTGGGCTGTTTATTTTTTTTGGGGGGGGGACCTTGGACTGGGTGCCAGAAATGGATTCCCTGGCTAAATGCCTGGTCACCCTTTGCACCCTTAGAGTGGTTTCAGGGGTCACACCTGAGGGAGAGGTGGGTGCAGTGGAACCCTCTATTGACTGCTGCTCCCTCTCCACGCGCAGGTTCTCCCTGCGGTTGTGGTCTCTGAATCTCCTCACCAGAGGATGTGTCTGCCTCCTCCTCCTCCTCCACAGCCTCCTGCTGTGCTGCAGGCCCGTATGCTGTGTGGGGAAATGATATAATGTGATTAGTAATGTAGGCAATGTCAGAATGAATAGCATATATATGGGGAGAGCGCTAACTAATATGTAAGACAGCCCTTATATATATATATAAATACCCTCAACTATTCTCTATAAACATCCAGTAGCACAGAGTATAAGTACAAAAAATTTAATAAAAAGCATATAAACATGACTTGTGCACATATACACTACAGACACATAGCTCTAAATTTGTATCAGATGGATGTGTCTCTGGTTGGAGTATAGAATTGAAACGGCTAATATGGTACCAATCAAATGTATAGAAATGATAAAATCAGTCATTCCTGGACTTAGTGTTATAGTGTTCTATAAGAACTGTCCGGTCTGTTACCTCTTCCGGCTTTGGCTGGCTGTCTCCTCAAGAACCTTGCTCTCCCGACTGCAACAATGTAACACAACCGAAATGATACTGATAGTGTCTTTGTCCGTTTTTGGGGGTTCCCCTCCGGCTGCGGCCTCTACTGTAGGTGGATTTGCGGCTCCCAACTCTCACTGGGTCCGTATCCTAGGGCTACCCCGTTCGGTGTAATCTCGTATGAAGACGGGCGGAGCATGGGAAAGTTCCAACTGGAAATGATCCAAGGTCATCATTGGGCGCCATTATATCTCCAGATATTATTATAATGTCAGAATGAATGCAAGATGAGGTAATTGACATGTAAATTTCTGAGTGTCATGATGGTGTCCTATGCATTGCATTGCGATGCATGGGATACCACCCTGGCAATCACAGATTGATGAACTTGACAGGATTCTGTACAGGAGGTCTTTCCAGGTTCATTCCTCCAGGCCACAAATCAGGTCAGTATTGAAGGATTTCTCTGATTAAGGTCTGTTGCTGTTTGGATCAGTCGCTCCATCTTTCTGAGTGACCCAGCCTTGCTTAATCAGAGATATCCATCAATCATGGCCTATTGGTGTTGACATTTGGTTCCCATGTGTATCCTGCAAATAGTGGATGGATTAACATCCATCCATGGCATCACCACTGCTGAGGACCCATTTGAAAACCAAATGTATGAAATGATAGTCCAAGTGAGGGTAAATGATTGCATAATTGCATACACAACACCAAGGCCTACTTGGTTCTCCCTTAATTAAACAGTGTTGATTATTTCAAGGCCTGTGTGTTGCAGCCAGTTAGTCTCAGTGGCACTGTGATGTTCTTCCTCATCCATCTTTATTGAGATTCAGTGAGCAGTGATGAAGACCTTATGAAGTGGAGGTAAAGTGGAAATGATGACTTCTCCAGTAATATAATTTCTCCATTTACAATGTTTAACTATGGAGTCTATCCAATCAGGGCTGGATTTACATCTCAGGAGCCTGTAGGCACAGAAATTTGAAGCGCCCCCCCCCCGCAGACCATCTGCACTGGATACCTCCACAATGCTCCTAATCTCCACGTTGCCCGCCCCATCATCTCCATATTGCCCTCACATTGCCCCTCTTCAGCTCCATATTGCCCTCACAATGCCACCCATCAGCTCCATATTGCCCCATCAGCTCCACATTGCCCTCACATTGCCCCCCATCAGCTCCATATTGCCCTCACAATGCCCCCCATCAGCTCCACATTGCCCTCACATTGCCCCCATCAGCTCCATATTGCCCTCACAATGCCCCCCATCAGCTCCATATTGCCCCCATCAGCTCCACATTGCCCTCACAATGCCCCCCATCAGCTCCACATTGCCCTCACTTTGCCCCCACCCCATCAGCTCCAACTCTCCCCCACCATCTCCACATTGCCCTGAATCGGCTCCAACTTGCCCCCCATTGGCTCAACATTGACCCCCATTGGCTCCATATTGCCCTCTATTGGCTGCAACTTGCCCCCCATTAGCTCCACATTGCCCTCACATTGCCTCCCCCCGTTGTCCATTTCCTACCTCCGTGGTAGGAGATCTGTATGTGCCTCCTTTGGCACAGTCTTGCACCTGATGGAGCTCCCGCGCGGTCTCCTATTCAGGAATGCAGAGCGTTCTGCATTCCTACAGAGCCAACGAGGGAGCTCCATCAGTTACAAGACTGGGGGGAACGGGCAATGTGAGTGGGTGCCGCCGGCGCAGCCAGCGAGACGGCTAGTTTTTTTTTTTTTTTTTTTTAAAGAATATTTAAAAAAAAAAAATCCAAATGGCAGGCGCCCCTCATTGGCGTGTGCCTGTAGGCAGGTGCCTACTTTGCCTAATGGCAAATCCGGCCCTGTATCCAATGAGACCTCAGTAACTTGATCCATTGTATTGAATATTCTCCATAGACTAACATGGGAATTGGTGAATTGATGGTATGGAAGGGTTACCTTCACTCCATCATCTCTTTTATACCACTTAGTGAATGTCCTCTGTGTAGCATGTAATCTTAACCCTGTGAACTTGTCTTGATTGTCGGTTAACCCTTTGAGTACTGGAGGGGTTGCCAAAGCATCGTTGTGCAATGCTTTGATAATCCTTCTAGCACTCAAGGGGTTATGTGCTAACTTCCCTGTGGGTACATGGGTGACATTGTAGATGAGCAGTAATGATGTTTAACAGACAACATTTTGTGAAGCATGGTTTGTATGGATTGTGTGTGATCAACACAGCAGCAAGAGGGTTACATAGTTACATAGTTACATAGTAATTTAGGTTGAAAAAAGACTTGTGTCCATCCAGTTCAACCCTTTTCCTATTCCTGTTTACCATCGCTGACCCAAAAGAAGGCATCTGACTTCAAATGGCAATCAGATTTCTCCCTGGATCAACAAGCCCTAACTAAATATTAATCCCAATACTAACGTACATAGCCCTCTATATTATGCTCTTTTAAATAAGTATCCAGGCCCCTTTTAAAGGCATCTAATGTATTTGATAGCACCACCTCCTCTGGAAGTGCATTCCATACCTTTATTGTCCTTACTGTAAAGAAACCCTTCCGCTGTTGTAGATTAAATCTCCTTTCCTCAAGTCTAAGCGGGTGGCCCCTTGTGTACTGTTCTGTTAATGAACAGGTCTTTTGAAAGCCCTTTATATGGGCCTTGAACATATTTATATAGTGTTATCATATCCCCTCTAAGACGCCGTTTCTCTAGTGTGTACAAGTTTAACTTTTCTAGCCTCTCTTCATAACTAAAACTTTCCATTCCCCTTACTAGTTTTGTAGCCCTCCTCTGCACTTTCTCTAGTTCCATAATGTCCTTCTTCAGAAAGGGCGCCCAGAATTGAACAGCATATTCTAGGTGGGGTCTTACCATGGACCTGTAAAGAGGCATAATTATATCTTCCTCCCTTGAGTCAATACCCCTTTTAATACATGCCAATATCTTATTGGCCTTTGCAGCTGCCAGCTGGCACTGCATGCTACTGTTAAGTCTATTGTCTACCATTACTCCCAAATCCTTTTCATTAGTACATTTCCCCAGAGAAACACGATTTAAACTATATGTTGCATTTTTATTATTATACCCAAAATGCATAACTTTACACTTGTCTATATTGAATCTCATTTGCCATTTGCCTGCCCAGTTACTCAATTTGTCCAAATCCTCTTGTAATGAAGACACATCCAGTTCAGACTTTATTACCTTACTTAATTTTGTGTCATCGGCAAACACTGATACATGGCTTCCTATGCCCTCTGGGAGGTCATTAATAAACAAATTAAAAAGAAGAGGACCCAGGACAGATCCCTGAGGCACTCCACTTATCACGTTTATCCAACTGGAGAACTTGCCATTTACTACCACTCTTTGCACTCTTTGAACTGGGACTTGGACAGGTTTGGGTCTGGTCGAACCTTTCCATTTGTGCTTGTGTTGTGCCCTGTCTTTAACCCTCAGGGTGCTGTGTTGGTCCAGTTGTGTGGATGAATGATGGGCGTGTTTTGATGTGTGACTGTGTTTGTGTGTGTGATGGTTGTGTCGGTTGATGTGGTGTGTGGTTATGTGATGATGCACTTACCGGCATTGTGGATGCTCCTCTCATCCCCAGTGTCCAATCCTCCAGGGACCCCCTCAACAGCATTGGATGATATAGTCTGCCACAGCCTCTCCTCCCAGCTGCTGAAGATACTGGGTACAGGTGGACCACCTCCGGTGCCTCAGGTGTACAAGGCACCATCACCCATCTTCTTCTTCACCACCCTCTTACAGTTGCCCCATTTTTCTTGATGGAGTCCAAGTCCCATATGCAGCTGGCCACAATATTCACCCTGCTGCAGATCTGGTTTCAGTCAGCCTTCCTCCTGACAGGCAGGCCAGGGACCCTCTCCCTCGGAAAGAGGAGGCTCTCTCTCTTTTGGACAGCCTCCACAAGAGCCCTGTTCTCCTCATTTATTTAGCGAGGATCCCTGAGGCTCTCCTCCTCAGCTCCGGCCTGCAAGGTGTCAAAACCAGTGTCCTGCCTGCGCTGCCCCTGAATGTGTGTTCCCCAACAATTACCCCTCGTCCCACTGCAGGTTCTGTCCCTGCCCTCCATGTGCCTGCTCTTCTGGGCCTGGTCCCCCTCCACCCTGCAGATCTCCCTCTCCCACTCCTACTCTCAGCATGGATGCCCTCCTGACCTTCCTCCTCCTCCACTACGCTCCCCATCCCTCTGTCCTCCTCTCCTGGCATCATTCACCCACTCACACCCAGGCACTCACACAGGCCCTCACAGCCACACTCAATCCCACTCACTGTCAGCGAGTCGGTCGGGGAGCCTCTGGGAGGCCGATTCCCCACGTTGTGGCTTGTTGCATGGGCATCGCTAGGCAACACTTCACGGCGTCATGAGTCATCGCGGTGCCTAGCTCTGATGTCTCCCAGCTTCAGTATATATACACGGCTCCGTAATAGAGTCGATGTTCAGTCTCAAGCTTTCTTCAGAGCTTCCTCCTGAGCTTTCTCCGGTTCCTGCTCTAGCCTATTCCTTTTGTCTCACCATGTATGACCCTTGGCTTTCCCCCTGGACTCCGCATGTTTGAAGCTGCCTGCCCTGACCTTTGGACTACATTTTGGACTTTGCATGTTGAAGTCGCCTGCCCTGACCCTTGGACTTGATTATTCTTCTGCTGACTCTGCCTCCTATGATCTCTGGCTCATGTAGTACCAGCTGAGGATCTGTTTCTCCTTGTCCATCTCCCCTCTGGCGGTTCCTGTTCTTCCAGTGCTCCCTATGGACTCCAGGTACGCAGTTGTCTTACTTATTTGTATGTATATACATTGTCCTGTATGTGTATATGTATATTGGGTCTTTTGGCTGCTCTCAGTCCTGCATCTGGTTATCCTACCTCTCACCTGGGAGTTCCCTTTCTCCTTTTAGAATATCAGTTGCTTGAGCATACTCGCTGTACCCTCTCTGCACCGAGTGGGGTTCCACGCAGCTTATACACAATAACGTAGAAGGGAGACCCGATACTCACTCTCTGTCACACTCTGTCACTCATTGATTCACACTGAAAAAATAAAGTATAAATATGTGTAATGTGCTATAAAAAACAGACTGTGTATGTGTTTGTGTTTGTACGTGGGTATGTAATATGTGCAAAAGTGTGCTATGTGTCTAAGTGCACCTCTCCAAACTCCAAACTCTAAACTCCTTCTACCTTGCTCTTGTGAATGTGCCTCTCTCTCGCTCTAATCACTATCCTCCACTCCTGGGTCCTGTGCTCTAGCTAGCCAAAACTCGAAACAGACAAGGTGGGAACATTTTTGATACTTTGGGGTCATGGGATTGGCTATGAGTTTGAATTTGTTTGTGCATCTATCAGGGTTGCTAGACGATGTCAGCCGTTATGTTACAAGTTGACTTAAGTTGTGTTTTATCGGGTGATTAGGATGCATGGTGATGCAAAAATAGGTGCATAGCAGGTTTTTGTGCTATGTGTTTTTCTTGTGCCTATGCTCATTAGCTATTCTTGAAGATTACCTGTCGAATCCCACGTAAATCATGTATTATTTGCGGCTGATGTGCCTTTTTTACTTAGCGGCTGTTTTAATGCAAACCTTTAAATCTACCCCAAAGCCTGAGGTTCAACCACCTGCTGAACAGACACAAAAGCCAGCAGAATTGTCAAGTAACACAGACAAAATGAAGATAAAGGTTCAAATGGAGTGGGTTCCTGAAAAACTGAGTAGGCATGAGCCACCCCTTACATAAAAACCTATGATTCAGGCAATAAGGCTATGCACCTCAGAAACAGTAAAGACATAACATAAATAAGACTTCAATAGAGCAAAGACCAAGCTCTTTAGAACACCATCCTGAATAAAGGCCAGAATGACAGGAAGAAGAAAAGGCTGTTTCACTTATGAAACAGGGATCATACTCTGTGGTACACCTTGGAAGAAACTGGCTTCTGTCTAAGTAACATATGGAACCTCCGAACCCACCAACAAAGGCCTGCCATCATCTGGATGGGACAGGGACATGACACAGAAGATATGACACTGATGTCTGGATTTCCAGACGCAACTCCCACATATGGAACTGAGCAAATGGGACTGCCACCAGAGAAGAAACTAGATAACTCAACATCTTCATGTACTCCAGCACTGTCGCAGATAGGCGAAGCACGGTCTGAGATACTTGGTGAGACAATGACAGAACCTTGTCTTCTAGTAGATACACCTTCTCCAGAAGAGTTTTGAATCTCATGCAAAGAAAGTGCAGGACCTGGGAAGCCAGAGAAGATTTCTTTAAATTGGGATCCCGACCATGTTGCTCCAGAACAATCACACAAGTCTGAATCTGAAGGAGCAAGGTCTCCTCTGAAGGGGTCTTCAGCAAAAGATTGCCCATGTAGAGAGTCAGAGAGAGCCCTAGTGTGTGAATGTGAGCAACCAGTTCTGTCATGACCTTTGCAGATACCTGCAGAGAGAGAAGGCCTGTCTGAAGGGAAGTACAGTGAATGAAAATAATAGACTTGGAAGACAAACCACAGGAAACACTGATAATCTGCATGGATGGAAATATGTGGATAACCATACTTTAAGTCTAGGGAAGCCAAAAATGTCCCTCGACACACTGAGGCAATAACAGAGTGCAGGACATTGTGGCAACAACAGAGCAGAAGTACTCCATCTTGAACCGAGGAGCTAAAACAAAACAGTTGAGAAGTCTTTAAGTCTTAAGAAGCTTGTTGTCTCTTTTTGGGAACTATGAAAAGTTTGGGATAGAATCATGTGAACCTTTATTGAGAAGGAACAGGTACCAAAACCTGCATATCTAGCAGGGAAGAGACTGCGTATAAAAAATAGACAACTTCATTCAGGATAGCAAAGGACTTGAAATCTATGTGGTACTCTTCCAAAATTACCTGCAAAACTCACTGGTCTGCCACAGAAATAGTGCACTCCCTGTGGACTAGACCCCTTATAGTCATGCATCGGTAGGCTTGTCAACTTCTGGCTCCTGAGTAAGCTTTTTCCCATCCAGGCCTGCTTGGGATTTGGGGTAGAACATGCCTCGGTTGCTGAGGGAATCTTATCCGTTTCAGTCTTCCATTGAAAAAGGAAATGTCTAGGAGTAACCTGAGGCAGAAAAGAACTCTTGCCTTCAGTGGCATGGCTCATATCCTTCTCCAATTCCTGGGGCAAACTCATGCTTGCCCATGCATGGATAAGACACCATAGACTTCTTTAAAGGCTGGTCAGCTGACCAAATATTGAGCTACAGAGTCAACCCAGGGTCACAGAGAAAGCTGAAGCCATTCCAGTACACACACTAGCCTCAAGGATCTGGCTATGAGCACAACAAGATTCTCCTTAGATGCGTCCATTTGGATACATCCAATAGCAGCAAAAGTGTGGTGCAAAGCAACACCAAAAGCCACAAAATGTTCCTTCAAAAGAGAATCCAGATGCTTATCTGCCTGATCCTTAAGCACCAAAGTATTTGCCAGCAGCAAGGTATTCTTAGCTAGGAGAGAAACTGGGGGTCCAACACAGGGAGGGAAGTCCACTGCACTAAATATCAAGCAGAAAAGGGGAACAGGAGAGAAATATACTTAGGAAGAAATAGCCCCCATTACAAGGCCAAAATTCTTCCAGGAGTCCCTGGTGGAATAGTGAGGAGGAAAAATAGCAACCGTCTTTTTGAGTGTCTTGAAAATATAAAGGGTAGAAGAATTAGAATCTGAGGCCTCTGAGACATTAAGCATCTCCAGAACAGCTCCAATAAAACCCTCAGAGGAAGATTCATGTCTTCCTTAAAATAATCCCCAACAGAAAAGGATGAATCCAAGTTGCCTGCTTCAGATTACCCTTCCTCAGTGGAAGAACTCCCAGTCATGAAGGCATCACCCTCTGTAAAGTGGTTAAATCACATTTTGGGGGGCACAGGGTGGCACTGGGACCAAGAAAAAGGGCTAGACCTCATTGAAGAAATTAAGGCCTTAAACACATGAAGGCTATTATTCAGAAGATGAGGGCCCCAGAGGATGCATGGGTGTGACAGAACATGAGGCAAAAAGGGTACCAGATAAATCCCTAGGAATACCAATCTGGCATGAGAAGCTATGGGTATAAAGGGCTAAGGGGACCTCAAAACCTTAATAGCCTTAGTCTTACCCATATCCCTCTTTGGCTCAGACATAGCTAGGAGACCCCTTTAAGTATGAGAAATAATAGTAAAAGTGAATGAAAGTACTTATATAACTTTAAAAGTACTTATCTGCCTGTAATGGTTAATGCAACAAGAAAGGAGGGAGAGAACAGCCTCAGAGTAACAGGTTGAATCCAAAAAGGAAGAGTGTTTGCATATGACCACCTCTTCCCCTGCACTGAAACCTGTGAAAAATTAGCTTATGGGTACTGTGATTTTCTTAAAAGAAAATGGTGCTGTGGCTTTCCAGCTTTTGTTCAAACTAACCCCCAGTACTGGGGGGAAGCAGGGTTCTCCTAGGCTCTGCTAAGTAGTGTTCCAGTTTAGAAGCATCATAAGCACTGTTACACCCACCATAATGCAACCATGGCAAGAGAAGTATCCTATACACGTCTATGTTCCAGACCAAAATGGCCACTGCTCATGCCCATTCATAAAGGCACCATAACCCACCCAAAAAAAAGAAAGTATCTTAAAGTGAAGAAAAAAGTTAGAACAGTAACCATAGCAATGAGACTTTCAATAAAATACTATGAGTGACAATAAAGTTAGAAATAAAATATATATGCAGTAGCACTGAGATACAAGAAATGCCGTAAAAGTAAAGGGTTAAGATAATAAATATAACCAAAAGTGCAGAGTGCTAGTCTATTTAAAGCACCACAAAATCACAGAAATTTGGCTGCCAGACAACTAGACAGAGACATCCTCACATAACCAGAAGTGCAGAGTGCTAGACGGGCTAAAACACCACAGAATCACTGAAATGCGATTGTCAGATAACCAAATAAGGACATACTCACAGGTCCTGTGTACTCTGAATGAAGGAATTTTGTCCTTTTCAATCATAGGGATCCTAAATACCATGTAAGAGACTGCTCAAACCAGGTAAGCAGAGGAAACTGTGAGGAGGGGGCTGGTAATGCAAGCCATCTTTTAATAGTTTCAGGTCCCTGAAGTCTGTTCTCGGGTTCAAACCAACAAAGGAGGCCAGAGACAGAAGACCTAATGGGGGGATTACAAAGCCCTATCATAGCAGAATAAAACCAGGGGGTGATATAACTTGGGCTGATCTTGTTGAGGCCATGTATTTTTTCAGCTTCATCAACTATGTTACTATATAAAACTCCCAGCTGCCTCTGGCTGCCAGAAATCTAATTGCATCTTCATGGAGAAAGCCAGAGCTCCCATCCCAAATCAAGTATCTCCAAAACATTTGGAGAATTTTTGTCATGGAGAAACTAACTTTCCAACTCATATGTTCAGGAGAGAAATTTCGTCTAATCTGGCACCCTTGGTTAACCTACTCAACCTCAGATTATGATATATTAGGTTGTTGATTCTGAGGTCTGACCATGTCCGGGATCCGATGTTTCTTTTCTTTCCTTTTCCTTTTAAGAATCTGTGAGCCCTCCCCTTGAAATGTATTGATCAATTATTGTAATGTATTGTATCACTCATTTTTATTCCCCTTTATCTGTTCCCGTACCTTATTATATTCAATAACATCTTAAAGAAAAAAAAAAAATAAAGAGAAAATATATGTGCTGCTCCATTCCTATGGAGGTCACTTTTAAAACTGAGCATGCCTGGTCTGGCTACAGTAGATCAGTGAAAGAATCTCTACCTCTGAAAGTCAGGAAAGTGATCTGCTCTCCTGGCCAGTAGATACTTTACCCATGGTTCCTGAGAAATTACATCATCAGCTTCTGTCGGTTCTGCTATGGACTGTAGAGTACTCACTGCACTGTTAGACCTGTCTCTGCCAGGATCACTGTTTAACTAGTACATTTCCAGATTACTACTATAATATGCAGTTGATCTGCTTAACTTCTTATTGGACAACTTTGGTTTTGGACTACATTAATATCAAAGATCCGCTGGTTTCCTTCTGTCATTATCAGGATTACTATACAATATATGTCCTACATAATTAAGTTTTCAAATATGCAAACTTCAATCAAGGTGACAGGTCCACTTTAAGCTTGCCATCAGGGATAACATGTAGCATTTGCACAAGACTTGGTCTCAAGCTCCAGAGGAGGAGAATATTATAGGCAGAAGAGAGCATGAACTTTGTACTATTGTGCCTGCTTATTTCCTCTGAGACCTAATCTTGTTCTGTTATCAGCCATTGGGCTCCAACCTCAACCAACATCTGGTGATCATGGCTGAATATTATGACCAGTAATGAATCTGATTGTAACATTAATTCTTAAAGTGATAGTAATGCTTGAAGTAAAGTTCAGCACCAAATCTTCTTTATACTTTTTCTAATGCATATCACTATATTTTAACACTTATGGTTTTGTAGTTTTGCTTTATGAAGATTGTCCCTCGCCGCTCTTGATCCGGACCACGCTTACAGGCAGCGTGATGCAGAGGAAAGGGCAGGAGGGGGATCCCTTCTGCTTGAATTGTTATTAAACTACAAAACTGCAAGTGTTAAAATATAGTGCTGTTTGGGTTTTCGAAACATAAAGTTGTCACTGGAAACAGCAATTCTGGGGGTCCAGGTGGAGAGTCCAGGGGGCTCTATCAGGCTTTTGAAACATATTTTAGCTGTTGCCCGTAAATCTATTTTGCAACAGTAGACACACGCTGACCCTCCCTCACTGACCATTTTTCATACCAAATTAGCTCATTTCTTTAGAATGGATTGGCTTGAATCGACTGTACATAGAGAACGGAAAGTTAAATATTTCTTTGGTACTTGGAGCAGATATATCAATTCATTGGATGATGTAGTGAGAGGCCGGATTAAGCAGGCGTTCCAGTATACTTCTTGGTATTGTGAACAACAACTTAGAGGCAGAGCTGGATCATCCATTATGGGAACCTAGGCTACTGCCTAGGGCCCATGGCAAGATGAGGGGCCCTGGCTACAAGTAAAGGGCCACACAAGAGGCCCTTCTGTTGCTGCTGTTAACATAGTTTGTCAGATACCCTTTCTGTTGAATGACCAACATCATCCATTTGCACCCACAGCCATTAGATCCACATTGCCAGTACCTGCTAGCAGCACCCTGTTTCAGAAGCAAGAGATGTGGGGCCCCAAACTGGTACCTTGCCTAGGGCCCCATAGTGCCTTAATCCATCTCTGCTTAGAGGGAAATCACCTGTGTGCTCCTGAGGGGAAGGACAATTGTCCTTCTTGATATGAGTGGTTGGAATTCTCTGGGACCGAAAGGGATGTTGGGGGGGGGGGAATTTGGGGTTAGTTGGGGTAGGGGATAGGAGTTGGTAGGGTGGGAAAGGGAACAGACTTGGAAGTTCTGTGTGTACAATTTTTATACCTCTATTTCGTCACCACTTATTTGTTGTACCATCTGACTTTGCATTGTAAGTTCAGCAACATGATTGTTTCATCTCTTTCTGTTCATATATGTATACTGTATGTATTAGGGTTACCTTTTACCTCATGTTCTGCAATTTTATATGTATGCAATATTACATGTACTTGTAATGTAATGTGTTCTGTTCCTGGGGTTCTTGGGGTACTGTTTGTTTGTTTGTAAAAACTTTATAAAATGCTAATAAAAAGAGTTTAAAATAAAAATATATATATAGTGCTGTGCGTTAGAAAAAGTATAAAGAAGACTCAGAGCTGAACTTTAGTTTAAGCATTACTATCCCTTTAAATAAATCAACAGATGCAAATCTCTTTCAAGTGTTGCAAAATATAAACTTTCAAGGACGATTCCAGGAAATGTGGGTTTCTGGGGTCCCTGATGCTCCCCCTGTTTTTCCACAGACTCCTGGTATTGTTAAGAAAACATCCAGTATGTCTGACAGAGGTCAGGAAACACCTAGAGCGTTTATAAATCAGTGCATATTGATTTAGACCAATATGGACCTTATTCTTATCATATTTGTTAATCTTAATTGTTTCTGAAATAGTCTTGTTACATTTATAACACTGCTCTGTGGAGTAATATGCTGCAGATTTCCATTTATGTGAGGCAGACAAAACATGGAATAAAGCAACACAGCAATTCCACTTCCACAAGGCCTGTCTGTAGTTATAAAGAATGAACTGGCTAGGGATGAATCTCCTAAAGCACTGGATCCTTTTGTACAGTTGTGTATTAGAATTGACTTATTCTTGCAAAGAATGAGCTTCTAGTTCTCTGCATACCCATCATTTTTCTCTGGGTCTTCTCTCAATTTTGTTTATATATACAAAGATTATTCTCCCTAGAAGAAAATAATCAGCAACAAGTATGTTATCTTAGTATGCATTGTGGGAGAGAAGGACACTCCTCAACTCTTGCAAAAAAATAAAAATATGTTTCTTCTCCAGTTGGTAAGAGTAAGTATGAAATATAGTTGTGTAGGGTTGCACAAACATTCAGGAGGTGTATTGGTTTCCAGCATCCACATATTTTAAAGCAGGCACAGTGACTTCAACAGCTTCTCATTATAATATACTAATTTGTCATAAGGAATGCCTCCCAAAATGTATGTGTTAGCACGTCGATAAACCTGAGCTCTGCTGGGACTTTAATGTGCTAATACCTGAGTGTACACACCTTCATCAGACTAAAATGTACCCCATTTAACTTGTCTCCACAAAAATGAAACCACATTGTGATTTATATTGATCCTTATTCATCTTCAACAGGGGTAGCCAACACTGGACTCGATTCAGTTACCTCCGTACGAAAACCAAACCACCATCAGTAGTTTTAAGTCACAGTTAGGTATTCTATTACCTGAGATGTGACAAACTATGTGACAAACTATCGGACGGTAAAATATACATCAGCACTAAATTAGCGCCTATTGAGAACAATGAAAAAGCAGATGAATTTGCTATTCGATTACATGCAGTGGCATATAATATGCATTAAGGACTCTCTTTGTTTTTCATTAAATTAGCGCCTAGCAAACCTAGGAATTGAGTCCCTAACGCATGTTAATAACCACAGACGTGTAATTGAACAATGTTAAAAAAAACACATATGCACAACTAGGCATCCCTACACTAGAGACCTATGAATGTACAAGCCCTAAGCCCCATATCAATACATCCAAGGTACCAAAAAGGTATCAAAAACATGAATGAAATGAAAAAAAAATGAACCCTTTTAGTGCCAGTAGGGTATGCTGCGCATTGTAGAGCATTGCATATTCCTCTGGCACGCAAAGGGTTAATCCCTATAAATCTAAAACCATCTCATTTCACATTACATACATTGACATTAAACATTTACCTGATAGTCTGAGGTCTGCACCTTAGTTTTTCTCTTTTATTTATCTTCTGTAAGCTTCTTTTTTCGTTTTCTTCTTCTTTCCTATTCTTCTTTCTTCCTCTTTAAAGTTTTGTTTGCCCCATATAACAAGAGTAATCAGTACATCCTAAAGAAACTCTCCCTGGGCCCAAACCCACTGTCAAATTACCGGCCAATTTCTCTACTCCCATTCCCCTCCAAGCTCCTTGCTCCCATTCCCTGCTAGATCCCTTGCAATCTGGATTCTGCTCTCATTACTCCACTGAGACTGCCCTCACTAAAGTGGTCAATGACTTGCAAAAGGCCACTACTCCATACTCATTCTCTCGGACCTGTCAGCTGCCTTTGAAACAGTAGATCACCACTCCTCCTTCAAGCCCTCCACTCCCTAGGTCTCTGTGACACTGCACTCTCCTGGTTCTCATCTTTTTTTTTTTTTTTTTTTTTTTTTTTTTTTTTTTTTTTTAAAGCTTTATTGAAACTCATGAAAAAAATTACAAAAAAATTGGACCTTGTAAGGTCCAGGACATCAGCATTGGGTGAGTACACGAACAACAGCAGTACAAAATACAGAACATCAAATTAACAATAGTATTTGCATTAGTCAAAAGAAGACCTATGGCCACGTCTAGACCCAAAGGCCTAGACAGTTAGACATAGAACAGACTGTCCTCAGTATAAGCCATGGGAGCATTGGCATAGAGGCCGCAAAAATAATAGAAAGAATACTAGAATAGAACGTGAGAAGACAGAACATAACAAAAAGATAGGCCAAGCAAAATAAGCAACACAAAAAAGAAAGGGAGTAATGAAGTAGAAGAATGAAAAGAAGGTGGGGAGGGAGGGAGGGAAGGGGGAGGGGGGACAGGAGGGGACAGGAGGGCGCCACCAACTCCCAAAGCCTGCTCCTGGACCAGGTAAACCTAGTCATCTAAGTGGGATCACAAAAAGCAATCCAAGGAGACCATATCACCTCAAAAGTAGAGCCAGAGGCATGTCTAATGGCCGTCAGCCTCTCCATTAACATGATCTTCGATATTTCCGCAAGCCAGTCAGCATGGGATGGCACATAGACCGTACGCCAATGTCTAGGTATGCAGGACTTGGCCGCATTGAGCAAGTGGGTGAACAGACGCTTCCGAGGGTGGTTACCACCAATCACAGTGGGTACCTCATTCAAAAACACAACCAAAGATGATAGAGAAACAGGTTCCCGAGAAAACAATCGACAAGGTGCGCTCCACTTCCCTCCAATAAGCATGCATTCACGGGCAGTCCCACCAAATGTGGGACATAGTTCCACGATCCCTACCACATCTCCAACAGTCCTGGCTAACCGAAGGATAAAACCTATGCAACAAGTCAGGAGTCCTATACCACCAATTCAGAAGTTTGAAACTGAGTTCCACCATAGCCACATTCCTGGAGCAAAAAGCCGTGGATCTTACCACCCTACTCCAGGCAGCATCCGAAAAGGACATGCCCAGCTCCGACTCCCACCAAGAATGACTGGGTTGCGAAGGGCGGACACTGGGAGAAGATACCAATAGACGATAAAAAGCAGAAATATTACGTGAGTGGGGTTGATGGGTCAGGAGAAGCTTCTCAAAAGGCCAGGGAGCGCAAAGCAAAGCATCCTTCTCTGCATGGCCCAGGAGAAAGCTGCGGAGTTGTCTATACCGCCACCACTCACCTTATGACAGATCCAACATGGTCTGCAACTCCGCGAAGTCCAGCAGCTTCCCCTGGGAGGACAAGTGCATGGGCAACAACCTACCCTGAACCAGCCAGGGATCAAATGCAGATGAATCCATACCTGGGGGAAAAGCCGGATCAACAGAGGGGTAAGAGGGAAAGGCTGAGAGGAAAAATCAGAAAGCAAGGAGCAAAGGGAATCGAATATTCGCAGAGAAGGGGTAAATATAGGTAAGGACGGACCAGCTTTCCGCAGAACATCTCTAGGGAGCCAGGGAAGCCCCGTCAGTGGCCATGGCGAAATTAAGTCCGATAGCAGACGGACACAAATCTTCTCCCTCCCCAAGTGGAACCAGTGGGCCATCATAGACAGATGTACTGCTTGATAATATTTGGCCACCAAGGGGAGACCAAAACCTCCCTCCTTTTTAGTCAGAGCTAACACCCGAGAACTAATCCTAGCAGGTTTATCCGCCCAGATAAATGCAGTAAGGGCCCGCTGGAAGGTCTTCAGAAAAGCCGCCGACAAAGATATGGGCACCGTTTGTAATATATAAAGCAGTTTAGGGATAACAGACATTTTGACAAGATTGATGCGACCCAACCACGAAATGAATAAGGGACGCCACCTATGGAGATCTCGGCAAACACTATCCAGAAGAGGGGAATAGTTTAAAGAAAACAATTCTCGGGAACAGGAAGAGAGATAAACTCCCAGATATTTCAGCATTCCTGGAGCCCAACTAAAGGTGGAAATCTGAGATCAGCAGGGATGGAGACCTCCAAGAGCTCCGACTTAGTAATGTTAAGCTTGAAGTTAGACAGCAAACCAAATATCCTAAGCTCTTCCAGTATCGCCGGGAGAGACCGAATAGGGTCAGTGACCACCAATAAAAGATCATCAGCGAACAATGCCAATTTATGCTCCATGGAGCCAGAATGGAGCCCCCTAATCCCAGAATTGTTACGCAGGGAGCAGGCCAAGGCCTCTATGGAGGGGAAAGGGGGCATCCCTGTCTGGTGCCATTCCTTAGAGGAAAAGAATCAGATAAACCCCCAGGAAGACGAACCCGGGCAGAAGGAGTGGTATAAAGGGCTCGGACAAACGTACGGAAGCGAGGACCAAGACCCAGATGGCAAAGGCAAGCTTCAATAAAGGCCCAAGACACCCTGTCAAAGGCCTTTTCCACATCAACAGACAGCAAAAGGGTAGGGATTTGCTTCTGCTGTGCCAACTCAATCAGCTGTATAATTTTAATAGTATTATCCCTAGCCTCTCTACCCGTCACAAACCCCGTCTGATCCTGATCAACCACATGAGGCAAAAGGGGGAGCAACCTGTTGGCAAGAATCTTAGCATATATTTTAATATCGGTGTTGAGTAGCGATATAGGTCTATAACTGCCAGGTAACTTCCAGTCTTTGCCCTCTTTGGGGATCAGGACAATATGAGCCTCCGAGAATGCCGGGTAAAACACAATCTGGTCAGGTAAGCAATTAAATACTTCAGTCAAAATAAAAGAAAGTTCTGGAAGAAATTTCCAATAAAAAAGCACAGGAAAGCCATCTGGACCCGGACTGCCGCTCACAGCCAGGTGTTTAACCACATCCACTATCTGGTTCTCATCTTATCTCTGCAACCACTCCTTCAGTGTTTTCTACTCTTGCTCCACTTCCCCACCCATCCCACTGTCTGCTGGAGTGCCTCAAGAGTCAGTCTTGGGACCCTTGCTCTTCTCAATCTACACTGCGTCCCTTAGAAAACTAATAAACTCTTTTGGGTTTCACCACCATCTCTATGCTGATGACACTCAAATATATCAAATATATCTTTCCTCCCCTGACCTCTCCCCTTCCCTCCTGTCCCGAGTATCCAACTGTCCTCCCATCAACACAAACTTAACCTCGGCAAAACTGAACTAATTATCTTCCCTCCCTCTACAACCAGCCTTACCTCAGAAATTACCCTCACCATTAACAACGATACCATCACACCAACCCCTACAGCTCATTGCCTGGGGGTCACATTTGATTCTGCCCTATCCTTCATTCCTCACATCCAGTCAATCTCCAAATTATGCTGCCTCCACCTCCGCAACATCTCTATAATCCGACCCTCTCTCACACAAGACACTACCAAAATTCTAATCCAAACACTCATCATGTCCCGTCTTGACTACTGTCTGACTACTGTTTGACTACTAACTGGCCTTCCCTCACCCGACTAACCCCACTACAGTCCATAATAAACTCTGCTGCAAGACAAATCTACCTCACTCATAGATTCTCTGACACCAAACCCCTCTGTCAATCCTTACACTGGCTCCCATTAGCATACTGAATTAAATTAAAATTTCTGGTGCTAACATATAGAGCCCTCACTAAGATCGCACCACCCTATATTTCATCTCTCATTTCCAAATACACTCCCTCTCGCCATCTTCGCTCTGCACACGACCTTCTGTTATCCACAGCTCTTATCACATCCTCCCACTCCCGCCTACAGGACTTCTCCCATGCTGCATCTCAACTCTGGAACTCCCTCCCCCGCCCAATCAGACCCTCCCCCCCAGCCTTCAAATCTTCAGACGCTTCTTGCAAACTCACCTCTTCAAGGAAGCCTATCAACTGCCTCTATAAACACTATCACCAAGAATCACCCCTCACCTGGACCACTGCACTCACCAGCACTTCTTACTCCCACACACTGACTGGCAGTTCATGTGGCAGGAGGCACTTACACCCAATAGCACTTACTCCCTCTATGTCAAACCCACCTTCCTCTAGACTGAAAGCTCTTACGAGCAGGGCCCTCTGACCCTTCTGTCTCCACATTTGATTGTACTGTTTACTACCTCTGTATGTCTATTCCCAATTGTAATGTGCTGTGGGATTAGTTGGCGCTATATAAATATAGAATAATAATAATACATACAATGCCCAGGTAAAGTTTTGCCACCGCTGCCAGAACAAAAAAAAAAATCACTGTTGTTGTACCCCATTCTTGTACTGAGGGAAGTTTGAACAGATACGGGCTTTTATGTGGTCAGTCTGTGTTCAAAAGTTTTCCCACACTCCCATTTGCTGGGATGCAAAGTAAAGCAGGGCACAGAAAATGCCCTGCAGTATCCACACCTCTCAACCAATCAGATTCTAGCTGAATGCAAGTTTCATCATCCCTCCAGCTAGCAAATCATTAAATAGCTGGAGAGATGACAAAATGTGCATTTATGACCCCTCCAGCTAGAAGCTGATTGGCTGGGAGTGCCCTGCGTAACCCCACATCCCAGCCATTGGGAGTGTAGGCACAATTTTGAGCAGACACTGGTCATATAAAAGCAAGTCTTTGTTCAAACTTACCTCAGTCTGGATCGGGCAACAGCCCGAAAGGTACAACAATGGGGATTTTTTTCTGTTCTGGCAGCAGCAGCAAGACTTTACCAGGGCATTGTATGTACTGATTACTCTTGTTTTATAGGGGCAAACAAAACTTTAAAGAATATGTAAGAAGAAGAGGAAAGGAGAAGAAAAAGAAGAAAGAAGCTTACAGAAGAACAACAGAAGAGGAAGACCAGGGTGCAGAAGACCCCACTGGATTTCAGACTTCCATGTAAGTGTTACAACTATGGGGTGTGGGACAGAGTTAGGGCTAGTATTTAAAACTTTATAGTTAATGTTAATTGTAGTGTAGGGCCAGGGGTAATGTTAGCGCTTGGGAGGATGGGACACCATGTCAAACTTCAAGTATTAGCTAGTTTCCTTTGATGTACCCTTTAAATGCTATTTAGTGTGCATTGTGGGAAAAACAGCTATGACAAACACTGGGTTGCATGTCATGTTCTGGTGCTCAATGCTCGTTGTAGTTCATGTTGGTAGGACAATTGAATTCTGAAAGACAATTGAATTACGACTGTGTGTACTGGCTGAATGTTGCCAATATAATTAAATACATATATTGAAACCAAAAAATATAATGCAGAGATTCCCCCATGTCCACTGTCAGTTCAATGCATATATTTAATATATTTAGTATATAAAGGTAAGCTCAACCTCAAATGATACCATGTCAGGATAAACCTCTATAGAACATCTGTAGATGGAAAATACCAATTAAACATAACCACATAATCCAAACTATACATTTTATTTCTGTCTCAGCATTTTAGGTAATAAATGGCTTGAAGGTCACAAAGATTAGGTTTTAGAATGTGGTTTTATACCACGAGGCCCTAGCTTAAAGCACTATCTCACATCTGTTTATAACTAGTAGCTCCTCTATGCTATATAGCCTAGAATGTGGTTTTATATCACAAGGGCTTATGATAGTACTTATAGAAAACAGTGACTATTTAGATTAAGTGCATTTACATTTACTGTCTTTCACTTGGAACAGATGAAGAGCCTCTCGTTTATATAGCCTAGAATGTGGTTTTATACCGCAAGGGTTTAGAATAGTATTCAGAGAAATCACTGACTACTTATCTTTGATGAAACCAAAGGGCATCATTTTTCAGTTTTGAACAATTGAAGAGTCTCTCATATATGCAGCCTAGAATGTGGTTTTAAAAGGCAATGAACAAGGCACTAATTATATTTCGAAGAGCTTTGCTCTAAAAGATGAGAGCAAGGCAAGAAATATATTAACGGTATAGAGGTCCCTTCAATTATTACTCTTTGAGGGATAAATATATATAGTGGACATTTGCCATCTATGAGCTATAAGGTCCTATGAAGTACCATCTAATTAGATATTAATACAGTGGTAAACTAGCAAACAAATAACTGCTTAAAGGTACAAGGTCTCTTCTAGGACAACTCTGGTATTCATTGGGATTGCAGAAATTTTATCTACTAACAAGGACATTGTGAGCATTATCTAAGCTACCCTTAGAAATTAAAGGGAGCTTTTGTGTTGAGGTTTTAAATAATTATTTTAACGAGCTTTGAATAAATCTATATTTTTAAATATGTGCTACTCTGAATTTCTTCAACATTTATAACACTGAACTGGTCCCCTACATTGTAAGTGGTGTATACATATGGTAACTATGGACTTTGATTACCTTTGAATTAAATTACTACAACCTTTTTATTTCTTTCTTTTCACACATTTGTCTGTATATAAGCATTTGGGACCTGTGGTGAATTTCAATAAAAAGAAAATATTTTTCTGAGCATTATATTGTTAGCTTATTCGAGGATATGCGCAAAACATGCATTGTTGGTAGTGCTTGAGAACCAGGGCTGGCTATAGGTGATCTACAGAAAGGGGCTCAGTAAGTTTGAACTTTGACTATAACTGACTCATGAACTGGTGATAACATTATTGGTATAGGGTTTATGAAAGAAAATCAACTACTGACCAGTCTCTATCAAGCTCAGACTGTTCTTATTAGTTATTAAGGATTCTTTTCTTAATGCAGAAACAGTTGCTTATGAAAAGTCTGTTTATTCTAATGTTTGTAAAAAAAAAAAAAAAATTTCTATTGTGTATGCTGCTCATTTTTTGCGACATTTTGATAACCTTAACTCATTGTTCGTAAGCCTATAATTAATTGGTCTGAAAGTCGACATTCATTTTTTTCTGCTTTTTGTAAATCCAAACACCTTTCATCTCATGTTATATCACACATTTAAGTTATTTTTTTCTATTAACTCTTTAAATTCCAAGAATGCTCTTTTAATTAAGTAGTACCTGAAGTTCCATTATGTTTTTCATTAAAAAAAGATAATTTGATAAATTTCCCACTACATCCTATGTGAAAACCCTATAAAACTACTGCCAGGAGTATGATTCTTTTTGGCAAATGTATTCTCAATCTGAGACTGAACTGAACATTCCAAAAGATGATATTCAGGAAACTAGATTGTTCTAATCATCTACTTTTCCAGAATGGAGTAGAATGTTTCCCTATGCAATTAAACCAATTATTATCAATTAAATCAGATTCCTATTAACCACTGGGATGCTAGAAAATCTCCAGCATTGTAAATATATCTAGCATCCAAGGGATTAAGACTCAATACTCTTATTCAAAGGCTTTTTGATAATCTAAAAAAATCATAATTATTTACAAAATTGAAGTTGAGGTGCTTCCACCTTAGGGCTGGATTTTATTGCAGGTGATGAATGTTATTACTGGTTTTAGCACACAGATCCCTGCTGAAGTACATGGGGGCATTTGTAGATAAAACTAGTGATATCATCTGTAATTAAATCGAGCCCTTAGTCAGCATCAGGTCTGAGATGAATGAAAGTTGGATTTCCATTCTAGATATGGACATTTTGAGAATAAAGTCATGCTTCTGGTCTCTGCAACACACCTGCTACCTTTCAGTCCTTGCAAATGATGTCTTCAGAAATATTTTAGAATTAATTTGTTATTTACTTGGATGATATTCAGATTGTTTCAAACAATGTGCAGGATCACTGCCATGTCATGAAAGGGGCATTTGCAACATCATCAAGTATACATGAAGCTTGAAAGCTTAGAAATTAATTTCCTTGGCTATAAAAGCTCCCTTAAAGGCCTGCAAATGGATACGGATATGGATAAATCAATTTGGGTCTGGCATGTCCCTACTAACATCTAGAGGTTTATTGAGTCTCTGTTTCCAAATTGTTCATTAAAAATGTATCTGAGGAGAATATCACTCAGAAAGATACTCCTTTTTGTTAGTCATCCTCATCTCAGTTTGCACCTTGTCTCAGCTTTTGGGATCCATGTCTTTAATAAATTCATATGCCTTCTTTTCTCAATGGATGTCTTTGGGTGAAGCTGTAAGCACCCCACTCAGTTCCATCTCCCATCAGCAGGTGTCTCTGATCTGAAGGGTACAGCAACACCTTAACCAAGATGTCATCTGAATCTTCTATAACAAAAGCTATGCGAGTGTAACCAGAATGCTAATGATAATAGGTAATTGGTTCTAGCTATCTCTGGTTCATAATTACCTGTCAATTTCACCTGTGCCTTGCCACAGCAAAATATATTGTTATTGGGTCTACTCCTACAGTATATGCTGTTTGTTCATGACATGTGTACTAACTTCGGCTTGCATTCTAATGAACCCTTTGTTAACTGTTTGCCTTTGTACTGACTTTTTCTTGCTCATACTGTACATTTTTAGCAAGAGCAGTGTATTTTTAGTTCTTTAGTAACTTATACAGCATGAGCATGTTGTGCCATTTTAAATAATGTTTTAAGCATTGCGTGCTGGGACTTTTAGTCCTGTTTAGCAAATAGTGTTTTCTTTCCTCCCAAGGCTATTACACTTTCAGAATAAAACTCCTAGGGTTCGATACTATTAGCCCTGTTAGTTTTCAGAACAAGCAGTGGTGGTTTTGATAGTACAGTTTGCAATTCTATAAACTGTGCTGTCAACAACCATCACCGTGCAAAAATGTCCAACGTGTGCAAAATTTGCACCCACTGGACATCACATAAAAAAAGTAGACTTTGCTATCTTATTCCATATGGTGGCTTCACTGCATGTGAAGAACCATACTTTTCATGGTGAAAATCATGCGCCATGAAAAGGCGACGTATAGTCCCTAACACAAGGTGAAAACCACCGATATGTGTTGGCAAACTGGTTTCCAACACATACTTGTGGCTTGAAAAATAGAAAAATATTAATCCTATGAGTGCCAGTGTAGTATGCAACCCATTTTGCAACATTGCATAACCCACTGGCACTCATAGAGTTAATCTATAAACAGTTCACACATGTCCCGACAAATAAAAACTTACCAGTAATCCTGATGTCATGGGTTATGGCCATCTTCTTTCTTCTGTCTTCTCTTCTTTCTTATCTTCTTCTCATTCGTGTTAAAAAAAATCTGTTAGTGCTGTATCTCAAAATTAAAAATTAATCCCCCCCAAAGATGCGAGTGTTAGCCATTTGTGTTCCAGAGGGGTCACTGTCAAACAATGAAAGTTGACTTTTTTCCTTTGAGCTTCCCACAATTCACTCTATTTAGCGCAAGTTGTGGGAACAAAAAAAATAACAAGGCGCATTTGGCCAAAACCTGCATGCACCCTGTTTGTAATGAATTATTCCTCACATGACCTGTGAGGAGTTGATAAAAAGGTTTCATTTATGGGAAGGATTTTTGAATCCACAGTCCTCTCATACTCACACAATGCAGGCCCATTGGGTTTTTTTTGCATCAGTTAAGTCCTCTATTTACATATTTTTTTATTACATTGTATGTCCTCTGTTTTTAATTGCAATACACTGGGACCCACAAACATTACAAAGAGCATATTTAAAGGGTCCCCCCTCTCCTGCTCATTTATTATAACATCTCTACAGGGATTTGTTATTTTAATTTAATTTAGTATGAGGTAGACTCCACTCCTTGAGAAGATCTACGAGTTTGGGATCTGTATTATCCCTTCGTCAGCATCCTTCACAGTGTAGATCTTCACATGGAGCGGAGTCTACATCATACTTGGGGAAACACCCAGACTGTCTGGGAGATCTTCTGCAGTAGCAGATTAAGAAGTACGGGACCTTGGACTGAATAGACCTACGTGCTATACTAAGACTCTTCCATCTAGGGGTTTTCTGGTAAGCAGAAAGCAACAACAGTATCTATAAATGCATTCAGTCGGATATAGTGCCTCATCAGTCCCCATTAGTTTCCACTTTTTAGGGCACCCCAACCCGGTCACAGTGTCACGTTTCCCTATATCCCATTCCAGTGTTAAACAGAATATAGTTTGTTCTGTTTAAGTGCTTGGTGTCCCCAATGTGTAGACGTTATTCTGTTCTTCATTGACTCCAAGTCTACCTTGGTAATTATATGATCAGATATTTATTCATTTTTGAGGCATTGGCAGCTGCCCAGTTTTTAGCATCATTATATATCCTATTTTACACCATTGTTGTTTTCTATGTACATTTTCTTTTATACATGAGATTTTTAAATGTATCTTGTTGTAATAATCTCTTGTGAGCTGTTTTCTTCTTTTTATATTCCATGTGTCCCTCAAGTCTGCTTCAGTCACAGAGCTCACATCAGGCTCCCAGTCAGCTGTCTAATATATTTCTTTGTTAAACTATTTATGTATTTTTATTTATTGATTTATTTGTTAATTTATTTTAAGTTGTCCACCCTATCTTATCCAAGTTAGTCCAAAAAAAAAATATATATATAACTAAAAAACAAAATCAGCAATTTCTTTCCCCAGTCATCCACAGCACAGAGCCAACAGTGCCAGTCAGTCACACCAAATTTTGGGGTATTTTGGGTCAACCTTTTTCCTCCCTTTTACTCCCCTGGAATGCCCCCAGACTCACCTAATACAGAGAACAAATGTCCTACCTAAATGACTCCCTAAACTAAGATTCAATTCCCCTTTATTTGCCTATCTTCTCTAGCTCAGAAATGTGCTGCTCTCTCCTATCACAAACACAGAATGGCATGCCGTGAGAGCCTGACACCCTTGTATATGGCTGTAGAAAACTAGAGAAAACTTTTGTGCGGTGGAGAAAAATTTTTCTTTCTATTGATTTCAATGCAATCAGCTAGGTGAAAAAAGTGGGAAAACGGCACTTTTCGCTGAATATTTTTAGACAATTGGAAAGTGTCATTTTTCGCAGATTTTCAGTTTGAGGGGAAAATTTTTGCCCATCCCTACATATGATCCCTTGGTATTAATCCTTTTTTCCTTATTGGAAAGGGTAGACATTTCTCTTTCTAGCAAGGTTACTCCTCGCATGATAGCAGCTGAAGGGGCTCTAAATTAGATCTCCCCTCACTCCTAACAAAAAGAATTACATAAATGTGTAAAAAAATTAGTTCTCCTCAATTTACTCAGGACAAGATGATTCTTAGGTTATTTTCCTTACATATTCTTTAGTCAATTCTGACTTCTTGGGATCATAACCCTTCTTCAGAAATCTCTTATTTAGAATGCCAGCTTGCTGATCAAAATTAGTATAGAAAGTGCAGTTTCTTCCTGTTGTTTGATACTTATCTTTGGGGATATTATCTATCTAACTTTTCAGAAGACTATTGTTGGCACTGAGATTACCATTACAAACAGTTGGTTTTCTATAAATCCTGGTAAGAATCTGATGTTCATTTTGAAAAGACATCAGAAAAATCCACCAATTCTTGTGACCAAAGATGGCTAAAAGGGAGGTTATCTGATTTGTGACTGATGTACTGTACAATACGATGCATATATTCTTCACTGCCATTCACAGGTCAACAAACTATGACAAGACTTCTATATAATATTCTCCATGATGCTCAACAAATGAATGGTATCAAGTCATTCCAGCTGGGGTTGGTGGTAGAAATTTACATAAGCAGGAAGATTGTACATAAGCCTATGCATCCCATATATTATTATTTGTCATTCATGTGGCTTAGAAGTATCCTTATGAAGTTTTGGCAAATGTAAAAGATTGTCATATTTGGTGTCTTGTTATTCAAGAGGTGAAACTCTTTTTGATAATGCCATTGTTCAAAGCTTCTTTCAGCAGGTCATTCTTGTTGAATAATTCTCTGTTTGATCCTGTTTTAGCACTCTATAGTTAGAGGTGTCCCCTAATAGCCATAGATCCCCTGTCACATACTGATCTATGGGAAGGGGGAAGACAGTGCAAATAATACACTACACTGCACTTACCATCTAAGTGTAGTATAGTATAGTGTAGATTTTAATTAATGAAAGTCACACGATAAGAAATGCACAAAACCACATACAAACAATTTCTATAAAATAATAAGACGCAAATAAAATACATGCAATATATAAAACAATTCCTTTAGCATGATTTTTGGTATTTTGCTCGTAATGAGAATAAACAGCTAAGAAACATTGGAGAAAGTCTCACAATGCCAGAAAAGCTTCCTAAACAATTTTTCTATTTTTTTATTGTATTTATATTTTATTGGGTTTATTGTATATATTGTGGCAAAGCTTATAACCTCAAGTAGGTATATTTCTAAAAATCCTGCTAAAGGAATTGTTTTATATGTTGCATATGTGTTATTTACGTCTTATTTTATAGAAATTGTTTTTATACGGTTTTGTGCATTTCTTCTCTTGTGACTTTCATTTAGTAAAATCTAATTTCTACACTTAGAAGGTATTATTTGTGCTGTCTTGCCCCTTCCCATTTTTTCTTTTACACGACAATCATCCTTTGGAGAATGAACTGTGATGAATCTTTAAGACAAGCTGCAAATAAAGTGTGTGTGCCCAAATAAACTGTGTAGGGAGAGTTCTTTGACCGAACTGTGGAATTTGTACAATTTATATTCTGAGTATGTCACATAGATCTGTCCCACTATCTGTAAATTGTTTAAACCTATTGGTTTAGAAACATGCTCTTTTCACCTAGGTGAGGTCTAGTAGAATAGCACTATATTACTTGTTACATATTGATCTCTACTCTGTAGAACAATATTGTCCCCTTTATTAGCAACTCAGATCCTCAGGCTGTCATTATTCCTGAGGGGCCTGAAGGATTCAGTGTTAGATTGTCTCTATAATGGGATTTCTCCTCATTATTTTTTTTTGAGATCTTGTATCACCAATCATTGAACTTCTTTAAATAGTCTCCCTGTGAATGGGAGAGGTAAAAGTGCAATGGGGGCTTTTTATTACTGTTAACAATGGGAGGTTCCAGATATGTCTTTGCCTGTTGGCTCACAACTAAGAGGAGATCTGTTACCATCATTCTGCCACATATACAAGGATCACATTCCAGACTCTCTTCCTTACTGGGTTCTTTAATCTCCCCATTTAATAAGAAATGTCTGTGTAAAGCGAGCTTTCATATGCATTGATTTTCATATGTTTAAATCTTTGTCTAAAAAGAACAGGTCACCTTGAGTTATGATGTCTGAAAACATATACTGTAGCATAAACCAGACCACAAAACATACTTTTGCAGCATCAGGCATTGCATACAAGGTTACTCATTAACTTATGACTACACATTTCATATCACTTTATCAAGAGTTATCATCTCATTTCATCTCATCCTTTCATCTATATGTGCTATTCATTATTACGTAGCAAACTCTGTGGGGCATAGGAACTGGTTCCTCATTTATCACTGCTATTGGCAAGGTATTTTCTTGGAACTTTTGTTTTCTACTTTTGTTGTCTATTATTTATCTCATGGACTCATGTCTACATGGGCCATTTATATTTGCTTTTTATTCTTATGTAGAGCCTATTTCCTTTATATTGTATTCATTTGGTGACTGTACAGCACTTCAGTTTGGTTGCACAAATATATGCTTTGTATATATTATTATTTTTCTTTGCATTTCATACCTAGCTGCATAAACAGTGTATTAGCATGCCCAATTTTAACGATATTAGATCTGGTCATAAAAGATTTATGGACCTTACGAATGTGGTAGAAGCAAAAAGTCCTCATGAAGACCCACACAATCTGTTTAGGTCTTTAGAAAAATTATTTAACCTTTACCTTTACCTTTACCAAAGAAACTAAATTTAACATATATAAGAAAGATTATGAAATCAATACCAAACAACCTACTAAAAGTACACTGTTTGCTAAGTGCTCTACAATTTATTCGAAACCATAAACCTATTATAGTAAGGATTCACAATATCAGTTACAGAGACTTTACTCCAATTAGTTTCAGCATCAAACAAATATGTAAAAACTACAATTCCAAAACTACAGCAATCTTTTAGGATATTACTATTTTCCTCCCAAAACAGGCAAACATCCATGTGGGAGCCATGGACTTTTCCGGAGGTCCAGTTAGATGACCCAGTACTTCCGGTTGGGCCAGAGTCACATAGGACATGACACCTCTATCTCCCTGCAATACTAACAATTGCTGGTGGACCTTAACTGTACTGGCCTGTCATTGCAGTCATTGAACCACCAGGACACAGTTACAAAGTTCTGAACATCAGTGATGACATTGGCTCCCTTAAACTCTACATATTGGCTTTTGATGGAGCGGTGGAACCAGTAAAGGACATAACCGGTCCCCCCTTATAATACAGTACAGTGTCAAATGGCCCACTATGTCTACTTAATATATTTGTGCAATTAAGACCTTACCAGCCAACATCAGCACATACTGGAAAACTCCAACAAATCATCCCTTCAGTCCACAGTAAGCAGACACAGAAGCCACAGAAAACCAGACAAGAATATGGAGGACTTATTTCCCAGAGTGGAGACCCCCACCTCAAGTTCCAATTCCCAGTCTCCTCCAGAGGAGCTACCCCAATCTGGTTCTATTAGCTCATTTACTGCATCAGACCCTACTGCAGAAAATTCACATGAAGATGATCTTTCAACTGCTAATCTTCCCTGCACTAAAGTTGATGTTCTAGACTTAAAAGTGTGTATGTTATCTATAAAGTAAGATATTCAACTTGAGAAATAATGAGAAGCCTACAGACAGATATGCAGTCCTTAAGAGAGAAAGTAATCACCTTAGTTCATAAGCAGATTGAGCTGTAATAAACTCAAAACACTATGCTATCAGAAGCACAAGACCTTTGTGCTGAATGTACTACACTAGCAGACTATCTAGAAGATATGGACAATAAATCCAGGAGAAATAAAATTGCTTGAGAGGCATCCTTGAATATATACTTGACTTAGACATGTTTGTCTCCGAAATGTGTTCCACAATGCTACCTGCAGAACATAAAGATGATTTACATATAGAAAGAATTCATACAGTTCTTCACCTCAAACCTCCACCAAATGAAAGGCCTAGAGGTTTATAGATATATGTCTTTCATGTGTCCTATCAGGAGCTGATTTGTAGTTTAACAAGCAAATGTATAGCCCGCTCCCTCCTTTTTATCTTCGCCCGTCGTAAAATCCAGGTAAACGTATATTACACATAATGGATATCTCTCTCTCTCTCTCTCTCTCTCTCTATTATATATATATATATATATATATATATATACACAGAGTGGAGGCAGTGGAATTCTAAAACAAAAAACAATTTATCCCACAGTATAATGAGTATTATCACTGGTGCGTGTGCCATACAATATTATGTATAAATGTACTCAGTCTGGGCCATCCAGAACCCACAAGAAACAGCACACAGCATCAGTAGTTCAAATCTTGTGAAAGTTTTAATGCACCATCCAAATGTTTTCATTCCTTATTGGACCTTCATCAGGGCAAATGGTCAGTCAGACAGACATATCATGTAATTATACTTAAAGCAACAATGTGCCTCAAACGTCATTGGCCCCACACTCCGTTCCTTGAGGATGCCCGAATCACTGTGTTTCCACTCATAGTGGGGGTATGTGACGTCAGAAGATTTACATGGTATCCAAGTAATGGATACCCAACATCACCACATCTTATAATGCCCTATTCCACCACGAAGGCTGAGAACCAGTGGAATGAACACATGATAACTGAGACACTGCACAGACTGAGCAGTGCATCTGCTGATTAGGCATACATCGCTACTGCTGTGCAATGTGTCAGAGACCCGGAATCAGATACATGACTAAAACATATTGCTAATGCATTTAAGACATTTTCTGATGTTTCAGACCCCCGCAACGAGCGGTAACGCTGCAATTCGGGTATCCTCGTGCAATGCAGTGTGGGGCAAATGACATTTGAGACACATTGCTGCTTGTAAGTATAAGTACATGATATGTTTGTTTGACTGACCCTGATGAAGGTCCAATAGGGACTGAAACTGTTTGGCTGATGCATTAAACCTTGAACTACTGATGCTGTGTGATGTTTCTCATCGGTTCTGGATGGCCCAGGCTGAGGCTAGGCCCATAGGTAATGGTGCTGAAACTTCATCCAAACCGGGTGTCTGGACACAACAGATTGTGGATTTCTCAAATGCTGCTTGCATCCAGAAATTTGATAGCCTCTAACTGGAAGGAAAGGAACTCCCTGACCAAAGTTTTTTGTCCAGAGTATCTGGAGAATCTTCTCAATGGAAAAATTTACTTCCGGGATATCCAACTCACAACAAAGATTTAATGCAGTCTGGAGTCCCTAAATAATCTTCACAATCTGTGAACACTGATTCCCCTTCTTTCTCCATACCGATTTTAATATTTTCAATACATTTTAGATACTTCCAATACCATCTATTATTTAAACAGTCATCTCCTGACAGAGGAAGAAACTAAGGCATTGAGTAAAGGGTTATCATTTGCCCTGAAAAAAGAACCAAATATTAATAATAAATGTATATATTGATATACATAAAAATATGATTTATATTACTCTTAAAAGGTTCTTTGCTATGAAGCAAAAAGGCCACATGCTCTCCAGAAATGTTGCAAGAAGATAATCATGATTCTTGAGACATTATCCATAGCAACTAGAAACCCAGATCAACCTTCAACCTTATAAGTTCCCAAAAGGAGAGTATTAAAGTTTATAATCAGTCAATAGAGATATAGAAAAATTATGCAATCAACCCATTAATCCTACTTATAACTTAAGCAAACAAGAAACAGTAACTCTTAAGTCAGTGGTTCTCAACATAAATATAGAGTTCTTTTTAGGTCTCACAATCAGAATAACAGAAACAAGCATATTAAGAATATTTTTTTTTCAGAAATATACACTTGAAACTCAGTATTCCCATTATATTAAAGTATTTATAGAAAAGATGGGACACCCTAAGTAGATGTCCAAGGCACACCAAAGTGCCACAGCACACTGGTTGAAAAACACTATCTCAGGTATTTTCACAACAATCCAAAAATACTGATTAGAAATGTTGACAAGGAAGGAGGTATCTGTATCCAGAACTATTTACAAGAAGAATTCAGACTTCTGGATGATCCTGTGAATTACATCAGACTTAATGAAGATCTGATGAGGATTCTATATATGTATATATACCGTACTGTGCAAAAGTCTTAGATGAGAAAGAATGCTGTAAAGTAAGAATGCTTTCAAGAACAGACATGTTAATAGTTTATTTTTATCAATTAACAAAATGATAGTGAGTGAACAGAAGGAAAATCTAAATCAAATCAATATTTGTTGTGACCACCTTTTGTCTTCAAAACAACATAAATTCTTCTAGGTAGACTTACACACAGTTTGTTAAGGAACTCGTCAGTTAGGTTGTTCCAAACATCTTAGAGAACTAACCACAGTTCTTCTGTGTATTTAGGCAGCCTCAGTTGCTTCACTCTCTTCATTTAATCCCAGACAGACTCAATGATGTTAAGATAAGGGCTCTGTGGGGGCCATATCATCACTTCCAGGACTCCTTGTTCTTCTTTATGCTGAAGATAGTTCTTAATGATTTGGCTGTATGTTTGGGATCATTGTCATGCTGCAGAATAAGGGCTAGATTTAAAGGTCCATGTTAAGCTAGCCGCTAAGTAAAGAAGGCACATCGGCCGCAAATAACACATGACTTACGGCGGATTTAAAGGTATGAGTACCAGAATAGCTATAGAGAGTAGGCACAACAAACCACGTAGCACAAAAACCTGTGTTGCACCTGTTTTCGCATCATCGTGCGTCCAAAACACCTGTTAAAACACAACTTAAGTCAAAATGTAAAATTATGGCTGGCACTGGCTAGCAACCCTGATAGAAGCACAAACAAAATTCAAACCTACAGCCAATCCCATGGCCCCAAAGTAGCAAAAATGTTCAAATACACCTATATATACCCTAAAATAATGGTCACACCTTGTCTGTGTTTCGAGTTTTGGCGAGCTAGATCACAGGACCCAGGAGCTGAGGATAGCATTTAGAGCGAGGGAGAGAGGAGCTGACATTGGCGGTAGAAGGAGTTTTGATTTTGGAGTTTGGAAAGGAGAGATCTGCACTTAAATAAACACATATCACACTTTTGCACATATCACATACACCAATACAAACACAAACACATACATACACATATTCATTTTTTTCATAACACTTTACACATTTTTTAAATGTTATTTTTACAGTGTGAATCTGTGAGTGAAAGAGTGTGACAGAGTGAGTGGGATTGAGTGTGACTGTGAGGGCCTGTGTGAGTGCCTGGGTGTGAGTGGGTGGGTGATGGCTAGGAGAGGAGGACAGGAGAGAGGGATGAGGAGAGTAGTGGAGGAGGAGGAAGGAGAGCAGGGCATCCCTGCTGAGAGTAGGGGTGGGGGAGGGAGATCTAAAGGGCGGAGGGGGAGCCGGCCCAGAAGAGCAGGCACACAAAGAACAGAGACAGAACCTGCAGTGGGACGAGGGGTACATGGTGGGGACCACCGTACACAGGCAAGGGCAGCGCAGGCAGGGCAGTCTGGTTCAGACTCCTCGTAGGCCGAAGGTGAGGAGGAGAGGATCAGGGATCCCTGTTATACTGAGGAGGAGAACAGGGCCTTCGTGGAGGCTGTGCTGGAGAGGGAGACCATCATGTTCCCGAGGGAGAGGGTCCCTGGCCTGGCTGCGAGGAGGAAGGCTGCCTGGAACCAAATCTGCAGACGGGTCAATGTGGTGGCCACCTGCAGGCGGGACGTGGACACAGTGAAAAAGAGATAGGGTGACTGCAAAAGGCAGGACAAGAAGAAGATAGGGGATGCCGCCCTGCATGCCCGAGGCACCAGAGGTGGTCCCCCTGTCCCTATCACCTTAAGTGGATGGGAGGAGAGGCTGAGGCAGACCTTGTTGTCTAAGCTGATTGAGGGGGTCCCTGGAGGATCTGACACTGGGGATGAGAGGAGCCTCCATACTGCCAGTAAGTGCATCATCCCATAACCACACACACCACATCAACCAACACAAGCTGCACACCCAAACACAGTCACACCTCAACATATGTCCATCATTCATCCACACAACTGCACCAACACAGCACCCTGAGGGTTAAAACAAGACAAGGACAATTGTCAAGGTTCAACAAGGCCCAAACCTGTCCAACTCGCTGGTTAATCGTCATGTTGCTGTGCTGATCACACACAATACACACAAACCATGCTCAGGAGAATGTTGTATGTTAAACATCAGAACTGCTCTAACACAATGTCACCCATGTACCCACAGGGAAACCAGAACACAACCTCTTGAGTGCTAGGAGGATTATCAATGCATCGCTCAACAATGCATTGGCAAACCCTCCGGTACTCATAGGGTTAACCAGAAAAAATACAATTCGATAGGCTAACAATCGCATGCTACACAGGGGACATTCACTAAGGGGTGAAAAAAGAGATGATGGAGAGAAATGAAGACTTACATACTCTCACTTCACCAATCCCAATGTTAGTCTATGGAGAATATTCAATAATATGAGTCAAGTTGCTAAGGTCACATTGTATAGACTCCATAGAAAACATTGCAAATGGGGAAATGAGATCACTGGAGAAGTCAGCATCAAGTTCAGTTCACCAGGACTACTTCACTGCTTACTGAATCACAAAAAGGATGGAGCAGGTCACAAATCACAGTGCCATTGAGAATAACTAGTTGTATGTGCAACACACAGGCCTAAAACAATTCCACAGCATTAAAGGTGAAAAAGTAAGCCTTGGTGTTGTGCATGCAATCATTTACTCTAACTTGAAATTATATTTCTCACATTTTATTCACACATGGATACTGAGGAATGCTGATGCCATGGATGGATGGTACCCAGCCACTATTTGCAGCATACATACGTGAACCAAATATGAACGATTGTAGTTTGGTCAACAACAGGCCATGAGTTATGGATATCTATGATTGAGTACGGCTACCTCACTCAGAAATATGGATGGGCTCATCCAGAAAAAAACACAGGCCTCAATCAAAGATATCCTTCAATACTGGCTTGATTGTTGGCCTTCAGGATTCAACTGGAACAGACCTCATGGACAGGATCCTGTCAAGTACATCAATCTCTGATTGACAGAGTGGTATCCCATGCATCACAATGCAATTCATAGGATACCATCATGACAACCAGAAAGTGACATGTAAATTAATATAAAATATTGCATTGTACGGGATTAACTGATAACACAGGGATGAGTACCACTTGAATCCCACTGCAGATCTATTAAAAAAAGATATGTACCCAAAGAAAAATGGTCAGATATGTATGTGGATAGGTACCTTTCAAATGGGCACAAATATGTCCCAAAAAGATGTGAACCCAGAGATCAGTTCAGTACGTGTGATTGACTTACTGCCCATATATGTGCACCCATCACAAACTAAATCTTACTGATATCATCAGAATATACATTCCTAGTATATTCCACCTTACTTAGATGGATTTAAGAGGTATGTTTGTATTCATGATATCAATAAAAGTTAGTTTGTGATGGGTGCACATATATAGGCAGTAAGACAATCAAATGTACTCAACGGATCTCTGGGTTCATATCTAGTAAGGATATGTTTGTACTCATATGAAAGGTACATATCCACATACATATCAGACCATATTCCTTTCTTTGTACCTTGCATGGGATGTCAATGGTTAATTTCACCTTGATGTAATATTGTAGGCATTGTAAAAAGATGTGGATCGATGTTAGTCCTATCCATCCTACCCTCATGGTTAGATAGATATTGCTGTATGTGACAGCTGGAGATATCCGTCATTTGACCACACAGAGGCTCTTCAGCGGAGCCAAAATTGCCCCATTTGGAGATGAATACGTCTTTGGAATGGTCTACAAAGTGTGCCTGGTTAAGTGTGTCTGGTTTGCAGGCACACTGTGTGGACCATTCCAATTAAGTATTCATCTCCAAATGGGGCAATTTTAGCTCTGCTGAAGAGTCGCCATGTGGTCAAATGACAGATATCTCCAGCTGTCACATACAGCAATATCTGTCTAACCATGAGGGTAGGAGGGATAGGACAAATATGGATCCACATCTTTTAACAATGCCTACAATATTACATCAAGGTGAAATTAACCATTGCCATCCCATTAAAGGGATAGTAATACTCAAAATGTGAAAAGAAACATACATATTGTAAGATTTCTCCCCCGAGTAAAACAACGTTATTCCCACTGCTGAAAGGTGTTGTATTCCAAAAGTATATAAAAAACTATTTGTAGCACAAGGAGTACACAATATCTCCAAATTGGATCTCCATCTGCTCAAATAAAAACCTAGCTCTTCTACCAGATACAAAAAAAACACAACAATCTACTACAATTCAAGCACTAAAGTATCCAATATATCAAGTTCAATTAAAAAATCTGTTTATTAAATCAGTTCAATATCATCTCCTCCTAATATATAAATCTAGTCACACACCGTTGCCCCTGTGAAGACCAGGGATTCATTCTCTACAAAGAAGCTAATTGCTCCATGCTAGACCTCCCTATGAGCCCAATTGGGTTTTCACATTGATCCCCTGGTATTATAAGAATCCACATGTCAAACTAAAGCTATCTCAGAATATTGATTATATTGAGCAACACAGAAACCGTGGATATAAAATCACTGTGGAAGTATGTCCCCTGGATCACCTCTTTATCACTCCCAACAGACATTAGTCTATCTCTGCCATCATTTGTTTGCATGACAAGTAGTGTACTCCTGTGATGTGGGTCATGCCTTCCCATGTATGGGGGATACTCTAGCCTTGAGAGAGATTACACATTGACACATGTGTAATCCAACATTTCTTCATTCGGACACAGATTGAATAGTGATGGTTCTTCATTATTGTGTCTCAGAGTACATTAGAACATACACGTGTTTTCTGGGTATATTGCCTATATACATTAAACACTTGAATAAGCACACTAAATGTATTTTGAAACTAAATCTTAATACTTTAGAAACACTAATGTCCTGCCCATGTGTTATACACAAGGTTTGACAACCCTGTAGATGAGCATTCTAACTGTACAGGTTTGATACCTGGATGTTAGTACACACATGAAGTCGTGTTTTCTGTGTCTATATGTGAATGTTCCAGTAGAGGTTGCTGTGAACATCAGGTCAAACATTGCATCACCAACACTTGAAACACCAAGGGATGAGCTTCATAGAAGTGTTGTCAAGACATCAGTCCAGTCACCTGGAAGATCTTCTGTCTAAGGGTGGATCATGCTATGGATGCCTATGGAACAAGAGGACAGGATTTGGAGCAGCACCCTCGAACTGATCATTATGCAACAACTTGAACTTCCTAATCCTCTCAATCTTTTTCATTACAGGTGAGTACACAAACCATTGCTTTGTAATGTCGTGTACTCGACTCTAACCCATTATGTAGAGAACTAAGGAAATGTGAAGCAGCTCTAGGGATATGTGCCCCTGACATGAATACAAACATCAACAAGTATGTTCTGAGAGCTCTATGAAACTAATGTATTTGGGCTACCTCACTACACACTCACAGGTCAGCATGGTGTACCTGGAGATCTGATCCACATTTCATGACCTCTATGTTGTGTAACAATACCACTGTAGATCCATCCCTCTGCTACTCTTCTCAGCTCTAGCAAACTACAGGTCCCATGTTGACTCTAAAGGCCCTTTAACCCCTGATGTGACAGAGTGTTATCCAATGCATTGCACTGGATAACAATCTTTCACTACAAGGCTACCATGGTTGCTCTGGCTATGATCATGGCAGATCACATTAGTTGCTGTCAGTCAAGCCCTGTCAGATGCTGAACATGGGTTATGTGTTGTACCATGTTTCTCCTGGGGGTGTGTGTGATATCCTTGAGGTATCAATGTCAACATGGAGAAGGCAATGGAAGATGGTTTTGGAACCCCCACACACAATATGCCACGTCCATGGTATGCATGATGATTGGGGCCATACTACTGCCAGTGCAGTGCTGTGTCAATGATCCTGTGGGGTACAACAGAACATCATGTACAGTGTGGTTAGTGTGTTGGCATCAATTTACAGGACTGATGGAGGACTTGCATGGATTGTTTGGATGCCTGTGTTATACTCACAGCTAAAGTGGTCCGTGACGAGCCTGTCTCGGATCTGCGCCCCTCTCAGGGTCTCCTCAACATGGCCGATGTCCATGGGCACTTCAGGTATGTGGGAGCCTGCATATCATCCACCAGCCTGGTGTACACTGTGATGTTGTGCAGTGCTGCACATGCCATTATGATGTCACACACTTTTCCAGGTGCATACTACAGTGCTCCACCCGAGTAGTCCAGACATCGGAATGGAGACTTCAGGAGGCCAAAGGTCCGCTCAATGGCATTCCTTCTGCCATGAGCCTGGTTGTATCTTTCCTGGGCATCTGTTTGGGGATTGGCGACCGGGGTCAGTAGCCAGGATTTGCATCCATAGCCAGCATCACCTGTGGAATGTGAGTGGCATGGTGAGACAGGAAGCACATATTGTGTGAATGATGTTTTGTGTGGTGGACGTACTAGCTGTGGGTCAGGAGCATGGTGAGCAGTGTTGTGTGTACACCTGTGGATGTGGTGTGATGTAGTATTGTAAACTCACCCAGAAGCCATCCCCTTGTATAAGTTCCATTCTCAAAGTCTCTGTATACCGAGGAGTTTTGTACGAATCATGAGAGCTGCCAGGATATTTTGCACAGACATTCATAATCCTCATGTTGCTGTCATACAACATCTGCACGTTCATGGAGTGGAAGTTTTTCCTGTTGATGAATAGATGTGCGTCACATGCTGGGGATTTGATACAGATATGGGTGCAATCTATAGCACCCATGACCCTGGACATGCCTCCCCATGTGTAAAAGCCCTGCTTGAGATGTATCCAGTCCATGTCGGTGGTGGGGAAATGTATGTAGGTATTGGCCTTGCTTTTGAGGGCTGGCAAGACCTGGGCCAGCATTCTGGAGAAAGTGGCCTGTGACATGCCAGATGCGTAACCCTCAGTGGACTGGAAGGTGCCACTTGCCATGAAGTATATAGCACAGAGGAGTTTTAGCAGGCCAGATAGGGCATGGTTGTGGATGTAGACGAAATCCACCTGATCCTTGATGACCTCATACAAGGCAATGATGCTGTGTGGCCTCAACCTGTAGCGATCAATCACCTCGTCATCGGTCATACCAAAGATGGTGACCCTTGGTCGGTATACCCTGGGCCTTGGTGGTCGTCTATACATCCTCCACTGCTGCAGGGGTCCCTGTGGCAGCTGGGGAATGTCCTGTTGCTGTGGTGCATCCTGTTGCTGCAGCTGTACATCTGCAAGCAGGTACTACCCTCCAATTGGTGATGGGCTCCTCTGTGGCTGTTGAGCCAGAGCCTCCTCACTTGCAACAGGTGAAGGGTGCTGATCATCTGTGCCTGGGGCTTGCTGGTGTTCCCTAGCTCTCGCCCTTGCACGCCTTCTCCGTAGTCTTCTCATCAATAAGTATGCCAAAATACTTATTGTTCTCTCTCTATCTTCTCTCTCTATCTCTCTCTATCTCTCTCTCCCTGAGTGGAAAACAAGCCACAAGTGAGTGTGGTGAGCTGTCCCTTTAAGTACCTGGTAGGACATTGTGTAGGTGTGGTGATAAGGTGAGTGATGACCAATGGGAAGGTGTTTGTATCACAGTGCAGCTTCTCAGGCTGTCACTCTCACTTGTGCTGCGCTCCGATTGGTTGAGCCTGTTTGGCCCGCCCCTGGTGACCTTTTTATTCTGGGCTAGTGGCACCTGTCATTTGCCCTTTCGTGGTGTTCCTGAGCCAGTTTTGCTGTGCTGTGTTCCTGTGTTCCTGATCTCCGGTTACCGACTTGGCTATCCCTGACTACAATCCTGTGTACCTGCTCCGTGATTTGTCACGGCCTGGCTGACGTTCCTGCTCGTTCTCCTGATCCGGCTTGTCTGAGAAGCTGCTCCGTGATTCGACCCGGCCTGGCTGACGTTCCTGCTTGTTTTCCTGATCCGGCTTGCCTGAATACCTGCTCCGAGATTCGACCCGGCTTGCTGACGTTCCTGTTCCGGTCTCTGCGGCCGGTCTCCGTTCCTGTCCTGCCTTGTCGCCATGGCGACATAGTGACTGTGCTCTCACTATTCATCTCGGCTCTGTGCCTGCTGATTCCTGCCACTGAGCTAATCACTGCTGTGCTGTGTTTCCTCTACCAAGCTGTTAACCCGTGCAGAGCTGTGTCTTACTACCAAGCTGTTAGTCCATGCAGAGGTTGCGTTCCTACTTCTGAGCTGTTAACCCGTACAGTGCTGTGTTCCTACTTCGTGCTGTCTCCAGTGCAGAGCTGTGCTACAACTACTTGCCATTAACCCGTGCAGAGCTGTGTTCCAGTGAGGGCGCGCAGCCCATACAGAGAGCTGCCTTGTGCTGAGCCAGTTCTCTCCTTGCAGTCCGGTTTAGCTCATTACCGCGCCCGGTGGCGCCCGGCTCTGGCTATTTCGGTGCACATCTCTGTGGTTATGCCCGTAGGGCTATTGATCCAAGCTCTTGCAATCCAGTCTCTCTCTCACCAGTGGGTTTATTGGCTTAAGCTCTTGCAAATCCATCATGCACATCTGGGTTATAAGCTCAAGCTCTGGTAACTAGTCATCTCCATAGACCGTAGGGCTTCTGGCCCAAGCTCTTGCAATCCAGTTCATCCGCGACGCCCGGAGGGGCTAGTGGTTTCAGCTCCGGTACTCAGTCATCTCCGTTACGCCCATGGGGGCTATTCGCTCTAGGCTCTGGCAGTCTATTCACTCAGTTCATACGCCCGTGGGGGCTACCATTGCCGTACAGCAGGTGGAAGGCAGGTTTCTCTTTGCTGGACATTTTTCTTCAGTTTTACAGACTGTGGGTGTTGAGTATTCTCCACCTTTAACACCTTGGGCGTGCCAAACTACACAACTGAGACGGACTGATTATTCTATTAACCATTTGTATATCAGTACTCAGTGCCAGTTAATTTCTGTATATTGTATACTGTGCATACTACTGCTATTCCGCTATTTCACAGTGTCTCCCCTAGGGGGCGATATTATCTGTCATTATTTGGTTCTTAAATAAATTGCATTTTATTTTTACCCACTGGTCTGAGTGTCTTGAAAACCGTGACAGTTTGTTGTCCAGGTAAGTGTTTGCAGGTGTTTCTGTGTTTTAAAATGTGGTGTGTTCTGATTGCTGTGTCTCTGTCAGTTGTGGGTGTGAAGTTGTGGGGTGCAGGTTGCGTCTCGATCGTGTGGTGATGTTGCACAGGTGAGCTTGTTTTGTATTGGCAGGTGTCCATGTTGTGTGATAACCCCCATTGTTCCATGCCATGTTGTGTTGGTGTTTTTTTGGAGGTCCATGTCCCTGTGGTGTTGCTTGTTGTTGTGTGTGACAGTGATTTGTGGTGTCTGGCCATGTTTTTTGTTCTTTTGGGATTGCACGGGTTAATTTTGCCATTTACATGCTTGTGTGGTATGCAGGTTGTCTTTAATGGTGGTTTCTTTTTGACCGTTATGTGTCTAACGGCTAACAAAACTGGGTCTTAAGTTTTAGCCGTTAAGTGTATCTTTTTTTCAGCCGTTAGCAGTACCGCACTCCTTTAAGTGGCTCTGGGGAATCTTGTTCTATGCGTCTCAATGCATGTCAGTCTATCGGCCATAAGGATTTGTGAACTGCAGTTAGCTGTTCTTAAGATAGACCTTTAAATGGCTTACAACACGTTAACGCACCCGTTAGTGCATTTTTTTGCTAACGGCTGCCTTTAAATCTACCCCTAACTTTGGGCCAATTAGATGCCTTCCTGATGGTATTGCATGATGGATAAGTATCTGCCTGTACTTCTCAGCACTGAGGAGAACATAAATTCTGACCAGATCCCCAGCTCCTTTTGCAGAAATGCAGCCACAAAATTGCAAGGAACATCCACCATGCTTCACTGTTGCCTGAAGACACTCATTATTGTACCACTCTCCAGCCCTTCAGCGCCTTCTGCAACAGCTAAATATTTCTCATTTTGACTCATCAGTCCAGAGCACCTGCCGACATTTTTCTGCACCCCAGTTCCTGTGTTTCTGTGCACAGCTGAATCACTTAGCCTTGTTTCCATGTCAGTGGTATGGCTTTTTGGTTTCAAGTCTTCCATGAAGACCACTTCTGACCAGACTTCTCCAGACAGTAGATGGGTGTCCCAGGATCCCTCTCTTTTCTGCCAATTCTGAGCTGATGGCACTTCTGGCCATCTTCTGATTGTGAAGGGAAGTAAGCATGATGTGTCTTTCATCTGCTGCACTAAGTTTCCTTGGCTGACCAATGCGTCTAGGGTCCACAGCATTGCATGTTTCTTGTGCTTCTTTAAAATAGCTTGGATAGCACATATGGAAACCCCTGTCTGCCTTGAAATTTCTGCCTGGGAGAGACCTTGCTGATGCAGTATAACTACCTTGTGTCTTGTCGCTGTGCTCAGTCTTTCTAAGGTATATGCATTTTGACATTAAACTATCTTCAGCAACCTCACCTTATTTGCTGAGTTTGGCTGTTCCTCACCCAGTTTTATTCCTCCTACACAGATGTTTCTGTTTCAATAAATGATTGGGTTTTAACCCACATATTAAAATGATGATCATAGCACCTCTTTGGTATAACTGCTTAATCATACACTTGATTATATGCCTACAAAATCCCTGACTTTGTGCAAGTGTACCTAGAATAATTGATGCTGTTTTGAATGCAAAGGGTGGTCACACCAAATATTGATTTGATTTAGATCTTCTGATCACTCAGTACCATTTTGCTAATTGATAGCAATAAACTATTAACATGTCTATTTTTTAAAGCATTCTTACTTTACAGCATTTGTTCACACCTGCATAAGACTTTTGCACATAACTGTATAAAATATTTTGTGCCATATGTTTTCAGACATCATTCTCTACAGGCCACAAACTGTACTTTAGCAGAATCGGGCATCACATAAAACACTACCCATTGACTTATAACTGCCCCTTTCATATCCACTTCAACAAGAGTTATCATCTCATCCATATATGTTATTCCTTCCCACTTAACAAACTCTGTGGGGGATAGGAAATGGTTTCTGACTTATCAATGCCATTGGCAAGGTACTATTCTTGTGACTTTTGTTTTCTATTATTTATCACTCAGACTGATTTTTACATGGGACACTAATAGCTGCTTTCTATTCGTATTTAGTACATATTTTGTTTCTATCGCCATTTTATATTTGACTATTCATTTGTTGACTGCTCAGCACTTCATTTTGGTTGTGCAGGTATATGTTTTACATATTTATTGTTTCAATTTTGTTTCTGGATGAAAAATTGGAGATTTTTAATCCCTGTATTGTAGCTTGCTGCTCCTCTTTTTCTTTATACGTGTGTTTTGACCCTGTCGGTTTCTCCTGTTGTGTGTTCTGTTTGAACCAGACTACTAGATGTTGTCAGCTCAAATCTAAAAAATTATACACTGGAGAATTTGCTGAGCCACGATTGCTCTTCTGTTGCAGGCAAACTATCAGCTTGAATGTGAGAAGACTCTGCTTCTTTTTTTCTCATATTTCCTGTGGCCTGCTGAGTTCCATTTCTGCTTATCAGTTTGTATCTATCATTTCCCCTTTTTCTAGGAGCTGAAGTATTCTGTAGTGGATTAGATGCCCCTTTGATTTACAACTTCTCTCCAAGTGACGTGGCAGACAGCCAACCACCCAATTGACCGCCTACCCAAGGAAGAGCACCCTGATTTATAAGCTTTCTCCCTTATAATCCCTTCTGATAGGCTCCCTGATCTCTAATACATTTATAATGCTATTTCTCCATAATCACCTTCTCTAGAGCACTGAACCTCCCACTGAGTTATACATTTTTCCTTGTCCTTATGGGGCTATACATTGCTCATTTATGAAAATGGATTCCCATGCAATAACATAAAATTGTGCATGTGTCACAGGGGATATAAAATGTAAAATAACAAATTACAAAATTCTGCAAGAACAATATAAATTCAAATAAAATAAGTAGTAATATATAGACTAAAAAAACAAGCAATATACCCTATTTACTTAAAATACTGGAATACTAGAATACTGGAGTCAATATAACTAAAGGAACAAATGCCATATGTCAGAGGCAGTGTAAATGGAGGTAGAAAACAAAGCTTGAACATATATAAAATACATAGAGATCACTTGGTTGATTGTGGCACAAAACAGGTATAAAAAACATAAAAAAGTGTGTGTGTGTATATATATATATATATATATATATATATATATAATATACAAACTATAAGAAAAGCACAAGCCAGACAATATATAAAAAATATATTTTATTTTAACACAGAGATAAAGTACCTAGGTACTATAAAATATTATATATCCCAATAATATTTTTTATTTTTTTACATATTGTCTGGCTTGAGCTTTTATCATAGTTTGTATATTAGATTTTTTGTTGTTTATCCTGTACACTGACAGGATTAGAGGAGAGCAGCATATAGCCTATGTCGGTAGCTTTGAGGGACCTATGATCCACAGGAGCGCCATATACCTCAAAACTGTTTGTAAAACCTTTTGGTTTTTTCAGTGTTGTATTGGGTAAGCAGCACCTGTTTTTCTTAGTATCCCCACAGCTTTCATATATATTCATTTTTTAATATGTCATTTAGAACCCATGCCAATAGAGTTAAAGGGATAGAAATGTTTCATAATAAAAGCAGCTCTAATTAATCATCATAGTATTTGAAATTTGGAGAGTGTTATTTCAATTCTGTCAGAGTTGTAGTTCAAGAATAATTCAGTGACAAAGTATCCCCCTACCACCCCTTTTACTGATGTAACACTGCTCAGTCAGATCAGAAGGGAGGTGCCCAGGTAGACTGCAGAGAGGGACAATCTTCAATTAAGATAAGGGAAAAAACCTGAAAAAATTGTCAAGGTGGGAGGGCCTTCATTGTTCTCATAGGAAGAAGATTGTCCCCTGCTGTTATCTGTCTGGTCTATGGACTACATTCCACATCTGAGAAGAGATGGCTTACACTAGGTAAAAGGGGCGGGAGGGGAAACTTTCCTTGTGAATATCTCTCAAATCATAAAGGTTTGAGAGATAAGACTTATATCGTTCTTCTTGTTTTTTTAATGCCTACAAAATAAAATAAAGATAAAATGAAGTATTACTATCCCTTTAACCGCAGAGATGCATATAAACAACAATTAGGTATTCAACATGATAGTCCTGTGATCACTAATGTCCCCAATGAGCCTGGCATTATTAAATCGTTCCAGTTTTGGAAAATCTGCTTAAGCAGGAAGTGAGTCATTGGTTGGATTCCCTGCTACTCAATCGATATCTTGAAAACAATATAATTCACAGGGGATTGAGAATTCCTAAACCCTGTGGTTTTCAGGATACAAACCATAAAATTGCTTGGCAGGAAATACTTAACCATTGCTCATTTAATCTTATAAAAAATTAATAAAAAATAGAGAAGATAAACTTGCCGAGACCACAGGGGAAATAGAAAAAAATCAAGGATGGTTTGCAGATATATGCAGATTCCCCCATATTTAAATAACTTGATGAAAAAACAAATGAAAGAATTGCCAATTTTGAAAAATCTTCTTTCGAGAGAAAAAAAAAATATCTCAGAGATCAATATGATTAAACACATAATAGGGACAAACATCCCGCTGTTGTTTATAATGCACAACACTATTCACGGTCTTCTAAACCGTCATATTAACATCCAGGTACACATTTTTCTTCAGATAGAAGCACTCCACCCACACATAGGGACAAACCTACTTCCACTAATATTGTACCTGGACAACATCACCCTATTACAGTCTCTCCTAATCCAGATTCTTTTCATAATAGATATTCCCCGTTAGAATTATTAGATCGGGAGCTCTCATGCCCCCTGATTCAGCTGGAGCCCTCACTGGTTGATTCAGCTAATTTGGGTGAGGCTACATCTATTCCATCACCATCTCCTTCTTTTTTTGGGATGGACAACTCTCACAACCCCCACAAAAGAAGCAGAAGTCTTACCCCCTAGCCCATAGATACAGGGGTATGAGGGGAGGCAAATGAAAAAAAGTACCCACTGCAGTGGCCCTTGGGGAGCCAGAGGAGGTCACTAATGACACATTACAAACCATGGGCATATATAATCTTACAGATTGTATTTTTAATAAAGAAGAAATTAGCATTATAGATAAAGGGCTTAAATTTGCCCCTTCTAGTGGGCCCAAGGAATTTGACCTTTTCATGCACCTCAATAGGTTTACTAGAGCCTTAGCATTAAAAAGACAATTTGAAAAAAATACATTGGTAGGAAATAGAGGTGATTTGGGACTAGATGATAAGGTATCTAAGGAACAGATAGACATTATAAATCTGGCCAATGACGGAGGTACAATTATAACTCCTAAGGTGTTACATACTAATTTCAAACCCAAATCAATTTTCTATCCAATACAAGAAAAGGGACCACACATAGATACATTTTATAATCTGATCCTACAGGATTTTAAAAATATATGTCTGAAACATAGTAAAAGCAAATATTTCAACTATAATATTTCTAAACCCCAGTATTTGGCTTTAAAACAATTACAACAAAACAAACAAATATACATTACAGAGGCTGATGGGGGGGCACTGTGATTTTAAAATATGAGGAATATCACAAGGAAGCGTCTATCTGATAGTGATACATACTGTATAAAAAACTAAGTGGAGACCCTACTTCTCAATCCATGTCGGAGCTGATGGAGCTTATTCATAAGGCCCATGACAATGGTATTCTGACACATAATGAAAAATCCTATTTATTGACTAGATATCCAAGTGTACCTTATTTTTATCAAGTCCCGAAAATACATAAGCAATTGGTTAACCCTCCGGGTCGCCCTATTATGAGGTATGTGGTATGTGGTCTCAGAGGTATGTGGTCTCACTAACATCCTATATTAAAGACACACAGCATATATTGGAGGTGATTTGCCAATTCACCTGGAGGGAGGGCTACATCTGGGCGACTGTGGACGTCACCACACTATACTAGCATTTCACACCGGTTGGGTTTGGAGGCAGTTAAATTCTTTTTGGACGGCGATGGCACCCTCCCGGATGAGCAGAGAGATTTCATTCTAGACAGGATAGTGTTCATACTGGAACATAATTAATTCCAGTATGATGACACTTTCTATTTGCAGACCAGAGGTGCTGCAATGGGGGCCAGCTTCACCCCCAGTTACGCCAACCTCTTCATGGGCCATTGGGAAATGGCCCATGTGGAGGGGGCTGGACTGGGGTAGAGGCTGGCCTATTATGGGTGCTATATTGATGATCTTCTGCTTGTCTGGAGGGGTGACGCTGATCTATTAAAACAGTTTATTGAGGGCTTTAATAACAACAACAGAGGATTACATTTTATGTATAATATCAGCTGTGATAGCATACAATTTCTAGATTTGACACTTGCCCACATGGGAGATAAAGTAATCACTAAGACACATTTTAAGCCCACTAGTCATAATAACTATTTGCATTATGATAGTTGCCATCATCCCACCTGAAAAAAAGGGCATTCCCAAGGGACAGTTCCACAGGCTGAGAAGTAATTGCTGTCTTGATAGAGATTTTGTTACTCAGTCTGTGGAATTAAAGCAAAAATTTATTAGTAGAGGGTATCCAGAGGCACTTGTAGAGGATACATATCACAACATCTTAGCAATGGATAGGGATTTGATCACAAGTTTTAATAATGCCCATAAAGACATTGAAAAAATAATAGATAAACATTGGTATATATTATGGACTGATCCATTGCTCAAACCACATATTAAGGAAAAACCTAAGGTGATATACACTAAAAACCAGAATTTGAAAAATATTTTTTCCAAGAAGAAGGTTAAAAATAGTGAATTAAATAAAGAAAAGATCATCAAAAATTATTTCCTTATATATGAGGGTATTTATTGCTGTGTATCAGCCAAATCCCTTACCTGCAAATATATTGCACATAATACTAAGCTATTTGTGGATGAAAACGGGCATATGCACAACATCAATGGCCTCATCAATTGCAATACTACTTATGTCGTTTATGGCATTAAGTGCCCATGTAATAAGACATACATAGGGTGTACTAAAAGAAGAGCAAGGGACAGAATTTTGGAACATAGACGTACTATCCTTAACACTGATAATAAGTACCCACTAGCAGTTCACTATGCAAGATACCATAAAAAATCATTGGAGGGAACAGTTTTCACTTCTTTTGAACATATTGTGGGGGGTGGGGGGGATGGAGAGAGGTTCATATTGTTGTGCCATAGAGAGATATACTGGATCTACCGTTGTGGCACTTTGGTACCACATGACCATAATGATAGATTGGACGTGTCTACGTTTATTTAAATTCCATATTTCACAGTATTATTATTATCACTATTTTATTTTTATTACTTACTAAATATTATAGTTATTTATTTTTTACTCTATTAATTTTCATTATTTGTTTTTTATTTTCTATTATTAGTTTAATTAATGTTTAATTTTTATTTTTTTATTTTTATTTTCTTTTTTATTTAGTTAATATACCTTTTTTATATTTAATTTAAATGTATTTTTATTTTCATGTTTCAATTTTTATTTTGTATTTTCTAGTCATCTTTATTTTTATTATTTTTTTATTTTTATTTAATATTTTTTTCATACCACAGTAATAGCACATTCACTTATAGGTTTATCTATAACATTTTTTAGTTGTTCACAACGGGATAGGTGTTTTATATGTATATTGCATACATAACATTGGCTACACATCAGGTAATATGGGGGTTAATACATACCCTTTAAATCATCACAGGTGTTGCTAAATAGACTCACATGTTATGTTACCTATATATAGGCATAATACTATAGAGGGGTTTTTCTTTCTATTCATATATCCCTGAGGAAGTGTCGATGTACATGAAATGCGTTGGCAGTTTATTATATCAAATTGTGGACAATTTATAGCATTAATATTCCTGTGTCCACGCAGCATTTTAATACACATAGGATAACACAGGACGTGAAGTACAACATTTGCCATCGAGTACTATTCCATCAACTGGCTCTAAGGTTTCTGAGCACATCTCCATCTAGTGAGGTCAACGAATATCGTTGTCTCAGTCTGCGCCCAACCATTTGAGACAGGGGAAGATCCAGTGTTGATACACGGCAAGACAGAGTCTCTGCCCGCAGGAGGCGGCGGACATTTGAACACAGCTCAAGACGCATCATATTGTGGAATTGACAGTTTGTCTATGCACACTGTATTTCTTTGCCCGGGAGAGGTAACTGGCAGATTTTCATCATAGTACAGCCAACAAGTGCCAGATAAGTATAGACAAGAGAGACATTGTGTATATGACATTATCCAGCTTGCTGCATAATATTAGTCTGTCCTGATACATTGTCGTATACTAAGATACTATTTATCTAATAGCTGCTATACAGAGACACAGGAGATATATATATATATATATATATATATATATATATATATATATATACGTCATCCCATATTCTGCTACAGAATTTATGATATTGGGACACTCTTCAGTACCATTATATTTTTTTGTATACAACTGCCATTCATTTATATTGTATTCATCTATTTTATTATTATATCCCAATAATTATTGGGATATATAATATTTTATAGTACCTAGGTACTTTATCTCTGTGTTAAAATAAAATATATTTTTTATTTTTTTTATATACTGTCTGACTTGCGCTTTTCTCATAGTTTGTATATTAGATTTTTTTGTTGTTTATCCTGTACACTGACAGGATTAGAGGAGAGCAGCATATAGCCTATGTCAGTGGCTTTGAGAGACCTTTGATCCACAGGAGCGCCATATTTCCCAATACTGTTTGTAAAAAAATAAATAAACAAATATGTGTGTGTATGTGTGTGTGTGTGTGTGTGTACGATATATTGTTGAAAGGTCAGTCACTCTCTAAGAAACAGATTATTGCCTGGGAGGCAGTTGCACAATCAGCCGGAGACAAAATATGTCCCGCGCATTGTGAATCCAAAATGTCTGCTTTGCGGGCACCCAAACTTAACAGAACCACATCATAATTTCAGTAAAATATTAAAATGTGTGAAAAAATGTAATACATAAAACAAATAGTAATCAAATCATTAGACATGCAAGTAAAGGTATGCCCCCCAAAGGGGTGAAAGGCCTAACTCGTTAACTTAAGGGAGGGTCCAGATAGTCACAACTTAAAGAATTAAGATAATGCAGTATCTTCACCTCATCATATTATTCATCAATCCCTCCTCTTAACCTCATTATCCTCTCACTCAGTCCCTCTCCACTTCTGCCTTCAGCCCAGTGGGAAAACATGCCGACAGCCTGGCCAAGCTGTATGAGAGCCAGGAGTTGTATTGTATGGCACCGCCAAGCACGCAGGAACAGCTTCCCAGACATCCTCCCCAGTACGTCCACTTAGCGCATTGCCTCACATGGACCCCACACAGACAACAAGCCGGAGGTGGAAGTGGAAACATCAGCTTCCAGGAGGAAGAAGGTGGCCTGGCGGGGAATCTGGGACCAAGACCAAGCTCCAGCCCGTGAAACAGTCTGCCTATCACAGTGCCTGTGATTCCTGTCAGTCTCATCTGTGGCAGACACTGATTTGCTGTGTTGGTTTGGCCCGCCCCCTGGTGACCTTTTTATACCTGGCTAGCACATCTGTCAGTTGCCCTTTCGTGGTGTTTCTGAGCCAGTTATACTGTTGCTGTGTTCCTGTGTTCCGGATTCCTGTGTAACGACTCGGCTTGTCCTGACTATTCTCCTGTGTTCCTGCTTGTGTATGATCCGGCCCGTCTGACTACCACCCTTGGATCCTGACCCGGTTTGGCTGACGTTCCTGCTTGTGTATGACCCGGCTTGTATGACTACCTCCTGCGTGCTCCGACCCGGCCTGGCTGACTTCCCGCTCCGAAGACCGACTCCTGCTCTCTACAGTGACCTGCGTTCCAGTTGTCGCTGCCGCGACATTTCTATCTGCTGTTCCAGCTTCTGGTGTGACTGCCTTGCCTGGTGTACTCCGATCAGTGCAGTGTATTTACCTGTGCAGAGTTGTGCGTATGTCCGCCTCCCTCATATTGCAGAGCCTTGCTATACCGCTGAAAAGCCTAGAGTAAAAGTGCTATTTAACCCTAGCAGTGCCGCCTGGGTTCCACTCTCTCGCTACTCCTGTAAGAGTCTCGTTCTCGGTGATACTACTGCTGAGTTGGCCGCTCTCCGTCGGCAGCTCCGTACATCCTTGCAGAGTATTCACATCCGTTAGGCCGGTTGGGCGCCTAAGACTCTCTCTTGTTTACTGGGCGATTCCGCTATACCGAGTGGTGGCAGGCACAGGCATCAGCATTTGCAATTCCGGTAACTACGCCCGTGGGGCTGTTGGCTCTAGCGTGTCTTATCCCGGTGTCCGGTTAAGTCTGAGGAGGCTTGGCAGCTCTCACATTGCAGGCCGGTTCCAATCACGCCCGTGGGGGCTATTTGCACTTGCACTAGTTGAAGCAGTTCCAGTAGGTACGCCCGAGGGGGCTACGTGGACTCCTGTGCTTCTTCTTACTGAACACCGTGGCGAGGCAGTCCTGTATCCTGCCTGTGATGAACTTGGTCTCCAGCACAGCCTAATAACACCCTGGGCGTTCCAAACATCCACATCTGAGACTGACTGTTATCAGGGACTTAACCCTCTGTGGGTATATGCAATTCTACTGCTGTGTAATTGTACTTATAATTCATTTGTGCATTTACAATTGTATCTACTAGTCCTTACTACTGATGTATATCAACCGCCACTAGAGGGCGTACTGCTGCCTTTACTTATTTTAATAAAATTGTGTTTTATTTCACACACTGGTCTGAGAGTCTTAAAAAACCGTTACACTGCCTCTCTGGATGTACTGGAAATGCTGTATCCTTTTTGCTAGTATTGTATATAGTAAAATTGTTTAAGAACAATCTTACTCTTCTGAATATTACTTTACTTATATTCATGGCCTATTTGTCTCTCAGTTCCCTACCATTGTACCGTGATTACTGTACCTATGAAGTTCCCTTTGTTGTGATTCTTTCTGTATACTATATATTGTCTAAAATCTTCAATAAAATTGTTTAAAAAAAAAAGTGTGGCTGAACTAGAACAATGTGAAGGATCTGTCTTGAACTGACACAATGTTGCCCCTCTTTTATATTGCATAAACTTGCAAGATGACCCATACTATTACCTAGTCCTGCATACGGTGCTGTGCTTGTTCAGTCATTGATTCAAGTCCAGCTAGTGAATGGTCTTTTGTAAGCAAGTATATGGAATGAAGCTGCAGTAACACATTTTGATTTGAGAGCCATGTTCAACTTCTCAGAGTCCATGTATGTGTGTGTGCCTGTGTGCACAGCTGGGACTCCTGTCCCACTCCCATATCTTATGCTATTGCATTCCTGCATGGTTCCCATTTACACTTCACAATGCGAAGGAAGGTGAAGCTCTCCTTTGCTCCTGTAAGTGCAGCCATGTGTTAGGGACCAGGAACCACCTTTATTAAAATAACAAAAGCAAACAAAGCAAAATCGTTATCCAGAAGCGTAAACTAAAAGACAAGCCGGGGTCAGGAACCAAGACAGGTACTCAGCCAAGCCGGGGTCAGGAATACAGAGATCAGTGATGTCAGGAGCCAGAAGGGATGTCAGAGGAAGCCAGGTCATGCACAGATAGTCAGCTATCTCTTGCAGCCAGAATCAGACACAAGGGCCATCAGGAAGTGAGCCAAGCTGCTTTAAATACAATGGGAGGGTTGGCTGATAAGTCAGGTGAGTAATCACAGAGAAGTCAGCTGATTCAGCTTGACCCAGAGCAGGGAAGGCAGCAGCAATGGATAGCAGAGTGTTACTGTTGTCAAGCAAAACCAGGAGTCAGACGGTATCGTTAATAGAACCTTTATTATGAGGATAATGACAGTAATGCAATATATAAATATACACACAATGGGTGATTGAAACGGCGAGCACTGTATCAGCAGACTCCCAATCTCTGCACCACATTGTCCGAGACTAGGCCTCAGCCCACTGGAGTCTCATGGTAAAGTAACACCCAAGAGATACTGACTCAGCCTGCAGTCAGTAACTAGGAGTCTGCTAGAGCCCAAGGTCAGTACTAGGAAGGATGTGTGAATAACGGAACCAACGTACTGAGCGAACAGACAGAGCCTTCTAGTAAGCACCAGATAGGATAGTCAGACGAGCCAAAGTCATACACGGAGCGGGTAGTCAGCCAGAGCTACAGGTTTGCACCAGATAGGAAATCCACTGAAGCAATGGAATGCTGGATGCGCAGTGGATAGAGCCCCAGGTCAACACCAGAGTGGGTAGTCAGACAAGCCTAGGTCATACATGGAGCGGGTAGTCAGCCAGAGACACAGGTTTGTACCAGAAAGGATATCTGAGCCAAATCGTAACGCCAAGGAGAATAGTCAGACAGAGCTACAAGTCAACATCAGAATGGATGGGCAGACAAGCCGGATCAAACAGGAATCAGGAATACTAGAAAATTAACTGCTCAGAACAACAACGTAAGGGTGACTGAGTCAGGACTCAGTCTGCCCTTTAAACCCCTCCACAGGAAGTAAGTAGGTAGGAGCAGCTAGAGGGAGGAAGTAGGTAGGAGGAGACTACAGGAAACAAACACACATAAAACAGAGGCCTGAAACATGCTTGAAGCCTCTTGCCTGCAGATGATGTGTGGAAAGAAGCCGAGTGTCGCTGAAGCGGCGACGCTGGAAACAAGGTACTGTGACACAGAGCTCTAGATTAGCTCAGACAGCAGAATCAATTAGCAGAATTAGAGCAGCTCAGCCAAACCTTGACACCATGATAAGTAATTGATGTTGTTCTAGCTCAGAATAATATTGAGAATAATAAGTTGGTTTTTTATCCGACTGCCTTTTAGAGTCAGGAAGGATTTTTTTTACTCACACGAGGCTCAACTGAAAATAGATTCAACAGGTGTTTCCTTTTGTTGTTTTTTTTTTTTTGCCTTCCTCTGGATCAACAGGGGTGATAAAGCATGGGCTGAACTAAATAGACACTTTTTTTTACAGTCTTATCAACAATGTTACTATGACAAAGGTAATATCACAGTACTTATCTGCCCTCTCTTACTGGCTGGATGGCACAGATATTGGAAACCCAACCCAGCTAGAGCTTGGCCATTTGCAAAAAATGTGTGATTGTTATATCAGCTCTCCTGTGAGAGGCACTGGCTGCCAGGGGCAGACTGAGGGGTGTCATCTTGATGAGGCAAATTAAATTTAGCGTCCCCAAACACTCACTTATTCAAGACATCTTTCTGGGTCACAAATGCATACATGATAGAACAATGCTACCACATGAAATACTACTTTAGTCTGTGTAAAAGCTAACATGCACACTAATGTGCTGTAGGGGTTGATTTATCTGGTGCATTATGATTTAAGCAAAAATAGCAATATCTTATTTTTAGGTGCAGTATTTTGTTGAACTCTGGGTATATAAATAAATAAATATATATATATATACATACTAGCAGTGTGGGACAGCTTTGCCCGTCTGTTTTTGTTTACGAAAGTTCTGTAAAATGCATGTGATCATGTTCTATTTTAGCTGTACCCCCCAGCTGACTTGAACTGCCATAGTGTCCCCATAGTGAGAGACACACACATCCCATACTGAGACACACATGCCATAGTGACACACACATACACATCCCATAGTGAGACACACACATGCCATGGTGAGACACACATATGCACATCCCATACATAGACACACACACATACACATGCCATAGTGAGACAGACACACACATACACATCCCATAAAGAGACACACACACGCCATAGTGAAACACACATACATACACATCCCATACAGAGACACTTACGTCATAGTGAGACACACACACATATACACATCCCATAAAGATACACACACATGCACATCCCATTGTGAGACACACACACACATACACAGCCCATACAGAGACACACACACACATGGCATTGTGAGACACACACATATACACATCCCATACAGACACCCCCCCACCATAGTGAGACACACACATATACACATCCCATACACAGACACACACATCCCATAGTGAGAGACAAACATGCACACCCTATAGTGAGACAGATACACATCCCATGCAGAAATACACACCCATACACATGGCATAGTGATACACACACACACATCCCATAGTGAGATACACACATATTCACATCTCATAGTGAGGCATACACACACACATATAACCATCCATAAGTGTATATTTGTTATTAATTTGCAATGCATTGCCTACCCCTCTGACAGTGAAACAGTTAATGCAATGTACTCTTTTTTTTCCCCACTGGGCTTCAAGGGTTAATATCAGATGTGTGACTGACGGTATTTCAAAAGTTCACAGCTATGGCCATAGTGAGAGACACACACAGCCACACACACATACATACATACATACATATGCCATAGTGAGACAGACACACTCACTACACATCCACATCCCATAGTGAGATAGACACACGCCGTAGTGAGACACACATATCCCATAGTGAGATACACACATTCCATAATGAGACAAACTTACAGATCCCATAGTGAGACTATCACGGTGCCCGTGATTGCTGCCTTTCTTTGTCAGTTACCTGTAGGGGGCTCTCCATTGGCTGGCTGTCTTCAGCCCGCCCTGCATAGCCTATTTAGACTGAGCCTGGGCACCCTTTGGTTGCCCTTTCGTGTTGTCTCTATGCTGCTCGCATCTCCGTGGAGTTCCTGCGCTTCTTGGGCCTTGGCTATGTTCCCGCTTGTCTAAGATCATCTAGTTCCTGCTCACCAGTCACCCTGGTTCCTGTATCTGTTCCTGATCCGGTTGAGATTGCTGTCTTGTCGCTGTTTCCTGCTGCATTCCCTGCTGCTGTTCCTGATCCGGTTGACCATCCGGTGTGCTGGTTCCTGTCCTCCTCAGATGTGTTCCTGATCCTGGATCGCCTGTAGTGTGCTAGTCCTCCATAGTCGCTCCGGCGACATTTCTATTCCTCTGTTGTGTCTCCAGTACACGGGTACTGGTTTGCTCCTCAAGTAACCGGCTGCTGTTGCACCGGTAGAGAGATTGGTTTCCCCAGTACGCGGGTACTGGTTCGTTCCACTAACAACCGGTTGCTGTTGCACCGGTAGAGAGATTGGTTTCCCCAGTACGCTGGTACTGGTACGCTCCACTAACACCGGTTGCTGTTGCACCGGTAGAGAGTTGGTTTCCCAGTACGCAGGTACTGGTTCGCTCCACTAGTAACCGGCGGCTGTTGCACCGGTAGAGATATTGGTTTCCCCAGTGCGCGGGGACTGGTTTGCTCCACTAACAACCGGCTGGTGTTGCACCGGTAGAGATATTGGTTTCCCCAGTACACGGGTACTGGTTCGCTCCATGCCTTACATTGCTGTCATGTCCTAGACAGCTTCGGTGGTCCGTTGGTTCTCCAGTACGCGTGTACTGGTTGGCTCCTGTACTTCTTGCTGGCTAGCCACATTTAATACCTTTTTGCCTCCGCATTCATCCTATGTGACTGATTGTTCCACCTAGCCAGTCACAGAGGCTTAGAGGTTGCCACCTTGCTCTGTGTCCAGGCTGCCTTACCCGGTATATTGGTAAGGCCGGTAGAACCTAATCCTCTCTTACCATCTTGGGTTGCCTTACCTGGTATTGACAAGGCTGGTAGAGCCTCTGTACTTGTTGTCTCAGCCTCAAGGCTGCGCTGAGAGTCTTAACAAACCGTGACAGAGATACACACATACACATTCGATAGTTAAATACACATACAGATCTTATAGTGAAACACACACACATAACACACATACAGATCTCATAGTGAGACACACACACACACATTCCATACTGAGAGACACATACAGATGTCATAGCGAGACATACACACATACAGATCTCATAGTGAGACACACACATTCCATACTGAGACACACATACAGATGTCATAGTGAGACACACACATACAGATCTCATAGTGAGACATGCGCACACATACAGATCTCATAGTGAGACACACACACACATTCCATAGTGAGACACATACACACACACACACACACACACATTCCATAGTGAGACACTCATACAGATCTCATAGTGAGAGACACACACACATATTCCATACTGAGACACACACACATTCCATACTGAGACACACATGCAGATCTCATAGTGAGACACACGCACACACATATTCCATACCGAGACCCACATACAGATCTCATAGTGAGACATACACATACACATTCCATACTTAGACACACATACAGATCTCATAGTGAGACACACACACATATTCCATACTGAGACACACATACAGATCTCATAGTGAGACACACATACACATGTCATACTTAGACACACATACACAACCCATAGTGACACACATATATACATTCCATACTGAGACTTACATAGTGTCCCCATAGTGTGAGACATATATACAGCAACAGTGGTCTTGAGTCCTATGTGATGACACACAGAGCAAGTCAGGGTATTTCTCCCAGCAGCAAAAACAGGTTTTGGTTCCTCACAACTTTCTGTATTGTGGAGGATGTGGGGTGGTTGCTAGGCAGGGGGATCAAGTGAAGAAAGAGTTATTTGGCTGTTATTTTGTTGGAGGAGATCACACTGTGTGGTGTAAACCTGTAGTCATTAGTAGGAGTGCAGATGTGTGTCATTATGGAAGCAGAAACACAGTTACAGCCTTAACCCTTTGATTGCCAGAAAGGAATCCCATACATTGGGTTGCAATGTGTGGGATACCTTTATGGCACTGTGTGTTTGCTGTGTGTGTGTGTGTGTGTGTGTGTGTGTGTGTGTGTGTGTTTGATGCTGTGTGTGTTTGATGGTGTGTGTGTGTTTGATGCTGTGTGTGTGTGTTTGATGCTGTGTGTGTGTGTGTGTTTGATGCTGTATGTGTTTGGTGCTGTGTGTGTGTTTGGTGCTGTGTGTGTTTTTGATGCTATGTTTGGTGCTGTGTGTGTGTTTGGTGCTGTGTGTGTGCTTGATGCTGTGTGTGTGTGTTTGGTGTTGTGTGTATTTGGTGTGTGTGTGTTTGAAGCTGTGTGTGTTTGGTGCTGTGTGAGTAGAGCATATGTGTATTAGGGTGGTGAAGAAGCAAGTGGCAGCCATTTTGTTTTTTTCTCAGTTGGATAGTCGTGGGCGGGCTGGAGAGTGGGGACGGGCCAACTCCCTGCAGTACTGCAACTCCTGTGAAAATCACGTCCCCATTGAATTACCCAATGGGAGCAGTAACTCCTCCTTATTATTAGTCCCCACTCACCAACAAATCACCATGATCTTCACCATAACAAGCAGTGGAGATATGAAGTTGTTAGGGGTTTTTTGAAGCTGGGGAGGCCACTGGGAGATGAATCAGTGCATCAGGAAGCAGAACAGCTCAGTATTATCATGGAGATCCAACACCAGCCTCCAGCTAAATGTAATCACCCACAAATGATGTTTCTGGTTTCACCCAATCACACAAACGCAGCTGCCTCTTAGCTACAGCCCAAGTTACCTACCTCCTCTATTAACTGGGTCTGTATGTTTGTGACCTGCTACAGAAACAGCATGTGTCCATAGGAGGTGGATGAGTTTTATATATGGAGAAGCTAATAATAGGTTAACCATATTGCTGTTTTAAAAAGAAACACTTAGGGACAAGATTTGCATTTTGATTAGTGCAGCTTTGAAGCGTACTTTTCCTCATTTGGAAGCGATTTGAGTAGTGATATGGAAATTGTTTTAATATGTAATATTTTATGGAAACATTGTACCTCTCTCACCCCCCACATACCGTTTTTACATCATAGGGCAAAGTGATCATCTAAGGAGGCTCTATTCTGAGAGTGCAGAGCCATATCAGCTTTTTTTCAATGTCGTAGGATTGTTTTACATTGTAGACAACAGGATGTCCATTTTGGGTTGATAATGCTGAAAAGATTCCTTTGTAGTCCTTTCAATTCAGGATGTATTGTATGCCCTGCATAAACATAAACTTATACACACAGTGTGGTGCATCAGTATACTCAGGAGGCACATAGCATTTGAAAATACTTATACGGTAATTATAACTATATACATTAATGTACTTATATTTTAGCTATATAAGTTAACTTTACATGAGAATTTAAAATGCTATTTTCTATTTATGACATCATATAGAATCTAATTATGCAAAATTATCTTCAAATCTGTGGGTAAATGCACAAAGTAAAGTGGAGCAATTCTGCATCACAACAACTGCTTCATATGGGCCAAATAACAATTCTCATTGTCTTAAACTGAACCTTTAACCCCTTGAATCTAAGAGAAGTCTTCAACGCACTACAAAGCAATGCTTTCAAGACATATCCAGCAGTCAAGGAATTAAAAGACCCATTTAAATCAATGGGAATTTGATTTGTGCTGCAGTGCTGTTGGTGTGCCCCAGAAAACATAACTGCCTTTAAAGTATTCGGTCTTGGTGATAATCTCCCTACTAGTAATGGTGAAATTTGGCTACACAGTGCACTAATATCGCAGTAGAACTGCCCAAGCTAGGGTCTTTTGCACCTTCCCACATTTTCAGCTACCACTCAAAAGGGTTTATACTAAAGTACTAAAGTCTTAGCTCTAAGCTTGCAATAAAAAGGGCATCAGAACCCTCAGAACTCATAATTTATATACATAACTAGCAGAGTGCACAGTAGATACAGACTGAATAAAAAAAAGATTGGGCTACAGTTAAACAGACTCTCAAGAGTTTTTATAATGTATAAGACTGAGATGACCCACCAGCTGTTTCCAAACCCCAGTTCCCATCATCCCTAACCATTCATTGATTGGTTGAAGTTGTGGGGAGTTATAAGCTAAGAGCAACTGCGCAGTCACATGTTAGCAACATATGCATGAGAAGTGCAGAAAAACCAAAGATTGTTTCCTCAGGCTGAATAGAGAACAATTATTATTTTTATATTTTTATTTGCTTTGGATATGAAAACAAATATAGACACAGTAAATAATGGGAGCTCCATCATGCTCTTTTATAATGGGTATCCTCAATTTAAAAAATCTCATAATTGTTGAAGCACCAAATGGCATTAGTAGGTACTGGCTTTGGGGTTTAAGCACTGTTTTTGTTTGTCTTATTTACCCCCCTGCACACCTCTCTTTTATCTTACATTTCTTCCATTTGCAGTTCTCTACTTTTTTCTTTTTCTAATACTACTCTTTTTCTCTTGCCTTCCTTCTCAACATCTTATTTGTCTTTATCACCTCAAAATTCAAGATGGTGCAAATGTTGCTTTTTACCAATGACTTTCTGGAAGAATATGTCATAATTCACTCTATTGCCAACTTAACAACTATAATTGTTGGCTTATATATCTACCTCCATCAGCTAGCAATAGCTTGCTTCTTGATATAATGACTGAGGTTTCTAGCTATGGTTTATCCTTAACTATCCAGAGGAGAGATTATAATTCAACCTTACATCCACAATTAGATAAAATTAACCTTAATAAAAATTATTTCAACTTTCCAAGATTTGTGGAAAGCCAAACATCCCAACAGTAGCATATATTCATGCCAGTCCCACACCTTCATGTTTCTCTCCCATATTGATCTAGCATTTGGTTCCCATTTTCTCACAAACAAAACTACAGAAAATTTACCCTGTGGTGTCTGATCTACTCAGTCCCATATTACTAAATATACAGCCAATCCAATCTGGAGTGTTGGCAGATATGGGAGTTTTAGGAAGTTAATCCTAGTTCAGCTTCAATAGTAACAACACGGGAGGTCTTTAAGGCCTAAACTAGGGCTCATGCATATCCTTAATTGCTGCCTACATAAAGAAACTTAATGAAACCCTAGATAAGAAAGGTAAGATAGAATAAGAGTTTCAGGAAACAGAACAGTGTTATCTTTATAAGCCCTTAGCAGTCCATTATACAAACTGGATACAAAACACAAAGACTTTTTGTCCTGTTGTAGGAGGAAAAAAACTCAAAAGAAATTCTTCTACCAAGCACATAAGTATTTCGAGCATGCAGATAATAAATGGGCACTAATTGACCATGGTGGCAGCTTAAACTTCCAAGGAAACTGTGCTTTGTATAAAAAAATACTCAGATGTAAATATCACAATTACAGACCAAATTCGTAAGGTTTTTGTCTTATTTTATGGAGACTTGTATACTGCTTGTGCCACTTGCTCTGATGATAATAGATGAGAGTTGGTACCATGTTAGCTGTAGAAATACAGGAGGCGACTATAGTCAAGTTGATACCTTTATTGGCTAACTGTATGTTATACAGATAAATATGAACACATCTCTTATATACAAGTACACATTGCATTGTTTAGAATGGAAATCAGATAAGAAAGTTCAGTCCAGACTCAGGTTCTTTATCAGTCGATGGTAGAGGAGAGTGCTGTAAATTGAAGTTCCTCTGAGGGGTCCAAGGTATTTACGATCCCAGTGGGACTGTTATAAAGGTTAATGTCACAGATACCCAGAAAAGTTCAGGAGTCAGTGCGGTATAGTTAATGCAATTTTTTTGACAAAAAGAACAAAGATAATATATACATATATACATACAAAGGAACAGGCAAAGGGTCAAAACCAGCAACCCTGCTGTTAGGAATAATAGGATGCAAGGCTAAACCACAGTGCTAGAGAATAGGCCTTAGCTACTGGTAGTCTCAGCAAGAACCAGGAACATGAGCAGGAACACAGGATCTTGATTCGATGTAGCGGGCGTACCGACTCAAGCCTGCAGTCAGTAGGGAACAATATCTGACTCACGCCTGCAGTCAGAATGGAGCGAACTCTGACTCAAGCCTGCAGTCAGAATGGAGCGAACTCTGACTCACACCTGCAGTCAGAATGGGAATTAGATAGCTGACTCGCCTGCAGTCAGTAACAGAGCTGGTATACCAGAGCCCCAGGTCCGTGCTAGGTTGGGTGTCTGCCCGGTACAAGGAACAAATGTAAGAGTAGTCAGACAGAGCCACAAGTCAGCACCAGAGGGGGTAGTCAGACAAGCCAGGTCATACACAGTTCAGGTAGTCAGCCAGAGCCACAGGTCTGCACCAGGTTGGGTGTCCACTATAGGGATAAGCAAAATAATAGTCAGACAGAGCCACAGGTCAGCACCAGGTTGGATGGAAGACTAGCCAGGTCATACACAGAGCCCAAGGTAATAGAACTGCTATGAACAACAACGCAAGGGCAACTGAGTCAGGCTGCTCTTTAAACCCCTCCACAGGGAGTAGGTGGGAGGAGCAGCTCAGATGGAGGAAGTAGGTAGGAAGAGACTACATGAGGCAAACATATAAAACAGAGGCCTGCTGCATGCTTGAAGCCTCGTGCCTGTAGATGACGCTGAAACTAAGGTAAGCTGTAACAGTTAATCCACAAAGTGATAATGTGACAGGAATTCTCTGTCTGTAGTTAAACCATAATTCAAAGCTTTAAACTGGATCATTAATTTAACCTCCCATATTTTTCTCTCTCTTTCTGAGTGTGAAACAGTCTCATCAGTACAGTCAATTTAAAGTCCCTGATACTGTGTCCATTTTGGCAGAAATGTTCTCCCACTGGTGTACCTGTTTTGTTGTTAACACTGGATCTGTGGGAATTAAACATTTTATGTAATGACTGTCCTGTTTCACCCACATAAAGAACTGTTGGACACTTTGCACACATGATTAGGTATATTACATTGAATGATTTACAGATGAAGGTACCACTGATCTTATAGTGTAACTGGGTGTTTGGAATGGGTACCTTGTCAGTGGTATAAATGTGTGCACAGGTTTTACACCTCCTCTGTAGGCAGGGAGATGTGCCATTTAGTGTATTTTAATTCAGGGCACTCCTTACCATCAGTTGTTTTAAATTGGGAGGATGTCTGAAGGAGAGGAAGGGAGGCTGTGGGAATATGTGCTTAAGTTTTTCATCTGTATGTAATGTGGTTTGAAGTTCTCTTCATATTTTGCGTACAACTTCAACCTGGGGATGATAAATGACCACCAGTGGCTCCCTGTTTCCCTTACTTTGTTTTTTGTAGCTCAACATATTTTTTCTTGATATGTGAGTAGGCTTCTGTATCTGACTGTCAATCCTTGAACTGTAACTCTGTTTTATAAAGTCTCCTCTGACGTTCAGGAGGTGCTTGTCACTGTTCGTCATGTCAGAATAGATGCAGTTGAATCTGATGACCTGGCTGTATATGATGGAGTTCTTTGTGTGTTTTGGGTGGAAGTTATTATTTTTCAGGTACGTTGGTCTGTCAGTTGGTGTGCGGTACAGGGATGTGTGGATGGAGTTGTTCATAATACTGATAGTTGTGTCTAGGAAGTTAATGTTTGTGCATGACTCGCTGAGTGTTAGGTTGATACTGAGGGTTACAGTGCAAGGATTATTGACAGTCAGATATAGAAGGCTACCCTTATACCAAGAAAAAATCTGTTGAGCTACAAAGAACAACATAAGGGGAACAGGGAGCCACTGGTGGTCACTTATCTTCCCCAGGTTGAAGTTCTATGCAAACTATCAAGAGAACTTCAAACAACATTACATACGGGTGAAAGACTTAAGCACCTATTCCCACAGCCTCCATTACTCTCTTTCAGACAGCCTCCCTATTTAAAATAACTGATGGCAATGGGTGCCCTGAATAAAAATACAAAAAATGGCACATCTCTCTGCCTACAGAGGAGGTGTAAACCTGTGCACACATTTACACCACTGACAAGGTACCCATTTCAAACACCCAGTTACACCATAACATCAATGGTGCCTTTACCTGCAAATCATCCAATGTAATATACCTAATAATGTATGCAAAATGTCCAACAGCTCTTTATGTGGGTGAAACTGGACAGCCATTACATAAAAGGTTTAATTCCCACAGATCCAGTGTTAACAACAAAAAGACAGAGACACAGTGGGAGAAAATTTCTGCCAAAATGGACACAGTGTCAGGGACATTAAATTGACTGTACTGATAGGACTGTTTCACACTCAGAGATAGAGAAAAATATGGGAGGTTAAATTAATGATCTAGTTTAAAGCTTTGAATTATGGTTTGAATAGAGACAGATAATTCCTGTCACATTATCACATTGTGGATTAACCTTTACAAGAGTCCCACTGGGATTGTAAATACCTTGGACCCCTCAGAGGAAGACTGAAATTTACAGTACTCTCCTCTACCATTGATTGATCAAAGAAACTGATTTTGGACTGAGCTTTCTTATTTGATTTCTATTCTAAACAATGCAATGTGTACTTGTATATAAGTGATGTTTTCATATTTATCTGTATAACATTCCTGAGGAAGAGACCTAGGAGGTCTTGAAAGCTTGCATCCTAAATCTGCTTAGTTAGCCAATAAAGGTATGAACTTGACTATATTTGCCTTCTGTCTTGCTCAGATGAAGACCGATCTCCATATCTCCATTTCATGCCCTTTGATACCCTTTCCAAGGCAGCTAATGACTATATGAAAAACAAAAATGGGGAAGAAGTGTAGTATGACTTTAATAGTAGGATAAAAATAAAATATAAAAGAAAATATATACTTTATTCCAATGATGAACCAGTAGAACAGATACAAACAGAAGCAAACTATACTCAAATATTAAAATGAGATGAAAACTAGCAGTCCTGAAAACACAAGAAAATAAAGTAAACCTCAAAAAATACCAGTATGTATAAATAATAAATAATAGTATGAAAAATCATATAGGTCTAACCAACTAATATAAAGTGGAGAAAAAAATCGATAGGTGAAAGCATGAAAATGGTATAGCCTAAATGGTAATACAATGTCAACAGTAAATGATGAAGATGTGATCTGTATGTGCCCTTACTTGCAATATAGATTGTATAAATGCATTCTGAAAAGGCAACAATATAGTCCCAAATGGTCAATATAATTATATAATAAAGATGAATGGGTAAATTCCATTACAGGTGTACCCTTGCTGGAAAGTATGTAAATATCTGATATTCTGGCACTTCAGAGTCTGAATATATTTAAAGTTCTGCTAGTATAAGCATCTTCAAAGATAATCAAATGTTCTGGTATTGATTTACCATTATTTGAGTCTCCGTGAATATGAAAATCTTGAATGTTCAAACTCACTCCAGTATGCTCTGTGATGTGCTGCAGACCGCTATTCCATCCAGCTGATTGCCATGGATGTGAGGGACATAGAGTCAGAAGAAGACAAAGTCTCTCTGTAAGTGTGTGTCGTCATCTCCAAAGCGTTTAAGCACTAATAATTGTGCCTTTCTCAAGGAGTTCAAATGAGGACTCTGAAGTAGGAAATGGTATCTCTCAAGAAGGCTTTAATACTGTCAGTGTCAAAGAAATGTAAAGATTTATAAGACTATAAATTAAACAGAACTGCCTCCTTTCTAAACATAGAGATCAACATGTTGGCACAGGTTCTTGCAACCCATTTTAATAAGGAAATAAATATTCTTCATAATTCATGCTGATCAACCAGGATTCATAACCGGTATATTAAACTTTAATGTGTGAAGGTCTTTCACTGATATTCAAGTACCACATGATAACATATGTAGCAGAACTGTGGCATCTCTTGCTGCTTAAGTTTTCAATTTATAGAATGGGCCTAGGACCAGGTTAAGATAAAATGGAATGGGTGATGCAGCTTTCTAATAGATAAGGTTAAATGGCAGGGATGTCCCTCTCACCTACCTTATCACAAAAGCAAGTGAGCCTCCTGCATTTCTTATCAGATTATCTCCCCTGAGGTCTGGTCTCTATCTGGGCAGGTTGAGGAACGAATATAATTTTTTTGCCAATAATGTTGTATTGTACCTTGCAGATGTGGATATATATATATTTCTGAATAAAGCTTTAAAATAGTCAGGCTTACAAATGAACTGGTGAAAGTACATTTCACATTGGATAAATCAGGTCACATCCCCATTACCTCTTAAAATGGATCACAACATTTAAATATTTTTACCTCATGGTCCATAAACACAGTCCAGTTGATCCAACTAAATCGAAATTATATACTTAATAATCTTATAGCTAAAACTAATAACTTGGCAACCCCTCCCATTAAGACTATGGGGAATGTTAATTTACTAAAAATTATATCTTTTCTTAAGATTGTATGTTTTTTGGTTGTTTTTTTATAATTCCCCTATATTGTCAAATCCATGATTCTCACTATCATCGAATTTATCTGCACTATTATTTGGGATAAAAAGGGCCCAGAATAATTACTTCTGCTCTTCAAAACATCAAAGAAGGGTGGCCTTGCCCTCCCAGATTTATACAAACACGCTCTTTCTCTTGGCATATAACCTGGACCCTCCTAATATTAATTGACCTCTTGTTTATTGACTAAGTCTTATTGAAGAAGTTCCACTGCCCAAAGTAATCTCCTTCTACAATTTTTTTATGCAAGGAAAGTGATTGTGTTAAATAAAGAGTTTCACGGCCTCTGTCTCTGAATTTATCAAAAAAGCAAGTGAGCCTCTTGCATTACTTATCAGGTTATCTCCCCTGAGGTCTGGTCTCTCTGAGTAGGCTGAGTAGGCCGAGGAACAAATATAATTTTTTTTTGCCAGTTATGTTGTATTGTACCTTGCAGACGTGGATATATCTCTGAATAAAGCTTTAAAATAGTCAACAGGTTTGGCTCCTTCTCAGGCTTACAAATTAACTGGTGAAAGTTATTACATTTCACTTTGGATAAATCAAATCAAATATCAATAAATATTTTGATCTCCTGATCCATAAACACAGTCCAGTTTATCCCACTGAATCTAAATTCTATACTTAATAATTTTATAGTTAAAACTAATACCTGGGCAACCCCTCCCCTTACAAATACGGGGAATGTTTATTTATTAAAACTTTTTTTTTTTCCTTATGATTGTATTTTTTTTTTTTTAATTCCCCTGTATGGTCAAATCCATGATTCTCACTATCATTAACACCTTAAGGACCAAGGACGTACATGTATATCATGGGGTGAACATCCCTAAAGGACTGAATCAGATCCTGAAAAAATTATGCTCCGTGGCCTCTAAGTGCCGGCTGTGAGCGTGCGCGGCCGGTCCTTCAGGGGTTAAATGTATCTGCACTATTATTTGGGATAAAAAATGCGAAGGAATGGTGGACTCACCTGCCAAACTTACACAAATACTGTCTTCCTCTTGGCATATAACCTGGACCTTCCTAATATTAACCGACCTCTTGTGTATTTATTAAGTCTTATAGAAGATATTGTACCATGGACTGCCCAAATTAATCTACTTCAACAACTTTTATATGCCAGGAAAGTGATTGTATTAAATGGAGGTTCCCATGGACTCCATCTCTGAATTTATAGATTAAATTAATACATGAGGCACTGATTTTTGCTAATCAAATATTTCAACAGACACATGGTTGACACATGGAATCATGGTTGTAGAATCCACTCACCATTGTCCCTGCAGCAATCTAATTAATACACTCTCACTTATTACAATCTACTATATGTCTGTAATACCCATGCCCTACTAAGGATGATCAGGGTAAGGGGGGCCCATCTACCCTGGATCTCGGTTGATCTGCTTGAGTTACACAGTTTCAGAGATGCCTTATGGACAACATTTAAACAAACTGGCTCTGATTATGATCACACTGCATACAGACAGTTGTGAAATACTTGCACAAAGCAAACAAAACTAGCAAAAGCTCAATATTTTACTGTCAACTTGAACAATAACATATGAAAACTTCCAACTTTTGGAAGGTTATTAAAAACATCTACAACCCCCATAACCATTCTCACCCCTCAACTATAACAATAGGCAAAGAAACAATACAGTGCCCCATAGCAATAGCTAATGCATTTAACAACTACTTTATTGGATGTGCCACCAGCCTGATTATACAAAACAAAGGTATTTCAGAAGTAGAAATGTGCACGGAACAGTCTCTGTCACCTGCTACCTGGTCCAATTATGCTGATTAATTCAATTTCATGCCAGTAAATGATGAAATATACGACCATCTCCTTAACCCAAAAATAAAATCATAATCCGGCCCAGACCAACTACCAGCAATGATATTAAAGATCAGTGCCTCGGTCACTGCCATCCTATCGCATTTCTAATTAATGCCTCCCAACAAAAGTGGGTATAAAAATGTAGTATCAAATTAGAGATCAATATCCCTACTCCCCACATTAGCTAACATCCTAGAGAAATGTGACCACAAGCAACTATATAAGTATTATCGACTGACCAGTTTTTTCACCCCGCTTCAATCAGGCTTTTGTTCAAATCACTCAACAGTCACTGCCCTCCTAAAATTATCCAATGATATCCAGTCTGGCATAGAAAATGGTGAAAACACCAGAGCTATTTTCCTAGATTTTTCAAAGGCCTTTGATAGTGTAAACCATAGTATTCTGATAAGTCCGTGATTGGGTAATCATTCTCTAAACTGGTTCTGATCCTATTTATCAGACAGAACGCAATATGTGTCTATTGCTGACAATATTTCCCTTCCGCTCAAAGTAACAAATGGGGTTCCCCAAGGCTCCATTCTTGGCCCTCTTCTATTTTCTCAGTGTATAAATGATCTGAGCACATGTATGCAGATGACACCATAATCTATGCTAAAAACACAAACGTATCTCAACTTGAAGCCGTATTACAACATGACTTCTCTTAAGTTGAAAGATGGATAGTAAAGAGCAAACTGTTCTTAAACACTGACAAAATGGTCACAATGGTATTTGTTACAACGCACAAACCGCTTAATCTCTGCAATACCAACCCATCCATTGTAACAGAGTCTAATCGTAACTTGGCCCTTTGGTACGTGCAACCTTACATCTGGCCTTCATTTTCATATATACCCACGCCGTGGCTGATACAGTGCAAGGCAGTTGCGGTGCAGTCATGCTCAGTAGAGACTGCCCGCACCTGCTGCTGATACAGAGCCGGATGCTCCTTCAGTGCGCCAGACTGTATCAGCCTCATCACTGGCAGTCTCTACTGAGCATGACTGTAGCACGCACAGCAGTCTCTACTGCACATGACTGAGTCGTTACAAACTTTGTAGTGAATTATTATATAGGATATGCAAAGAACCCAAACAAATAATATAGGTAATGGCGCCTATGTAAATCAGCTAGAAACCCCCCAATTATGCAATGACTAACTATCGCTACAATCCTCGTAACTGGAGGTGCACAGAAATCAAAAATAGAAAAAAGCATAGTGAGAGGAGAGCACTAGTATGATATGACAAATATAAAATTTTAAAACAAATATAGAGCTCAGGACGTAAGACAACACATAATAATGTAATACATAAAAAAAGTACTTATGCGTCAAAAAGGGCTGTAGACACTATTAGAAAACAGTGAATTCACTGAAAAAAAAAAATAGAAAAAAATTTAAAAAGTGAGAATTAAACTTGGAGTAATTGACCCCGTGTGTAGATAATCAAAATAATGCTCCCTATATACAAAAAATTGGGCAGGTGCCTTCCGTTGAGAGTTTGTGTATCTTAAGCTTGATTCCACAGCTTCTCTCCTGACTTCGGAGCTATGTTCCCAGGGACCTCGGTCACAGCAATGAACCTCCTTGTATTTAAAACAACGGGCAGAGGCTCAAACTTCCATGCAAACACAGTCACAGGTGATCAGATTAGTGTAGTCCACAGCACCTTCTATATGGCTTAAACAAAATAATATCCCTGAGGCAGTATCACTCGATACGAAACACATAGGATTGGGTTGCCCCCAGTGTGTACTTTGACCTCCTTTATTTTGTTGAAGCCATATAGACGTTCATATACAGTGGATATAAAAAGTCTACACACCTCTTTTAAAATGCCAGGTTCTTGTGATGTTAAAGAATGAGACAAAGATAAATCGTCAGAACTTTTTCCACCTTTAATGTGACCTATAAAGTGAACAATTCAATTGCAAAACAAACTGAAATCGTTGAGGGGGAAAAATAAAAAACTCACAATAACCTGGTTGCATAGGTGTGCACACACTTAAACTAATACTTTGTTGAAGCACCTTTTGATTTTATTACAGCAATCAGTCTTTTTGGGTATGATTTTATTAGCATGGCACATCTTGTCATGGCAATATTTGCCCACTCTTCTTTGCAGAAGCGCTCCAAATCTGTCAGATTGTGAGGACATCTCCTGTGCACAGCCCTCTTCAGATCATCCCACAGATGTTCAATTGGATTCAGGTCTGGGCTCTGGCTGGGCCATTCCAAAACGCTAATCTTCTGCTGGTGAAGCCATGCTTTTGTGGATTTGGATGTGTGCTTTGGATCATTGTTGAGCTGAAAGGTAAACTTCATCTTCAGCTTTCTAACGGATGCCTGAAGGTTTTGTGCCAAAATTGCCTGGTATCTGGAACTGTTTATAATTCCCTCCACCCTGACTAAGGCCACAGTTCCAGCTGAGGGAAAACAGCCCCAAAGCATTATGCTACCACCACCATGCTTCACTGTGAGTATGGTGTTCTTTGGGTGATGTGCAGTGTTGTTTTTGCGCCAAACATTCCTTTTGGAATTAAGGCCAAAAAGTTAAATCTTGGTTTTATCATACCATAACACATTTTCCCACGTGCTTTTGGGGGACTTGATGTTTGTTATTGCAAACTTCAGGTGGGCTTGGATGTTTTTCTTTGTAAGAAAAGGCTTCCGTCTTGCCACCCTACCCCATAGCCCATTTATATGAAGAACACGGGAGATTGTTGTCACATGTAGCACACACCCAGTACTTGCCAGAAATTCCTGCAATTCCTTTAACGTTGCAGTAGGCCTATTGTAAGCCTCCCTGACCAGTTTTCTTCTCATCAATTTTGGAGGGAAGTCCAGTTCTTGGTAATGTCTCAGTTGTGCCATATTTTCTCCACTTGATGATGACTGTCTTCACTGTGTTCCATGGTATATCTAATGCTTTGGAAATTCTTTTGTACCCTTCTGCTGACTGATATCGTTCAACAATGAGATCCCTCTGATGCTTTGGAAGCTCTCTGCGGACCATGGCTTTTGCTCTGAGATGCAACTAAGCAAATGTCAGGAAAATCCTACTGGAACAGCTGAACTTTATTTGTGATTAATCTGAGTCACTTTAAATGATGGCAGGTGTGTAATGACTTCTATTTAACATGCGGTTGAATGTGATTGGTTAATTCTGAACACAGCCACATCCCCGGGTATAAGAGGGTGTGCACACCTATGCAAGCAGGTTATTGTGAGTTTTTTATTTTTTTATTTTTCCCCTCAACGATTTCAGTTTGTTTTGCAATTGAACTGTTCACATTATAGGTCACATTAAAGGTGGAAAAAGTTCTGACATGATTTATCTTTGTCTCAGTCTTTAACATCACAAGAACCTGGCATTTTAACAGGGGTGTGTAGACTTTTTATATCCACTGTAGATGGGAAGTGCTGTGGAGTATACTAATCGGATCACCTGTGACCGTGTTTGCATGGAAGCTTAAGCCTCTGCCCGCTGTTTTAAATATCCCTGGGAACATAGCTCCGGAGTCGGTAGAGAAGCTGTGGAATCAAGCTTAAGATACACAAACTCTCAACGGAAGGCACCTGCCCGCTTGAATATCATATAAGGCTACATACCGGTATTTTTTCTATATAGGGGGCATTATTTTGATTATCTACACATGGGGTCAATTACTCCATTTATAATTCTCATTTGTTTAATTTTTTTCTATTTTTCATTTTTTCAGTGAATTCAGTGATTTATATTAGGGTCTACAGTCTTTTTTGACGCATAAGGACTGTTTTTATGTATTACATTACTATGTGTTGTCTTGAGCTCTATATTTGTATTAAAATGTTATATTGTCATATCATAATAGCACTCTCCTCTCACTATACTTTATATATATATATATATATATATATATATATATATATATATACACAATAATGTGCAAAAGGTTTAGGAAGGTGTGAAAAATGCTGTAAGTAAGAATGCTTTCAAAAATAGACGTGTTAATAGTTTATTTTTATCAATAACAGAATGCATAGTGAGTGAACAGAAGAACAGTCTAAATCAAATCAATATCTGGTGTGACCACCCTTTGCCTTCAAAACAGCATTGGTTTATCTAGATACACTTGCACACAGTTTGTTAAGGAACTTGGCAGTTAAGTTGTTTCAAACATCTTGGAGAACTAATCACAGTTCTTCTGTGTATTTAGGCAGCCTCAGTTGCTTCTCTCTCTTCATGTAATCCCAAACAAACTCAATGATGTTTAGATCAGAAACCTCGATGATGTTTAGATCAGGGCTCTGTGGGGGCCATACCATCACTTCCAGGACTCCTTGTTCTTCTTTACACTGAAGATAGTTCTTAATGACTTTGGCTGTATGTTTTGGGTCTTTGTCATGCTGCAGAATAAATTTGGGGCCAATTAGATGCCTCCCTGATGGTATTGCATGATGGATAAGTATCAGCATTGAGGACACCATTAATTCTGACCAAATCCCCAACTCCATTTGCAGAAATGGAGCCCCAAACTTGCAAGGAACCTCCACCATGCTTCACAATTGCCTGCACACACTCATTTTTGTACAGCTCTCCAGTTCTTTGGTGAACAAACTGCCTTCTGCTACAGCCAAATATTTCAAATATTGATATCAGTCCAGAGCATCTGCTGGCATTTTTCTGCACCCCCGTTCCTGCATTTCCGTGTACAGTTGAGTTGCTTGGACTTGTTTGCATGTTGGAAGTATGGCTTTTGGCAGCAAGTCTTCAGTAAAGACCATTTCTGACCAAACTTCTCTGGACAGTAGATGGGTGTACCAGGTTCTCACTGTTTTCTGCAAATTCTAAGCAGATGGCACTGCTGGAAATCTTCCAGTTGTGAAGGGAAGTAAGCATTGTGTGTATTTCATCTGCCGCACTAAGTTTCCTTGGCCACAACTGCATTAACAGTCCTCAAAATGAGTGTAATCTAATCATATTATTACTTTATAGTGCATATAAAGTAATGCGTCACAGTCCAATCAAGTAAATAGAACAAAAACAGAGGCTATAGAACAGTCCCTATATATTCCCAATGCAAGATTATATTAAATCCACCCTATACTAGATTCACCTAGGCTGAAAAAAGGGGAGTCACAAAGGGAATAGAATAAGGGACTAAGAAAAAACACCTCTTGAATGGTTTGGTCAATACAAGACTGAAAATTATGAATATAACTATAGGCATAGGTGGAATCAAATGCAGAATGAAAGATCAAACTATGCAGTATTGTGTCTTGTTGCTGTGATTAGTCTTGCCATGGTGTATGACTTTTGATATTAACCTGTCTTCAGTAACTTCACCTTGTTAGCTGAGTTTGGCTGTTCCTCACCCAGTTTTATTCCTCCTACACAGTTGTTTTGTTTCAGTTAATGATTGTGTTTAAATCCACATATTAAATTAAAGATCAATAGCACCTGTTTGGTATAATTGTTTAATCATTCACGTGACTATAAGCCTACAAAATCCCTGACTTTGTGCAAGTGTACCTAGAAGAACTGATGCTGTTTTGAAGGCAAACGGTGGTCACACCAAATATTGATTTGATTTAGATTTTTTTGATTTTTTTTAGATTTATCATTTTGTTGATTGATAAAAACAACCTATTAACATGTCTGTGTTTGAAAGTATTCTTAGTTTATAACTCTTTACTGTAAACATTCAGGAAATACTTGAAAATGAGAGGAATTTCAAAGTATTCTTCCTGGTAAAACATTTTTCTGAATAAAAATAACAAAAAAAGGATAACTTTACTACCTTTCACTGCACAGGTCAGACGGGGGTAATATGGAGCTTACTGGTATTAAAATCTGGAGTGTGTATACTCTCTAGTGCAGGGAAGGACAAAGTGAGCTCTCTCATCTGCTAAAGACTACAATTCCCATCATTCTCCAACAGCCATATAGTGTTACTATACACACTGTATATCTTTAATGAATGCCCCTTCCGCTTGACATAAACCGTAGCAATTAACTGTAAAGAAATTGCTTTGTAGTAATGGGGTACACACCAGCCAGAGAGGGCATTGAACTAAGATGATTCTTTATTCACAAGGCCATCACCACAAACAACAGCAGAATGCTCCAATACACCCAGCACAAGTGTCTTTTCTGCTGGAATGGCTCAGTGGGGCATCCTCAGTCCTGGAGATTGCAGGTTTGTCCGGGCCTTCGGCTATGTCCCATTATATCCATCCAGATTTCCAAAAAAGTTTTACCAGTTGGCCTCTCTGACAGCTAAAATGCAAGTCCATGAACAAATTATCAGAATATGTGGATTTGTGGAAGGTTCATTGCTCTGTGTCATCATTAGGAACAGAAGTAAAGATGTGTGTAGTTTTTATAAGCTGTTTCACAAGCAGAACTACTCCTTCAGTGCTGAACCTCCACACACAAAGAAACTAAGGAGAAAATTCATTACATTATAAGGCAGGCTCCTAGGAGACCATTGGGATCCTCAGACATAGATGTGCCCTCAGAGCTTCTGTAGCATTAATGGGACATAGTGTTCCTGAATAGTGGCTTGGCTCTAGTCCCTGATGCTGCTAAAATGGAGTTCAAGGTCTCAGTTAAGCTCCGATTTAATGGATATTTGAAATACAGGGCCATTTTCACCCACAGCACCTTAAATGCCCGAATAAACAATGTCCTTATATCTGCTGATGGACATACAAAGACTTTCTGTCCTTGGGTATTATCTACCATCCTTAGGCAAGAAGGCCATTCTCTATGTGAAGGGTGTTGTCCACACATACTGGGGCTTCTACAATCAGAGAATATTTTACCAGATGCATGCAAGAAGCATTGCCAGTTTCCAGTTTGCACCCTGACTCGTTATCAGACTCAAGGCCACTGGAAAGGTATACCTCCTCTATGTTTCTGAATGACTCCAAAGATTGCTTGTCCTATATTTCTTGTTTGCCCTAAATGCGCCCATCACATACACTGTTGGCTGTAGCTCTTGTCCAAACCCTGTATCCTTGGCACCACTGCTGTCATCACTGCACTAGTAGGCTGTAGTAGTACAGCAGCATAAACCACCCTGCTTCTCATAGGACCACATACCTCCTGCTTTAATTTCCCTTTAATGTTATCCACTCTGCTGCTGCCAAACCCACTTTATGTTTGTAACTGCCATCAAATTCACACTGAACACACTGCCATAAATCCAGGTAGTCCTCTTCCAAACCCACCTCAATCTCTACCAGACATTCCAGCTCCTCCTTCAATCCCAGAACCCTATTGGAGCCCAGCACCCAGAATCTCTTTTTAAATAGTAATAGTTCTTGGAACCAGGTCTCTGACGAAGCTCCAAACTCCAAACATGGAATTTCACCACAAAACTTGGACCTCTTAGGCCAAAGTAGAAAAGCAAGGGATGGAGGTTGCCAGGTTACTATCACGGTGCCCATGCTCCCCTTGCTACTTTCTGTCAGTCTACACTGTGCTTTGCTCCCATTGGCTATTCTGTGTTTGTCCCGCCCAGTATGGCCTTTATATAATGGGCTCTGGCACCCCTCCGGTGCCCTTTCGTGGTGTTCCTGTACCAGTGCTTGTTTCTGCTCAGTGATTCCCAGTGTACTGACTTGGCCTGTTTGACTACTCTGCATCTCGTCTCCTGCCTGTGTACCAACCTGGATTGCCTGACCATTCTTCTGCCCCTGCTCCTGTGTGCCGACCCGGCTTGGCTGACGTTCCTGCTCCTATGTACCGACCCGGCTTGGCTGACGTTCCTGCTCCTGTGTACCGACCCAGCTTGGCTGACGTTCCTGCTCCTATGTACCGACCCGGCTTGGCTGACATTCCTGCTCCTGTGTACCGACCCAGCTTGGCTGACGTTCCTGCTCCGTGATTTGACCCGGCTTGGTTGACGTTCCTGCTCTGGCTGCCTCTGTGTCGCCTTGGCGACATTCCTATCCATCAGGCATTTAGTGTTGCTTCCGGTTGGTTACGACCTCAGGGCGAGTTGCTCGTTTGCTCAGTCAATCCGATCACAGAAGTGTTCAGTTGTGTCTCCGTACTGCTCCTGCAGAGTGCAAGTGGCCTAGTCTCCTTTACTGCTACGGCAGTGTGCCATTGGCCTTGTTTCCATTACTGCTCCTGCAGAGTGCAAGTGGTCTAGTCTCCGTTACTGCTACAGCAGTGTGCCATTGCCCTTGTCTCCGTTACTGCTCCTGCAGAGCGCAAGTGGCCTAGTCTCCATTACTGCTATGGCAGTGTGCTATTGGCCTTGTCTCCGTTACTGCTCCTGCAATGCGCAAGTGGCCTAGTCTCCGTTACTGCTACGGCAGTGTGCCATTGGCCTTGTCTCCGTTACTGCTCCTGCAGAGCGCAAGTGGCCTAGTCTCCATTACTGCTACGGCAGTGTGCCATTGACCTTGTCTCCGTTACTGCTCCTGCAGAGTGCAAGTGTCTGTCTCCGTTACTGCTACGGCAGTGTGCCATTGGCCTTGTCTCCATTACTGCTCCTGCAGAGTGCAAGTGGCCTGTCTCCGTTACTGCTACGGCAGTGTGCCATTGGTCTTGTCTCTGTTACTGTTCCGGCAGAGTGCAAGTGGCCTGGTCTCCGTTACTGCTATGGCAGTGTCATATGTTGCTCAATTCCTGATATTACTCTGGCAGTTCACGTTTGTTCTGCTAACCTATTTCTGGGCATTACGTATCCTTAAGCTCTCTATATGGAGTGAGCTCCATCACAGACCTCTCTTCACATGGGACTGTTTACACTCATTGAAGACCATTAACCCATGCAGTACCTTTCTCCTGGGAATTCACTGTATTCTGCCTGACCTGTGTCAGTATATGCTGTTATGGACTCTATGGTTATACTGGACCTGTGTAGGCATATGTATATGCAACCTGTTGTGTGTCTGTATTATTCTGCTTAAATACTTCAGGACCTGTGAGGGTTATTATATTACTGTGATTTCAATAAAACTGTGTTTTATCCTAAATCACTGTGTCTGTGTGTCAAACAAACCGTTACAGTTACATAGTTACATAATAAATTAGGTTGAAAAAATGCACGTCCATCAAGTTCAACCTTTGCCACAGTATAAACCAGAAAATGAGAATTACATACACTTTCCTGACTCCAGGATGTGTGTTAGTTAGTGTTGAGCGAGCACCCCGATGCTCGGGTGCTCGGGTGCTCTGACCGAGCACCCCCTGAGGCTCGAGTGCTCGGCCGAGCACCCGAGCCCCATTGAATTGAATGGGGCGACACGAGCATTACACCAGGCACCCCCTGCTCTGATGAGGGGAGGGTGCCTGGTCAATGCCCCCCTTCATCTCCACAATGTCCCCCTTCATCTCCGCTATGCCCGTCTTCCACAATGTCCCCCTTCATCTCCGCTATGCCCGTCTTCCACAATGTCCCCCTTCATCTCCGCTATGCCCGTCTTCCACAATGTCCCCCTTCATCTCCGCTATGCCCCTCTTCCACAATGTCCCCCTTCATCTCCTCTATGCCCCTCTTCCACAATGTCCCCCTTCATCTCCGCTATGCCCGTCTTCCACAATGTCCCCCTTCATCTCCGCTATGCCCCTCTTCCACAATGTCCCCCTTCATCTCCTCTATGCCCCTCTTCCACAATGTCCCCCTTCATCTCCGCTATGCCCGTCTTCCACAATGTCCCCCTTCATCTCCGCTATGCCCGTCTTCCACAATGTCCCCCTTCATCTCTGCTATGCCCGTCTTCCACAATGTCCCCCTTCATCTCCGCTATGCCCGTCTTCCACAATGTCCCCCTTCATCTCCGCTATGCCCGTCTTCCACAATGTCCCCCTTCATCTCCGCTATGCCCCTCTTCCACAATGTCCCCCTTCATCTCCTCTATGCCCCTCTTCCACAATGTCCCCCTTCATCTCCGCTATGCCCCCTTCATCTCCGCAATGCCCCCTACCTCCAGTCCCTGGTGGTCCAGCGGAGCGTCTTCAGATCTGTGCCTCCTTCGGCACAGATCCCCGCCACCCGAACATGCCGGGCGAGCACATGGCGGTACTCGTACGAGTACCGCCATGTGCCGAGCAGAGCGATGCTCGAGCCGATCCGAGCATCGGCCGAGCATGCTCGCTCAACACTAGTGTTAGTCTATTTACCAGAATTTCTGTTTGACCTACTAATACATAGTATAACCCTGAGTCTTTCATTCTGCTACAAATGTATCTAATCTTCTCTTCAATGTATACATTCCAACTGCCATGACCACATCCCTATGAAAAAATTCCACAATTTAACAGACCTTACCTGAAAGAACCCCTTCCACCTAGCCCCCCACTGCGACCAGTGTAATGACAAAGCCATGTTTTAATGGGGTACACACCAGGCAGACAGGTCACCGAACACAGATGGTTCTTTATTCACAGTAATACAAACAGCAATAGTAGAATTACCCAATACACTCCGTAAAAGTGCCCCTGCTGCCTGAAGGGTTCAATGAGGTAGTCTCTGTTCTAAAGTCCTGGAAGGCACTCTGTAGCCCTCCTGTCATCTCGATGGACTATACTATTCTGAATCAGTCCTAGAAACTGCCAGCACTGCCTCAAGGATCACCAAGAAAAACATGCCAAGTATCCTTTGTAGCTGACTTTTGAATCCAGGGGTAAGAGCCACAGTCCTATTCACTTGAAACCATTATCTTGGACAGGGAATAAGGGGATGCAAATTTGTTTGCATAACACATTGTGACCAGTGAGCAAAGGGAACACAAGGGGTGACTGGATCCAGGGATTAAAGGTAACAATGGGGCTACCATACACTAAATTAGGGCATAAGGCTATAGACTCAGCCCTAAGCAGAGAGTGTCCACAAAGGGGCAGGTCCAGATGTTCAAGTACCCAGGTAAGCAAGCACAGATAGGAACTAGGTGAACTGCAACAGGACTGGCTGACAGAAGGATCTTCTGCATGAACACTAGGTGACTAGGAAGTTGCAAAGGAATCCAAGTGTCTAGGCCAGGATCAAGGTGAAGTATTACAGAAGAGAGACCACTGGCCCCCTAGAGTTGTGCCCCAAGGTTTAAGCATCCACTGACTGAATACAGGAGTCCAAGGCAACAAGAAAGAAAACTAGTGGCACCTCCCTGATCATTGTGTCTCATTATAAATAACCACAGTTGATACAATATAATTACACTCACATGATCCAAAAAATCCACTGCAGTACCAGTCCAAGACATTCCAATCCTTAAAGTCCATTGAAGAAGAAAGGACTGCTATTTTGTAGAATTCAGAATCATGGACAGAGAAGCAGTTTTATTAAACAGAGATAAAACAAAAGCTATACACTTAATTAATGGTCTTACGTGTTTTACATGTATAGTGCTTTATCAAAGACCCAGACTGGGCACCCAGCTCTTCAGCCAGTTTAAAATTTGAAGAACATCTCCTGTGGATTACCTATCCATTTAGATCTTTTGCAAAAAACATAGGGTACAGGAGGACAGCATGAATAATTGTCTATTTTGTTACTTATAAATAATAAAAAAACAAAAATAAGACATAGTAATATTCATTAAATAAAATTAGCAAATACAGAAATGGAATTAAAAATAAATATAATAAAATAAATGATAATTTTAGAACCTACAGTTAGGGAAAAAATTATTTGATCCCCTGCTGATTTTGTACGTTTACCCACTGACAAAGAAATTATCAGGCTATAATTTTAATGGTAGGTTTATTTGAACAGTGAGAGACAGAATAACAACAAAAAAATCCTGAAAAACGCATTTCAAAAAAGTTATAAATTGATTTGCATTTTACTGAGTGAAATAAGTATTTGGCCCCTTGGCAAAACCTTTGTTGGCAATCACAGATGTCAAACATTTCTTGCAGCTGGCCACCAGGTTTGCACACACCTGAGGAGGGATTTTGTCCCACTCCTCTTTGCAGATCCTCTCCAAGTTATTAAGGATTCGAGGCAACTCGAACCTTCAGCTCCCTCAACAGATTTTCTATGGGATTAAGGTCTGGAGACTGGCTAGGCCACTCCAGGACCTTAATGTGCTTCTTGAGCCACTCCTTTGTCGCCTTGGCCATGTGTTTTGGGTCATTGTCATGCTGACATACCCATCCACGACCCATTTTCAATGCCCTGGCTGAGGGAAGGAGGTTCTCACTCAAGATTTGACGGTACATGGTGTAACGGAGGTTAAGGACGCCGGGTTGTCCTCCTCCGGTGTGCCGCTCTCCCCTCTCTCGAACTCAGCCAGGCAGCATGTCTCGGACCGGGGGAAATCACCGGAGCCCTACTCGAACCTGCAGAGGGCACTGGATAGCCGTCGAATGCGAACCTATCGAAGGTCCCAGTCCCGGGCTTCGTACGTTGTCCCGGGTCTTCAGGCCGCACCAGGAGCACCGGACCTGTCAAGCATCACTGGATACCCACGGGGAAAGAGTGAATTCAGCTTCCTGTGGCTCGCCTAAGATGGGAGTCAAAGTGGACTCGTTAGAACGAGACGCACACTCCAGAGTTCCAAGCAGTAACACACTTTATTGCCAAAACTCTCCTGTTTTATACACAATTTCTAACAATAAAACAATAGAACAGTAAACATTGCACACAGCCCTTAGTGACGAAAGCACACTTAACATAATCTGGCTTCACTTTCAACCAATGAACATTGGAGTGACTAAAACCCTCCAAACCCGACTGCTCACTTAGTTTGACCAATGGAGGCTAAGCCCTCGGGCGTTGGCACAGTCCCATCTCGCGAGTGACTGCTGGTGACGTCACTCGACCCTCCAGCCAATCTCAAGGCCGCCTACCCATACCCTTCGATGAAATCAGCGTTCGTGCAACTCTGTGGCCTCTACGATGCCGGCCCGCTCCTATGGTTCCGAATTGAACAACCTAGTCCAACATACACTAATAGTAGACCAGGGAGTCCATCGAATCGTTCGTATTCGAATACCAGTCGACCAGTCCCTATTAGTCGACTGGTGTAGGTTCCCCTACTTAAATCAACCCTTCCTTAGGGTGCCCGGTGGCCAAGTGAGTCACTGTATAAAAGGTTCGACAGGGCAGGTTCCCATGCATAAAGTAACCCCATAGGGTGCCCGGTGGCCAAGTGAGTCTGTGTATAAGAAGGTTCCTTCAACTTTCCCTATGGTCCGTTACACATGGCCCCATCCATTGTCCCTTAGATGCAGTGAAGTTGTCCTGTCCCCTTAGCAGAAAAACACCCCCAAAGCATAATGTTTCCACCTCCATGTTTGACAGTGGGGATGGTGTTCTTAGGGTCATAGGCAGCATTTCTCCTACTCCAAACATGGTGAGTTGAGTTGACGCCAAAGAGTTCGATTTTGGTCTCATCTGACCACAACACTTTCACCCAGTTCTCCTCTGAATCATTCAGATGTTCATTGGCAAACTTCAGACAGGCCTGCACATGTACTTTCTTGATGTCATGGTTACCCAGAGAAGTTCAGGAGTCAGTACGGTTTAGTTAAGGCAGTTTATTAACAAATGACATAAAGAGGATATATACAATATACACACTAGGAATAAGCACAAGGTAATAGCCAGCAAGCCTGCTATCAGAAATAATAGGTGGCAATGCTAAACCACTGTGCTGGAGACTAGGCCTTAGCCACTGGAAGTTTCAGCTGGAACCAGGAACAGGAACTGGAACAGGAACCCAGGATCTTGATCCTATGAAGAATGAGGTCTGACTCAGCCTGCAGTCAGAAGGAAATATCACTGACTCACACCTGGAGCCAGTAAGGGTGAATACTGACTCACGCCTGTAGTCAGTAGAAATAAGGTGAAAACTGACTCACGCCTGCAGTCAGCTTTGCAAGTCTACCAGAGCACCAGGCCTGTACTATTTTGGGTGTCTGATCACAAGGGGAAAAGACAAAAGAATAATCAGACATAGCCACAAGTCAGCACCAAAGGGGGTTATCAGACAAGCTGGGTCATACACAGTTCAGGTAGTCAGCCAGAGCCACAAGTCTGCACCAGATTGGATGTCCATTATTAGGGGTTAGGCAAAAGAATAGTCAGACAGAGCCACAGGTCAGCACTAGAATGGATGGAAGACTAGCCAGATCATACACAGAGCCCAAGGTAAGAGAACTGCTATGAACAACAACACAAGGGCAACTGAGTCAGGCCTCAGTCTGCCCTTTAAACCCCTCCACAGGAAGTAGGAGGAGCAGCTCAGAGGAAGGAAGTAGGAAGTTGGTAGGAGGAGACTACAGGAAGCAAACAGATAAAACAGAGGCCTGCAGCATGCTTGAAGCCTCACGCCTGCAGATGATGCTGAAGTCAAGGTAAGCTGTAACACTTGAGCAGGGGGACCTTGCAGGAGCTGCAGGAATTCAGTCCTTCATGGCGTAGTGTGTTACCAATTGTTTTCTTGGTGACTATGGTCCCAGCTGCCTTGAGATCATTGACAAGATCCTACCATGTAGTTCTGGGCTGAACCCTTGCCGTTCTCATGATCACTGAAACTCCATGAAGTGAGATCTTGCATGGAGCCTCAGACCGAGGGACAGTTATTTTATGTTTCTTCCACTTGCGAATAATCACACCAACTTCTCACCAAGCTGCTTGGTGGTCTTGTAACCGATTCCATCCTTGTGTAGGTCTACAATCTTGTACCTGACATCCTTGGACAGCTCTTTGGTCTTAGCCATGGTGGAGAGTTTGAAATCTGATTGATTGATTGCTTCTGTGGACAGGTGTCTTTTATACAGGTAAAAAGCTGAGATTAGAAGCACTCCCTTTATGAGGGTACTCCTAATCTCAGCTTGTTACCTGTATAAAAGACATCTGGGAGCCAGAAATCTTGCTGATTGATAGGGGGTCAAATACTTATTTCACTCAGTAAAATGCAAATCAATTTATAACTTTTTTGAAATGCGTTTTTTTGGATTTTTTTGTTGTTATTCTGTCTCTCACTGTTCAAATAAACCTACCATTAAAATTATAGACTGATCATTTCTTTGTCAGTGGGCAAACGTGTAAAATCAGCAGGGGATCAAATAATTTTTTCCCTCAATGTATGAGATAATAACGTGAAATGAGAGAAATATCACATAGCTATATGCTAAAATATAGTTATAGAATGTAAGATAGTAGGCTCAAAATAGAGCTTAGATCAAAGAAAATTGTCCCAAGGTGATCATATATGACATAAGGATAGTGAGAGGGACATCACATACACAGGAGCCTCGAGTAAAGAATAGACTCTAAACTGAGTAATGGTCCCTTACACAGGCAATAGGGAGTCAGTGCATTCACTAGTTCAGTGATATAGCCCTTATTTCCCAAGCTCGTCTTACAGTGTGGGTGGCCTCATACTTAACATACATGTTGAGTCTCTGCATTAGTTAAACCCAAATGGATAATACTCCATGTTACCCACTCACTTTTGACTTTTCAACATTTGGATCATTTGCTTGTCAATCACTTATAGTGTCTCTGTCCCAGAGTATATGACTATATCTGACTCAAAGAGAGATTTAAAGGGAAAAATGAATCCAGTTTTATAGTTAACTCAAAATTGTCTGGTTATTTAGCTCCCAAATTATTATTCTATACAAGAACAAACAAACTACATAAGTCAGATGTGAAGAAAACTATGTTAAAATACCAATAATGAACTTTGAAAACAGTAAGCTTAATAAAAATGACAACGATATGAATCACCTATAATATCTGTGCACACATGCATGTAATGCACAGCCCATATCTGAGCACAGCATGCAGGACAAGTCAAATATTAGATTACATTTATCTGTTATACTTGTCATGCCCTTTATTTAAAAAAAAAATAATAATAAAAAAATGGGGGATTTTACACAAAATGTGTGACATCATATTTACAGTTAAGGCACCTGGGGACATAATTGCCAAAAGTAAAAAGCAAAAAGACCTCCAGACTCCTGTAAAAGTCCCCACCTCTAAAGGGAAGGGTTACTCTCTCTATCCCCCCATGTGCTCTACAAAAGTGCATGCAATTACATATACAAGAATCTTCATTGCAAAATGTGTATAATTTTTCATATCATATGATTCCTCTATAACCAATGATTTATTGTTGGAGTGTCCCACGGACAACAACACTTACTTAGTTGTATGGCATGTGTTTGACCTCTGTTTAATAAAACTGCTTTTAGAGTCACAGTTGTGGCATTCCACATGAGTGCAGTTGTTTCTTCTTGTCCAAGGTAACAGTACAAACTTGGCAGGCTAGCTCAGACAATCTAGATCAAGATCAGGTATACGTACAGAATCTATTAGAAGCTGTCAGTCACCCCCAGAGGTTGAGCCTTTAGGTTTATTCGGACACAAACAAAATTCTGAGAGTCCAAAGCAAGATACTAATTCATAGGCAGAAGCCAGGTAAGGCAATCTGAGTTTAAGGCAGGCAACAATGGTTCACAAGTGTGAGGCAGTCTGGAGGTCAAAAGCTGGTCAAGGAACAATGCCAAAAGGTACAAAGCAGAAAAGGTCAAACAGTCTAGGACATTGTCTAGGTTAAGAATGAGGAGGTCTCATACAGAATGCTGAGCCACAGGACACGCCAACACAACTGACCAGTGAGTGAAAGGGATAGTAATGCTTAAAAATTACTATCCCCCGTGTTGTAGCCACTAAAAAACTGAGTTAAATGAGACAAGCGGCATCTCTCAAACTTTTATGGTTTGAGAGATATCCACTTTCAAAGTTCCCTCTTTTTGGCTTTTCCCCTGATGCCAGAATTCTAGCTGAGAGCAGGGGAATCCTCTGCTGGGATCAGCCGATGGCTCTGCAGCAGAGCGGAGATCGCGTTACTAAAAAATAAATCCTTTACTAAAAAGGTCTTCCACGTGTGCTTGGTTTGCAAGCACACTCATAAGACCTTTTAAGTTAAGGATTTCTTTTTTATTAAAGCGATCTCCGCTCTGCTGCAGAGCCTCCACCAATCCCGGGACCGGATTCCCTTGCTGTCAGCTAGAACACTGACGTCAGGGGAGAGGGAACTTTGAAAGTGGATATCCGCCGGTCTCATTTAACTCAGTTTTTTAGTGCATACAACATGGGAGATAGTAATTTTTAAGCATTACTATCCCTTTCACTCACTGGTCAGTTGTGTACCCAAATGGGGATAGTAATACTTTAATTTCATTAATCCCTATCTTGTAGAACTTAAAAAAAATGTTAATGTCCAATTACATCTCTCAAACCTTTATGGTTTGAGAGAAAATTGATTTCAAAGTCCCCTCCTCCCTCCTCTTTCTCTGAGATCAGCGTTCTATCTGACTCCAGAAATATTCTGTCGTACGACCATCCAGGGCTCTGCAACAGAGCCGAGATCGTGTTAATGAAGAAAAAAAAATCCATCACTGAAACTGTCTTCTACGTGTGTATCTCGGCTCTGCTGCAGACCCGTGGATGGCCCCAGGATCGGATTCCCCTGAATATAGCTAGACGCTGATGTCAGGGAAAGGGGGGGGGACTTTGAAGTTGATTTTCTCTCAAACCATAAAAGTTTGAGAGATGTGATTGGGGGCATTAAAATCTTTTTTTAAGTTCTACAAGATGGGGATTAATAAAATTAAAGTATTACTATCCCTTTAATGGAGGGTACAACAGACCAGCTTTATTGATGAAATACACTGCTTATATACACTTCCAGAGACTCTTATCAAGATTAGAATGTAAACTAGGGCTTGGGACAGTGTTGCTATGCTTGACCAATCAAATAATGGCCTACATTTCCAGACACTCTCATCAAGATAAGAATACAAAGTAGGGCTTGAAAAAGGGGCATTTTAACTGGACCATAATAACTTCCCCTGATTGGTCAAGAAAGCACCGCAGGAGTCAATCAACATCCCAATCATTCCCTAGCCAAGTTACACAGACCTGGAGTATATAGTAAGAAAGCCAAAGTGCTGGGAATAACCTTTATTTTCTCTTCACTCTGGCTCTAAAACTATCAAATCTCTTTACAGGACTTACAGTATTACACCACACAAACTATTACCTTATGTCACACAATATACAACATAGTGATAAATATTTCAAGTGGTATAGTCCTAAATCACTCCATCTGGTGACACCACCATTTACCACTTTCATCTTATGTGGAATATTGTCATTTCACCATCTATGACCATAGATAGACTTTTTGTTATATACTGTATCTATCTGGTTTTCTTTATTAATGTGTTTTATTCTTTTAGATGTGCCTATCTGTAACTTTGTGACTATAGACTACTACTGGTTAATCATAATGGTTATTGTTTTGTCTATGGAAGCAGAATAGCATTAACCCTTTGAGTGCCAGAGAGGTATCCACTTTTTATTATTTTTCTCTTTTAATAATTGTATTATGCTTTAAAGTGAGGGTGATTTATTAAGACTGGTATTTATCATTTCTACTGTAGTTCTCTGTTTTCTTGATTAATGACATTAGTGCCATAGGCAGCTTATATATTTTTAAATTCTGACTAGGCTTTCCACCTAACAAATATTTTACTGTCAGGCAAGTAAATATTGGATTTTGAGCTATTATTATTACTACTACTACTACTACTACTACTACTATACTTCTACTGCTACAGCTACTACTACTACTAGCAACAGGATGATGTTATTTTTTTAGCATTGATGGCAACCATAGATCAAAACTATGTACTACTGTAACCCTCAGTAACCTACAGAAATATGTTTGTAAAATTATGATGGGTGTAGACACACACACACAATGTCTAGTATTTTCAATCCTTCATCAATAGTGATGCTTCATGTCTTGAAATAATTTCCAAGTGTCTTTTTTCACAACTCATACAAATCACACATTGAAATGGTTTAATGGTTTAAGCATAATTTACTGGTGTTTTACACCGCATGTATACCAAATAGGATGGCTTTCTCTAGCCTACTTTTCAGCATCATTTATTCTAAGACATAAATTAGAAGCTACGAATAGCATGATATAAAGACTATCATAATAATTAAGTGAAAAAAGAAAAGACAAAACCAGCCTCGCTGTGAATGACCTGAATTTTCTGTGTCAAACCTCTCAGGATAGAACTTGTACACTTTTGATTCAGGTGTTGTGACAATGAAGGGTTACATACTAAAAGATTTTTACAATGAGCCTTTCACTGCTGGTGGGGTCAGCAGGGAAATGAAAGAATGGATCAGTGGTAAACCAATGTTGCGGGAGTTAAAACATTCTGACTTGTTCACTGTTAATTTAGCGCTCTAAGGCCTTGATTCAATTGGCCTCGTTAGCCAAAAAAAAACCCTGCCTGCATTTTTTCAAACATGGTAAGCTATTCAATTACCTGTGCTATGAAAAAATGCCGAGGTCTCGATACTATTAGCCCCGTTAGTTTTTCAAACAAGCGGTGGTAGTTTTGACAGTGCAGTTTACAATTTTATAAACTGTGCTGTCAACAACCACGGCCGCGCAAAAATGTCCAATGGGTGCAAAATTTGTGGTTGACAAATAAAAAAGATTAACCCTATGAGTACCAGTGAGGTATGCACTCATAGGGTTAATCAATATGTGTTATTGTCTGCGATATTTCAGCAAACTTTTATTAATATTATTATGCTGTTTTACAGCTAGAAGAAAGAAGGATGAAGAGAAGAAAGAAGATATAACAAAGAAGAGAAGAAAGAAGTACAGAAAATGACCAGAATTCTGAGGACTCCGCTGGATATTAGGATTAATGGTAAGTGATACTTATAAGGGGATGTTGCTTTGTTACTCAGTCGTGTTAACCATATGAATGCCGGCGGGATAATTATACTCCACTTGCACTCATAAGGTTAATTCTACTAACTTTGGATATATTTTAGGTACTTTGAATGTATTGATATAGGGCTTAGGGCTCCATATCAGTACATCCACTGGGGACTTTAATAGCTGTGTAATAGCTGTGTTGGCTGACTAAAGGTCCGATAAGGGGCTTTAGTAAAAAAAAAACAAAAAAAACTGGGTCTTAAATTTTATGCTCTAAAGTGAGTCTCTTATCAGATCTTTAGGGCTAACGCAGTCTATTAAATGGCAACTTGTCGAGTTTTTTTAATTCTTAATGGGCCAAAACTCATCTATATGTAGCGGCTGGCAGGGGTTTTATTGCCGACATTTTTTCATAGCACGGGTCTTTAAATTGCTTACCGTGCATGAAAAAATGCCGTCACCATTTTTTTTTTTGTGCGTCAGCTGCCTTTAAATCTAGCCCAAAGTGTGGTAAATCATGACAATATCCACCCCATGTAGATCAATGGAATAGCTCAATCCATGTGCCATTCTTTTGTGTCAGTCGTAAGGCATGTTAAGGGGATACATTTACTGCTTGAAATACTGCACCTATAATTCTCAGGTGTAGAACACACAACACATGTTAAAAACCCACACTGAACACAAGAAAGCAGGGAAGAATGAACCTACACATGCTTTCTAAATAATTACAAAGAGAACAACTTTAAGAATAACCCCTGAAATCCCAATAAAAATCACTTGAAATGTCCTGAAAAAACTACATGAACCCATGAACACCCTGAGTACCAAAGAGCTGTGCAAAGCATATGCTGCAAGCTCCTACTCAGGGACACCAGGAGTTAACAGAGACCAATATGCCATATCCACATAAGCTAATAAGCACACCTGTCCACAGCAATTTATCATAACCCAGTGAGTTCAAGAGATGTACCCAACATAGATGAAAGATGCAACAGCATCATATCCAACACCGGCCACTGTCACAGCCACAAATGACACTTGACAGGTAACAACCAGTGAGCAAGTAGCCCAACCCTACTCAACCAACAACATCTACACTGCCACACACTCACCTGGATGAGCCCTTCCTTCTCATTGGTCCATTGTGCCCTGTAAACCTCTCCTGCTCACCTCCCCATCCCTGTTTTAAAGTGATAGAGCCACAGTAACATAGTAGTCAGGCACACTCTTCTTCAATAAACAGCTTTTATTAAAACCATTAAACCACATTTGGTCTAGTGCACTGTTTCACTCTACATGACTTTCATCAGGAACTCAAACTTGAGTCCCTGATGAAAGTCATGTAGAATGACACATTGGACTAGACCAGATGTGGTTTAATGGTTTTACTAAAAGATATGTTTAACTAAAGAAGAGTGTGCAGGACTACTATGTTACTGTGGCTCTATCACTTTAAAACAGGAATGGGGAGGTGAGCAGGGCTAATCCAGGTGAGTGTGTGGCAGTGTAGATGTTGTTGGTTGAGTAGGTGTCACGGTTTTTGAAGACTCTCAGACTTAAGGTTTGGTAAAATAACGTAACTTTATTAAAAGTTAAAGGCAGTCCCCGTAGGGTAAACATACATAACAATACAACAGTAATATAACATATATAATAGGTTCTACCGGCCTTGCCTAAATACTGGGCAAGGCAACCCAAGTGACAGTTTTAATGACAGCCTCTACCGGCCTTGCCTATACCGGGTAAGGCAACCGTGAGATGACATATACCGGTTCTACCGGCCTTACCAATACCGGGCAAGGCAGCCCCCACGGAATGCTGAATGTAGGATCTACCGGCCCTGCCAATACCGGGTAAGGCAACCTTAAAGATGGTGAATACAAGATTCTACCGGCCTTACCAATACCGGGCAGGGCAGCCCCCACGGAATGCTGAATGTCGGCTCTACCGGCCCTGCCAATACCGGGTAAGACAACCTTAAAGATGGTGAATACAAGATTCTACCGGCCTTACCAATACCGGGCAGGGCAGCCCAAAGGAGTACTGGAGTAGGCTCTACCGACCCTGCCAATACCGACTGAGGCAACCTACAGGATGGTATCGTCAAAATTCTACAGGCCTCACCAATACCGGGCAGGGCAGCCTGAGCGAGTAGACCAGCTGTCAGGTGACTAAGACAGCATAGAGCATAAGTATAGAGGTCTTACTCAGCAGGAGTCTATTGCCAGGGATACTCAGACAACTGCAAGGAAGTGGACAGCGACTGACCACAGTACTGGATGTTCAGGAGCAAACCAAAGTCCGCACGTTGGGACTAATGGTAATAGCGCCACCAGGTTTAAAGGAGCAAACCAGCGACCGCACGCTGGAACCAACAATGTATATCGCAACCAGGTTTAGTGGAGTAAACCAGCGTCCGCACGCTGGGACCAACAACGTATATCGCAACCAGGTTTAGTGGAGCAAACCAGCGTCCGCACGCTGGAGCCAATAATGTATCTCGCAACCAGTTTAGTGGAGTAAACCAGCATCCGCACGCTGGGACCAACAATGTATATAGCAACCAGGTTTAGTGGAGTAAACCAGCGTCCGCACGCTGGGACCAACAATGTATATCGCAACCAGGTTTAGTGGAGTAAACCAACGTCCGCACGCTGGGACCAACAATGTATATCGCTACCAGGTTTAGTGGAGTAAACCAGCGTCCGCACGCTGGGACCAACAATGTATATCGCAACCAGGTTTAGTGGAGTAAACCAACGTCCGCACGCTGGGACCAACAATGTATATCGCCACCAGGTTTAGTGGAGTAAACCAGCGTCCGCACGCTGGGACCAACAATGTATATCACAACCAGGTTTAGTGGAGTAAACCAGCGTCCGCATGCTGGGACCAAAAATGTATATCGCAACCAGGTTTAGTGGAGTAAACCAGCGTCCGCACGCTGGGACCAACAATGTATATCGCAACCAGGTTTAGTGGAGTAAACCAGCGTCCGCACGCTGGGACCAACAATGTATATCGCAACCAGGTTTAGTGGAGTAAACCAGCGTCCGCACGTTGGGACCAACAATGTATATCGCCACCAGGAACCAACAAAGTATGATCAGCAGCGAGAAGAACAATGTCGCCAGAGAGACGGCTGGAGCAAGAGATTCAGGAACTCAGTAAGATTAACCCGTGAGGTGCTGGAACACAGGAACACTGGAACTTAGTAAGATTAACCCGCAAGGTGCTGGAACACAGGAACAGTGGAACTCTGGAACACAGGAACACTAGCATACAGGAACACTGGAACACAGGATCAGCAAGTACCGCAGGAACAGCAGGAACAGGCCCAGAAGCCTGACAAGCAGGTCAGGCAGAGTGAAGTCAGAAACACCACAAAAGGGCAACCTGGAAGTGCTCAGCCTGGGTTTAAAAAGGCTGTGTGAGGAGGGCTAATCACAGACAGCCAATCATGATACTCAGAAAGTGACTGACACTGAACAGCACCAATCACGGGCACCGTGATAGTACCCCCCTTTCAAAGACCCCCTCTCCCAGAGTAGGGTCTAGGCTTCTGAGGGTATTTGGCATGAAATATTCATAGTAACTTGGGTGCATGAAGGTCCTTACTGTCTACCCAGGAACGATCCTCAGGACCATAACCTTTCCAATGCACCAGATACTGTACCCCTCCTCTACCTCTGCGGGAATCAATAATGTTTTGTACTTCATACTCCTCCTGCCCCTCGACTTCAACAGGACCTGGCCTCACAGGTGTGGTAGTATAACGGTTACAAACCAGAGGTTTAAGGAGAGACACATGGAATACATTATGAATGCGCATAGAAGCAGGTAATTCCAAGGCATAGGAAACAGGGTTAATTTTGCGAATGATCTTGTACGGACCAATGAACCGAGGTGCCAGCTTATTAGATGGGAACTTGAGCTTTAGATTCTTGGAGGACAGCCATACTCTATCCCCGACTCGGAAGGAAACCGCTGGAAGCCTTCTGCGATTGGCATGACGCTGATGTCACTGAAAAGACTGGCCCAATGCCCTCTGAACTTGTGCCCATGTGGAACGGAGTTGCTCTATATGCTCATCCAGAGCTGGAATCTGCTGAGATTGAAAGGAATCCGGGAGCAGACAGGGTTGGAACCCATAACTGATCAAAAACGGAGAGCTCCCGGAGGAAGAATTAACTGCGCAGTTCCTGGTGAACTCTGCCAAGGGAACAAGTCGGCCCAATTATCATGATGGTCAGTCACAAAACATCGCAGAAACTGTTCCAATCCTTGATTGGCCCTCTCAGCGGCCCCGTTAGTCTGGGGATGATATGCCGAGGAAAATGATAACTGTATGCCCATCTGTTCGCAAAATGCCCTCCAGAATCTGGACACAAACTGGCTCCCCCTGTCAGACACCAGCACCCTGGGTACTCCATGTAATCGAAATACTTCTCGAGCGAATACCATTGCCAGTTCCTTGGCTGAAGGAAGGCCTTTGAGGGGAACGAAGTGTGCCATTTTAGAGAACCTGTCTACCACCATCAATATGAAGGAGTACCCTCTAGACCTGGGCAATTCTCCCATAAAGTCGATAGAGACGTGAGACCAAGGACATTCACCATTAGGCACCGGCTGAAGTAAGCCCACAGGGAGATGTCTAGGGGTTTTGGCACGGGCACAGGTGGCACAGGCATTCGTAAAATTGGCACAATCTGCTCTCATAGAAGGCCACCAAAATAGCTGAGAGAGAGACCAGAACAATTGATCCCTACCAATATGTCCCGCAGCCTTAGAGGAGTGGTAGGTCTCAAGTAATCGAGTACGGAATGGCTCAGCGACAAAACATTTGCCCACTGGAGTCTCATGAGGAGCAGAGGCTTGGGATGCCAAAATCTCCTCCCCTAGTGGTGAAGTAATACTAGTACGTATGGTAGCCAATATTCGATCGGGTTGAATGATAAGGGCTGGTACCTCTTCTCTGTCAACCTCTGCTTCAAATTGTCTAGACAGAGCATCAGCCCTAACATTCTTTGATCCCGGCAGGTATGATACAAAGAAATTGAATCGGGATAGAAACAGTGCCCATCTGGCCTGGTGAGAAGACAATCTCTTGGCCTCAGAAAGATACGTCAGATTCTTGTGATCAGTTAGAATCAAAACAGGGTTTTTTGTGCCTTCAAGTAAATGACGCCATTCTTTGAGTGCGAGGATAATGGCCAGTAATTCTCGATCACCAATCTCGTAATGACTTTGAGCACTAGTCAGTTTTTTTTAGAAGAATCCACAGGGTCTGAGTGTACCACCTTTAACCTGTCGCTGAGAAAGCACCGCCCCGACCCCAATATCTGAGGCATCAACTTCTAAAGTAAAGGGGAGTATTGGATTAGGGTGGGACAACACAGGCGCTTCAGCAAAGGCTACCTTCAACTTCTCAAAGGCCTCTTCAGCAGCCACCGGCCAGAGGGATTGGTTAGCACCCTTATGCGTGAGGTCAAACAGAGGTTTCACGATAGAGGAGAAGTTTTTAATAAACTTCCTGTAATAATTGGCGGAGCCCAGAAATCGTTGGATGGCTTTGAGGCTCTTGAGTTTAGGCCATTGTAAGACTGCCGTCAATTTCTCTTTATCCATGGCAATGCAGTATTTGCCAATTATAAACCCCAGAAACGGCACACTGGTTTTGTGGAACTCGCATTTCTCCAGTTTACAGAATAATTTATTTTTTCGTAAGCGCAGCAAGGCTTCAGACACATCCTTGATGTGTTGTGACAGGTCTTTGGAGTGGATAAGTATGTCGTCAAGATAGACTACAACACAAGATTGTAACATATCTCTAAGAACATCATTGATCAGTTCTTGAAATACTGCAGGAGCATTACATAGACCAAATGGCATGACTAGGTATTCATAATGCCCAGATCTCGTATTGAAGGCAGTTTTCCACTCATCACCGGCTCTGATACGTATCAAATTGTAGGCTGCCCTTAGGTCCAATTTGGGGAAAATCGAGGACCCCTTAAGTCTATCAAACAGCTCGGTGATGAGTGGTATTGGGTAGGCATTTTTTGCCATCAGCTTATTCAGCCCACGATAGTCTATGCAAGGTCGCAGTTCGCCACTTTTTTTCTTAACAAAAAAGAACCCGGCACCGGCCGGAGAAGTAGATTTCCTTATGATCCCTCTACTGAGGGCATCTGCTATGTATTCCTCCATGGCTTGGTTCTCCTCACAAGACAATGGATACGTGCGTCCTCTCAGTGGTACTGCTCCAGGACTCAGTTCTATGCGACAATCGTATGGTCTGTGCTGAGGTAAGGTGCCAGCCTCTCCCTTATTGAAAACGTTGCTAAACTGCTGGTAGGCATCAGTTAGTGAAGGGGAGGTGCACAAGACCTTAACAGGATGGGTAACGCACTTATCCATACAGAACTGAGACCAAGCAGCAATCTCACATTTCTGCCAATCAAATTCTGGGTTGTGCAACTGTAACCAAGGAAAGCCCAAAATCACGGCATGGTGAGGGGAATTAATCAATTGGAACTGCTGCTCTTCCTTGTGAAGAGCCCCAATAGTCATGGACAAGGGCATCGTTTCAAAAGTAACTTGGGCGGGTTCCAAATGTCTGCCATCAATTGCTTCAATAGCAAGAGGGGTTTCTCTCTGAATCCGTGGTACCCCATGCAATTCAGCAAAGGTATTGTCCATAAAATACCCAGCTGCACCAGAATCAACCAAGGCCAAAACCTCAACCGAGCGTTGTGCCCATGACAATACCACCTGTATGGTGGGTTTAAGTGTGTCCAACAATGGGGACGATTGGACACCACTAGGGCCTGTCCCCCAAGGTACCCTAGGTGTGTTCGTTTCCCGGACGTACCGGACAAGATCTTAACAGGTGACCATCTTTACCGCAGTACAGACATAATCCTTGTGTCTTGCGATACCTTCTCTGCTCCTTAGTTAACCTAGTGAAACCCACCTGCATAGGTTCACTTGGTTCTGAAATAGGTTCACTAGGTTTGGATGCAGAGGGAGGGTTGGGTGGGCAAAATATGCTACTGGACCCATTATTCTTTAACCGTACTCGTCGCTCTCTGGCGGTTAATCTTTCACGTATTCTGGAGTCAATTAGAATCACGTATTCGATATAATCATCTAGGTCAGTAGGTAACTCTTTTGCTGCAATCTAATCTTTAATCTGGTCACTCAATCCTTGAGCAAAGGCTGCCAACAGGGCCTCGTTATTCCACCCTACCTCTGCTGCCAAGGTGCGGAATTCAATGTCATAATCGCCATCCGTGCGCCTGCCCTGTTGTATCTCCATGAGACGTTTAGCAGCAGAGGTAGTTCTACCAGGAGGCTCAAATACTCTCCGAAAGGATTGCACAAAATCACAGAAATTCTTTGTGCAAGGCTTAGCGTTTTCCCAAAGTGGGTTGGCCCAGGCCAATGCTCTGCCAGTCAGCAGGGATATCATGAACCCAACCTTGCTGCGATCACTAGGAAATGCGTGTGCCGTCAATTCCATAAATATTTCAAGTTGATTAATAAACCCTCTGCATAATTGAGGGTCACCGTCATATCTCAGCGGCAAGGGTGCAGAAGCCGTTAACCCTTTGACTGCGGCCCCTGAGGGCTTAGACTCATTCTCCGGTGTCGGAATTGGCGGGACCACCGGGTTAGCACCGGACTTATCCGCAAGTACCGTGCATTCAAGAATAGTTTGGATAGCAACCACTAGCTGATCCAAAAGTTGCTCGTGCATATCCATCCTCCAATGGATATTCTGTGCGTTACCGTCACTCTTAGTGTCTGAGGTCATGGCCCTTTCGTACTGTCACAGTTTTTGAAGACTCTCAGACTTAAGGTTTGGTAAAATAACTTAACTTTATTAAAAGTTAAAGGCAGTCCCCGTAGGGTAAACATACATAACAATACAACAGTAATATAACATATAATAGGTTCTACCGGCCTTGCCTAAATACCGGGCAAGGCAACCCAAGTGACAGTTTTAATGACAGGCTCTACCGGCCTTGCCTTTACCGGGTAAGGCAACCATGAGATGACATATACCGGTTCTACCGGCCTTACCAATACCAGGCAAGGCAGCCCCCACGGAATGCTGAATGTAGGCTCTACTGGCCCTGCCAATACCGGGTAAGGCAACCTTAAAGGTGGTGAATACAAGGTTCTACCAGCCTTACCAATACCGGGCAGGGAAGCCCAAAGGAGTACTGGAGTAGGCTCTACCGACCCTGCCAATACCGAGTGAGGCAACCTACAGGATAGTATCGTCAAGGTTCTATCGGCCTCACCAATACCGGGCAGGGCAGCCTGAGCGAGTAGACCAGCTGTCAGGTGACTAAGACAGCATAGAGCATAAGTATAGAGGTCTTACTCAGCAGGAGTCTATTGCCAGGGATACTCAGACAACTGCAAGGAAGTGGACAGCGACTGACCACACTACTGGATGTTCAGGAGCAAACCAACGTCCGCACGTTGGGACTAATGGTAATAGCGCCACCAGGTTTAATGGAGCAAACCAGCGACCGCACGCTGGAACCAACAATGTATATCGCAACCAGGTTTAGTGGAGTAAACCAGCGTCCGCACGCTGGGACCAACAACGTATATCGCAACCAGGTTTAGTGGAGCAAACCAGCGTCCGCACGCTGGAGCCAATAATGTATCTCGCAACCAGTTTAGTGGAGTAAACCAGCGTCCGCACGCTGGGACCAACAATGTATATAGCAACCAGGTTTAGTGGAGTAAACCAGCGTTCGCACGCTGGGACCAACAATGTATATCACAACCAGGTTTAGTGGAGTAAACCAGCGTCCGCACGCTGGGACCAACAATGTATATCGCCACCAGGTTTAGTGGAGTAAACCAGCGTCCGCACGCTGGGACCAAAAATGTATATCGCAACCAGGTTTAGTGGAGTAAACCAGCGTCCGCACGCTGGGACCAACAATGTATATCGCAACCAGGTTTAGTGGAGTAAACCAGCGTCCGCACGCTGGGACCAACAATGTATATCACCACCAGGAACCAACAAAGTATGATCAGCAGCGAGAAGAACAATGTCGCCAGAGCGACGGCTGGAGCAGGAGATTCAGGAACTCAGTAAGATTAACCCACGAGGTGCTGGAACACAGGAACACTGGAACTCAGTAAGATTAACCCGCAAGGTGCTGGAACACAGGAACACTGGAACTCTGGAACACAGGAACACTAGCATACAGGAACACTGGAACACAGGATCAGCAAGTACAGCAGGAACAGCAGGAACAGGCCCAGAAGCCTGACAAGCAGGTCAGGCAGAGTGAAGTCAGAAACACCACGAAAGGGCAACCTGGAAGTGCTCAGCCTAGGTTTAAAAAGTTGTGTGAGGAGGGCTAATCACAGACAGCCAATCATGATACTCAGCAAGTGACTGACACTGAACAGCACCAATCACGGGCACCGTGATAGTAGGGTTGGGCTACTTGCTCACTGGTTGTTACCTGTCAAGTGTCATTTGTGGCTGTGACAGTGGCCGGTGTTGGATATGACGCTGTTGCATCTTGCACGTCTGTACAAATCCACATAGGTGTGTGCGGCAGTTTAATCTGCTATTAAAGTGACAGCTCACCATTGTTGAGACCTGGCTTGTTTCCAGCGATCCCTCTCAGAGAGGTCTCCACAATCCCTAAAAGCATGTTGACTGCAATTTCTTTGAAGGCATCAGAAGAAGGGGCATGTGAGAGGTAGGGAGCACCTGGATCATCACAATGCATGTAGCCATTAGCCAATAGGTGGATGCTCCGGCTGTAGAAGCTACCAGAATGCCATCCTTTAGCAGAATTATTAAATCAGTCACTATCGACAGGAGTAGTTCCAAAAGATTGGAAGTTAGCAGATATAGTACCGCTTAACAAAAAAGGTAGCAGGGAAGAGTCTGGTAACTACAGACCAGTAAGTCTTACATCAGTAGTGGAAAATTAATGGAGACAATGTTAAAGAAAAGAAATGCTGAATATCTGAATTTGAATGGCTTGCAAGATACCAAACAGCATGGGTTTACAGCAGGTAGATCTTGTCAAACTAACCTGATAGATTTTTTTGACTGGGTAACTAAAATAATAGTCTAAGGGGGAGCAGTAGATATAGCTTATCTAGATTTCAGTAAAGCATTTACACTGTCCCTCAAAGAAGACTCATAAATTGCAGTGTTTGGGTCTGGATGTAAAAATAGTTAAATGGATAAGGCAATGGCTGAGTCACAGGAGACAGAGAGTGGTAGTTGTAACGGATACCGCTGCCACCCAGCCTTGGGTGACTCCGTTAGTCGCCTCTTCCCTCGCTCTGGAACAGGAAAACTCCACCAGCTTCTCCCAAGGTATCCCAATCGCTAGGCAGGACTAGTGTCAGGATAACAAGAACTCTCCCAGCATACCAGCAGCTTAACCTCACCAGACAACACTTGTGTAGGTTAAAACAAGAACTGCTTTATTTGGACACAATCAAGGTTTATATACAGGTTTGTGAACACAGTCAACCAATAGCAAATAAGATTCACAACACCACCAGTCTTGCTGAGACTTAAATACATTAACACACAATAGAATACAAAACACACAGCCCTCTATCAGGTCTGCTCAGGTAATTACATCAGTGACTGACATAATACAATCAGTTTCACAAACCAACAAATGGAACCACATAACCCCAGGAAACCTACTTTGCATTTAAACAATAACACAGCACACAATGGGTGAGGCCATAGGACATTTGACTCCCAGTCTCCAGATACTGTCCCAGGTAGTCACTGCCCCACCCCCAATACATAATAGGGTCTCAGGCCTAGTGCCACCCTGGAGTCTGGCTGACACCCTTCTCCATTTTGTAGTTTGGCCCATGATGCTCTATGGCCAAATGGCCACTTCCAGTCCAGGCCCAGTGGTTCATGTGACATTTCTCCCCCTTGTCCACCTCCGACAGCCACAGCATGATCCACACGGGCCATCTCGCTGCTGTCTGGAGTGGACACATAGTCTGCTAGTGCAATGTCCGCACAGTACTTGTCCCCAGCCAGCCCCTATAGTCCTGGGGTCTGTCCAGCTTTGCACCCTGCACCTCCAGGTACAGGGTGACTTAGACATAAGATGCCTTGAGCTGGACAGGCCATCCAGCCCAGGATCCGGTACACAGGAGTCTATGACCCAGTAAAAACCCCCGCCCAAACAACAGTGCCCTCCCAGTCAGCACATTACCAGAATCTCCGCTGCTGGTTGAGGATGATGAGAGTGGGTAGTAGAGTTGCTCTGGATTCTGGGGTGAGAGTACACAACACTCCATCTCCTCCTGGATCTCGTTCTGCTGTAGGGCAGTGGTGCAGCCAGCACCCGCTCCCTGGGGCAATTGCTCAGACGGGCAGAAGTCAGCGGCGATCTGCCCTGTTGCCAGCTCTTCCACTGGGTATTCGTCTCCCGGTGGCACCTTGGGTGCCTTAATCTGCTGCTGGGAAGAGAGGTTCACTACCTTCTCTCCCGGTAGCTCAAACAGCTGCTGGGGAGTGATGCCGACTGCCTCCACTCCTGGAGACACAAACGTTAGCTGGAGGGGGGGTACAACAGCTTCCACCCCTGGGTCCTCATGCTGCCGCTGCGGAGGGGGGTCGACTACCTCCCCTCTGAGAACACAAATTTCCCTCTGGGTGGTGATCTCAGCCACCTCGGCTCCTGGGACCAGGCATGCCTGCTGCTGTGAGGGGGTGATGGCCCCAACCCCTGGAGAACCGTACCTGGTTGTGGAAACCTCCATAATGCAAGGGTTAGCGGCGGCCATAGCTTCACCTGCTACCCGCTGACTAGACAATAACAGGTCGCTGGAGTCAGCCTTAGCAAGAGCCCATTCTTCTCCGGGTAGGGTGCTCGTGGCGACCGCAGTCTCATCCACGCCACCCCCAGTTGCACAAGCCATCTGCCGCTGGGGAGAGGGGTCGGCTCCCTCCTCTTCTTGTAACACAAACAACCGCTGGGGAGTGATTCCAGCCTCATCCACTCCCGAAATCCAGCACCTCAACGCCGTGGGGACCTCCATAAGGAAAGGGGTAGCAGCAGCCGTATCTTCGCCTGCTACCCGCTGACTAGACCATACCAGGTCGCTGGAGTCAGCCTCAGGGAGGGTCGGAGGTGCCCCCTCTTCCACTTCTAGAGTGCTCGCGGCGACCGTAGTCTCCTCCACGGCACCTTCCATGCCCATACAAAGCTGCTGTGGGGGATAGGTGTGAGTCACCTCTTCCTGGAGATCCCGACACCCCAGGGCAGGGGCAACAAGGCCCTTGGAGAGGACGGTCGTCCCACTCTCCAGGGCAAGGGTAGGGGCAACAAGGCCGCTGGAGAGGACAGTTGTCCCACTCTCCAGGGCAAGTGTAGGGGCGCTGGTGGTGACCGCAATCTCAGCCACGCCACCCCCAGTTCCATCAGACATCTGCCGCTGGGGAGAGGGGTCAGCTACCTCCTCTCCCTGTAATACGAACAGCCGCTGGGGAGTGACGCCAATCGCATCCACTCCCGAAATACAGCACCTCTCTGCTGTGGGGACATCCATACCAAACGGGTTAGTGGTGGCCGTAGCTTCGCCTGCTATCCGCTGACTAGACCATAACAGGTCGTTGAAGTCAGCCTCAGGAAGAGCCCCCTCTTCCACGGACAAGGTGCTTGTGGTGACCGCATTCTCATCCACTGCACCTTCAACATCCATACCAATTTGCTGTTGGAAAGAGGTGTACATAACCCCTTCTTGGAGGTCCCGACACTCAATCTCAAGACCCCACTCTTGGGCTACGATATCCTCCAGCTCTCTCCATACCTCTGGTATTTCGGAAACCCCCAGCTGCACGGCTCGCTTGTCACGGATCTCCCAGAATCGGCTTTCGCTGCGGCTCCCAAAGTCCGGCTCCTCAGCCTTGGCATACCACAGCGAGCTGGGACCCTGGTAGGCAAAGCCGCAGCATGGGAGAGGAGTTGCGGGGAACCCAAACCACTCAAATCCGGTCACGTCGCGGAAAGCCCCATACCGGAGATCAAGGAAAATAATATCTCCAATCCAGGATGCCAGCACCTTGCTTGTCCAGCGGTCCGGATTCGGCCCGAGGATGCAGGGGCTCCACTGCTGTCTCTCCCTCTCGTGCCTCTCTGCATAAGGGATGAAGCCCTTGGAGGAGAAAGAGTATCCCTCTGTCTCTAGCGCGGCCCTCTGTTGTTCGTAGCTGCATAGGGCTTGGCAAAGCATAGCCTCTATCTCAGCCTCTGACATGTTGGAGGCGGCCGGTGGAGAGCTACCGCTTCGGTCTCCCTTCCTCTGGGTCTGAGTTGCTGCTTTCTTGGCCGCTGAATCAGACTTAGCTCGCCTCGGCATGGTGAGTCAGTCGTTGATTCCACTGCTCCCCTGAACTGTTGCTGAAACCGGGGTCAAGCCAGCGGCTGTATCTCCCCCTGGATGCTGGTTTCAGCTTAGTTCCTTGACTTTATCTGTTTCAGGCGAAACGATCCTCCTCCATTAGCTCTACGATAAGGGTAGCCTTGCTTTTGTTGCTGGCCGCTCGGCCCCGGGCTTCCGGTAGATCCTTCAGGGTGCTACGCTTTAGCTGGCTGTAGCCCTGCGCCATCCAACATGCCCTACGTTGCGGAGGCCGGGGTCAAGTCAGCGACTGTATCTCCCCCTGGATGCTGGCCTCCGTTATGTTGCTGGGACCGGGGTCAAGCCCGTGGCTGTATCTCCCCCTGGATGCTGGTCCCAGTTGCGGTTTTCTGTGGAAAAGTAAGATCCCACCGCTGCCACCAATGTAACGGATACCGCTGCCACCCAGCCTTGGGTGACTCCGTTAGTCGCCGCTTCCCTCGCTCTGGAACAGGAAAACTCCACCAGCTTCTCCCAAGGTATCCCAATCGCTAGGCAGGACTAGTGTCAGGATAACAAGAACTCTCCCAGCATACCAGCAGCTTAACCTCACCAGACAACACTTGTGTAGGTTAAAACAAGAACTGCTTTATTTGGACACAATCAAGGTTTATATACAGGTTTGTGAACACAGTCAACCAATAGCAAATAAGATTCACAACAACACCAGTCTTGCTGAGACTTAAATACATTAACACACAATAGAATACAAAACACACAGCCCTCTATCAGGTCTGCTCAGGTAATTACATCAGTGACTGACATAATACAATCAGTTTCACAAACCAACAAATGGAACCACATAACCCCAGGAAACCTACTTTGCATTTAAACAATAACACAGCACACAATGGGTGAGGCCATAGGACATTTGACTCCCAGTCTCCAGATACTGTCCCAGGTAGTCACTGCCCCACCCCCAATACATAATAGGGTCTCAGGCCTAGTGCCACCCTGGAGTCTGGCTGACACCCTTCTCCATTTTGTAGTTTGGCCCATGATGCTCTATGGCCAAATGGCCACTTCCAGTCCAGGCCCAGTGGTTCATGTGACATTTCTCCCCCTTGTCCACCTCCGACAGCCACAGCATGATCCACACGGGCCATCTCGCTGCTGTCTGGAGTGGACACATAGTCTGCTAGTGCAATGTCCGCACAGTACTTGTCCCCAGCCAGCCCCTATAGTCCTGGGGTCTGTCCAGCTTTGCACCCTGCACCTCCAGGTACAGGGTGACTTAGACATAAGATGCCTTGAGCTGGACAGGCCATCCAGCCCAGGATCCGGTACACAGGAGTCTATGACCCAGTAAAAACCCCCGCCCAAACAACAGTGCCCTCCCAGTCAGCACATTACCAGAATCTCCGCTGCTGGTTGAGGATGATGAGAGTGGGTAGTAGAGTTGCTCTGGATTCTGGGGTGAGAGTACACAACACTCCATCTCCTCCTGGATCTCGTTCTGCTGTAGGGCAGTGGTGCAGCCAGCACCCGCTCCCTGGGGCAATTGCTCAGACGGGCAGAAGTCAGCGGCGATCTGCCCTGTTGCCAGCTCTTCCACTGGGTATTCGTCTCCCGGTGGCACCTTGGGTGCCTTAATCTGCTGCTGGGAAGAGAGGTTCACTACCTTCTCTCCCGGTAGCTCAAACAGCTGCTGGGGAGTGATGCCGACTGCCTCCACTCCTGGAGACACAAACGTTAGCTGGAGGGGGGGTACAACAGCTTCCACCCCTGGGTCCTCATGCTGCCGCTGCGGAGGGGGGTCGACTACCTCCCCTCTGAGAACACAAATTTCCCTCTGGGTGGTGATCTCAGCCACCTCGGCTCCTGGGACCAGGCATGCCTGCTGCTGTGAGGGGGTGATGGCCCCAACCCCTGGAGAACCGTACCTGGTTGTGGAAACCTCCATAATGCAAGGGTTAGCGGCGGCCATAGCTTCACCTGCTACCCGCTGACTAGACAATAACAGGTCGCTGGAGTCAGCCTTAGCAAGAGCCCATTCTTCTCCGGGTAGGGTGCTCGTGGCGACCGCAGTCTCATCCACGCCACCCCCAGTTGCACAAGCCATCTGCCGCTGGGGAGAGGGGTCGGCTCCCTCCTCTTCTTGTAACACAAACAACCGCTGGGGAGTGATTCCAGCCTCATCCACTCCCGAAATCCAGCACCTCAACGCCGTGGGGACCTCCATAAGGAAAGGGGTAGCAGCAGCCGTATCTTCGCCTGCTACCCGCTGACTAGACCATACCAGGTCGCTGGAGTCAGCCTCAGGGAGGGTCGGAGGTGCCCCCTCTTCCACTTCTAGAGTGCTCGCGGCGACCGTAGTCTCCTCCACGGCACCTTCCATGCCCATACAAAGCTGCTGTGGGGGATAGGTGTGAGTCACCTCTTCCTGGAGATCCCGACACCCCAGGGCAGGGGCAACAAGGCCCTTGGAGAGGACGGTCGTCCCACTCTCCAGGGCAAGGGTAGGGGCAACAAGGCCGCTGGAGAGGACAGTTGTCCCACTCTCCAGGGCAAGTGTAGGGGCGCTGGTGGTGACCGCAATCTCAGCCACGCCACCCCCAGTTCCATCAGACATCTGCCGCTGGGGAGAGGGGTCAGCTACCTCCTCTCCCTGTAATACGAACAGCCGCTGGGGAGTGACGCCAATCGCATCCACTCCCGAAATACAGCACCTCTCTGCTGTGGGGACATCCATACCAAACGGGTTAGTGGTGGCCGTAGCTTCGCCTGCTATCCGCTGACTAGACCATAACAGGTCGTTGAAGTCAGCCTCAGGAAGAGCCCCCTCTTCCACGGACAAGGTGCTTGTGGTGACCGCATTCTCATCCACTGCACCTTCAACATCCATACCAATTTGCTGTTGGAAAGAGGTGTACATAACCCCTTCTTGGAGGTCCCGACACTCAATCTCAAGACCCCACTCTTGGGCTACGATATCCTCCAGCTCTCTCCATACCTCTGGTATTTCGGAAACCCCCAGCTGCACGGCTCGCTTGTCACGGATCTCCCAGAATCGGCTTTCGCTGCGGCTCCCAAAGTCCGGCTCCTCAGCCTTGGCATACCACAGCGAGCTGGGACCCTGGTAGGCAAAGCCGCAGCATGGGAGAGGAGTTGCGGGGAACCCAAACCACTCAAATCCGGTCACGTCGCGGAAAGCCCCATACCGGAGATCAAGGAAAATAATATCTCCAGTCCAGGATGCCAGCACCTTGCTTGTCCAGCGGTCCGGATTCGGCCCGAGGATGCAGGGGCTCCACTGCTGTCTCTCCCTCTCGTGCCTCTCTGCATAAGGGATGAAGCCCTTGGAGGAGAAAGAGTATCCCTCTGTCTCTAGCGCGGCCCTCTGTTGTTCGTAGCTGCATAGGGCTTGGCAAAGCATAGCCTCTATCTCAGCCTCTGACATGTTGGAGGCGGCCGGTGGAGAGCTACCGCTTCGGTCTCCCTTCCTCTGGGTCTGAGTTGCTGCTTTCTTGGCCGCTGAATCAGACTTAGCTCGCCTCGGCATGGTGAGTCAGTCGTTGATTCCACTGCTCCCCTGAACTGTTGCTGAAACCGGGGTCAAGCCAGCGGCTGTATCTCCCCCTGGATGCTGGTTTCAGCTTAGTTCCTTGACTTTATCTGTTTCAGGCGAAACGATCCTCCTCCATTAGCTCTACGATAAGGGTAGCCTTGCTTTTGTTGCTGGCCGCTCGGCCCCGGGCTTCCGGTAGATCCTTCAGGGTGCTACGCTTTAGCTGGCTGTAGCCCTGCGCCATCCAACATGCCCTACGTTGCGGAGGCCGGGGTCAAGTCAGCGACTGTATCTCCCCCTGGATGCTGGCCTCCGTTATGTTGCTGGGACCGGGGTCAAGCCCGTGGCTGTATCTCCCCCTGGATGCTGGTCCCAGTTGCGGTTTTCTGTGGAAAAGTAAGATCCCACCGCTGCCACCAATGTAACGGATACCGCTGCCACCCAGCCTTGGGTGACTCCGTTAGTCGCCGCTTCCCTCGCTCTGGAACAGGAAAACTCCACCAGCTTCTCCCAAGGTATCCCAATCGCTAGGCAGGACTAGTGTCAGGATAACAAGAACTCTCCCAGCATACCAGCAGCTTAACCTCACCAGACAACACTTGTGTAGGTTAAAACAAGAACTGCTTTATTTGGACACAATCAAGGTTTATATACAGGTTTGTGAACACAGTCAACCAATAGCAAATAAGATTCACAACAACACCAGTCTTGCTGAGACTTAAATACATTAACACACAATAGAATACAAAACACACAGCCCTCTATCAGGTCTGCTCAGGTAATTACATCAGTGACTGACATAATACAATCAGTTTCACAAACCAACAAATGGAACCACATAACCCCAGGAAACCTACTTTGCATTTAAACAATAACACAGCACACAATGGGTGAGGCCATAGGACATTTGACTCCCAGTCTCCAGATACTGTCCCAGGTAGTCACTGCCCCACCCCCAATACATAATAGGGTCTCAGGCCTAGTGCCACCCTGGAGTCTGGCTGACACCCTTCTCCATTTTGTAGTTTGGCCCATGATGCTGTATGGCCAAATGGCCACTTCCAGTCCAGGCCCAGTGGTTCATGTGACAGTAGTCAATGGAGAATATTCAGACAAAAGAAGTGTAACTAGTGGGGTACCTCAGGGATCTGTACTGGGGCCCATTTTTTTTTATATTTTTATTAGTGATATTGCAAAAGGTCTTCAAGGTAAGGTATGCCTTTTTGCAGATGATACAAAGATCTGCAATAGGGTAGACATTCCAGGGGGAATAAGCCAAATGACAAATGATTTACATAAATTAGAAGAATGGACAAGAGTGAAGCAGCTGCAGTTTAATATTGATAAATGTAAAATAATGCACATGGGACATAAATATGCAAAGGAAAAATATAGTATTAAGGGTGCTGTGCTGTCAGAGACAACAGAGGAAAGGCATTTAGGAGTAATTATTTCTAAAAAAAGGTAGGCAGGCAATGTAACAAAGCGATGGGGAATGCAAGCAGGGTGCTGGGTTGTATAGCTAGGGGCATTAGTAGCAGAAAAAGGGAAATAGTCATGTCACTTTACCTAGAGTATTGTGTACAGTACAGGAGACTCCATCTCCAGAAGGATATAAATACTCTAGAGAAAATTCAGAGAAGGACTACTAAAATGGTGACTGATTTACAGGAAAATAAATATGAGGATAGACTAAAGGATCTGAACATGAAGAGATTCAACAAAGTGCAGGATGGAAGTACATTTCAGAGGAGTAAAAATGTTAGGACAAGAGGCCATAGTCTAAACCTAGAAGGACACAGGTTTAGATGTAATGTAAGAAAGTTTTACTTCACTGAGAGGGTAGTAGATAAATGCAATAGCCTAACAGCACAAGTGGTAGATGTTAATACAGTGACAGAATTTAAACATGCATGGGATAGGCATAAGGCTGTCCTTAACATAAGAAAAGACCAAAGACCAAAAAATGTTTGAGATTTTTACAGTAGGAAAATGTGCAGACTAGATGGCTGAATGGATCTTATCTGCTGTCAAATTCTACGTTTCTATTTGAGGTCAGTAAAAATAACTTTATTAAGAACAATTTACTTAAAGGGATAGTAATGTTTCATAAAAACAGCAGCTCCAATTAATCTTCATAGTATTTGAGCAATAGAGAGTGTTATTTCAATAGTCAGAGCAGGGGAGGGCTGGCCTTGGGGGCAGGGGGGCAACTGCCCCCTGGGCCAGTCATATGTCTGGGCCAGGGGGCCACTGGCTCACTTAATCCCATGCTTGCTGCTTTTAATGGAGCTACACTAATGATACTACAGAGCTTACAATTAAAATGTATCTACACAAATGATACCACAGAGATACAATCCAAATGGAGATACACTAATAGCATAACCCATTTTCCTTGTAAGCTCTATGGTATCGTTAGTGTAGCTTTACTTAAATTGTAAGCTCTGTAGGATCACTAGTGTAGCTTCATTTCAACTGTAAGCTCCGTGTTATCACTTGTGTTGCTCCATTTTCATTGTAAGCTCTGTGGTATTTGCTTGCCTTACTTCAAAACATTAATGCCAATTTTAATATTAACAAAAGGGTGCGGGCTGGAACGATAGTACAAATGGGCCTCTTGATTGTATTTGCCCCCTAGGCTACAAGTTGCCAGTCCTCCCCTGTTCAAGAGTAATTGAATGACAAAAGTATCCCCCTCCGACACCTTTTACCTAGTGTAACACTGCTTACCTCATATGTGGAATCTGGTTGTTTGACCAGACACCTCACAACAAGGGACAAACTTTTTACTGCGAGAACAATGAAAACCCTGCCCCCCTTGACAGGTTTTTCAGCTTTTTCCTTTATCTTAATTGAAGATAGTCTCTCTCTGCAATCTACCTGGGCACCTCCCTGCTGCTCTGAGCTGAGCAGTGTTATATCAGTAAAAGGGGAAGGAGGGGGATACTTTATCATTGAATTACTCTTGAACTACAGCTCTGACAAAATTGAAATAACACTCTCCAAGGTCCAAATACTACGACGATTAATGAAAGCTGATTTTATTATGAAACATTACTATCCCTTTAACCCCTAGAGTGCCAAGCACTTACAGCGTACGAGAGTGAACAGCTGTACCTGCTGTGCCACGCTCGTACGTTGTACAGCTAAAATGCGGTCACTGCATAAGCCGGTATAACCGGCTTGCAGTGGCCGCATTTTAGCTAAACTGCTGCCTGGCACTCTTGGGAGGGCATGAGGATCATTCCTCATGCCCCCCCAGTTATTGATCTCCAAGCCGATCGCGCTGGGAGATCAATATACACAAAGGAGAAGAGGAGCTTCTCCTTTCCCCCCTATCCTACCCGAACTTCCGGGTAGGAGTGGGCGGGACCGGAGGAAGCCTCCTAACGTCATCGGTAACATAGTCACCGGTGACCTTAGGTGACTTTCCCCCATCGCGTTCACTCCTACTGGTGGTAGGAGTGAAGGGCAAGAGATTTTGCTCTCCTGCGGTCGCCAGATTGATCTCCCAGCACAACTGGCTGGGACATCAATAACTGCGGGGACCTCAGAAGGGGTCCTGATGTCCCCCCACCAGGTCTGAATTTAAATATAAAAACTAAAATAAAAAAAAGAAAATTTAACCCTATGAGTGCCGCAGGGACGTCCAGCGCATTTACCCCTTTGGTACTCATAGGGTCAAGTGTTCTGGAGCAATTTATTTTTAACTAAGACCTTATTGGGGGGTCAGGAGAGGTCCTGATGCCCCTCAATGAGGTCTATAACAAAAAAAAAGAGAGAGAGAAAAATTAACCCTGTGTGTGCCACGGGGGTGGGGGTCCAATGCAGACCCCCCCCCTTCTGTGGCACACACAGGACTTTGGTTTGCATTGCTTTGTATTCAAAGCTTGTTGGGGGGCCCTGATGTCCCCCAACAAGCTATGAATAAATAATAGTAAAAAAAAAAATAACCCTCTGTATGCCACAGGGGTCCAACCATGCGTGCACCACAGGGGGAGTCCAGCGCAGTGCTTTGGCACACACATTGATTTATTTTTTATTCTGCCCTTGTTGGGGGGTCATTATGAGTAGACCTGATGTCCCCCAACAAGCTATGAATAAAAAATAATTAAAGAAAAAAAATTAACCCTCTGTAGGCCACAGGGGTCCAGTGCTTTGCAATGCATTGTACACCGCTGTGGCAGACAAAGGATTTTTCTTTTTTTCTCCCATTATTTTTTATTCAGATCTCATTGTGGGGTATCAGTTCTGATGTCCCCCCCCCCCATGAGGTCTACACAAAAATATATTTTTTGAGGAAAAAACACCAAAAAACCTGCATGTATCACAGATGGGTCCAACACAAGTGCTTTGCCATGTGCTGGACCCCCTGTGGCACACACATATTTTTATCCCATTATTTTTTATTCAGACATTGTTGGGGTGCATGAGAAGTGGTACTGATGCCCCCAAATGAGGTATGAATAAAAAAATAATAGCTAAAAAAAATTAACTCTGTGTGCAACAGGATGTCCAGTGCATTGCAATGCATTTGCCGCCCCTGTGGCATGCACACAAAATGCCTCCAATCCCCCCCCCGTACCCTACCCACGAGCCTAGTTTCACAGCCCTCTGGCAGTCCCATTCCCCCAGTCTGACTCCCCAGCCTGATTCCATTGCCTGCTGGTAGACCCAAGTGCCAGTACGCACTGGATTCAGACTGGGAATCAAACAGTGTATGTGGGCACACTGGTAACCACAAATCCGCCATATGCACTTACCTCCCCACCACCACCACTGCCACACTTGCTCACTGCCCACTGGTACATATATCCACATACATAGCCTGACCCCTTGTCCCTCCCCCAGCCTGGTTTCACTGGCAGTCACAATTCCTCACATACACTGACTGACCACTGGTAGCAATAGAATCACACATACATTGTTTGCTTCTCCATCCTTTTTCCACCAGTAGCCACGCTCCTGGCACCCAATATGGTATGTCAACCCACAGCAGTGGGATACCATTTTTTGTAGGCTGTCAGATGGTCCTCCTAGGAAATCCCATGGTATTGAACCATTTCCGTATCTTTGAAGTGACTGATTTGTAAGAAAAACAATTTTTTTTTCTGTAGCACCACATTCTGTAAATAGTTGTGCACTCTAACTTTGGGGTAAAAAGGCAAGTGACCCCTCATTAGATGCGGCAGGTTATCCTCTTTCCAAAACGGCATGGTTTCTTCACTTCTGTAGTTGATATAACCATTTTTGTACAGACAAGTATTATTTGAGAAAATATTAGAAAAATCAGAGGTTGTGGTAGGTGTCGTTTTACACTTCTAGCACCCCCTACGGTAAGCAAACATACCAATGGGGTGCTATTCTTCTCCAAAGAGCACAAGCTAACAAATACAGTTGGAAATCCCAAAGTTTTCACAGATTTCACTACATATGAAGGGGCAGAAATGTAAAAAAAATATTTTTTTTTCCTATATTGCCTACTTCTGGAAACATTTAGGCACACGAGGCTTGGGGTAAGAAGGTATGTGACCCCTCATTAGATGCGGCAGGCTATCTTCTTTGCAAAATGGTATGACTTATCTACCCTTTCTTCACTTCTGAAGGTGTTATTGCCATTTTTGTACAGGCAAGTCAGGTTTGAGAAAATCTTAGAAAAATCTGAGGTTGTATTAGGTTTAGTTTTCTACTTCTAAGATAGGTCAACACATACCAGTGAGGTGTCATTTTACTCTAAAGAGCACTAGCTAATGAATGCAGTTGAAAATTCCATGGTTTTCACAGATTTCCATACATCTGAAGGATCAGAAATGTAAGAAAATGCCTTGTTTTTTCTTTAGCGACACCTTCTGGAAGCATTTGTGAACACCATCCTTTGGGTAAAAAGGCAAGTGACCCTTCATTAGATGCGGTAGGTTGTTTTCTTTCCAAAATGGCATTGTTTCTCAACCTTTCCTGCATATCTATTATGGTTATAACCATTTTAGTGCAGGCAGATAATTTTAAAAACAAAAGTGTCAGGTTTACGTACGTGTTCCTAGCACCCACATATTGTATGTTATGCTACACAAATGGGGTACCATTTTTCTCATGTTGGTAGCAGGTACTGAATACAGCAGGAAATGTTATGGTTCTCAAAGATTTTAATAAAACATGTATTTATTCATATAGCGCCAACTTTTGGAAATATTTGTGCACTTCAGCCCAGGGATCAAAAGGCAAGTGACCCCTCATTTGATGCGGTAGAATGTCTACTTTACAAAATGGTATACCTTTTATACCTTTCCTTCATGTCTCTAACAGTTATGAACATTTTAGTACCACCAGCCATTTTCAAGGGAGCAAACAGGTAGGGGCAGTTATGTGCTTCTGGCACCCCCTAAGGTAGGTCGACTCATTCCAGTGGGGTGTCATTTGTCTCCTAAGAGTACTAGCTAATAAATACAGTTGGAAGGTCCATGGTTTTCTCAGATTTCAGTACATTTGTAGGGGCAGAAATGTAAGAAAATGCCATTTTTTTCATTAGCACCACATTCTGGAGGCATTTCTGCACACCAGGCTTGGGGTAAGAAGGCAAGTCACCCCTCATTAGATGTGCCAGGTTGTCTTCTTTCCAAAATGGTATGGTTTGTGTACCCTTTCTTCACTTCTCTAGTTGTTATAACTATTTTTGTATAGATAAGTAATGTTTGAGAAAATGTTAGAAAAGTTAGAGGTTTTAGTAGGTGTCGTTTTGCACTTCAAGCGCCCCTGAGGTAGGTCAACTCATACCAATGTGGTGTCATTTTTCTCCTAAGAGCACTAGCTAATGAATACAGTTGAAAATTCCATGGTTTTCACATATTTAAGTACATTCGAAGAGGCAGAAATATAAGAAAATGCCTTTTTTTTCATTAGCGCCACCTTCTGGAGGTATTTGTACACACCAGGCTTGGAGTAAGAAGGCAAGTCACACCTCATTAGATCTGGAAGGTTGTCTTCTTTCCCAAATGGTATGGTTTGTGTACCCTTTCTTCACTTCTCTAGTTGTTATAGCTATTTTTGCATAGATTAGTAATGTTTGAGAAAATGTTAGAAAAATTAGAGTTTGTAGTAGTTGTCATTTTGCACTTCTAGCGCCCCTGAGGTAGGTCAACTCATACCAATGGGGTGTCATTTTTCTCCTAAGAGCACTAGCTAATGAAAACAGTTGGAAATTCTATGGTTTTCACAGATTTCAGTACATTTGAAGGGTCAGAAATGTAAGAAAATGACTTTTTTGAATAGACAAGTAATGTTTGAGAAAATGTTAGAAACATTAGAGGTTCTAATATGTGTAGTTTTGTACTTGTAGTGCCCCCTGAGGTAGGTGAACTCATACTAATGAGGTGTCATTTTTCTCCTAAGAGCATCAGCTAATGAATACAGGAAATGCCATGGTTTTCACAGATTTCAGTACATTTGAAGGGGCAGAAATGTAAGAAAATGCCTTTTTTTAATTAGCGCCACGTTCTGGAGGCATTTGTGCACACCAGGCTTGGAATAAGAAGGCAAGTCAACCCTCATTAGATGCAGCAGTTGTCTTCTTTCCAGAAATATATAGTTTTATATGGTTATTCCACTGTTTTAGGGTAGATTTACCACAAAAAACCTAGGACACGCGTATTAGCTCATAAATAGTGTTGAGCGAGCGTGCTCGGCCGATGCTCGGATCGGCTCGAGCATCGCTCTGCTCGGCACATGGCGGTACTCGTCGAGTACCGCCATGTGCTCGCCCGCCATGTTCGGGTGGCGGGGATCTGTGCCGGAAGAGGCACAGATCTGAAGACGCTCCGCTGGACCACCAGGGACTGGAGGTACGGGGGCATTGCGGAGATGAAGGGGGCATTGCGGAGATGAAGGGGGACATTGTGGAAGAGGGGCATAGCGGAGATGAAGGGGGACATTGTGGAAGAGGGGCATAGAGTCTATGCCCCTCTTCCACAATGTCCCCCTTCATCTCCGCTATGCCCCTCTTCCACAATGTCCCCCTTCATCTCCTCTATGCCCCTCTTCCACAATGTCCCCCTTCATCTCCGCTATGCCCCTCTTCCACAATGTCCCCCTTCATCTCCTCTATGCCATAGAGGAGATGAAGGGGGACATTGTGGAAGAGGGGCATAGCGGAGATGAAGGGGGACATTGTGGAAGAGGGGCATAGCGGAGATGAAGGGGGACATTGTGGAAGAGGGGCATAGCGGAGATGAAGGGGGCATAGCGGAGATGAAGGGGGACATTGCGGAGATGAAGGGGGCATTCGGAGATGAAGGGGGCATAGCGGAGATGAAGGGGGGCATTGACCAGGCACCCTCCCCTCATCAGAGCAGGGGGTGCCTGGTATAATGCTCGTGTCGCCCCATTGGATTCAATGGGGTTCGGGTGCTCGGCCGAGCACTCGAGCCTCAGGGGGTGCTCGGTCAGAGCACCCGAGCACCCGAGCATCGGGGTGCTCGCTCAACACTACTCATAAAGTTAAAAATTTCATTTTGCACTGCTGGTGATTAGGGCTCTATGCTAGCCATGGACGTAGGTAAACCTATAAAAGTTTGGTATTTTTTTACTCAGGGGACTCCGGACTTTTTCAAATAATTGAAACGTTTTCAATCAGGGTAAATGTTTTGATACATAGTATGTGATTTTCGCAAAATGAGTACATTTTCACTTTTTTTATCATTATGACATCATAGCTTTTTGCATGATGCAAAATTCTCTTCATGTAAGGTACTACATGAAAGCTCAATTTGTTCTGAAAAAAAACAATATATCTTTTTCCATTTGTAACTAGAAATTCCCAGAGTAAATCAAGCCTAAACAGAAGGATAGAAATAATGCTGAAAATGTGTCTGGCCTACAGGGTACAGGAAATGGCTCAAGCCTCTGGCACTGAAGGGGTTAAAGAGCCCAACGTAAAACAAGAAGTCATCCATTAAGACTAGAGAAGATGCTCGTTTGATTAAAACAAAGGCAGGGATTTTTTTACACTAAGGCCAGTAAAGTTATTGAATTATTTGCCTTGGATGCTGTGTTTGCAAATACTGTAGTTGCTTTAAAAAAAGTAGTGGATACATTTTTCTCTCAGAACTATATTAACCCTTTGAGTGCCAGATGGGTATGCAATGCATTACAGAGCAATGTGTAGCATACTCCTCTGGCACTCAAAGGGTTAAGATTTATGAAAGTTGGTTTTCAAAACAGATAGGATGTTGATCCAGGGAAATATTTGACAGCCATTTGGAGTCAGGAAGGTAAATGAAAATTACTTCTATGTTGTTTTTTTGTTTGGTTTTTTTTTTTGCCTTCCTGTGGATCAGCAGAGGTGATATAGATTGGGCTGAACTTGATAGATGCATGTCTTTTTTTCATCCTCATCAACTATATTAATATATAGACCAGCAACAACATTTATAAAGGGAATGAAAAAACAGAAATATAAAGAACCACTGGCAGTTTATTTACTCTAAAAATGGGGGGGCTAGAAGATATCCGATTATATTTGCAGAATATATTCAAGGCCAATACAAAGATATCTCAAAGCATATTTTGTATCTCAAGGTCTGATAGGACACCCCAATAAGATTAATGGAAAGGAGATTACAAGTTCAGCAGGGGGAATTGTTATTTAGCATAAGAACTGTTAAAGAGGGAACTTTAACCTTAATATGACCCATATTAAGTGGGGTGCCACAGGGTTCAGTCCTGGGCCCAATGTTTTTTTAATTTGTTTAGGAATTGAAAGTAATGTCTCAGTCTTTGCTGATGACATAGAGCTGTGTAAGGTAATACATACAGACCGGGATGTTTTTTCTCTGCAGAGATTTGGATGAACTGAGTGAATGGGTGCCACTGTGGCAGATGAGGTTTAATATAGATAAATATAAGGTTGTGTATTTTGGCTGTAGAAACATACATGCTACATATACACTAAATGGGAAAATGGGTAACTACTTGGGGAATCCTCATTAGAGAAAGATTTAGGAGTACTGATAGATGATAGACCTCACATCAGTGTGCAGAATCACTCAGCTGCTGCAAGAGCAAATAGGGTACTATCCTGCATAAAAAGGGATATAGATGCATGGGATGCAAATATAATTCTACCTGTCTTATATATCCTTGGTAAGGCCTCATCTAGAATATGGAATACAGTTTTGGGCATCCGTTCTTAAAAAAGACATTACTGAACTGGAAAGAGTGCAGAGATGTGCAACAAAATAGATAAAGGGATTGGAGGATCTGAGTTATAAAGAGAGACTAGCCAAACTGGGTTTGTTTACATTACAGATGAGACATCTAAGGGGTGATTTAACCCCTTAAGGACTGGTGGTCATGGGACATTTCCGTCCCATAATGACCGCATTGGCGCACTTGGATGCGCCGGTACACGTGACCTGTCGCGTGTATCGGCGCGTCATTATGGGGCCTGATAGAGATCGCTCCGATCTTGGAGCAGTCAATTTCAGGCCCTATTTTTACTTACAGCGCTCCCGGTAGAGCGCTGTAAGTAAAAAGTACGTGACGTACTATGACCGTCATCGGTCCTTGAGTATTTCAAGGACTGTGACGGTCCTGGTACGTCAAGGGTCCTTAAGGGGTTAAATTAGCATTTACAAATATATTCAAGGTCAATACAAAGAACTCTCCAGTGAACCATTTAACCCTTTAACGACAAATGACTTACCAGGTATGTCCCGCAGAAACTGTCACTTAGTGACAATGGACGTACCTGGTAAGTCATCTGGTAAACGAAGCTCTGGAAGCGATCGTGATCGCTTCCAGCCACTCTAACAGTATTGCAGAAATGCCTTGATGTTGACGCATCCTGCAATAGTTTGTTTAATGCCATCCGTGTTCATGATTGCTCCCGGTGAGTGATCACTTCCGGGTTGGTACACGTGACGCACCGGGAGTTAAAGCAGAGCATCGGAAGCCATCGGCAATGCTTCCGATGCTCTGCAACAAGTGCTGATTGCCTCAAGGGGTCGAGGCACTCAGCTAAAGTTATATTTTAAAAAAAATAAATAAATAAAAAAAAATTAACCCCTTCAGTGCCAGAGGGATATGCAACACATTGTTTTGCAATGCGTTGAGTACCCCTCTGGCACTCAAAGGGTTAATTGCAGACCATGTGGTGGCCAATATGGCACTGCCCTTCTTAGGGCTAAAGTTAAAATAAATAAATAAATAAATAATAAAATAAAATAAATATAAAATAAATATATATGTATAATTTAATTGTAGGCCCTGTGGTGGGCAAAATGGCGCTGCCCTTCTAAGGGCAGTGGCCTCATGGGGCTTCTGGGGGTGTTCCTAGCTTGCCTCATCATAGAGGCAGGTTAGCAACATCCAATCAGAAATTGCCCCTATAATACCAGTGATCATAACAATGATCACCATTTGCCTGGTCAGGTCAATATTTGTAAATGTTGACTCTGACCACCATGGATCTTCCTCCCTCTCCTCACTTGTGTTTTAGTGAGAGAGGGAGACAGATCTGTATTAGAGTGAGAGTTTTAGGCAGTTTTATTGTATTAATTTCTGTATTGCGAGACCCAAAGGCTCTTTTCAGAGCCATGTACCCTTTCCTTTCCCTGTATTAACCCTTTCCCTGCCACTGATCACTGCATAAGCAGTGATCTAACACAGCAGCACTTTTTTGCTGTCTGTGCATTTTTTAGAGGTTATTTTATTTTTTTTTTTATTTAATTCAATTGTGAGACCCAGAGGCTCTTTTAAGAGCCATTAACCCGTTCTTTGCTGTCCTTTGAAAAAGTGATAGCGAAAAGTATGTCAGGATCAGCCTGCTATAGATCACTGCATAGGCATTGCTCTATTAGTTATAGTAATGTCGCAGTGTTTTTATACCGCTGAGAAGGCTTATGCCATCCTTGCCTCAGATTCTGAGGCCATTGATTCAGGCTCCGACTTTGACCCTGGTCAGTGCTCAGATACATCATCTAGTGATGTATGTGTGGTTGCTAGGCCCCCCGCCAGAAGGAGACGTGTTGCTCCAGCTGAAGAGGAATGGGTAGCGCCTAATCTCCAAAGGCTAGATATCCCGCCTTTCACAGCAGATCCTGCCATCAATCTTGATGTCACAGGATTTACCACACTGCAGTTTATAGAGCTCTTTCTAGGGGATGATGTCTTGGGGTAAATTGTCTCCCAAACAAATTTATATGCCCAGCAGTACCGTACTGCTAAGCCACAAACTTTTTTGGCAAAGCAGCCATGGGCCTCCATTGATGTGCCAGAATTTCACAAATTATGGGCACTTACAATGCTGATGGGCATCATCAAGAAGCCCTCCATCCGCTCTTACTGGAGCACTAGCCCCATCTGCTGTACCCCCATTTATGCCCAGTGTATATCTAGGCAGAGGTATGAAATGAAACTTCATTTCATGCACTTCGCTGACAACAGCCTGTGCCCCCCTAGGGATCACCCCCAGTTTGACAGGCTGTATAAGATCCGTCCCCTGATTACCCACTTCGCTGCCAGGTTTGCAGAGGCTTATACACCTAGAAGGGATATCTGTGTGGAGGAATCCCTGATGAAGTATAAGGGAAGATTGGGATTCAAGCAGTATATTCCTTCCAAGCGCTCCAGGTATGGAGTGAAAGTGTATAAGTTCTGTGAGAGCGAGAGTGGGTATACTCAGGCCTTCCAGGTGTACGAGGGAAAGGATAGCTATCTTGACCCTCCAGGTTGCCCAGAACATCTGGGAACCAGTGGCAATATTGTCTGGGACCTAATTCTCCCCCTGTTGAACAAAGGGTACCACTTGTATCTTGACAATTTTTATACAAGTGTCCATACTACTACTGTATTGTTTTGAAACAGCAGCTTGCGGTACTATTCGCAAAAACCGCGTAGGATTCCCAGAACAACTGGCACGCACTCAGCTACAAAGGGGGGAGACCTCAGCTCTGCGCCAAGAGGAGCTCTTGGCAGTCAAGTACAGAGACAAGAAGGATGTATGTCTTCTCACCACCATCCACACTGAGAGGACTGTGGAGGTCTCTGTATGTGGCAGAGCTGAGGTCACAAACAAGCCAGTGTGCATCAAGGCCTATAACCGGCATATGGGTGGGGTTGATCTGGCAGATCAGCTGCTACAGCCCTACCTAATTATGTGGAAGACAAGGGCCTGGTACAAAAAGGTTGCAATTTATCTTATGCAAATTGCAACCTACAAAACTTTTATACTGTACAAAAAAGCAAAGCCCGGAATGAAACTGACTTTTTTACAGTTTCAGCTCCTGGTCATTTCAGGGATTTTGTACCAAGATGCACCTGCTACCCGGGCGGTGATGGAGGAAAGCAGAGTTGGAGCTACCCACTTTATTTTTAAAATTCCCCCTACTATGACACAGCAGAAACCCCAAAAAAGATGGAGAGTCTGTTTTAAGAGGGGGCAAAGAAAGGACACCACATTCTACTGTCCTGATTGCCCTGGACAACCTGGACTCTGCATTGGTGACGCTACCATACTCTGGTCCATTTTTACTTTTTTTTTTTACTGTTCCTGAGTTAATTTTGTTTTACTGTTCCTGAGTTTGTTTTTTTTTGTTTTTTTTTTTTTTTACTGTTCCTGAGACTTTTACTTGTAACTGCTCCATTTTTATGAGCAAGTTCTAAAATTGGTGCTGTATTTTACCAAAACCCCTGTCAAACCTATGCATGGGTGGCATGGGTGTACTCAGAAGGCCTTGCAGAAAACAACCCGGTGTGTTTATTTGCAGTAACCTACAACAGTCTCTCCAAAATCATAGTCAAAAGAAATGTGTGTGCAAATATGAAAATTTAAAAATTACCAGCACACTATTTCTCCAATTTTTTTGGCTAAGACAGTTACATCAAAGGCATCAAAACACTCCATATACAATACCTTGGGGTGTCAACTTTTCAAATACATACACATTCATGGCAATAAATAAAACTGGGGTATGCAATAGGCCCCAAACTAATGATAGGCCTATCAGAAGAAATACTCTCAATTTCAATTCAGATGACAAGTCCTACAATTGTTACTGAACCTTCCAAAACTCCTGGCAAACCTATGAATGGGGGGCATGGGTGTACTCAGAAGGCCTTGCAGAAAACAACCTGGGGTGTTTTCTTGCAGTAACCTACAACAGTCTCTCCAAAATCACAGTCAAAAAGAAATGTATGTGTAAAAATAAAAAATTACCATTCTACTTTTTCTCCAATTTTTTTGGCTAAGACAGTTGCATGAAAGGCATCAAAACACTCCATATACAATACCTTGGGCTGTCAGCTTTTCAAATATATGCAGATTCATGGAAATAAAATAAATTGGGATATGTAAAAAGGTCCCAAAAAAGAAAATAGGCAAAGAAGATATGTCAAATTGGAAAAATGACAAGCACATGTCAGAGGTTTGACATTGCACCTCCTCCAACAACCAAACAAACCTATACATGGGTGGTATCACTGTACTCGGGAGATGTTGCTAAACACATATTGGGGTGTTGTTTGGCAGTAACACATAACAGTTTCTGTGAATTCATGCCTGAAATACAATGTATGTGAAATATAACACAAAAAAATTGCTACCCAAAAGTGTAGCAAATGCTGGTTGCAGAATTAGTGCGTGGAAAGTGTAAAAATACTACCATTTGAAATACCCTAGGGTGTCTACCTTTCAAAAATATATGGTTTGATGGGGGCAAATTATATTGGCCGGCTTCAAAAATGTCCCAAATAGGACATGGGTGCATGTTGACCAGATGTCAAAATTCCAAGTTGGAAAACTGAAATGCGCACCTCCCAAATAAGGCCTTTTAGCCCCCAAAGACCCCGATAAACCTATACATGGGTGGTATCACTGTACTCGGGAGATGGTGCTGAACACATATTGGGGTGTTGTTTGCCAGTAACACATAACAAATTCTGTGAATTCATGCCTGAAGTACAATGTATTTTAAAAATAACACAAAAAAATTGCTACCCAAAAGTTTGGCAAATGCTGGTTGCAGAATTAGTGCATGGAAAGTGTAAAAATACTACCATTTGAAATACCCTAGGGTGTCTAACTTTCAAAAATATATGGTTTGATGGGGGCAAATTACATTGGCCGGCTTCAAAAATGTCCCAAATAGGACAAGGGTGCATGTTGACCAGATGTCAAAATTCTAAGTTGGAAAACTGAAATGCGCACCTCCCAAATAAGGCCTTTTAGCCCCCCAAAGACCCCAATAAACCTATAAATGGGTGGTATCACTGTACTTGGGAGATGGTGCTGAACACATATTGGGTGTTGTATGACAGTAACACTTTAAATTCTTAGTAAATGTATTCCTAAATTGCAATCTGTGTCAAAAAATTCACCAAAAAAAGTTTCTCTTCAAAATTTGACATAGATTGGTGTTAAAATGGTTACATGAAAAGAGGTAGAATACCCCAGGTTTAGTACCTTGGGCTGTCTACTTTTAAAATATATAAACATGTGGGGGGTTATTCAGTGATTCATGACAGATATCAATGTTACAATGTCATTATCGCTAATTTTGAAAAAAATGGTTTTGAAATAGCAAAGTGCTACTTGTACTTATTGCCCTATAACTTGCAAAAAAATCAAAAAACGTGTAAACATTGGGTATTTCTAAACTCAGAACAAATATTAGGATATATTTAGGAGCTTTTTTTAATTTAATTTTAATTTTTTAAGTAAAAGTCAGGAATAGTGATTTTTATTTACAATTTGTAATATATTTAATTATTTTTTTAAAATACATTACATGATATGTTTAAAATAATGACATCTTAAGAAAGCCTTCCTTATAGTGAGAAAATCAATATATAATATGTGTGGGTACAATAAATGAAAGAGGAAAATTACAGCTAAACACAAACACCGTAGAAATGCAAAAACAGCCATTGTCACTAAGGGTACAAAATTTGTAAAACAGTCCGGTCACTAAGGGGTTAATCAAAGAGCTGAGCTAAGAACGAGTGGTCATCCATTAAGGCTAGAGGAAAGGCGCTTTTGACTAAAACAAAACTAATATTTTCTAGAGTAAGGTCAGTAAAGTTATAGAATACTTTGCATTAGGATGCTATGCTTGCAGATACTGTAACTGATATTTAAAAAGTAGTGGATACCTAGCTAACAGAGAACAATATTGAAAATTATGACAGTCAGCTTCAAAGCAGATAGGAGGTTGATCCAAGGAACTATCTGACTGCCATTTGGAGTCAGGAAGGAATTTTTTTACCCACTTGGGGCTTAATTGGAAGTGTCTTTAATGGGTTTTTTTTGCCTTCATCTGGACCAACAGGGGTGATTTGGCACGGGCTGGACTTGATGGACACATGTCTTTTTTTTCAGCCTCATCAACTATGTTACTATGTATGTTACTATGTTACTATATACAATGTAACATATGCAATGGGTATGACATAGGAATGATATACTAAGGGGCCCCACTGTTATCTGGGCCCTTCTTCCATCAAAACCAGTCTTCACTTCCAGCCTCATGGGTCCATGAGACATACTTACTGCTTCTTCTTGCTCTTCCGAATCTGGGTGATTACCTTTTGTGTATGCATGCACATACATAGTGAATCAGACTCAACAAAATGCAATGGGGACACAGTGGGCCCAGTGTAGCAGAACAAGAAGATGTCTTTTCATAGGAGGAAAACCTGGTGGATGGTAGGACCCTTTGCCTATGGCATACAGGGTATGTTGGTCAAATTCAGGGTATAGATCCTTTAAGTTGTGAAGTTTCCTTGCTAGGTATGTCTTGATGATAGTTACAATAGATACATTTAAGGAGGGGAATAGATGCATTTCTAGCAGAAGAAGGCTTACAGGGTTACATATTGGTAAATAGATTAAATAGGAGTATAGCAACCTCCAGTATTGTGTGAAAGGTTTGCTGATGCCACACAAGCTATCATGCAGACAATCCTAGCCACATGTTTTCTGTGTTTGAGTGTAACTGTTTGTTGGACTTTGATACCTTCACCCATGTGAAAGGCACATAGCCCAGTACAACAGCTTCCACATAAGGTGATATGGTGATAGCAGCAATGCAGCATCACAATGTAAAAAGGGCCTAAAGGAGAACTAAAGTACAAAGCCCCAAAATTAAGAAATTCTTCATAGTAAGGGGAGATTGGATCACAATATGACTAAATCTCCTTGGTGACAAAGAGGGACTTTCACAGTCATCCAAATTACATCTGCAGAAATGTTTCAGTGGGGGAGCCATAATATGACCCCTAGGCCAACCTGCCCAGCCCCTATGTTTATTATATTGAGAGGGCAAGTGCCCCCCTACCTGGCACTCATGCCCACAAGTTACAATGACCAGATACTAAATCAAATCCTAGTCATAGGTTAAAATAAACAAACAAAAAAACAAGAAATCCAAACACTATTATTGCATTTTTAATATCAAATCTTGAATATTCCCCCCAGGCAAAAACATCTAAAGTATCTTATATGCATACATATACATGCATACAATATGTTTCAGAATAAACCCCAAAGCATCAGCAATACTATTTCACACCTTCTCTTTATGTTTTTGTCACAGACTCTCAGTAAAGAAACACACAAAACAGTACAAGTGAATTTAAACCAGTTTATGGAGCAATAGATAATCAGAATACTAGTAGTAATAATGAACACTTCCTCAGTCAGAGGGGAGATAGACGTGAATACAGTGTCTACTCCACTATCTAGGAGCTGACACTGAACCACCGTAGGTCTTAGAATCAGACTTGGCTCTACCACAACAGGAAAAAACGATGGGACTAGTACAGAAGCGTGCCCAGCAGAGGCACAGAGAGAATAGACCACCGATACCAATAGCGTAACTTGTAGCACCACTCGAGGCAGCAGAGTAGGTGCTGAGATAGATGCAGCCAGATAGGAGCGCTCTACTGAGACAAGGAGTGAGACAAGCTGCACTCTATCTTACCAAAGGCAACTAGGAGGCACAGAGCGTAGGTAGCACCGCAAGTGCTAAGCCAGGCAACAGGTAAGCATAAAAGGCGAGTTTTACGGTTTTCAAACAAGACAAGGAGTCAGACGGTATAGTTAAAATCACCTTAATTTGAATGATAATAGAAATTATATCAACAGTAGTATAGAGCAGAGGGTGACTAGATAGGCTAGAGACTCTATCAGGAATAGGAGCCACCACAATGTCAACCACAAAGGCTGGAGTCTAGACCAGAGCCAACTGGTAGTCTCAAAGGTAAAAGTAGAGCCCAGGATAGAACCCGAAGTCTCCCGCAGGGAGCTACCAAGGAGGAACACTGACTCACGCCTGCAGTCAGTAGGGAAGAGCTCGTCTCCAATACGGGTCGCAACAATGGAGACTACTGACTCACGCCTGCAGTCAGTTAGGCCGGAGTCTGCCAGAGCACCAGGTCCGCACCAAGATAAATGTCTGTGGGAAACGGGCAACACAGTGGAGCGAACAGACAGAGCCACAGGTCAGCACCAGTTAGGATAGTCAGACAAGCCAGGGTTATACACGGAGCGGGTAGTCAGCCAGAGCCACAGGTCTGCACCAGATAGGATATCCAATAAGAGTAGGCAACAGTGGGAGGATATTAGGACAGAGCCCCTGGTCAGCACCAGAATGGATAGTCAGAGAAGCCAGGGTTTATACACGGAGCGGTTAGTCAGCCAGAGCCACAGGTCTGCACCAGATTGGATGTCTAAGACAAACGGAGCGCACAGAAAGAATGGTCAGACAGAGCCACATGTCAACACCAGAATGGATAGTCAGACAAGCCGGGTCATACACAGGATACAGGAACAACTGGAGCTAGAACAGCACTAAACAACAACATAAGGGTAACTGGATAGAAATGCAGTTCCATTTTAAAAGGCAACCCAGGAAGTAGATGGGTGGAGCTATCAGCAAAACAGAAATCGCTGGTCGCACTGTGGTTATATCAAGCTGGAAACAATCTTGGAATACAGACTTCTTAATAAAAACATAATTTATTGAAAAAATCTTCATCAAAGTAACTCTGTGCAAGTGACTGCCATGTATATTGAGATATAACAATTCAACACAGTAGTAAAAGGAATGGGCAAAAGGACTTATCTTCACTCCATTCAATCAACGCGTTTCGCACTATATCCGCGCTTACTCATGATCTCGGAACAAACATTGACCTCGATTGTCGGCTTCTTTTTAAAAACACGCTCACCAATCACTGCCCCATAGACGTCACAATCCCAAGTCCATTGGATCCGGGCAAAACACTTTTAATTGTCCGATCATGCTTAAAGGCAAAGGTATTAACCCAAAACCATCAAGTGTTCCACCAACCCATCAGTTACATCTGTTAAGAGTTGGTCAAACACTCAATTCGCCACAATATTACAAATATCAAAGCAAAAAGGCGCAGGGTATCAGTAATAAAACCAGCCCCAAGCACTCAAACGGACAACCAGCCCTGCCCCTGCCCCTCCAAAATAGACGACGAATGCGACTCTCATCCATACTTCGGGCTAGTGAGCATCCGCTACTAGCGGAGAACCGTGGTCAATGTCCGCAATAAAAGAACCAACAAATCTAAAAACATATCTTCAAGACATATGAAAGAATATGTATACAAATATCATCTGAGGTATAGTCAGTTATCTACGGGAACACAATAGCATAATATAACATACTTAAGCACGATCGGACAATTAAAAGTGTTTTGCCCGGATCCAATGGACTTGCGATTGTGACGTCTATGGGGCAGTGATTGGTGAGCGTGTTTTTAAATAGAAGCCAACAATCGAGGTCAATGTTTGTTCCGAGATCATGAGTAAGCGCGGATATAGTGCGAAACGCATTGATCGAATGCAGTGAAGATAAGTCCTTTTGCCCATTCCTTTTACTACTGTGTTGAATTGTTATATCTCAATATATATGGCAGTCACTTGTACAGAGTTACTTTGATGAAGATTTTTTCAATAAATTATGTTTTTATTAAGAAGTCTGTATTCCAAGATTGTTTCCAGCTTGATATAACCACAGTGCGACCAGCGATTTCTGTTTTGCATTGGATTGGAAACTTTTGAGAGAGAGGTTCTTGGACCGCACGTGAGTTAACAAGCGACATATATACATTCAATGGTTAAATTGTTGCATTTGCTACTAGTGTTACGAGGCTGAGTCTTATATTTTATCACTGTGTGTAGTAGATCTATGAGATTTAGAGCCACCCACTTATATACCTTTTTCACTCAGTGGAACTATCAGCCCCAAACAGTACAAAACAGAGGTATCACGGTGCTAGTGATTACAGGCGACATTTTGACATGTTTACTTCCTGATTTCTTTTATGGGCTACGCTGTCTTTGCTCCTCCCAGTGACAGCCTTTAAATACCTTGGGCTGTCACATATGCGTTTCCCTTTCATGGTGTATCCATGGCCAAGTGCTAGTTCCGTTACTCTTATATGGTACCAGTGTATGACCTGGACTGTCTGACTATTCTGCCTGTTTACCGTTCCTGCTCTGTGTACCGACCCGGATTGGCTGAAGTTCCTGCTTCGTGCATTGACCCGTCCTGGTATCACGGTGCCCGTGATTGGTGCTGTTCAGTGTCAGTCACATGCTGAGTATCATGATTGGCTGTCTGTGATTAGCCCTCCTCACACAGCCTTTTTAAACCCAGGCTGAGCACTTCCAGGTTGCCCTTTTGTGGTGTTTATGACTTCACTCTGCCTGACCTGCTTGTCAGGCTTCTGGGCCTATTCCTGCTGTTCCTGCGGTACTTGCTGATCCTGTGTTCCAGTGTTCCAGTGTTCCTGTATGCTAGTGTTCCTGTGTTCCAGAGTTCCAGTGTTCCTGTGTTCCAGCACCTCGCGGGTTAATCTTACTGAGTTCCAGTGTTCCTGTGTTCCAGCACCTTGCGGGTTAATCTTACTGAGTTCCTGAATCTCCTGATCCAGCCGTCACTCTGGCGACATTGTTCTTCTCGCTGTTGATCATACTTTGTTGGTTCCTGGTGGCGATATACATTTTTGGTCCCAGCGTGCGGACGCTGGTTTACTCCACTAAACTTGGTTGCAATATACATTGTTGGTCCCAGCGTGCGGACGCTGGTTTACTCCACTAAACCTGATTGCGATATACACTGTTGGTCCCAACGTGCGGACGCTGCTTTACTCCACTCAACCTGGTTGCGATATACATTTTTGGTCCCAGCGTGCGGACGCTAGTTTACTCCACTAAACCTGGTTGCGATTAGTGTTGAGCGAGCGTGCTCGGCCGATGCTCGGATCGGCTCGAGCATCGCTCTGCTCGGCACATGGCGGTACTCGTCGAGTACCGCCATGTGCTCGCCCGCCATGTTCGGGTGGCGGGGATCTGTGCCGGAAGAGGCACAGATCTGAAGACGCTCCGCTGGACCACCAGGGACTGGAGGTACGGGGGCATTGCGGAGATGAAGGGGGCATTGCGGAGATGAAGGGGGACATTGTGGAAGAGGGGCATAGCGGAGATGAAGGGGGACATTGTGGAAGAGGGGCATAGAGTCTATGCCCCTCTTCCACAATGTCCCCCTTCATCTCCGCTATGCCCCTCTTCCACAATGTCCCCCTTCATCTCCTCTATGCCCCTCTTCCACAATGTCCCCCTTCATCTCCGCTATGCCCCTCTTCCACAATGTCCCCCTTCATCTCCTCTATGCCATAGAGGAGATGAAGGGGGACATTGTGGAAGAGGGGCATAGCGGAGATGAAGGGGGACATTGTGGAAGAGGGGCATAGCGGAGATGAAGGGGGACATTGTGGAAGAGGGGCATAGCGGAGATGAAGGGGGACATTGTGGAAGAGGGGCATAGCGGAGATGAAGGGGGACATTGTGGAAGAGGGGCATAGAGTCTATGCCCCTCTTCCACAATGTCCCCCTTCATCTCCGCTATGCCCCCTTCATCTCCGCAATGCCCCCGTACCTCCAGTCCCTGGTGGTCCAGCGGAGCGTCTTCTGATCTGTGCCTCTTCCGGCACAGATCCCCGCCACCCGAACATGGCGGGAGAGCACATGGCGGTACTCGACGAGTACCGCCATGTGCCGAGCAGAGCGATGCTCGAGCCGATCCGAGCATCGGCCGAGCACGCTCGCTCAACACTATTGGCTACCATACGTACTAGTATTACTTCACCACTAGGGGAGGAGATTTTGGCATCCCAAGCCTCTGCTCCTCATGAGACTCCAGTGGGCAAATGTTTTGTCGCTGAGCCATTCCGTACTCGATTACTTGAGACCTACCACTCCTCTAAGGCTGCGGGACATATTGGTAGGGATCAATTGTTCTGGTCTCTCTCTCAGCTATTTTGGTGGCCTTCTATGAGAGCAGATTGTGCCAATTTTACGAATGCCTGTGCCACCTGTGCTCATGCCAAAACCCCTAGACATCTCCCTGTGGGCTTGCTTCAGCCGGTGCCTAATGGTGAACGCCCTTGGTCTCACGTCTCTATCGACTTTATGGGAGAATTGCCCAGGTCTAGAGGGTACTCCTTCATATTGATGGTGGTAGACAGGTTCTCTAAAATGGCACACTTCGTACCCCTCCGTGGCCTTCCTTCGGCCAACGAACTGGCAATGGTATTCGCTCGAGAAGTATTTCGGTTACATGGAGTACCAGGGTGCTGGTGTCTGACAGGGGGAGCCAGTTTGTGTCCAGATTCTGGAGGGCATTTTGCGAACAGATGGGCATACAGCTATCATTTTCCTCGGCATATCATCCCCAGACTAACGGGGCCGCTGAGAGGGCCAATCAAGGATTGGAACAGTTTCTGCGATGTTTTGTGACTGACCATCATGATAATTGGGCCGACTTGTTGCCTTGGGCAGAGTTCGCCAGGAACTGCGCAGTTAATTCTTCCTCCGGGAGCTCTCCGTTTTTTATCAATTATGGGTTCCAACTCTGTCTGCTCCCGGATTCCTTTCAATCACAGCAGATTCCAGCTCTGGATGAGCATATAGAGCAACTCTGTTCCATATGGGCACAAGTTCAGAGGGCATTGGGCCAGTCCTTTCAGCGACATCAGCGTCATGCCAATCGCAGAAGGCTTCCAGCGGTTTCCTTCCGAGTCGGGGATAGAATATGGCTGTCCTCCAAGAATCTAAAGCTCAAGGTCCCATCTAATAAGCTGGCACCTCGGTTCATTGGTCCGTACAAGATCATTCGCAAAATTAACCCTGTTTCCTATGCCTTGGAATTACCTGCCTCTATGCGCATTCATAATGTATTCCATGTGTCTCTCCTTAAACCTCTGGTTTGTAACCGTTATACTACCACACCTGTGAGGCCAGGTCCTGTTGAAGTCGAGGGGCAGGAGGAGTATGAAGTACAAAACATTATTGATTCCCGCAGAGGTAGATGAGGGGTACAGTATCTGGTGCATTGGAAAGGTTATGGTCCTGAGGATCGTTCCTGGGTAGACAGTAAGGACCTTCATGCACCCAAGTTACTACGAATATTTCATGCCAAATACCCTCAGAAGCCTAGACCCTACTCTGGGAGAGGGGGGCTTTGAAAGGGGGGTACTATCACGGTGCCCGTGATTGGTGCTGTTCAGTGTCAGTCACTTGCTGAGTATCATGATTGGCTGTCTGTGATTAGCCCTCCTCACACAGCCTTTTTAAACCCAGGCTGAGCACTTCCAGGTTGCCCTTTCGTGGTGTTTCTAACTCCACTCTGCCTGACCTGCTTGTCAGGCTTCTGGGCCTGTTCCTGCTGTTCCTGTTGTACTTGCTGATCCTGTGTTCCAGTGTTCCAGTGTTCCTGTGTTCCAGCACCTCGCGGGTCAATCTTACTGAGTTCCAGTGTTCCTGTGTTCCAGCACCTCGCGGGTTAATCTTACTGAGTTCCTGAATCTCCTGCTCCAGCCGTCGCTCTGGCGACATTGTTCTTCTCACTGCTGATCATACTTTGTTGGTTTACTCCACTAAAACTGGTTGCGATATACATTGTTGGTCCCAGCGTGCGGACGCTGGTTTACTCCACTAAACCTGGTTGCGATATACATTGTTGGTCTCAGCGTGCGGACGCTGGTTTACTCCACTAAACCTGGTTGCGATATACATTGTTGGTCTCAGCGTGCGGACGCTGGTTTACTCCACTAAACCTGGTTGCGATATACATTGTTGGTCTCAGCGTGCGGACGCTGGGTTACTCCACTAAACCTGGTGGTGATATACATTGTTGGTCCCAGCGTGCGGACGCTGGTTTACTCCACTAAGCCTGGTTGCGATATACATTGTTGGTCCCAGCGTCCGGACGCTGGTTTACTCCACTAAACCTGGTTGCTATATACATTGTTGGTCCCAGCGTGTGGACGCTGGTTTACTCCACTAAACTGGTTGCGAGATACATTATTGGCTCCAGCGTGCGGACGCTGGTTTACTCCACTAAACCTGGTTGCGATATACGTTGTTGGTCCCAGGGTGCGGACGCTGGTTTACTCCACTAAACCTGGTTGCGATATACATTGTTGGTTCCAGCGTGCGGTCGCTGGTTTGCTCCATTAAACCTGGTGGCGCTATCACCATTAGTCCCAACGTGCGGACGTTGGTTTGCTCCTGAACATCCAGTACTGTGGTCAGTCGCTGTCCACTTCCTTGCAGTTGTCTGAGTATCCCTGGCAATAGACTCCTGCTGAGTAAGACCTCTATACTTATGCTCTATGCTGTCTTAGTCACCTGACAGCTGGTCTACTTGCTCAGGCTGCCCTGCCCGGTATTGGTGAGGCCGGTAGAACCTTGACGATACCATCCTGTAGGTTGCCTCAGTCGGTATTGGCAGGGCCGGTAGAGCCTACTCCAGTACTCCTTTGGGCTGCCCTGCCCGGTATTGGTAAGGCCAGTAGAACCTTGTAATTCACCATCTTTAAGGTTGCCTTACCCGGTATTGGCAGGGCCGGTAGAGCCTACATTCAGCATTCCGTGAGGGCTGCCTTGCCCGGTATTGGTAAGGCCGGTAGAACCGGTATATGTCATCTCACGGTTGCCTTACCCGGTATAGGCAAGGCCGGTAGAGCCTGTCATTAAAACTGTCACTTGGGTTGCCTTACTGTTGTATTGTTATGTATGTTTACCCTACGGGGACAGCCTTTAACTTTTAATAAAGTTACGTTACTTTACCAAACCTTAAGTCTGAGAGTCTTCAAATCCGTGACACCCATAGACAGGAATCCTGGCCAGTGCCTGAATCATGACTAAACCATGAGGAAGTGGCCGGAGGCCATATAGAGGTAAGAGCACAGGCTCATTTTAGGCCTCAAAGGGAGACTGTGATAGTTCTGGTATATTCGTTGGATAAATTAATTTACATTCCTCTAGTTAAGCACATAGCACATTGTAAGATATTGCTTCTTTTATTGCATTGTATCACCCGTCACCCGCAGATGAAGATGATGGAAGATGAACTTCATCTGTAGGCTCTCAGGTTGGACAGGAATTAATTATGCAGTAAACTATAAATGCCATAGAGAGCAGCACCTCTTAAGATATATGTATGTGTGTGTGTATATATACATATACATACATATATATATATATATATATATATATATATATATATATATATATATATATACTAGCAATGTGGGACGGCGCTGCCCGTCAGGATATATAGGGAATTAATGCACACACATGGCTGCAAGACAAACACACACAGAGACACACACGCAAATGCACACACATGCACTGAGATGCATAAAGAGCGACACAGTCATACACACATACATGCAATGCACAACATGCAGACACATAAAGTGTGATACAGACATGAAACACACACAGTGAGGAACACACAGGCACACACACACACAGAAATGAGTCATAAGGGGGTGACTTATGTGTCATTGTAATGAGTTTGTGTTTGTACTTATGCCTCCACTGTGGCATTCATTCATATAGTTGAGATGCATGTGGTAATTGCACATACTATGGTAGAAGGTGGATCGTGCTGGCTCCCGGGGTGTTAGTGAGTGTGAGTGAGACTATGGTGGAAGGTGGGTCATGCTGGCTCCTGGGGTGTGAGTGAGTGAGTGAGTGCGTGTGAGTACGAGAGTGAGTGATTGGGTGTGAGTGATTGCATGTGAGTGATTGCGTGAGTGTGTGTGATTGAGTGAGATTGTGTGAGTGTGAGTGAGTGTGAGAGTAAGAGTGTGTGAGTGAAAGGGTGTATGAGTGTGAGTGAGAGAGTGTGAGTGTGTGACTGAGTGTGTGAGTGTGTGAGTGAGAGTGTGTGTGATTGAGTGAGAGTGTGTGTGATTGAGTGAGAGTGAGAGTGTGTGTGATTGAGTGTGTGAGTGAGAGTGTGTGAGTGAGTGTGTGAGAGTGTGTGTGTGTGATTGAGTGTGAGTGTGTGTGAATGTGTGAGTGAGAGAGTGTGAGTGTGTGAATTATTGTGAGTGTGTTTGATTGAGTGTGTATGACTGAGTGTGGGTGAGAATAGGAGTGTGTGATTGAGTGTGTGTGTGAGTGTGTTTTTATCTGATGTGTTTGTGTCTGTGGTGTAGGAGCAAGTGGCAGCCATTTTGTTTTTTCAGTTACTTGGATAGTGGTGGGCGGGCTGGATAGTGGGAGCAGGCCAGCTCCCTGCATGATTTAAATCACTCCCCCATTGAATCACCCAATGGGAGCAGTAACTCCTCCTTACTTAACCCTTTGAGTGCCAGAGGGGTACGCAACGCATTGCTTTGCAATGCGTTGCGTACCCCTCTGGCACTCAAAGGGTTAAGTTATGGTAACATAGCAATATAACACACGGTGGCTCTTCAGTTGAGGCAGCGTAGCAATATGCTGAGGGAACAAATAGATAGTGGTGTTTGAGGCTTGCCCTCTGTAACATAGAGCAAAGCATATCTCTCCCTTTAAGGAGAAAGGGCGGGAATCAGGAAGCAGGAAGTGGAGGAGTGACAGTTGAAAACAGACAGTTAGTGAGGTTGACTGAAGAGATGAAAAGAGTTAAATAAAAGAGTTGTTACTAAGTTTATCCCTGAGTGTTTGTATTTTTTGGAAACATTACACCCTTGTACTGAAACAGTGTGTATGGAGGGTTACAATTATCTGTGGGAGATGAAACAGTGTGTTTGTGGGGTCATGATCCTGAGTGAGAGTGTGTGTGGACCGGGAGAAGTTATTGATATCCCCTACTTCAGGAGCGAGTGGCAGTTATATTTTTTTTTGTCAGTTGGATAGTGGTGGGCAGGCTGGAAGGGGCGGGCCAACTCCCTGTATGATAAACATGCCCCCATTGAATCACCCAATGGGAGCAGTAAAGTCCCCATTGAATCACCCAATAGGAGTTGTGTCTCCTAATGAGACATAAATTATGTAATGAGGCATTCTGTTCAATGTGTGTTTGCTTTCTGAGGAGACATAAATTATGTTCTGTGTGTGAGGTACCATAAATTATGCAATGAGGCTTATTATTTTATATATATATATATATATATATATATATATATATATATATAGAGAGAGAGAGAGAGAGAGAGAGAGTGAGAGAGAGAGATGAAACAATGGGGGTTATGCACTAAGGAGTGATAAGGAGATGATAAAGTGGAGATAACTTCTCCAGGGATGTCACTTCTCTATGGAACCTATGCACTAAAAGATGTTCCACTTGAGAGATCATAGTGAATAAGTTCCATAGAATAACATAGGAACTGGAGAAGTGATATCACTGGAGAAGTTATATCTGTGTTATCACCTCTTTATCACACCTTTATGCATCTCCCCCAATGTGTTCTTTAATTACTCAATGTTTTGGCCAGGATTCTGGCCTTTATTAAAAATGAAGAAACATGGATTCATTAAACAGCACATTGCCTTTTGCATCTATCAAGTTCCGGTGAGTGTAGTCTTCTTTTTGAGATTCTATATACAGACACGCACACAATAAAAGTTAAATATATCATATACGGCAGAATATTAATACTGTTCTGTTTCTTTGTTTCATTTTGCAGTTTAGTACACATGATGTTACCACGGTCCATACTATAATTGTAATCATGCAGCTGCTGAAATTACATACATAGCTATTAAAGTCTGCATATAATGTGACAATATACACAAATACAATATAATAAAATAACAACACCATGCACGAGAGAGACATGGCTATGTACAGATAAATTCATACAATAGAGAATTATTATTAGATTTTTGTTTTGTTTAATGAATATGATTGACACAAATGAAGCAACCTAAAGATGAAGCTGAAATGTGGATATTTATGGAGAGGAAAAACAGGAAAGCCTGTGATGTATAGTCAATCGAGTCTGCTCTTGCCAATATGTGATGACAAGTGACTGTGAAAGAAAGTGACCTTGTGAACCTGTCACTATGGTAAAATGGTGGCACACACAGACAGAGAGTATTCTCTTGAGATACATGTAGGGAAGGACCTTACAATGCTCAGTGCTGATCAAAAGCAATGAATGCACCTCCTCCACCATCAATGAACAGCACAAACATGCTGCAAGTGTATAAATAAGCAACATATAAAGGAGCATATAAACCTAAGCACATTTCAAAGTGCCTTCCTAAAACAAGATATGCTCTTTATTAAAATCTGATTCTGCTTTAGCAGCTGTATTTGCCCAGTTTGACAGCCATAAACTACCCCAATGCCACCCATGAAATTACATTTCAAACTATGGACTGATAATTAGCATTTGTATGCTCAAGGGAGTACAGAAAAGATCACAATTGTCATGTTAAAGACAGGGCAATGTCCAAATAAAGATTGGGCCAGATTAGGCAAAGCCCAATGTCAACAACCAAACAACCAAACTTAGCACTATACTTCAAGCAATATAATTATAAAATGCAGAAGCATATCATTTGCTGTATGAAGAAAAACTCTTATTGCCAAGTATGCCATTTTCCTACCTGTTATGAAACCACATAGCTTATATGATTCTTGATTCGTACAATCGTCATAGCATTATTTATATTTTAAGGGATAATAACCATTTATTTTGGTTTTACATAGTCTGTAAGTGAAATATATGTTAAGTCAAATGTTTTATTATTATTATTATTATTATTATTATTTCATCTTCACCAAATGTTCTGTACTTTTATGTCCCTAATATTAAGCCTAGATCTGTTTCCAGAGAGTTTTCTGTCAGGGCCTTTGAAACAATATTGTTACATCATATCACTATCCTGTTTGTTGGTCGAAGGGTTGCTATCACTTTAGGACCAATTACTTTAATATCCCTTACCGCCTCTGCTGAAAGTCTACCTTGTGGCTGGCAATTGGCCACTATTTTTTGACTACAAGTCCTGTTGGACATCTAAAGATGATGAGAGTCACAGTCCAACAACTGCTAGATGCCCCAGGTTGCCCTCTTCTTGTCCTTCCAATTCTTTTCTGTACAGTAGCATTTCCTCACATCTCTGCTGTGCCTAATACACTTGACTTCAGAGAATTGCTTCTTATTCTGGTACATCTCTCATTTCACTATTGCTCACATCCTTTATTTTCAAAATGTTGACATCTGAGTCCATTGGGTTGTGGAACACTTCTCCAAATAAAGCACTGTACAGTCCCAGTCCAGTGTTTAAAAATTCCCTTGTTTCATCTACACTTAAAGGGATAGTAATGTTTCATAATAAAAGCAGCTCTAATTAATTAGTATTTGGACTTTGGAGAGTGTTATTTCAATTCTGTCAGAGTTGTAGTACAAGAGTAATTCAATGACAAAGTATCCCCCTCCCGCCCCTTTTACTGATGTAACACTGCTCAGCCAGAGCAGAAGGGAGGTGCCCAGGTAGACTGCAGAGAGGGACAATCTTCAATTAAGATAAGGGAAAAACCTGAAAAACTTGTCAAGGGGGGCAGGGATTACATTGTTTTCACAAAAGAAGATTGTCCCCTTCTGTTATCTGTCTAGTCTTACAACCAGATTCCACATCTGAGAAGAGATGGCTTATAGTGTTGAGCGAGCGTGCTCGGCCGATGCTCGGATCGGCTCGAGCATCGCTCTGCTCGGCACATGGCGGTACTCGTACGAGTACCGCCATGTGCTCGCCCGACATGTTCGGGTGAAGGGGATCTGTGCCGGAAGAGGCACAGATCCGAAGACGCTCCGCTGGACCACCAGGGACTGGAGGTACGGGGGCATTGCGGAGATGAAGGGGGCATTGCGGAGATGAAGGGGGACATTGTGGAAGAGGGGCATAGACTCTATGCCCCTCTTCCACAATGTCCCCCTTCATCTCCGCTATGCCCCTCTTCCACAATGTCCCCCTTCATCTCCGCTATGCCCCTCTTCCACAATGTCCCCCTTCATCTCCTATGCCATAGAGGAGATGAAGGGGGACATTGTGGAAGAGGGGCATAGCGGAGATGAAGGGGGACATTGTGGAAGAGGGGCATAGAGTCTATGCCCCTCTTCCACAATGTCCCCCTTCATCTCCGCTATGCCCCTCTTCCACAATGTCCCCCTTCATCTCCTCTATGGCATAGGAGATGAAGGGGGACATTGTGGAAGAGGGGCATAGCGGAGATGAAGGGGGACATTGACCAGGCACCCTCCGCTCATCAGAGCAGGGGGTGCCTGGTTTAATGCTCGAGTGCTCCCATGCTTTTCAATGGGGCTCGGGTGCTCGGCCGAGCACTCGAGCCTCAGGGGGTGCTCGGTCAGAGCACCCGAGCACCCGAGCATCGGGGTGCTCGCTCATCCCTAATGGCTTACACTAGGTAAAAGGGGAGGGAGGGAAACTTTGCTTGTGAATATCTCTCAAACCATAAAGATTTGAGAGATAAGACATATCGTTCTTCATGTTTTTTTAATGCCTACAAAATAAAATAAAGATAAAACGAAGTATTACTATCCCTTTAATACATTAGGGGCCTTTAGACTTCCTTGATAGGTTTGAAAGACTAAATGCATGTTGAATATACAACATTTATTTGGATATTGTAATAGTTTGGGGAGCTATAGTCATTAAGCATAACAGACTACAGGAAAACATGAGGGAAAACAAATACAATGTTTTTATTTCCCCCTCCCATCTGTCATATGTATGAATTCACAAACACCTTAGCGACTTGTGAATTGCCAGGATAGCCACGCCAGTTCAGATGTTAAGGACAGGTGATGGTCCTGGCACAGCATGGAATTTTGGGATGGCAGTGTGGCTGCTCACTGTTCTTCCATCCCAGAATTCATCACAATGAAAGAAAAATGCACCGTGGTCCTTAAAGGCTGCCCCATGCCAGATCAGACAGTCGTTAAGGGGTTAAAAGGCCAGTATGTTTAAAAGAAAAGTGGAATCATTCTGGAGTAAACCAGTTGCACAGCAGAGATCAAATGCAAATTACCTAACTACATACTGATATTAAATGGCATTTTAACCCCTTAAATGCTCAATAGGTCTCCAACGCATTTAGAAAATAATACAATGGACACCTTTCTAGTATTCAAGTGGCTAAAAGACCCATTTCAATCAAATGGAAAGTTTATTTGTACCTTGTGGTATAGCTGGTTTGTACCAGAACTGCTTCATTTTGCATCAAATATAAATTCCCAAAATACCCACAGATTTTAAATGGGAATTTTAAACCTTTGAGTGCAAGAAGGATATGCAATGCATTGCATACCCCTCTGGCACTCAGAGGGTTAAACCCTTGAATGCTAGGGAGATATTCCTCCCATGTGTCAAAACAAATGTGTATCATGAGTACAAACACAGCAGACTGTGGGGCCCTCTAACATGCAAATATTTACCCAGAGGCATAACTAGAACCTATCGGGTCCTGAAGCCTTATCACAACTGCACCCTATGTAGTTATGGCCCCCGTACCTATAGTTATTCACTGCTCCCAAATTAAGGGCTGAATTCCAATGCAGGTGACAGTTTCCTCATAGATTTCCATAGGAATAAGTGAAATAAAGCCAGTGATAGTGTTTATCACCTGCAATGAAATACAGCCCTATGCCACATCCAGACATAACACTTGTCCATATATTTTAACCCTCTGAGTGCCAAAGGGGTATGCAACGTAATGCATTGCATACCCCATTGTAATTCAGAGGGTTAAAAATGAGTAAACATAGAAAATATTTATATTCTTAACCCTCTTTCCATAATATATGGATACCTAAAATGGATAAGACCCTCCATATTAAACTCCTTACATATTTTGCATATGGTAGCTGTCAAGCATGCCATGGTTTCCTAACCATTGCAAATGACCACATATGATATCTCCTTAACATAGCCTTTCTCCAAGATCTGTACCCCACACTATTCAAAAATGTGAAACTACTGGAGTATTCTAGATACCGTGAACCATTAATTTAAATATATGTCTTTCTGGGATATGCCATTGGTTCTATTCATGAAGTAACATTTGAAAGGTATTTGGGAGGCCGGACTAGACTCTGCGAGAGTCGCTCACAAAAAAAAAAACAAGGCTACAAAACTGTAATGCAATGGCATCTATTCCCATCTAAGCTGTGTCAGTTGGGTTATATATCTATAGATAGGTTATAGAAAGGTTATAATGGTCATGTACCATGTTTTAATCTTGGTGGTAATGTCTCAAAACAAAAAAACCTTCTGGGCTTGTATCAGTCAATTGAATGGCTGGCTACAGCTGGAATATCTTCTGAAACCATGAGTCTGTATTCCTCATTAAATCTACAGAAAATATTCACAAATCCATAGAAAAACATATCTCTTTATTTTAATCTAGCAGCCAGAAGGTTACAAGCTGATGTATGGAACACAAAAGAAATTCCTTCCCTATATGAAATTTCTAAAAAATATAGGACCTGAGCTCCTTAACCTATACAAGGAGAAAGCCTTCATATATTTATTTGTTTTTATGTAAAGTCTTTATAAGGGGATTTTTGTGTACTTACTTACCAATAAATAAAATTCTCTCAGTTCATGTAGAACACAGGAACTATGGGATAAAGTATTGTCCAGCAGGAGGGCAGGGTAATTGACTAAAAAGGCTCTCAGAGGTGGAGACTCGCTCCTGATCCACTTTAACCCCACCTGATTGCTACAAAAGTGGAACAAGAAAGGCACTCCCCTGCCCAGAACTCAAATAGTTGTTTTTTCTCTGGGAGGGAAATTCTGTGTTCCACATGGACTAAGAGAAAATGATTTATCTGTAAGAACACAAAAATTCCCTTTTTTCTTAAATCCTATGTGGAACACAGGAAACATGGGGACATACCAAAACATACACCAAGATATCAGGGAGGGGAGAGGAAAAAAACCTCAAGAAACAGACCAGTGCCAAATGGGAGAAACTGGTACAACATGAACACCAACACTGCAAACCAACGAACAGGAACCAACAGGTTGCCACCTTACACATCTTCTCAGTAGATGCCTGATTCTTGTAGGCCCAATAGGCACCCACCGACCTGGTAGAATACACCGTACCCCAAAAGTGAACAGGCTTCTTCCCAAGAACATTTACCTGATGAATGGTCACTTGATCCAAGAAGCCACTTTTAACTTAGATGCAGCTTCACCTGTACAAGGGTCCTTGAGGATGACAAAAAGTGAATCAGATTTCCAAACAGGCCATGTGCAATGAATATAATACTTCATGCACCAAATCACATCTAAAAGATGAAGCTCCTGCTCCTGTCTGTAACATGCAGCTGTACAGAGAAAACGAAGAACAATATCCTGGATAATGTGAAACTCAAAAATAACCTTGGGGGGGAACCCTATGGGAGTCCAAAACACCACCCCATCAGAGTGGAAATAAGAAAGGGAGGCTTACAAGATAAAGCCTGAAGTTCAGCCACCCGCCGAATAGACAAAATAATTAGCAGAAATGCTGTATCAAGCATCAAGAAGAGTAGAAAAACTGAAGACAGAGTCTCAAAACGAGCATTTTGAAACACTACCAGAACCAGATTCTAGTCCACACAGAGAAGTGGGATCCTAAAAGACTGGGTGGGCATGAGCAACCTCTTGTGCAATGGTCTGCATATAAGTAATTAGGCAATATGCCTCTGGATGTTAAAAGGTTGCAGCCACAACTCCCGACTTCACAACACGTACAGAACAGGGGCCATAACCTGCAATACGCCTTGAAAGAAACTGACCTACAAGCCTGCAACATAGTAGTAATGTCAGAATCAGAAACTTCCCCTTCTTCTTCAGGATGTTGGCCTCAAGATCCAAGCTGTTAAAGTCAGTTTCTCCAGCTTTGGATGAGTCAAGAGGTCTGAAATCAGAGGGAGTCTAAACAGTTCTGCCATGGATAGATTGAGAAGATATAAAAACTAGGACTGACAGGACCAGAACTGGGCAATCAGAATGACAATAGCTCACTCCATCCTGATCTTCCTTAGCACTCTGGGGATCAGGGGATATGGAGAAAACACGTACACAAGGGGAAAATGTGATGGTAAGACCATCATGTCCACCACAAGAGTTAGAGAGTTGCAGGATCTGGAACAGAACTGGGTAATCTTGTGGTTAAGCCAAGAGACCATTAGGTCCACCATCAGGAGACATCATAGGTAAACTATAAAGCTGAATACCTTGTGCTTGCACTCCCAATTTCCAGGATCCAGGCACTAGCAACTGAGAACGTCTGTCACAACATTGCCTACCCTTGGGATATGAACTGCAAAGAAAGCCTGCACGTGGGCATTTGCCCACATGAGGATCAGCCAAACCTCTGACCATGTAGACACAATTCTGGTCCTTCCCTGTCCACCGCCATCACATTTCAGACTGGATCTGTACAGAGGATCCCAGGAGGCACTGAGACCAATGCCATAAGGCTAGGTGAATCACCTGAAGCTCCATAATATTGATGGAAAAAAGATTCACCTCCCTGTTCCAAAGACCCCAAGATGTCCGAGAGTCAAAGTCAGGCTATTCTTTGTGACTGTGACCTAACTTGGAATAATCAATGACCATCCCAACAACAGATAGAACTTCTGAAACTACCAATGAATGCCCGCCTTTGTCCAGTCTGACAAGAATAGGACATGGAAGAGATTACACTGATGTCTGGAAATATACCTCAGAATTTCCAGCTGCAGCTCCTACGTATGGAACTGAGCAAATGGAACTGCCTCCAAAACAGAAATTAGATAATCCAGCACCTTCATGTACTCCTGCAAAGTCGCAGATGGATGAAATATGACCTGAAATACATGATGATGAGACAATGACAGAAACTTGTCTTCTGGTAGAAACACCTTCCCCAGAAGATGTGAACCATCAGAGCTGTCATGACTTTTAAAAATAAACCCTAGGGTGATGGCCAGCCCCAAAAGAAGGGCAGTGAACTGAAAATGACAGTGCTGAAAGGCAAACCGCAGGAAACGAAGACTATAAACCACCTGTGACTTGGGGTGTGGTTGTGAAAGGGTTAATGGCAACCAACTACCAGGCTCATTTGTCACTCTCTCCATGGGGTACATAGCAACTACACCTAACCTAAGTAGTGAGCAAAGATATGCAGTAGTGCCAAAGTGAGTACCAACTGACATAATCAAATGTCTAAGTAGGTATTTAAAGGCCCTACCAGCTAAAAGCACAATGGAAGTTGGGCCACAGAAATAGTCTTGTGGCCAAACGTCTGTTTTGTGCTTTAAGTTCCCAAAACGCCTCTAAATAGCAGCAATATTGGGAACTTCACAGTATAAAAGCTATCAGTGCCTGACATACTGCCAAGCACCGTTTGTTAACTTATAGGTGTTAAACTTACCTGTTATCCACAGTCCTCCTTTCTTCTCGTTTTTCTTCTGTCTTGTATTTTCTGTCTTGTATCTTCATTCTCCGCCACTGTGTCTGGCCGCATAGGCAGCGGCAGCGAAGACAGTACTGCCTGACACAGCACCCCCTTCCTATACCTCAGGGGCCGATGCCCTCTCCACATTGAGGGAATCTGAACAGAGACTGCCTTTATATATGGGCAGTCTCTGTTCAAATTCCATCCAGCCAATCAGTTTAATGCACATCCCAACCAATCAGCTTTGAGCGGCTGTGCTTAAAACTGATTGGCTGGGATGTGTGTAAGTCAATGGCTGTGATGGAATTTGAACAAAGACTGCCCATATATAAAAGCGAGCATCTGTCCATGAGGGATAGAACAGGGGGGCTGTGCCACACAGTACTGTCTCCGCTGCCACCTATGCTGCTGGATACAGCGACGGAGACAGAAATTTGAAAGCTAAGTCTTTTATTATTGAACTTTGGGATATCTAGTCAGATATAATATATGGAGGCATATTGAATCAGGCACAAATACATGGTTTAACCCTTTGAGCCCCAGAGAGGTACACAACACATTGCTTTGCAATGTGCTCCGTGCCTCTCTGGCACTCAAGGGGTTATTATATATTATTGTCCAGGATATTTCAGCAAATGTATTCATACCTAATACTTTTTTACAGCTACAAGAAAGAAGAATGAAAATAAAAGACAGAAGAAAAAAGAGAAGGATAGAAGATGACCAGGATGCCGAGGACTCCGCTAGACATCAGGATTAATGGTAAGTGTTACTTTTAATGGGATGTTAACTCTATGAATGCTGGCGGGGTAATTATACCCCACTGGCACTCAGTGGGTTAATTCTACTAACTTTTTAGGTACTTTGGATGTATTGATATGGGGCTTAGGGCCCAATATCAATACATTCACTGGGGACTTTTTGCCTTTTAATAGCTGCATCAGCTGACTAAAGATCCGATAAGGGACTTTAGTATAAAAAAAAAAACTGGGTCTTAAATTTTAAGTTAGTCCTTTATTGGATCCTTAGGGCTAATGCAGTCCATTAGCATTAAATTGCCGGCATTATTTCATAGCACAGGTCATTAAATCGCTAATAGTGCTTGAAAAATTGCCGGCACCTGTTTTTTTTTTGTTTGTTTTTTTGTTTTTTTGAGCCCACAGTGTAAATGTAAGGAAAATGTTAATGTGATAAAACCTGCTGTCCACAAAAGCTATGAGTTCAATTTAGAGAAAAGACAGAACTGATGTATTTATATTCAATCTGAGTAAAATAGTCACTGTGCGTTTTAGAAAAAGACATGATAACAAATAAAACATACACAATACAAATATAAAACAGTATTAAAATAAATTAGGAGTACCACACCTATAAGATACAAAAATACAAACAGTTGGCAGGAATTTCTAGACGGTAAGGTCCTTGTAAAGAGAAATTCTATGTTTTTTCCTGAGAGTCAAACTTTTATATAAAAATATTTATTTGTCTCTAGGTGACTGCATATTTGGTGTCATATGAGAAGGGAATGTGTAACGCAGACAATTTATGACACTCTTAATGAGTTAAGTCATAAAACCTATCACCAAACCCTGGCCTATTTTAAAGTATCATATTTGGTTGTTATGGTACCTTTTAAGTAAATAACATTGGGCCTATCATATCACCCACATTATTACAGACATTTAGGTACCAGACATCCCCTGTATTCCTGTCTGTGAGATGACCCATTCTTATTCCTCAGGCCCAGTTAAACCCATTAATGCCATGCTTCATATCATTCTGGAGGACACACTGTTAGAACACAGAACATTTCCATACTATAAGTCTACTATGAAAACCTATGCATATTTCTGACATTCTAATTATGAACATGTTAGGAGCTGCATTCCTTGTGTGACTCCAATGCCCAGTCCCTGTAGGACCAGAGTTGTCCATAGGATGGTGTAACAACAGCGCCATTGTATAATTTCAGGCCACTGTGATATTGCGCCTCAAAAATTCAACTATGAGCTGTAATAACTTTTGAATAAAACACCTTTCAGCAGTGGGACTACCCTTGTCTTACTCAGGGATATAAACACTACTTCATATTTTTTTTTTACATTTTAAGTATTACTATCCCTTTAAGGTATCCTCTACAGGATATATGGCATGCTTTGAAGCTACCCTTCTTGGATGCTCTTCTTGAACAGCTGATTGTACAGTGGAGTCTAGCCAGGAATCTAGATACCATTTAAGGCCCTTAGAAAGATGCCTTTAGATATTCTGGTGCACATGCAAGATTATTTTTAACCATTTCTATACCATGGAATAGGTTAACTCTTGCATTTGCATGATAGGGGGCATCACCCTCTATAAAATGACTCAAGCACCTTTTGAGGGGGTGGGGTGCCAGATGGCCCTGGGACCACAAGTCTACTTTAGACCCCATGAATAGATGAAGCGATAGAACTCACTGAGGAAATTAAGGCCTTAACTCATGCAGGCTACTATTCACCAGATGAGAGCCCTGGAAGCTGTGTGATGGCCACAAAAAAAGAAGGACATAGAGTACCAGACAGTTCTCTAGGAAGACCAATCTGGCATGAGGAGCAATGGGTTAAAAGAGTTAAAGGGACCCCCCTGAAACCTTAGTAGCCTTAGCCTTGTCCCTGTCTCCCTTGGGCTCTGATATAGCCAAGATACCCCTTAAAGTATGAAGTAAAACAGTAAAAGCAGAAGAAAATTACTTATATAACCTTAAAAGTAGTTATCTGACTGTAAAGGGATAGTGTGGCAAAGGAGAGACCAGCCTTTGAATAGCACGTTGATTCAAAAATTCAAGAGGGTCAGCATGGGTCCACCTCTAACCCCGCCTAAAAGCCCAAGAGAATGGGCTTATGGGAACTGTAGTTTCTCTCTATTAAAAATGGTGTGGTGGCTTCCTAGCTGTCAGTAAAACACGCATCTCAATATCAGACAGTGTTCCCCATGGCTCTGCTAGATAGTGTGTAACATTAGAAGAAGCAATAGCCTTCTTCCAGCCTTTGAAATACAACTGGAGGCAAGAGAAGTCCTTTATAGACACTCTGTATTCCATGCACTATGGCTACCACATGTGCCTTTTCTTAAAGGCACCATGACCTAAACAAAGAAAAAGTATGTACAAGTTAATGAAGAATTTAGAAAAAGTATCTGACACAAGAGGACTATACCCAAAATAAAGAGAAAGTAAAAATAAACTAGGATTTAAATGCAGAGGAAGGAAAAAGTAAAGAAAACCTTGCAAGAAATGCAGTGAAAGGGTTAAATGAGAGATTCCCACTGTTTAGCAACAGAGGAATAAAAGAAAATAGGTATAAATAGTCATATCAATAGTACAGAGTGCTAGTCAGGCTGAAACACCACAGAACATAGAAATGTGGCTGCCAGACAAACAAATATGTGCAGTCTGAAAGAAAGAATCTGTTGTCTTCATTCTTCAGACTCCTATATAACAAGTAAGCAATCTGCTTCAGATAAAGCTGATAATGCAAGCCATCCTGTATCAGACCCAGGATCCTGAAGACTGCACTCTGGTTCAAACCCACAATGGAGTCTAGAGATAGGAGACCACATAAGGGGGATTACACAGCCTCATTCCTAGTAGAATAAAAAAGAAGGCTAAGAGAGACTGTTTTCCTAGCTTCATCCTATGGAGGGTCACTTTTAAAAATTAAATCAGGTTGGGGTCAGGCCTGGACTGGGACAAAAAATAGGCCTGGGCATTTAAGGCTGAGCAGCCCATTTTTATTTTTTGAGCAGCACATGGGGGGGGGCAGCGGCAGATGTTCGTTATTTATATAGCACCGCATGGCCGCACGTTGATTGCCCGCCTACCAGGAAACTTGTAACAAGGTGGCCGTCTTTCAGAAAATGAAAAACGTCCCAAACTCGTTTAATGATTTTTTTTTTTTTTTAAACGCTCCCTAGTTATTTTCTCAGGTCTTGGAATGAAAAGCACTATATAGAGATCATTGTATTTACCTTGCATATACCTGTACAATGTAATAAAATGCCCTCTTAGCTCTTAGCTTAGCCAAGATTGGTTAGAACTTCTTCATAATTCAGTTCCTCCTTTCCCATTAATTTTGTTGCTCTTCTGTGCACTCTGTCCAGTTCTAGAATATCATTTTCCAGAGCAGGTGCCCAAAACAGCACTGCATATTCCAGATGAAGTATTTCCAACAATTTGTACAGTGGCAAAATGGCATTATTCACTCTTGCTTAAATACCAGTTTTAGGCAGTACAGTATTTTGCTTGCTTTTGCTACTGCTTTTTGGCACTGATCACTATTTCCAAATGTACAATGTACATGAACTCCCAAATCTTTCCCTAGCAATGGGCCCCCCAGAATGCTCCCATTTAGGGTGCCGTCAAGGTCCTCCCACTCAACCCAAATGCAACCTTAGATGCAGGCAGGCCCTCACGCAGGCCCTCAGGGATGACAAACAAGGAACTTGATTCAAAGGCTTTTGTGTGATAAACATAGTACTTCAAGCACCTAACCACATCCAAGAGATGAAGTTCCTGCTCCTGTCTATTAGATGGAGCTGGAAAAAGAAAAGGAAAAACAATTTCCTGTTGATGTGAAATGTAGAAACAGCTTTAGGGTGGAATGTGATGGTCCTCAGATGCAACCTGTTAGAGTGAAAGACCAAAATGGTAGGCTTACAAGATAAAACCTGAAGTTCAATCACTCGCCAAAAAGGAGCCTTCTGAAGTACTCCCAAAACCAGGGTCAAACCCCTTGAAGGAGAAAGCAATACGTATGGGCACAGAGACACAACGGTAGTGGCATTTTAATACCTGGGCACACCCAGTGTACTCTGGGGGCCTCAGACACTGGTACCTAATGCTTTTTTACTCTGGGCCAGTGGTTTTGTAGGCCAGTCTGCCAGGCACAAAATCACTAAAGTGTGGCAGAGATAAGAATCACCTCCATACCTGGGAACTCCCAGGGTTTGACCTTAGCACTCAGGGTTTCAACCTAAATATCAGGGTCTCAAGAAGAATGGCCAAATTCTCAGGGTGAGAGAGTCCCATGCTACCCAGCACTTGATCTTCATCAATTAACTGTTTCTTTAATCACTAAATTGATACCATTTTCATCAGAAAGGCAGAAGTTGGATTCCTGCTCATGTTATGCATGTTTAAGCTGTGAAAACTCTATGTTGTATAATGTAGAAAATTCTTTGTGGACTGATTGGAGCACCTCTCGGTTTCAGAAAGCATAAAAGCTACATTATGGGAAACTTTATGAGCAATATTTTAAAAAATCTCAGGGTTGGCTCATTTTGAAAGTTGCTTTTTATGATCACCTCCATCACGCTATTTGCCCTGCCAGACTCTCTGCTGAACATGTTCTTGTTTGAGGCTTTAAAGGGATAGTAATACTTCGTTTTAACTTTATTTTATTTTGTAGGCATTAAAAACACATGAAGAATGATATGTCTTATCTCTCAAACCTTTATGGTTTATGAGATATTCACAAGCAAAGTTCCCCTCCCCGCCCCATTTTCCTAGTGTAAGCCATCTCTTCTCAGATGTGAGTCTGGTTGTATGACAGGACAGATAACAGAAGGGGACAATTTTCTTTGTATGAAAACAATGAAAGCCCTTCCCCCCTTGACAAGTTTTTCAGCTTTTTCCCTTATCTTAATTGAAGATTGTCCCTCTCTGCAGTCTACCTGGGCATCTCCCTTCTGATCTGGTTGAACGGGGGGGGGGGGTACTTTGTGAATATCTCTTAAACCATAAAGGTTTGAGAGATAAGACTTATATCATTCTTCATGTTTTTTTAATGCCTACAAAATAAAATAAAGTTAAAATGAAGTATTACTATCCCTTTAACTCAACTCCTGTGCTCAGTTAGCTCCCACAGTAAACTGGAGGCCAAGACTAACTCCTTTAAAAGCATACCTCCCAAGTGCCCCTCTTTAGGAGGGACAGTTCCTCTTTGAGAACCAAATCCCTCTGTCCCTCTTTCCCACACTGATGTCCCTCTTTTTAGGAGATAAGACTGTGTGGTGTGTATATAACTGTATCACATTGCTCCACAGCAATAAAACTCACATTAATGTCTGTCTAACCCCTTAACCCCTTAGGGACCCTTGACGTACCAGGACCGTCACAGTCCTTGAACTACTCAAGGACCGATGAAGGTCATGGTACATCACGTACTTTTTACTTACAGCGCTCTACCGGGAGCGCTGTAAGTAAAAATAGGGCATGAAATAGACCGCTCCAAGATCGGAGCATTCTCTTTCAAGCCCCATAGTGACGCGCTGATACACGTGACAGGTCACGTGTACCGGCGCGTCAACGTGCCCCTATGCGGTCGTTATGGGACGGAAATGTCCCATATCCAAAAACATACTGATAGGTGAATTTAGATTGTGAGCCCCAATGGGGACAGGAACCAATATGAGTGTAAAGCGCTGCGGAATCTGTGTGCGCTATATAAATAAAGGATTATTATTATTATTGTAACCTCCGGTCCTTAAGGGGTTAAGGACCAATGGTCCCGGGGTGTGTGGACCTTTAAGGACCAGATAGGGAAGTTCGAGGTGCCACCCCATGTGACGTGTGCCGACACACCGAACGAGGGACTGAAAGAGATTGCTCTGGTCTTGGAGTGATCAACTTCAGTCCCTGGTATTACTCACCACGCTCCTGCAGGAGCGTGGTAAGTAAAAGTACATGACGTACCAGGACCATCACTGGTCCTTAAGTGCCAGACCTGTGTGACGGTCTGGGTACATCATCAGATGCGAAGGGGTTAAACTTCAGTATATATGTTTATACATTAGTCTGTGTAAATAAAATAATTGGTGTTGCTCTAAATCATTTATTCAGTTACACCAAGAAGAACAAATAGGTCATAAAATAACATAAAAATTCTTGTTAATGTTCCGCCCACCAGTCACGCCCCCAGCAACGCCACCGAAAACACAAGTGTCCATCTTTGGCCATTTTAAATGTTGGGAGGTATGTAAAAGGGTACATTCTCATCCTCATAAGGGGACAGAGCAGTGCACCTCTGTTTTTAGCTTAAGGTTGGAAGATTCTTTAGATGATGTAATTCAGGAACTCCCCACAGTCTCCAGTAAACCCTCAGCTTGAAACCCTTTTCCAGCCATACAATGTCCCCCAACAATACTGATCACAGTGCCAGCTCACCTAATAGAAAGAAACCACTGCTCACAAGCTGCTCTGAGCATTTTTCTTTGGTATTTCTATTTGGAGGTCAGTGGATCAAATCCATGGACCTCTTCCACATGACTGCATTCATTTGTCCCCAACAGCTGGACGGCCAAATAACCCTTACTTTCAAAACGGCTTTTAAACACTGGAATATTATATGTCCATTGAGATGAAGACCTTTCTAGCATTCAATAAAAAGGCCCTATTTGTGAAATGCACAAATCCCCTTCTGCATGTTGCTTTTATGCATTACATTTGGCCCAGTGTATCTCGTGTTCTACTGTCACAGGTAAAGGGTGGTACCGTAATTGCTGCAGAAAAAGCAGGAGACTGGTAAGATAAAAATTATACTTGCATCCTACAGCCACTCAGTAAACAAAGGTATCATTTTACTCTACCAGTCTCCTGCTGCCGATATGAATACACAAAAGTAGACAATTTTCTAAGACAGATCTAATAGGCAGTGCCACCTTAAAAGGAGGCGGGTCCAGGTTCTATTTACGAAGTCTCGGAGGCTGAGTATAACGGCTGGAACAGTGCCCTTTCCCCCTCCCTGATCATCACACTCCCTCCCAGGCAAGCTGGATCTGCCTCTGATTTCCCATTCTCGGCCAGGATCCTGAGCATCTACCGATCAGCGCAGGGCATGCAAAAGAATACAACAGCATCCAGGCAAGTATGGATCTGCGATGGATGAAATTAGAGGTGAGGGATTAAGCTCTTCTGCATCGCTTACATCGTTCGCCTCTCATGTTGGCCTGAACTACAGGATTCCACAGAGAAGACACTTCAAACTACTGTAAAAACATGTATTTTATTGTGGGAAGCGTCAAGCATCAATGGCAAAGCAGTCTACTCTCTTGGATGCGGTACACTATGCGTTCGATCAACTTACAGAGGATAGGGAGTGCATGTGGTTTTGCCCGAGAAGGAGCAAGCCCCGGGCTGTACAAAAATATTGTGTTTCGCTTGGGGGAGGGGAAACACGGCAAGGACCAATCTGCAAGAACAATGAGAGGTTCCACACCATGGTGAAGGGGCCGAATGGTGGAATACCCCTCCCCCAATATCTGTATTCTCATTATTTATTGAGGAAAAAGCCCTTCGGGTTGTATATCCTTGAGTGTTTTTCGAAAGGATTGTGTAATGTTCATCCATGTGGTTGGTGCCCCTGTCTTTCCAAAAGGGCATACGGGTGACAGATAATTGGAGATCTCGAATGCAGGTAGGTGTGCACCAGCGTCGCAAACAATCGACCCGTTGAGTGCCAGATAGGTATCCAATGCACTGCAACCCCAATGCATTGGATACCTTTCTGGCATTCAAGGGTTAAATACCCTTTTAACTCCAAATGTGTAGACAACGTTGCGCGCCCTCTGGCACTCGAAGGATCAAACACTGCAGGAGTAAACAGTTTTAAGACGCATTTGTGTCCAGTACGTTGCTTTGCTTTGGACACCCATTCGGCACTCTAGAGGTTAAACACGTTTGTCTTCGATTTGCGAGCAGAGGTGCCTTATGTCTTTACGTTTCAACATCCCATAGCGCGTGTTGGGTTAATTTCACATCCATTTCTATTGTGTTGCAGATGCTTCTATAACATTATTTACGACAATTGGATAAACATATTTATCATTAGGATATTAACCCCTTGAAAATCAGAGGGTGTGAACTGCAGCTCATAGTAAGGCATTATAGCCACCTCTAACCATGAAAGAGTTAAGGAAATCACCGATACAGTCTGAATTAATTCTTTGTTGTGACATAGTTGACCAGTGCATAACGCAGCAGTGCTAATGGCGCCCCCTGGCTTCAAGATGTTTAAATGCATTTTATTAGCTTTTGGCGCAGACACCACGCTTACAGTGTTTCACTTTGCGAAGCATTTTTAACCCTATGTTGCCTAAATCCTTAAACTGTTTACACTTCTGGCACTATATAAACATATTCATTCATACATCACAGTATTAGGACACGTCGATAATTTTAGCCTGCAACTATCACTGCGATGTGCAAGGAACGCAATGTAGACTTTATTATCTAGCAGAGTAGTAAATAAAGTCCCACTATTTAGAAATTTAAATCTTAGGGTTTACGCTATTTCACTGCCAGTAAGGTGTGTTCCATATGGTGAATACTTGGCAACTACAGGGTTAACCCTTTGAGCGCCAGAAGGGGTATGCAACGCATTTCTTCTCTCTGGCACTCCGAGTTTTAAAACACAAATTATAGCTCCTTTTAGGACAAGTGTTCATTCATTTATTCCTAGGTGCAGACAGAAATGTTAATAAACAGAAGGATTATTATTATTTTTTTTAATTTTCTGTATTCCTTTCTCAGGTTCACTGCGATTCCTGGATTTTTCATTCAGTTGTAAATGTTCTTGCAATTTATCCTCTCTTACAAACAGGCCACCTAATCATAATAAATCTTGTACACATGACAAATATTTATTAAAATACAGATTTCTAAATTTATATTTGGAAATGGTCTCCTTTTTTCAGTTTAATTTTACCTAATTTAGGGAATGTTTTCTTCCGTGCAATGGATTTTTCGCAATCAAGTTAAGTCTTTTTGGGGCATATTTCTTAAATCAAAAGAGCAAAAACAGACCTTTAACATCAAATAGCTTTAAAGCCTCGTTTAAATCAATGGGGATATTTTTGTTACATATTTTAATTTTTTTTATTTCCAGAATAACTCTACTTTGTTTTCTGCCACGACTTTTATGAAATAATTAATGCAAATATCATGATAATGTCAATGGGTAAACGTGCATGTTATTAAAGTTTAGATACTGGAAGACCTATTGCCTACGTGTACAGTAATTAGCTAAAGGCCTTATTCATCACACTAAGTGGTGCAATTCTGGGGAAGACGAGCAGAAATAAAGTGGGGAAATGACAATTCCCACTGATTTATAAATTGGACTTTTAACTATTTGAATGCTAGAGAGGTCTTGCGGGCAAGGTGTTTAACACTTTGAGTGCCAGAGGGCACTCAAAGGGTTAAAGCTCTTGTTAAGTTAATGGGAATGAGTGTGCGGAATTTTTATTTCAGCCTTAGATGAATAAATCCCCTAGGGCCCTCATGTTACTTAGAAAAACAGAGTAACCGAGGCAAACCAAATGCATCGCAATGGACAGAAAACGAAATGAAACATTTTACTTCATATCAATGCTAAGGAGCTCTCCAAAAAGTGGAACAAAAAAAAAAAAACTCCATAGGAAATAAAAAAATACCCAATGATTTAAACGGGTATTTTATCCCGTTGAATACTAGAGCGATCTCAATGTGTTGGCGACCTCTCTAGCAGTCGGGAGTTAAGGGCCATTTAAATATGGTGATTTTTTTTTTTTTTTTTTAAACCTCGTCGACAGCTCAGTTGGTGTATATATAGGCGTGTGTGCGTATGTATGTATATATATATATATATGTATATATAATATAATCATATAAAAAAAACACAGACGTCTAGTTTCGATAGTCTTCCTACGCACACATGGTTTACGTTATTAACACGAATCACAAGTTTTAGTGACTGTCAGGTGAGAGTGTGTTTATTTCTATAAGATCGTGTGTATACATTTTCCCTGAATATGCATTTATTTGGAGAAACGAATCAGTAATATGACATAGATAGTCATGCTATGTATGGGATGTATGAGACTGATGTCCACATGTTTTAGTTTATTTTACTAAACTGACTTGTGAAGGCCGATGTACTAAGAAAACAAACTAAGCATTTTTGTGGAATTATTTGATCCAAACAAATACAAATCGCTGCTGGTTTACAATTTTTTTTTTAACACCGTGAGTGCTAGACCAGGTTTCCAATGCATTGCGACGCGTTGTAAACCTCTCGAGCATTCGAGGGATTAAAGGGACACTAACACCTAAATGAAGCTAGGTTATACAATTTAAAAAATCACTTATCTATAAGATTTAGATAATGTCAAATCTCTAAAATGTCTTCCTACACTTGCATTTTAATGCATATGTAGACTGTAATATATAGACACAATTTGGTTGTTTGTGTTGAGAGAAATTTAATGCTGTTAATGTATTAAGATTAGTACCCAGGTCTTGTCTATTCAGAAATGTTGATCAATTATCTCAGCCCACTTACATGCGATAAACATGATCACTTATGTCAAAATAACTAGTAATGGAGGCCTGGAAAAATCAGAAATTGAAGTCCCACAGAACATATGTAATATTTTATATTTTTAGACCTCAGCATACAAATAGAGCATGTTAACCATACTTAATGAAATACAGGGTTGAAATATCACTTATTCAAAAGTTATTGCAGATCAATTTTCATTTCTTTGTGCAGTAGCTCCATGGCCTGAAATTTATACAGTGGGCTGTTGGTACAGCAGTCTATGTATAGCTATGATCAGTTGACCACAAGGCTCCAGCAAGATCCCCCAGATTCAGGCCAATGAAGGATTGTACCCAAAGAATATAAGCTTGAGCTGCAGTATAACTTTTGGATAAAACCTCAGCAGTAGGCGTACTCGTGTTTTACTCAGCATGATTAAACACTGCAATGTATATTTTACTATCCTTTTAAGTGTTATTTACTCCACATCATTTTAGGTGTTTGTGTTCCTTTAAAAGCCCCATCTTAAAGCATTGTGACTTTCCATTTCCAAGAGAGAGAGTATATGTGTGTGTGTGTGTGTGTGTGTATTATACAAAATGATTGACAATTGTTAACCTTAAAATTGGTCCACATCTGTCTTTATACATATCTCTTTTGTGGCTGAACTGCAGTAATATCTGCCTCAGATTTCTAGATTAGCAAATTGGGAATTATTTTTAAAAGGAATTCTGGGGCAAACCACCTGCGTCATAGGACAGAAATAAATATTACCAAAATCTCCATTGTTAAATTAGGTTTTAACCACTTCAATGTTGCAGGTTCTCAACTCGTTACAAAGTAATGTGTTTGTGACCTCTCTAGCATTCATTGAGTTAAAATCCCCGTTTTTAAATCCATGGGAATTTGAATTTGTCCCCTGTGGTTCATCTGGTTTATCCCAGTGTTCTTATACATAAGGCCTTTTGTTAGCATGGATTCTTGCATTATTTCTCTACCCCTCCCTCCCCATCTAATGGGTGTGCAACACAATAACTGACAATCTTTTCACACCTCTAAATATCTTTTGCACATATTAGTTTTTGTTTTTGTTTTTTTTATTTGCACCCTTAATAAGTAGACTAGAATTTATCAAGGACATCATTAAAAATGTACATATACTTTTATTCTCTGGTATCCCAAATAAACATAACAAAAACAACGTTTCATACATTTTAAATTCTGCTTTCAAAATGTTATTATAGTCTTTATAACGTTCAAGCGGTACTCTGGGCTTGTTCCCAGGTCAAGTGTGAAATGGCTCCACTATATCGGTAAATATTTGGGGTAAGATATAGCAAATTCTATTAATCCCTTTAACTGCTGTTGTTGTTATTATTATCATCGGAGCTGAAGAGTCATGGAGACTGACTTATTAGAGAGCACTGAGACATTTTGGAGCAAACCAACACCATAGAAGACAAACTACAATTCCCATTCGTTTTTAAATGTAGCTTGAATGCCAGGGGGAGACTACATAATGCATTGTGGAGCATTGCGTTGCATACCCCCTCTGGCAGTCACAGAATTAACCTCTTGAATGTTGGAGAGGTCTCACAATAAATTGGCGACCTTTCTAACATTTGAGAGATTAAAGCCCCATTTAACAACGTGGGGAATCTTTGTGACCCCTAAAGGGACAGTTGGTTTACTCTTTCTTCATTGAATAAACCAACCCCAAGGTACCCATAGCAGCAAAACCAGTCTAACTTGCATACAAACTTTTTTAGGTAAACTGCATATTTTTCCTTCTATTTTCAGCATTTCAGTGTTACTAAATTATACAGTAAACTTAATTTGTAATAAAAATGCTTGTTGGTATTTATTTTAATTGCAGTGGGTTGTGTATTGTTTGTGTCAATGTAAACATTAACATCCATAAAGAATTTTGGCTTTATTCAATAAGCTACAGATTTGGAATTCAAAAGTAAGCATTCCAACGGAACAAACAAAATCCTCATACATTCAAAGACTGCTTTTAACCCCATGCTTTCTAGAGTTCTCCAATAACCCAGGGTTTAAATTAACCATTTCAATGAATACGAATATATATATATTTTTTAAAGTCTGATCTATACATGCCGCTTTCATTCATGGAAATGTAATCCTTTGGAGATGGGGTTTGCAACTCATTGATTTGGAGAGCTTTGCACAACCTTTTGGTCTGTAAAGGGTTATAAAAGCGGTAGATAGATCCTTAATTTCCTGTAATTGTATGAGAGGGGTATTTACCCTTTTACCTATTTGACAGCAGGCTCACACTCAAAAGGTTAACCTCTTCAGGCCCTGAGAAATGCATTGCAAACCGTTTTGATGCTCAAGGGGTTAAAGTGATATATCTTTGGTTACTGTGCCTGGTTAAATTGCTGATATCGAGCATCCTTTAGAATGGGAGAACACTGCTCTGGTGATTTCTGCCTGCCATCTTGTGTCCTTTTTAATTTTATTTTTAAGGCGTTTCCCTCGTCGCTTCATACACATTACATATTTTATCTGCTCTTAACATCAGTTTTACGATCCATGCTGCAGGACCAGTTGCTATGAGATTGCACTGTGCAATACAAAACATTCTATTGTTGTTAATAGAAAAATATCTAGCGGCATGTGCACTGTCTTGCCATTGAAACAATTGTATATATTACGAAATAAAACCTTGTTCAAGCAGTTGTGATTATTTTTGTAATGTTGAAAGTCTATCACTACTCACCACTCCTAATTCACATGGGGGGGGGTGCACATAACTCTGATCCAGAAAAAACAGAACAGAAAGTAAGTTCTCGCATTGCAGACCGACTAGTTGGTTACTACATCTAGCATATACAATATGGGATTGCAGTTCAATGTTAAAACCAGGGACCGGGAGCTAATACCCGGTACCCTCCCTGGAAATTTGGGACAGCTGGCAGGTATGATCTACTGCAAAATGAGTATATATTTTAATTGCTAGAGAGCAGATTTGTGCATGTGATCTACTGCAAGGAAGTTCCTACCTCATTTTGGCCATCTCTAATTTTCTAAAGAAATGAGGGAAAGGTAATTTGATAAGCAAAATCATATAAGGGGGAGTCAAGCTGATTAGGCCCAGCTTTCAATAGCATGCCATACAATGCCAGCTTTGTCCTTCTGGATATAAGAGACGAGATTTCACATATTAATTCTCATGCATGGGATCATTTACAGGGCTCCAAATGATTTGATTACTGCTGAGCCAAATTGGATGTTTGTGAACTTAACAGAAACAATAGCGTCTTGAAGATGAATCGCTTCCAAAGGGAAAGTGACACAGGACTCAGACCTTGTTTATCTCACAAGTCTGTTTTAAGCACAAATGTGGATTTGCAGTAATTATGTCTGTCAGCTTTTGATGTCCAAATTTACACCCGTGCTACTAAAATAAAGTTGCTATCAATTGATACTGAAGTTTGTGTGGTTCGTCTTGTGGGTGGCTATGTAAGATTAGTTTTTATTATTATTTAATTTTTTTTAAATGGCCCAGACAAGGAGATGTTTAAAATGCTGCCTTTAATTATGTTTAAATCTCTTAACAGTTTCATTTTCTCAACCCACCTTTAAAACAGGATTCCAGAGAGAAGTTTGTGTGTCAGGATTAATTTGAGGCAACATGAGTGGGTCAAACCTTTTCCTACAGCAATTTATGGAAAGCAAAATATAGAGAGGAAGGAGGGGGGCACTCGCTTTTGTTGGCCACCTGTCTTGTTTTTTTTTCCCTTTACATTTCCTTTTGCCAAATATAATGCTGACTTGTTCCAGTCCCATAAAGGCCCAGGAAGCAGAATTCCCCCATATCGGTGGTGCTGTTGTTTTACATTTATTCCCACTTTGTCCCCCTAGCCTTCAATCTATTCACCCTTTGGGTGCCAGAGGGTGTTCAACACATGTTAAAGCTGTAGAAATTCAATGGGTCACTTGTGTTAATGGAATGATAACCATGCATTCAATGTTCTTCAGGTAAACAAAACCAAAAAAAGTAATAAAGCTTTACAATAACAGACCAATGTATTTTTATTTGTTCAGGTATGAATTGTTTATATGCAATGTACCCCTAATGTAAGGCACACTAAACAATAATATGGCGTATGTGTAAATGTCCGCACTTAAGCTAATATCAGTGGGCACTGTTATAACTCCAAACAGTTTGACAATTTTATATATACATAGAACATACAGAATTCATGTCTATAAATTGTCTATACCCTAGATATTGTACAGTAGTAATGCAATGTGGTAAACAAAGGAAGGTGCTGAATGGCTGCATTTGTGAGAAGCTATAATTTAAAAAAAAATGTAGATCGTAGCTGGCTGAGGACGACGGGAACTGTAGTCCAATAATAGAGGGCTAAAGGTTGCCCACCCATCAAAAGCATCAGTATGTCAAGGACATAAATCAAACTTTAAATCAGGGGTGTCAGAGTATGGTTCTCAAGAGCTATTCACAGTCAAGGATTTCCCTTTTTGAGAAGAGGCGGGATAATTTAAATGAATAAGCCAGTGCTTAATACCCCTATGCTTAAAGGGACAGTAATATCCCATAAAAAATTCTCGTTTTGTAGATGGGCAAAAAATAAATTATTTGAAGCAACTCCTTTCTCTCAAACCGTTATGGTTTGAGAAATATTTGCATTCAAAGTTCCCTTCTCCTGATGTCAGCTGTAAAGCTGACAGCAGGAGATTCGAGTCAGACAACTTGAGGAGGCTCTTCTGCAGAGCCGAATTCACGTTATTTATAAAGGATTACTTAATTGGAACGGTCTACAAAGTGTGCTTGCAAACCAGGCACACTTTGTAGACCTTTCCAGTGAAGTAATTCTTTTTAAATAGAGCGATTTCTGCTCTGCTGCAGAGCCACTGGCTGGTCCCCGGACCGGGACCTCCTGCTGTCAGCACAGCGCTGATGTCAGGATAAGGGGACGGGGGGGGACTTTCGATGTGACTATCTCTCAAACCATAGCGGTTTGAGAGATGGGAGTTGCTTCAAATAATTTTTTCCCCCCATCTACAAAATGAGAATAATTATTTATGGTACATTAGTTTCCCTTTAATCAGGGAACTCCTTATATTCTGGCCTGTTAGTGGCCCCTGAGGACCAAACATGGACACCCCTGGCTTAAATAGGGTGACCGCATTTCCCTTCTTCCACACAGGAACATTGTAACCGATAAACACCATATCAGAGGACTTCTCTCTGGCTCGAGTGCAACTGTGCCTGTGATGTCAAGTTGCATCACTGGGCACTAGTGCGCAAACTGTGCTTTCTCCAAAGCACCATATAGTTCTAAATACTAGAGGGAAAACTACTACTGACTGCTGTGACAGAAAGTGACAAGTGAGCTTGGCTACAAGAACATGGATGACAGCCCCATGCCTTATGTTACAAAAAATGGTGCTGCTCCTCCTGTTTGGCATTTGGAAGTAGGGCACACAAACTCTGTGTGGAGGCCTTTTTTTTTTTTTTTTTTGCCCAGTAAAGGCATCCTATTCTGTTGCCAACAGAGTGTAGGTGTTTAGACCTGTGTGGAGGCCATTTTCTTGTAGCCCAATACAGGCGTCCCATTTCTGTTGCAGTTATTCTTCTAGTGCAGTGGTTCTCAGTCTTTTTTGCTTGGGGCTCCCCAAACCTGTAGTTTTTAATTGTTAGAGCACACCTCATTTTATTAGGTATTTTGTCAAGGGCACATTAGAGGGTACAATTGCAAACATGTATTGGTATTCATAGGTTTCGCAACAAGAAAGGGGAAAAAAATGCACATATTGTATATAACAAATAACCTAAATATAGATTTGGAAATCAACATCCCCATTTTCTTTGTCAAAATTTTTATAGGAAACTGTAGCACCCCAACCTTGTTTTTAGGGAACACCAAAGTGCAATGTCACCCTGGTTAAGAGCCACTACTACATTTAGAGCTCTGGAAGCTTCATACCAGGGACTGTATTGTCACAGAAGGGCATTACTCGAGACACAACATGCTAAAAATCTAGCACACATTGTCACCTTACAACTCGTATGGCTTTTGGTTTCAGTACACGGCAGACCTAGATACATTTTACTAGTTGTACTATAGACACAAAGCCTGCAGTACAATTTCCATAGCTCAGATCTCATACAGTTAATCACACCTGGACACTTTCAATTATTTCAGGGTCTGTTTATTTTAAAACTTTAACACTTATACTTCCCATAACATCGATTTTAGTTGATATTAAGGCATTTTTTAACTCAACAGTATGCTAATAATTGCTCAGAACTCTTAACTGTTTAAGGACTAGAGGGGCTGGCAACACATTGCAATGCAATGTTTTTACACATGCCTCTGTTGGTTAAAGGGTTAATATGCCAGGTCTTATATTCCATTAGTGGTAGAGATAGTACTAATCTAATGGCTTCAGCAGCTGCCAATCAGTGCAGAGAATATAAGAGGACATAGACTCGATAAATGCTATACTCTGGGAATAAGGCCCTTCACCCTGAGATTTAGGTAGCAACAGGCTGGTGTACTAAGACGTGAAACAATTCTGGTACAAACCAACTGCAACAAAATCTACAAAAACATCCTTTTTGAGATAAATACAGCTTAACCCATTGAATTTCAGAGATCTCAAATACATTAAGTGGGTTAAAAGTATCATTCAAATAAATGGAAATCAGTATTTTGTCCCTATGGTGCATTTGTTTTGCTTCAGAATTAAAGGAACACAAACACCTAAAAATGATCTGGCATTATACACCAAAATACCTTGTACTCTACACTAGCTTCTGTAAAAAAAAAAATTCAGGCCTCCCATTACAGTAACAAACTGTCTGAGAAGCACTTGTTCTACATTGTTGTTAAATTGGTTGTTACCTTATATCGGCTATTCTGAAGAGAAAAACGGTAGGTGCTAATCTCAATATATTAAAAGTATTATGTCTGCACAAACAATTAACCAAAATGTGTCTATACATGATAATCTGTTAGATTTTATGGCTATAATATAAAATAGCTAAATGTTACTAATGCTAGCTGGAAGAACATGACATTTGCATTCATACAACCCAGTTTCATTCTTAGGTGTTAGTGCCCCTTTATTTCACTTTTTTTTAGTACATCAGACTCAATGTGTTTCAGGGTCAAACCAAACTCTGTGTTTCCTAATCTTTTTGTTCTACAGAATTAACATTTTCTTGGGGAATGGGCAGTGGGTAGAATAAAGACTTCTATTTCCTTTTACAGTATGCATCACTGTTTCATACAGGTAGCATGGACACAGGTCATGTAAGTAATAAATCACATTCTCAATTGTAAAGTGGTACACTTGGATGTTTTCACTATTCCTTTGATGCAATATTTTACTAATAATGACTACATAAATCCAGTTGTATAGCAATAGGCAAATTATTGGTGTTGTCACCGACACACCCAGGGACCTCCAAGGGAATGGCTTAGGGGCTTGTAACCTGATAGATTCTGCAGGCTGTCCTAAAATCTATGTATGTATTTTGTTTATTTCATACAGTATAAATGATGGCTGTATATAATATGTAATGCATTCCCTTCAACCTCTTGGATTCTAGAAATACCTACAATGTTTTTGTCATCAAGGGTAACCCCCTTAACGATGAAAGGGTGTGTGTAACTCATTGAGAAGCAATGCAGCAGACCTTTGTTTCTTAAAGAGTTAAAGAATCACTTTCTTCTTCTAATGCCTGTGGTATGTACATAAAATTTCACAAATCTTTCTTTCCCAGCTGTATCGTGGCTGGTAGTCAGGGAAATTACTAGGTTCACAAAAGACCATGGGTTTAGGCTAAGTGTGTGCATTTCTACTGCACTGTGAAGCCAATTTTACCATTATGTTAAGGAAACCTTACAAAATTACTATTCCCAAGCTGGAAAAAAAGACCCTTCAGTCCCCAGGTTGTTGGTGGTAACTGGTCTGCTATTTCATAGACAGGATATTCCAGATTTCAGGGACAGGTCTTTTCTGGATGCGAAAAGCTTCTTGGTTCCAAATAAGATAATAGAAAAAAATAAATCAATAATAATTAAAAATAACTATGATTACTACAGTATTATGTTGGGACCTGCCTTCTGCTCACGAGGTGAAGCAGAACATGTCCCCTGTCAGGTGGAATGGATATGTAAGTCAGGCAGAGCAGTACACAGTTTTATAACGCAAATCACCTGTGGAAATTGCAGCGTGATGGATCAAGCTCAATGATCATGGAGATTAAAAGAAAACATTGTTTGAATTTACTTATAAAACTGAGAATTCAAAATATGCACATGAATGAAACACATGCCATTGGTTCACCCGACACACACACTATCTCCCTCTCTCTGTCATGGGGCTATCATACTAACAAAATTGAGTAATTTAGGTGTAAACCAACTACATCATGGGGGGAAAATAACCACTCCCCTGAATCTAAATGGGGAATTTAACCATGTATGCTAGAAAGCTTTCCCATCACATTGTGAAGCAACATGTTGCATACCTGTCTAGTATTAAAGGGATAAAAATTTAATTTGTTTTAATTTCTCCCCTTATAGTGCAGTTAGTTTGCTCCATAACTAGTCAGCTTTGCCATGCTTAAGGCTAGGCAAGTCCTTACTAGTTTACTAAAGAATAAAAGTCTGCTTAAAAGGTATTTAGCTTGAGTCAATCCCTAAACCAATGACTGTAACCATCGCTAAATCCCCTTTTTCTATTTTGGATGTTTTCTGCCTAGCCACAGACAAACTGCTGCGTGATTAACCCATTGCAAAGCAATGCTTTGGATACCCCTGTGGCACTCCAAATGATTAATATAAGAACAAGCTTACAAAAACAGGTCATGTTTTGATAACAATCCTTTTCTTTTGTAAAAAAAAAAAAAACAACACACAGGATGTGTTCATTATTTATTTCACCCTTACAGAACTCTTCAGGGTCAGCACCCAGTTTAGAGGGAAATAAGTGACAGACATTCAGCTGTGCAAAATACAAAGTACACCATCTCAATGGGTCTCATGTAGGATAGCAGAAAAGAGCATGGAGGTGCTAGGCACATTTTCAAATGTAATTAAGTAACACAGGATAGTTAACCTTTGGCCCAATCATGTACATAAAACAGCACTAGATTTACAAAATTAGATACCTATTATTTATAAAGACGCAACATATTCTGCAGTGCTGTACATACAGGTAATTACAAACACACACACTGCTCCTTAAACGTATAGACCAATACACATGATAAGAGGTCACTAGTAGTGAAAGCTTAGAGTTGCTTTGCATTCATTTTTCCCCAATTTTCCTTTGGTATATTTCATTAACAAATTAAATTTTAGCAACTTTTCCAAAGTTCCTCTCACTTCCACAGGGTTACAATTGACTGTAGCAGAATCAAAATGGTTTATATTTAAAGGGATAGTAATGTTCCACAATAAAAGCAACTCCAATTAATCTTCATAGTATTTGGGCCATGGAGAGTGTTATTTCAGTACTGTCAGAGTTGTAGTCAAGGGAAATTGAATGATAAACTATCCCCTTCCCTCCCCTTTTACTGATGTAACACTGCTCACCTCAAAGCAACAAGACTAAGGATGAATCGCAGAGAGGCACAATCTTCAGTTAGCATAATGGACAAACCTGTCAAAGGGGGCAGGGTTCTCATTATTCTCACAGTAAGAACATTGTCCCTTGCCTGGTCTCAAGACCAGATTCTACATCTGAGGGGAGGTGGCTTACACTAGCTTAAAGGGGAATACTTTATGATTCATTTACTTTTGAACTACAACTCTGACAGTATTGAAATAAGAATCTCTATGGCTCAAATACTATGAAGATTAATTGGAGCTGCTGTTTTTGTGAAACTATCGCTTTAAGCCCACTGCTGCCAGTGGACCTAGCCATGCATGAAAAAGCAATGCATTTGCAAGCCCCATTGGTAGCTGAAGATTAAAGCACATTGAGGCTTATATATTAAGTAGAAATGGTGCAATTCAGGAGCAAACCAACTGCATTATAGTTGACAAACATTCCCATTGTTTGAAATCGGGATTTCACTGTCGTCCAATACAGGTTACTGGTACACTGGGAGGCGTCAGTCCCCTTTAAGTAGGCAGGAACATTCTCTAAATGTATGCAGGGGGGTGGAGCCTCCCTTACCACTCAGGCTGACTCATCCAGTCTGCCCCCCCAGAATTGTTTGTTCCTGTGTAAGACACACAGGTGGAGAACATCTCTCAATCAAGTTTAGTTTCTTTTTTATTTTCTGTCAAATATGGAATACCACCATTAGGCGGGTTACCAGGACTGACAATGCCCTCTCCAAAGTGGCTAGTTTCAGTAGCCAGAGCATTTTGGTGGACCTTAAGCTCTGAAGAGGGAATAATCTTGATTTCAAGTAACTTCCCTGGGGATTCCTCTCAGAGGTACTCCTCTTTCCCTGGTGACCTGAAGACATGCAGAAAGGTGAGCCATCCTTTGAGTGCTGAAGGTCCACTTGTCCCACAGTGTCCCTTAACTGGGCTTGTATTTGGGAGTTCTCATTGCGCACTCCAGCACTCATTGGGTGTTTATATATATATATTGTATACATAAGTGTATGTCTGTGGTTTTGGAGCAGTTTATATGGCATATTAACCCTTTCTCTGCTGGTTTGACTAGTTTTATGGGGTTTTGGGACACTTCCTTTATAGGGTAGTGTTTTATTATGCTGTACATGTGTTTACTATGTATTTTAACCTTTTTCCCTTTGGGGGTTACTTTTATTAAAAATTATGTACTGCGCCCTTTGGCGCGCTTTACCGCACAGACGCCATTGCTCCTTTACTTTCAATGGGCTTACACTGTTTGGGACGTATCTCTGGAACTGCTTCACACAGCAACTTCAGAGAGGGCTCATTTTTCTTGTCTACCCTTGCTCTATCATCCGGTTTATAGTTCAAGTGTGTTGGGGGGCTTCGGGCACTGTTTTGGGGTACTTTTTGGGAAAAACTACATTTCCCATGAGCGCTCGATTCGCTCCTAATTTCTGATTGGCTCCCATCGCGGCAGCCATTTTGGGCACTTTTCTCAATCAGTATCCTATACAGTGCTTGGACAATCCTTTGCTACTCTGCAGATTGACCCTTCGCCTGCCAGAACAGTCTATATTTAGCGTTTCTGGGGTGAAATATCAATCTTACACACTACAATTGGGTGATTCATTGAACAGTTGGTTATTTTGACAATGTATGAATGTCTATACCGCTGGAGCTGGGGACTAGACCTATGACTAAGGAAGCTGGGGTTTAGTATCCCTCATTGCGCACTGCTCTTCCTGTCACACAGGGCTACCTAGAGTGTTCTCTGGTCATTTCTGCCCAGCAGGCTGGAGATCCTGGTAGCAACCCAGGGCCTTCCAGCCATGCTATTGAGCCAGCTTGGGTGCAAGAGTTTAAGGCTGCAACTGGGTCTTCTTTACAACTCTTTGCATTCCAGATTCAGGGGGCATTTCAGTTGAGGCAGACCCCCTTGATTATCAGATCCTCCCTGCCTCAACCTCAGGGAGCACCTGATTAGATTCTTCTGAGGAAGAATTGTTGCTAGTTTGGAATGTTGAGGATTGGTGCTCTTTTGGAATCTTTCAGGTCTCTTAAGGGACCCATTTGTAGCTGATCCTGAAACCTCTACTGAGGGCCTGATCAGGGCTGTATTACCCACTCTCAACATTCCATCGGTTCAGGCGGTTCACTCTATTCCCTTTGATGTTTTTCAGGTCCCTGTAAAGCCCCTTACTCATTTTCCTCCTAACCCAACTCTTGAACATGGACCAGACAAGTCCTCTTCAGTGTCTAGAATATTTGCTAAACCTTTTCCCTTTTCTCAAACAGAAATGGCTACACGGGTTCATTCCCTTAACGTGGACGCACCCATATCTAGACTGTCTCAACTTACTGTCTACATGTTTCTGACGCTGCAAGATTGGACTGACAAGTAACAGAGGTTCCCCTCAAACTCGTTTTTGCTTCTTTTGGTCTGCTATGCTTCCAGCCTTTGCTGTAGCATGGGTTGACCGGGCTGTTGCAGTCTGGACTGTGCAACCCACTGGAGGTCTGTCAGAATGCGCTTACTTCGGAGTCATTGTGTCTCCTTGCTATTGTCTCTTTAGATCAACGCTAGTTTTCTGCTGCTGCCCTTGATGCCGGGCAAGGGCCCCCACTACTTCTGTGGTGGTTTGGTGTGCGCTTTGACTTGAGATTGATCTGCTCTCATTGCTTCCAGGAAAGTTTTCCTTTCTTTGCCTTTTGAGGGTACTTCCTTGTTTGGTTCCGAACTAAGGAACTGATTAAAGGGCTTTAGGGGTTAGAGCCTCTTCTACCCTTGGTTTCAAAACAAATAAATATATATAAGGGTTGCCGTTTACGCGTAACCGGTCTTTTCATTCCTTTTCTCTCAGTGATGTTCAACGAACCAGGTGGTTCTATCTGTTCCGCGTTCCTCCCAGAACATGCGGCAATTGCAGCCCTAGGCCGTTTACAATCCCAGGATTTTGTGACTGCTTCGGAATGTCTCTCGACACCGTGGGATGATTCAGTGTCGGACTTGTGAGCTTTTCTGGTGGTGTCTGAGGGATACTAGATCCCTTTCCCTCCCACCTTTTCGCCTTTATCTTCTCGTTCTCCTCAGGTAAACGAGAGAAGCCGTCTATTTGAAGACGCTGGACAAGGATGTCCTGGAATAGGTTCCCCCTGTGGTCAGGGGTTCAGGATTCTATTCTAGCCTCTTTGTGGTGACCAACAACAATTAATAAATAAATAAATAGAAGGGTTGTTGGATGTCGCCTCATTTTGGATCTGAAAGATCTTAATTTCTTTGTAGTGCAGTCTCCTTATCGTCAGGAGTATCTGCTCACAGTATTCGCTGCGGGGGAGTTTCTAGATCCTCTGGACCTTTAGGATGCGTTTTGCACTTCCCAGTCCTTCTAGAGAGCAGGCAGTATTTGGGTTTGCCTGCGCCAGAGGTCATTTTCAGTTTCGGCCTTCCATTGGTCTGTCATCAGCCCCAGGTTTTCAACGGGGCTGGGGGACTTGATATCCGTCCTCTGTCAGGACGGCATGACACTTCTTCGTCACGGACCACTTACCTTCCGCAAGCATCAGCTGTGGGCCTTCTTCTTCAGCAGGTCCAGGCCTGTATTCTGTTCCCTCTTTTCATGGTTGGATTGTGAAATAGGGTCAGTCAGACCCTGTTCCTTTTCAGCTCCTGGGTCTTCTGCTCGATCTTGGAGGTCCATGGTTTTTCTACAGGACTAGGTAACCATCAACTTACTCGAAGGACTCCTATGATCCTATCCCGCGATCGGATACTGGCCTTGAGGTTATTTCTCTGGTGGGGTGGTTCATCTCCACGATTGAGGCGGTTCCATTTGCCATGGTACACGCCAGGGAACTTCGAGGTTTGTGATATGTAGGACCGACCAGATCTTCTGAAGCTAACGCGCTCTCTCTCCCTCCTCATTTCGAGTTGAGCTTAGAGTAGGTGGTTGGGCCTTTTCCATCTCCTACTGGGAAGATCTTTCCTACTTCCCCCTGGACCAAGGTCTTATTGGATGCCAGCCTCCTGGACTGGGGAACTGTTCTGGGTCGCGTTAGCGCCCAGGGTAAGTGGTTCATGGAGGAGTCCCTTTTTCCCATCCTCGTGTGCTTCACCTGGTGGACGAGTCCAACAATGCCACGGCGGTGGCTTATTTCATCAGTCAGGGAGGGACACGAAATCTCGCCACTTGGTTAGAGGTCTAGGCCATTCTGTCCTGGGCAGAGGTTCATGTTCCTGTCATTTCCACAGTGCTCATTCCAGGAGTGGACACCGTCTTGACAGACTTCCTCAGTCGTCACGCAGTCGACATTGGAACGTGGACCTGCATTAGGATGTGTTTCGTCTCCTAGTTTGAGATGGGGAATTCCCCAGTGGATCTGCTGGCAATGGGACGCAACAGGAAGGTTACGCCATTTTGCTCTCTGTTGAGAGACTCCTTAATTCTGATGCTGATGCAATGTCCATCCTTGGACGTCCTCTCTGGCCATTTTTCTTTCTCTCCCTATGTTAATATGGGCGTTACGGACATTGAAATTGTATGTTGTCCGGTGATTTCGATTGTTCTGGATTGACATTGTCAACCATGGTATCTGGGGGTTTGACCCTATCTGAGTCATTTTGGCTCTCCTCTCGTCCAGCTCTTCTTCTTCTACAGGGTCCTTTGTGGAAGACTATGTTCTTCGGCTCAAATTGTTGGCCTATATGTTAAATCCTCGATTTTGGGATGAAAGGGGTTTTCTCCTGCTGTGGCGGCTACTATGCTGCGCGCTTCTCGGCCTGTTTCTTCCAAAATCTATCACTGAGTCTGGTCGACCTTGTGTCCTGGTGTGCTGACAGGGATCTGTCTCATGCTTTTCCTCTTCCTACTGTTCTGGCCTTTTTGCAGGACGGTGTCGATACGGAGCTCTCTGTCTTTTTCCAGGAGCGTTTGCTGTTTTTCCTGATGTCAGGATTCTCTTCCACAGTGTGGCTCATGTTCGTCCTGCCTTTAGGAGTCCAGCTCCTCCGTAGGACCTTATTTGGTTTCGGGGGTTCTTCAGCGCCCCCCTTCGAGTCCTTGGCTACTATTCCTTTACACCTTTGTCTTGGAATATGGTCTTCCTTCTGGCTATTGTTTCAGTTCGCCGGGTGGCGAATTTCCAAGCTCTGTCTTGTGAACCATCTTATCTAGCGTTCCACAAGGATTAAGCCGTACTTCGTATTTATACGGAGTTCTTGCCTGAGGTGGTCTCCGAGTTTCTCATCAATCAGGAGCTTGTGGTGCCCTCTTTCTGCCCTAATCCTTCCTTTGACACGGAGTGGAATCTCCACTTGTTGAATGTTGTGCGTTGTCTTAAGTTTTTTGTTCATCGCACTGAGTCCATTAGGAAGTCTGGCGCTCTGTTCGTCATCCTGAGGGTCCTAGGGCAGGGGGACGGGCATCCAGGGTAATCATTGCATCTTGGATAGGTCTACTATTCGTAAGGGTTACGAATTGAGGAATAAGCGTGTTCCCTTTCGGGTTACTGCTCATTCTACTAGGTCATTTGGGGCCTCTTGGGCCTACAAGAATCCAGCACGGGCGGCCACTTGGGTTTCTGTGCACACCTTTTCGAAGCACTACCGTGTGGATGTGCTGGACTCTTCTGATGCCAGCTTTGGGAGGAAGGTCTTGGAGGCAGTTTCGCCTGTCTAGGGTCTTCTTCTTCTGTAGTTCTCAGTGCTTCCTTACTGTTGAGCTCGGTGGGCTCTAGTTCAGTGTGCTGTGTAACAGTTTCTGGGGTCTGTTTTACCCCTAGTTGGTGTCCGTTGACACTTCCGTGTTGTTGGGATCTCTGACCGTTTGGTTCATAGTGGTCCTGGTGACTCTGGGGGCCTTGCGCCTGGTCCTTGCCTTATTCCCGCCTCTGGGAAGCTTAATGTTTGGACATCCCAGTGTACCAGTAACCTGTATTGGACGACAGTGAAAATAGGATTTTAGTCTTACCTGTTAAATCCTTTTCACTTAGTCCATACAGGTTACTGGTCTCCCACCCTGTCAAGAGACCATGCTCGGCTCTCCTGTGGCATTCGGTGGGAGTCCTTTGGGGCATGCTCACAGGAGTCTTCTTTCCTTCTTCTATCTAGTCTACTTCGTTCTCAAACAATTCTGAGGGGCAGACTGGATGAGTCAGCCTGAGTGGGAAGGGAGGCTCCACCCCCCTGCATACATTTAGAGAATGTTCCTGCCTACTTAAAGGGGACTGACGCCTCCCAGTGTACCAGTAACCTGTATGGACTAAGTGAAAAGGATTTAACAGGTAAGACTAAAATCCTATTTTTAACCTGTTGAATGCTAGACATCTCCAGTGCTTTGGTTTGCAATGCGTTGAAGATCTCTGTCATTAAAGGGGTTAAAAGCCCAATTTAAATTCTGGGAATTTTGATAATTTCTATTTGTTTCCAGTTGTGTAGTTACCATAGTTTGCTCTCGAATTTCACCAGCTACTCTCAGTACATCGGTTTCACTGAGAGCATTATGTGCCTCTCAGATACAAGATGGTTAACTACATTCTTCCACTGATCAATCTGTTGGGGAATGACAGTGCTCCCCCCCCCCCTTTGCAGGGCTCCAGGTGTCTAAAAGGAAAATCAGCCTGAAAGATTAAATACTATAACTATTTGTTTGCACAATAAAAAGTGTCACTACAACATATATTTTTCTTCTTTTATTTTTAGCATTGAATTACAGCCAATGCTCGCCTTTAAAGTAAGAATAATAACAAAAAGGTTGCAGATGAGTTAGTGTCCTGTTGGCAGGAGGAGGAGTTGCTTAGAATGTAAGGACACTAATCATGCAGGGCAGTGTAGTAATGTCCACTTCTAGATAACGTGCTACAGAGAAATACTGACACACACTACAGGAACATGGAAGTGGCAGAAGAAAGTGATGCCGTGGTTGTGTGTACCAGTACTGGAAAGGGAATGACCACCTGGTTAATGGAACACCATATTTATGATCCACTCACATCTCATGTTTGTTCTCAGCCAAGGATAGGCGAGCTGCTGCTGTCCAGATGTTTCAGATATTGTTGGACTACAATTTACATAATCCTGAGCTGGCCAGTAGGAATTATAGTCAAACAATAGTTTTAGTACCACAGATTGCCCACCCCCTCCTTAAAGGGATAGTAATAGTTCGTTTTATCTTTATTTTATTTTGTAGGCATTACAAAAACATGAAGAACGATATAAGTCTTATTTCTCAAACCTTTTATACTATCCCTTTAAAGCACCCTAAGGTATTTTCCTCCCAGGCTGAGCTAGACTGTGCCACCAAAATGGTTAATTCCATTGGGTAAAAGGAGGTGTTACATAAAACTGTCTGTTCTATACTTATGTATTAGGCCAGATTTGATCCATGAGAATTAAAGTGGACCTGTCACCTTGATTGAAATGTGCATATTTGAAAACATAATTAAAAACTGCCTATGTGTCATGATAGCCAAAATACCAGCAAATATACAGCAGATATTCCTGTTTGGTACCATAAATATAAGCAGATATTCCTGTTTGGTACCATATTCTAATGAATGCCAATTGCAGTACCCTCAGGAGCAGCTCAAGGTTTTTGGGGACCCTAAACAAAAAAGTCACAAACCCCCATTTCTGCACACCATGTGAAAAAGAAGAAAAGATAGGCAAATAATTTGGAGCTGGAACTTAGTTTAGGAGCCTGTTCGGCAAACAACTTGTTCTTTATGTTAGGGGAGTCTGGGTGAGTGTGAAGGGAGAAAGAAGTCTTACCAGATATCTAATTTGACTGAGAAGAGGAGGGCAGGTGATCCAAGTTTTCCTGAGCTGGCTGAGTCTCTGTGACCCACAGATATACTTTACAGACTGACACCCAAGAGACAGACAAGTACAACTAACACTGACTCCTACATCAGCCAGAAGAAGAGGGACCAGCAAATTATTGATTAAGGGTGTATCCTCATCTTGTACTGTAAAAAAATAAAGGGATAGTAATACTTAATTTTACGTTTATTTAATATTGTAGGCATAAAAAAATGTGAAAAATGATGTAAGGCTTATCTCTCAAACCTTTATGGTTTGAGAGATATACCTCGCTAAAATTACCTCTTCTTGGCTGTTTGAACAAAGTCAGCGCTCTAGCTGACAGCTGCAGAATTTGGTCATTTGGCCAGATGGAGGCTGTTCAGCAGAGCTGAAAACACGCAATCTAAACATTAATACTTCATTGGAACGGTCTACAAAGTGTGCTTGCAAACCAGGCACACTTTATAGTCCATTCCAATTAAGTATTTATGTTTAGATCATGTGTTTTCGGCTCTGCTGAAGAGCCTCCATCCGGTCAAATGACCGGATTCTGCAGCTGTCAGCTAGAGAGCTGACTTTGTTCAAACAACCAAGAAGAGGTAACTTTAGCGAGGTATATCTCTCAAACCATAAAGGTTTGAGAGATAAGCCTTACACCATTTTTCATATTTTTTATGCCTACAATATTAAATAAACATAAAATTAAGTATTACTATCTCTTTAAGACTGCAGTGACATTGGAATAGAAAGAAAGCAGCTTCTGAGATCCTCTTGACATTAGCTACAGGCAAATAGGGGCAGAAGCAGTTATACTTGCTGAGAGTGTGTTTTTTTTGTACCTAGTGGCAGATAGGGACAGTTAATTAAAAAAATATTTTGACTGGTAGGTGACAGAGAAAGGGACCCTCACGTGAGCTGTGACTGAGGCTGGTAATAGATAATAGAGACAAAGTCTTATATGATACAGTATTTTATAAAGGGCAATACATCATCACACAAAAAAACAGTTATATTGTGTTCTTTGCTATTAAAATCTACAGTACTTTGTTAATGTCCAGCAAACAGAATAAGGGTAGGGTAAAGGAGTAGGAACAGTGCGGGGATGTTTTTGTAAACCAGTAGTCCAAAAACTGACTGCAGCCATGGTTGTTACAGCATGTGCAATAAATGATGATGATCCTTCTGGTCCTCAGGATGCTGTTGTGAAACTACTCCATCTCCAGAAGTATTAATAAACCATGTAAAAAAACAGTGAAGACAACAACAATCCATATTCTAGTGTTGATGGTAAAGTGGAGCAAGGTGTAGCAGTCAACTTCTGACAGTAAGAGTAACAAGTAAAATACCTGTCTTGAACGTAGTAGCGAACGTCCTGAAAATCCTACTAATGGGAAAAGGAAGAAAAAAGTGTTTAATACTTCAAAAAGCCTAGAAGAATATAAAAGTAGTGGGGAAGATGAAGTTGAGAGTGAGAGATAGGATGACATGGCCAGAAAATCAGCTGAAAAGAAAAGGCTCAATCTTCCACCAGTATCATCACCAAGTCCAACTCCCAGACAGCCACACAAAATATTGTTGCGTAATCAGCAACATCCACAACCCTAGCTATGATGAGTGCTTCTGCTGCTTTTAAAAGTGCAGCATCTTTCACACCTAGCAGTACAATTGCAACAAGTAGTAGTAGCAGTACCACCTCCAGCTCAGGAATCCTTCAGTCTATGAAGTATACAGTATGAATATACTTAAATAAAAATCCAAAAGCTAAACATGTTGCTATCTGTTGTCTGTTTAACACCTTAAGGATGGCCGATCGCGCATGCGTCCATCACTTAAAGACCAAAGACCTTTTTTTTTCTGCATCCAGTTCAGGGCTCCCCGAACAGCATGCGGTCCTGGCATGTCATGGGTCTTTAACACAAATCTACCCATGATGTGCCAGGACTGTTAAGGGGTTAAGAAGCATGTGAGCAGGGGGAAAGCATGTACACACAAAGGCACATCCTCACTGAGATCCTACCTGAAGCACAACCACAAGTCTCATTGGGAGACACACCATCAATATGTCAGAGGTGCCATGATTAGCAGTAGTAGAAGTACTCGCTAAAAGTTTCTGGGGCACATAAAAGTAGTGCTGTAGATATGTCAGAAAGTGTTACAGCCATGGCTCCTGCTACCGTACATGCAAAACATGTAGGAGTATGACTGAGTTTGTTGGAGGACAATACAAAGCCATAGAGTGCCTACACCTGCCGCTGCCACAACAACCTTAAAGGGTTAGTAGTGTCTTATATAAATAAAAAGTAATATTGTAGATATTCAAAAAATAAATCCATCAATGCCAGTCCGATCTCTCAAACCTTTATGGTTTGAGAGATATACGCTGATACACTTCCCCCCTCCCTCCCCTTTCCTTTATGTCAGCTGTAAAGCTGACAGAAGCAGATTCATGTCAGACAACTTGAGGCGGCTCTTCAGCAGAGCCAAAATACCGCAATCTAAAAAGAAATACTTAATTGGAACGGTCTAAAAAGTGTGCCTGGTTTGCAAGCACACTTTGTAGGCTGTTCCAATTACCTATTTCTTTATAGATTGCTGTATTTTGGCTCTGCTGAAGACCCGCCTGCCATCCCGGTACCAGGATCTTCTTCTGTCAGGTACAGGATGATGTTGGTGATGTTATTTACAAAAATAATCCAGCAGTATGACTCTGTATAGTAAACTTGCCCTTTTCTTTTGTTGAAAAAAGGTTTTAAAGAACTGATATAATGTGTTGCACCTTGCTGGCATATCCCAATCTGCAGTTATTTTTCAAGGATGCCTGTGCCATAGTTAGTGTTATGGGCAAAGAACAAAGGGACTCTGCCTACTAACAATTATTGATCCCCTTAAGGACCAGTGACTGTGTGCACCAGAGGACCAAGGCCATTTTTTGTCTTTTTGGAAAGCTGGTACATGTTAGAAATCACACTTACTGGCTCGCCATGGGAGAGGCTGAAACTGACTGCTCTGGTCTTAAAGCAGTAAGTTTTAGATTCCCCCCATGATCAAAGTGCCCCCACAGGAGCATTCTGATCAAAATAATGAATATGACACTCCAGGACCATCACCAGTCCTTAACGCACAGTCGCGACGGTCCTGGCATTTGTTGTCTGCTCACAACTTTTACTTTCGGCTGTTGATTTCTTCACTTCAGTCAACTGCAGAAGTAATATTGAGGCAGGAGATATTGCAGCAATAGAAAGTCTAGGGGAAAAATGGCAGAGTTCTTGAGGGAAATGTATTGGCATTGGTGAAAAGGCAGAAATGTTATGTATTTACATGGACAGGACTTTTTCACAGGAAATGCTAGTTTGCTCCCTGTGGTATAGTCAGATTGCTCCAAAATCGCTTCTCATTTTTTCAGTGCATAAGGTCCAATGGTTACCATACTGCAACCGTTACCTAAGAATTTGTTTTTATTTATGCATGTTTACTTTTTTTTTTTTTTTAATAACCATTTCACAGTGAGTGACATGCCCGGACCATCACACATTTCTATCCTTTAAGGAAGGGTGACTATTGCGCATGTCAAGACTTTCATGAATGCATCGAGCCTCAGGCACACTGTGATTATGCCAGAGAAGCTGTAACTGATTGCTCTAGGACCGGAGCAGTCAGTTTCAGCCTTTCCCCAGTAGCTCAGCATATGTGATCAGTACTACAGTGATTACATATACATTTATCAGTGTTCTCTGCCGCTCACTGTGATTGAGAGAAGCAGAGAACATACATACCCACGGGGCAAATTGCCAAAATGAGGGGGGCACTCTTAATTTAAATGGAGATGCTGCGGGCAGAACTAGTGGTAGGCCAGGTTTAGTCAATTGATGACCTACTGCCAACTTTTTGTGTTACTAAATAAATGGTTTAGAGCAAGACCATTATTTATACAGAATAATTATATAACAAATGTACTGAATTTTAAACAAACATTATGTGAGTTTTATTATAGTGAAGAAGTATGATACACTTGTATACACACCACATAGTCTGATCACCTAAAAGAGGAACAGCAGGGAGGGAAAGAAGGGCATAGGGATTTTTGCCTCAGAGGGACAGTACCCCCTAAAAAGGAACATTTAGGAGGTATGAACAACCATTCATACCTTTTATCCAGTCCCTATTACAAATGGACCAACTGAGCACAAATCATCACAGGAAAACCTATAAAATGTAATGTTTTTTTCCCCTCACTTTTCTATAATTATCAAATGAAATATACATATAAATGGGGTAACAAAAGAAAGCCCTATTTAAGCTTAAAAATTTTATTTCTCTGTCATCCAATATAGGTTACTGGTAACTTTGGGTAGGCGACTGCCCCTTTAATTAGGCAGGAACAATTCTTGAAGAGAATGCTGGGTGGAGCCTGCCTCCTCTCCTTAGCTGCATCTAGCCACTTCCTCTACAGAAAGATTTGTTCCTTGAGGAAGATACAGGCAAGAGAACAGTTCTGCTATAGTTTTAGTTTATTTTTTGTTTTCTATTAGATATGGAATACCACCATTAGGCGGATTACCCTTATGTACATTCCCTAGTGGATAGCTCAGTTTCCAGGCGCTATGAAGGACCTCTTAGCCCTGGGGGGGGAAATCTTGTTTGACAAGTTCTTTCCCTAGGAGTTGCCCACTGAGGCTTCTTCTTTATACATAGTAATCTAAAGATAGAAGACCTGCTGAAAAGGTGAGCAACCCTTTGAGTGTTGAGGTCCACTTGTCCCACGTTTCCTCTCCACACAGAGGTCTCCTTTGGAGTTCCTACTACATACTCCTGCACTCATTAGGTTTGTCTGTATGTCTGTTGGGCGGTTTGGAGCAGAGTTTCTGTGGTAAATTTAACCTTTTGTCTGCCAGTTGGTATACTTTTGGGGGGGTTTTACAATTTTTCCCTTTAAAGGGATAGTAACAAAAAAACATGAAGAATGATATAAGTCTTATCTCTCAAACCTTTATGGCTTATGAGATATTCACAAGCAAAGTTTCCCCTCCCCGCCCCTTTTACCTAGTGTAAGCCATCTCTTCTCAGATGTGAATCTGGTTGTATGACCAGACAGATAACAGAAACGGACAATTTTGTTTGTATGAAAACAATGAAAGCCCTTCCCCCCTTGACAAGTTTTTCAGCTTTTTCCCTTATCTTAATTGAAGATTGTCCCTCTCTGCAGTCTACCTGGGCAACTCCCTTCTGATCTGATTGAACAGGGAAGGGATACTTTGTTTGTGAATATCTCTTAAACCATAAAGGTTTGAGAGATAAGACTTATATCATTCTTCATGTTTTTTTAATGCCTACAAAATAAAATAAAGTTAAAACGAAGTATTACTATCCCTTTAAGGTACAGTGTTTAATTGTCTCTTAACATGTATTCTGTGTTAATCTGTGTTTTTACCTCACTGTAAAACATTGAAAATTTGAGTTCCGGAGTGCTTTACCGCATTGACGCCATGCTCCACTCACCTCTATGGGACTTTACAGTTTGGGACATATCTCTGCAACCGCTCAATGTAGCTACTTCAGAGATGGCTCATTTTGTTTGTCTGCCCTTGCTCTATCATCCGATCAATGTTGTGTGTGTTTTGGGGGGCTCAGGCAGCTTCAGGCACTGTTGAGGTACTTTTTTTAGGGAAAACTACATTTCCCATGAGCATTTGCGTTGCACGCTCGTTTCTGATTGGCTCCCGTCGCGGCAGCCATTTTCTGCTTTCCCTTAATGAGTATCTTACTCAGGACTTGGAGTTTCCTTCTCCTTTCAGCAGATTAACCCTTCGCCTGCCAGATAATTGCAAATTAGCAATTTCTGGGGTGAAATTTTAAGCATACACACTGTATTGGGTTTTTTCCTTATACTTGGCACTTTTTGACACTGTGAGGATGTCAACTTCGTTGGAGCTTGGGCCTAGACTTAAGACTAAGGATACTGGGGTGTCTGTGTCCCCCATTGCGCACTGCTCCTCATGTCAATCAGAGTTACTTAGTGAGTACTCAGATCTTTTATGCCCAGCATGTGCTGTTGCCCCTGCGTCTTCCCCAGGGACCTCCAGCTATGCACAAAAGCCAGTTTGGATGCAAGAGTTTATGGCCACTACTAGAGACCTAAGGTCTACTTTACAACTCCTTCCATCCCAATTGTATGGGGTCTTCCAGTCTTGACAGCCCCCCTACTCCTATCAGGTATTCCCTGCCAAAACTGCAGGGAGTACCTGAGGTATCAGATTCCTCTGAGCAGGAACTGTTGATAGATTCTGATGAGGGGGAATGTTCTGCGATGGTCTCTTCCCAATTCTTTGGGGACCCCTTTGAGCCTGACCATGATCCCTCTACTGAGGGCCTGATCAGGGCTGTGTTAAACACCCTAAACATTCCTTTGGTTCCAGAGGCTTATGTGGATCCCTCTGATGTGCTCCAGGAGCCTAAGAAACAGTTTATCTGTTTTCCACCTAACCCCACTCTTGACCATCTGGTGTCTGACAAGTGGAAAGCTCCTGACAAGAAGCCTTCTGTTTCTAAGAAGTTTGCCAAGTTGTACCACTTTTCTGAAGCGGCATTAACTCAATGGGCTCATCCACCCAAGGTGGACGCTTCAGACTTTCTAAGTCCACTGCTTTAACTGTGGCAGACGCATCTGTCCTCAAATACTGGACTGACAGGAAGCTTGAGACATCCTTAAAACCATCTTTGCTATGGCTGGTACTTCATTGCACCCAGCATTCGTCGCTGCTTGAGTGAACAGGGCAATTGCAGTTTGGACTGAACAGCTGACTGTGGCTGTCCATTAGGGAGCTCCTACCCCTGATACGTTGCGACTTCTTGCCAACATTTCTGAGGCTCAGCATTATTTTTCTGCTGTTATTTTTGATGCCATCCACTTGGTGGCTAGGGTTTCTGCCATGTCTGTGGTAGCCAGACGGGCTCTTTGGCTCAAGATCTGGTCTGCAGACACTACCTCTAAGAAAGTCTTGCTTTCATTTCCTTTTCAGGGTACCTCTCTGTTTGGGCCAGAGCTTAAGGACCTCATCAGTGAGGCCACAGGGGGTAAGAGTACCTTGCTGCCTTTAGTGCCTATAATCCAGTCAAGCAAATCCGCTTGACTCGCCCCTTTCAGGCTGAGGTGTGCTCTGGGAACCAGGTGGTTCCCCAGGTTCCATGCTCCTCCTCCAAGCCCAAACAACATTGGTGGGCCAAACAGCCCACGGACAGACACCGTGGGGGATCCGTGGTTTTTACAGGTTGTGTTAGAAGGGTACAGGATCCCTTTCTCCTCTCTTCCCCCATTCAGATTTTTTCTTTCTCACACTCCTCATGGAGCGGAGAAGAGCCGTCTGTTTCACGGTGCCATCCAGACCCTTTCGGTCAAGGAAGTTCTGGAACTGGTCCCAGTGCCAGAAATGGGTTTGGATTTTTACTTCAACCTGTTTGTGGTTTCCAAGAAAGACGGTGTCTGTCATCCAATTATGGACCTCAAGTAACTAAATTCCTTCATGGCCAAGACTCATTACCACCAGGAGTCCCTGCGGACTGTGATTGCGGTCATGTCTCATGGAGAATTCCTTGCTTCTCTGGACCTTCAAGATGCATACCTGCATATTGCCATCCATCCAGAGAGCCAGCAGTACCTCCGGTTTGCTTGCGACCAAGGGCATTTTCAGTTTTCTGCTTTTTCCTCTGGTCTGACTAGAGCTCCCCAGGTCTTCAATCTCGTCCTGGCTGCATGCATGGCTGTCCTCCACCGGGATGGCATCAGAGTTACTCCATACATGGACGATTTGCTTCTGAAGGCTCCTTCTCTGGAACTCCTTCATCAGCAGGTCAAGGACTGCATTCATGCACTGACCCATCATGGATGGATCCACAACATGGACAAGTCGGACCTTGTACCATCTCAGAGACTAGTCTTCCTAGGTCTCCTCTTCAACATCAAACGGGGTATGGTGTTTCTCACGGACGAGATGGTTCACCTGATCATGCACAAAGTATCCTCTGTTCTGGCTCATGATCCAGTACCGGCCAAGAAGTTGACTTCTAGTGGGGAAGTTCATTTCCACCATAGAAGCGGTTCCATTTGCCATGGCTCACACCAGGGAACTCCAGAGGTTTGTGATCCATGTGTGCAGGAGTCAGCAGGAGCTGATGAAGATATTGGTGTGTTTTCCTCTTCATTTGGAGCTGAACCTGTCATGGTGGCTCAAACTCTCCAATTTGCTGAAGGGCTGTCCCTTCATGATAACCTTCTAGACTACCATGACGACAGATGCCAGCCTCTTCAGCTGGAGAGCAGCCCTAGGTCACAGCAATGCCCAGGGTTGATGGTCTCTGGAGGAATCTTTCCTTCCCATCAATGTGTTGGAGCTTTAGGCGATATTTCATGCTCTTCGCCACTGGACACATCATCTGGAGGGATGCCCAGTCAGAGTCCAGTCCGACAACGCCACAGCCGTGGCTTACATCAACAAGCAAGGCGGTACAAGAAGTCTCGCTGCCTGGCTGGAGGTCAAAGCTGACTTAACCTGGGCAGAGGAACATGTTCCTCCCATATCCACAGTTCATATTCCCGGCATAGACAACGTGCTGGCAGACTTCCTAAATCGACACACAGTGGACACCGGAGAATGGGAACTGAACCTAGAAGTGTTCAACCTCAATGTTCAGAAGTGGGGACTTCCTTGCATTGATCTGATGGCAACGAGGCACAATCGGAAGGTTGCGTTGTTCTACTCTCGCTGGAGGGACCCTCTTGTTCTGGCAGTGGATGCCATGTCGATCCCATGACTCTTCCCTCTGGTGTACATCTTTCCTCCCATCCCCATGCTACACAGGGTGTTGCGGAAACTGTGTCTGGAGTGTTCTCCAGTCCTTCTGATTGCTCCTTACTGGCCTCGTCAGGCTTGGTTTCCAGAGCTTCTGGATTTGTCTGTGGCGGAGCCCTTCAGGCTGCCCCGCTGTCCGGATTGTCTTCTGCAGGGGTACCTGTAGTAGGGGGATGTGGACTGTCTGGGTTTGACGGCATGGAAATTGAATCCTCAGTACTGAAGAAGAAGGGTTTTTCTTCAGATGTGGTGGCCACTATGCTTAGTGCCCGCAAGCCTGTCTTCTCTAAGGCCTACCAGAGAGTCTGGTCCACCTTTCTTTCTTGGTGTGCTGATAAGGATCTTTTCCATGACTTTCAAGGATCTTGGCCTTCCTGCAGGACGGTGTGGATAAGGGTCTCAGTTTCAGTTCCCTTAAGGTTTAGACTTCTGCATTTGCTGTCTTCTTTCAGAGACATGTCGCTAGCCTTCCTGATGTCAAAGTTTTCTTTCAGGGTGTTGCTTATACTTGTCCTGCCTTGAAGAGCCCTACTCCTCAGTGGGATCTTAGCTTGGTTTTGGGCATTCATCAGTGCCCTCCATTTGACTTACTGGCTACTATTCCTCTATGCATGCTGACTTGGAAAATGGCTTTTCTCCTGGCGATTTTGTCTGTTCGTCGTGTCGTGGAGTTGCATGCCCTATCTTGTAAACCTCCCTTTTTGGTGTTTCACAAAGGCAAGGCGTTTCTTTGCACTTCTCAGGAGTTCCTTCTGAAGGTGGTCTCAGAATTCCACATTAATCAGGAAATCGGCGTATCCTCTTTCTGTCCTGACCCTACATCCGAGGAGGAAAGGGATCTTCACTTGTTGGATGTGGTGCGATGTCTACAGTTCTTTGTGCACCACACTGAGGCTATTCACCAATCTGATGTTCTGTTCGTCATTCCTGAAGGTCCCAGGACAGGCAGACCTGCCTCCAAGGTGGCCATAGCATCATGGATTAAGTCTGCTATTCGTATTCCATTTAGGGTTTTGGCTCATTCCACTGTATCCATTGGGGCATCTTGGGCTTACAAGAATTAAGCCTCAGCTGATCAATTGTGCAAGCCTGCCACTTGGTTGTCTGTGCACACTTTTTCTAAGCACAACCGCTCTGATGTGCTGGCAGCGGCCAATGCAAGCTTGGGACGGAAGATCCCAGAGGCAGTTTTGCCTGTCTAGAGTCTCCTTTCATCTCTTTCAGTGCACCTTCATTTTTGAGCCCAGTTGGCTCAAGTTTGTGTGCAGTGCTACATTCCTGGTGTGGTTATGCACCGGTTTTGGTGTATGTTGACACTTCATTGTTATTGTTGGGCTGTCTATGATCTGATGGTTCATATAGGCTCTGGTGATTTTGGGGGCTCCGCGTCTGGTCCTTGCCCTACTTCCCTCCTCTGGAAAACTCAGTGGTTGGACATCCCAAAGTTACAAGTAACCTATATTGGACGACAGAGAGGATTTAAGTCTTACCTGTTAAATCCTTTTCTCTTAGTCCATATAGGTTACTGGTCTCTCACCCTGTCAAGGGACAATGCTTGGCTCTCCTGTGACTGAACGTGGGAGTCCTTTCGGGTTCATGCTCACAGGAGTCTGCTTTTTCCTTCTTACTACCTAGTCGCTAGTTAGTGTCTCAAATCTTTCTGGAGAGAAAGTGGCTAGATGCAGCTAAGGATAGGAGGTAGGCTCCACCCAGCATTCTCTTCAAGAATTGTTCTGGCCTACTTAAAGGGAAGGTCACCTACGCAAAGTTACCAGTAACCTACATGGACTAAGAGAATAGGATTTAACAGGTAAGACTAAAATCCTCTTATAATTTGCTTGGGTGGGCTAGATGATTTAGAGGAAAATATGGTTGAACAAAGGCATACTACAAAGGCCAAAATTGACCTTGTCCTCTTGTGTCAAAAAGCCCTTGTCACTAAGGGGTTAACAGTTCACTTTCTGTTTTTATCCTATGCTGCAATGCAACTGAAAAAAAAATCATAAGCAACAGGAGCAGGATGATGTTCAGTGCAACCCCACAAATGTGTCCTTGATGTAAAGGGATGGAGCAACATGTATAAGAACAAAAGTGGAGTCATTTTAGAGAAATTCAACTACACCATTAGGAGCCATTTATTCAAAAGAGGCTTTTATCCCTTTGAGTGCCTGAAGGTTATGCAACGCAATGCGTAAGGGTTAACCCACTGAGCAGTGTCCTTTCTAAGGTGTCCAACCCAACACTGAAACAGTTAAAAAGAACTGCTTAGGCAGGGCTGAACTGAAATAACAGATGTATCATTCAGCCCTGTTCAGTTTTATTTAAAAGGATAGTAATGTTTCAAAAAAAACAGCAGCTCCAATTAATCTTCATAGTATCTGAGCCATCGAGAGTGTTATTTCAATATTGTCAGAGTTGTAGTTCAAGAGTAATTGAATGATAAAGTTTCCCCGTCCCACCCCATTTACCTAGTGTAAGCCACCTCCCCTCAGATGTGGAATCTGGTCTTGACAACAGACATCTCACAGCAAGGGACAATCTTCTTACTGTGAGAACAATGAAAACCCTGCCTAATTGACAGGTTTTTCCCTTATGCTAACTGAAGATTGTCCCCCTCTGCGATCCATCTAGACAGTCTTGCTGCTCTGAGCTGAGCAGTATTACATCAGTAAAAGGGGAGGGAGAGGGATACTTTATCATTCAATTACTCTTGAACTACAACTCTGACAGTAGTGAAATACCACTCTCTATGGCCCAAATACTATTAAGATTAATTGGATCTGCTTTTATTGTGAAACATTACTATCCCTTTAATCTTAACACTTTCAATGCAGGGTTGCTCATCTTAGAGGAAGCACCTTCCCTTGAACGCCTTATAACCCTTTGAATGCTAGAGATATCTCCAGTGCACCAGAGACCTCCAGCATACAATGAGTTATAAGACCTATTTAATTAAAAATTTTGAAAGTTTAATTTCTTCACAGTGAAGATAGTTTGCCCCAGAATTGTTCCACTGTTGGCTTTATATATGTGTCTCAGTTTGCCCAGTTGGTTATATGAAAACCAAAATATTGTTTGTGAGTACTGCTGGAAACAAAGGTTTTTTTTTTTTTAATGAAACACTTTACACATGCAAAGTGTTACTTTGAATTTAAATTATGCTTGCACCTGCTAAATTTCTTTAGTTTAGGAAATCTGGTTGATGTGGTCACTTAAAGGGTTAGTAATGCCGAAATTTAAGTCTGTTAAATATTGTAGATGTTAAAAAGATTAAATCTATGAAGACAGTCCCATCTCTCAGACCTTTATGGTTTGAGAGATATTCACCGCTTAAGTTCCCCCCTTCGCCCCTTTCTCCTGACGTCAGCTCTCTACTGACAGCAGGAGATCCTTGTCTTGGGACCAGCCAGCGGCTCTTTAGCAGAGCCGAAATAGCAAAATTTAAAAATAATTACTTCTTTAGAACAGTCGACAAAGTGTGCCTGGTTTGCAAGCTTTACAGCTGACATGAGGGAGGGGGGAACTTTAGCGGCAGATATCTCTCAAACCATAAAGGTTTGAGAGATAGGACTTTCTTCATATACTTTATTTTTTTAACATCTACAATATTTAATAGACTTAAATTTCGGCATTACTAACCCTTTAAGTGACCACATCAACCAGATTTCCAGACCCCTAAACTAAAGAAATTTAGGAGATGCAAGCATAATTTAAATTCAAAGTAACACGCTGCACATGTAAAGTGTTTCATTAAACAAAAACGCTTTTAGATACATAGGGCCAGAGTTTGGATCTTCATTCTTTGAGTGAGAACCTCAGAAGTAGCACACATACATACCTAGGAAGTCTCCGGATTTGCCCCGGAGACTCCGGTTTTGACACAGGCTCAGTGCCACAGGATTGGCGAAGAGCTAACATAGTGCCTCTATTTAAGAAGGGAACTAAAACAGAACCTGGGAATTATAGACCAGTGAGTTTGACCTCTGTAGTGGGAAAACTGTTAGAAGGGATAATAAGGGACTATATTCAGGATTACAACACAAAAAATAAGATCATTAGCACGAATCAACATGGTTTTATGAAGAATAGATCATGCCAAACTAATCTTTTCAGCTTCTATGAGGTAAGCAGCAACCTAGACAATGGCAAGGCAGTAGATGTAGTATATCTAGACTTTGCAAAGGCATTTGATACAGTGCCACACAGAAGGCTGGTGTATAAAATAAGGAAATTGGGGCTAGGAGATAACCTTTGCAATTGGATACAAAACTGGCTAAAGGATAGGGAACAGTGTGTGGTTGTAAATGGAAAATTCTCCAGTACAGTTAAAGTGGAAAGTGGAGTACCTCAGGGTTCAGTGTTGGGTCCGCTGCTTTTTAACATGTTTATAAATGACCTGGAAATAGATATAGAAAGCAAAATATCAATATTTGCAGATGATACTAAATTATGCAAAGTCATTAATTCAGAACAGGATATTTTCTCTCTACAGAGGGACTTACATACAGTGTCAGATTGGGCAAACATGTGGAATATGAAGTCTAATGTGGGGAAGTGTAAAGTCATGCATTTGGGAGGAAAAAATCCCAAGGCTACTTATAAACTTAATGGAATAATTTTAGGTGACTCGTTGCTAGAAAAAGACCTGGGTATCCTTGTCAACTACAAACTTGGAAACAGTGACCAGTGTCAAACAGCAGAAGCAAAGGCAAACAAAGTCCTGTCTTGCATAAAAAGAGGTATTGAAGCAAGAGTGGATAACATTATTTTGCCATTATACAAATCATTGGTAAGACCTCACCTTGAGTATGCAGTGCAATTTTGGGCACCGGTTCTGAAAAAGGATATACTAGAACTAGAGAGGGTACAGCGGAGAGCAACAAAATTAATTAAGGGAATGGAGGACTTGACATATGAGGAACGACTAAACAAACTTGGTTTATTTACTCTAGAGAAAAGACAACTAAGAGGAGACCTTATCACATTGTACAAGTATATGAGAGGTCAATACAAGGATCTCTGTGGTGAGCTATTTATTCCAAGGCCTGATCAGGTGACCAGGGGACACCCCTTGAGATTAGAGGAAAGGAGGTTTAAACTTCAGCAGAGGAAGGGTTTTTTTATGGTAAGGTCTGTCAAATTGTGGAATTCATTGCCCAGGGAGGTAGTTATGGCAGATACAATGGATACATTTAAGAGAAGATTAGATACATTTCTTTCAAAAGGGAACATGCAGAGTTATACTGTTTATCAGTAGGCTGATCAGGAAGGTCTGATAAAGACTAATTTAATTGGTAGCAGGAAAGCTATAAAATTCTCAGTTACTGAGGTATGAGGTGAAGGTTGAACTTGTGTCTTTTTTCAACCTAATTTACTATGTTACTGCATTACCAGCTCTCCAGGGCAGAGGCTGATTCTCTGGATGTGAGGAGTTTCTGTTGAAACGCTGCCCACTTCTGCATACACAAGCAGGAACACAGGAGAATAGTCAGGACAAGCCGATTCGGTACACAGGAATCCAGAACACAGGAACACAGCAACAGTATAACTGGCTCACAAACACCACGAAAGGGCATCTGACAGATGTGATAGCCAAGTATAAAAAGGTCACCAGGGGGCGGGCCAAACCACTCAGCAAATCAGTGTCTGCCATAGATGAGAGTGACAGGAATCACAGGCACTGTGATAGTGCTAAATGATAACACCCGTTTTAGCAAACATTTTCCTGTTGAAGTCTATGGGGAAAATTGGCGATAAAAGAAGTGATAAAATTAGCATCTGTAATAGAATCCAGCCCCATAACAGAAAGTTCTCAGGTATACACATGTACTTGTTTCCAGTCATTAACATAAACTGACAGAGATTCATTTTTAAATAGAAAAGTGAAACAAGATAAATGCACTTAGGGGATAAATTAAAATTCCCATTGATTTAAATGGGGTTTACAACCGTTTGAATATTAGAAAGGTCTCCAACACACTGCCACTTGCGTTCAATGAGAATTTTGGACATTTGTATTTGTGCCAAGTGGTGCAGTTGGTTTGCCTCAGAATTACTTCATTTTTAGCATAGGACCCTGTATATTAAATATTTATTATATAGGTGGACAGGAAAGCTTAAATTATTATATTCACTTCAAATGAGTCTGAAATTAAGTGGTGATGAAATATCGGTGATGGATTTAAATGAAATTGTAAACTTCAATGTAAAATGACACTGTAAAAACTGCTTTATGATAAACCTGGGTAACACTCTGGTTTACCATATAGAACAGGCATGTCAAACATGTGGCCCACACACCGCCAACATGCAGAGAGAAACTTTTTAAATGCCCTGCAACTCTGCATCTTCAGCCACCCTCCTTACCCCAACCATTCCAGTTTTCTTTCTTCAGGCCCCTTGAATGCTACAGAGGTCTGCAACGCATTGCAAAGCAATGCCCTGGACTCCCATCTACCATTCAATGGGATAAAAGCCATAGCCATTTTCATTTGTGGCTTATGGTGCACTTGGTTTGCCTTAGAATTGCATCACGTTTGGTTAGTACATCAGCTTTCTTACTCCCCAAAACAAACTGGGCCTTATTCATTAAGGTAATGATGATCAATTCTGTACAGCCATAGGGGAAGAATAAAAATTCTGCAAATGCCAACTGATTTAAATGGGGCTTTTAACCCCCTGAATGCTAGACCAGTCCAAGGCATTGAGAAGCCTCATATAAATCAAAGCATGTTTTTATTTATTCCATATGATGCAGGTGGTTTACCCCAGAGTTGTTTCACTTTTCCTTAGTATACTATGTGGCTCTGATGTTTTTTCCTTCTTTTTTTCTATAATGTCAGTTTGTGGATGGTGTCGGGAGAATTGGCACCTGTGTGTAGTGGGTGATATCTGTTGGGGGTTACCTGTGCTTGCGGGGATGGGAGAAACCTGCAGCATTTAAAAAAATTCTTGTTTGTTTGTTGGATTATGAGGGCAGGGGAAGGAGAGCCATTGTTGGAGCAGAAGTGTGTTTGTGTGTGTGGGTGGGTGAGACCTGGCTGAGGAATATAGAGATCTTGAGAGGTGTACATGTGTGTGTGTGTGTGTGTGTGTGTGTGTGTGTTGTGAGAAAAGACTGGGAGACAAAGTTGAAGGGGCTGGGTGAGAACTATGATTAGAAAAAGCTGGACAAGGCTGAGGTGTCAGATGTATATGTGATTTTGTAACTATCAGTGATACAAGGCTGGAGAAGCAGACAGTGTATAGGCAGTGGATCAAGGCTGAGTGGTCAGACAGTGTATGTATTGTTCTCAGCCAATGTTGCGGACACACACGCCCCCTAGCAGCCAATGTTTCAGGGACACACACACAAACACATACACACTAACAGCCAAAGTTGCGGCCCTTCTTGGAGGGAAATGTTGTGTATGTTCCTCTCAACTGTATTAGCGTTTGAAATGCCTGATACAGAGTAATGATTTGTAAATCCATGTCAGGAAGCACAATTTGGTCAGAGGTCTATGAGCTTACTTTCTAGAAATAGATTACTATATCAGAGTAGTGGTGTTTTTCATGTTTACCTGTCCTATCTTAGCTTCCACAATGTAATAAAAAGGAATGGTACCGCAGGCCTCTTCAAATCTTGTTTGTTAAGTGTTGTGCATATTTGTGATGATATAGCAAAACAAATGTGAGACATACGAGGGTTAAAACTGCATGGTTTTTGGATGCTGGAGAAGATCATCAGCAAATCAGCTCTAATGCATCCTTACTCCCACCCAATTCTGCTTCTGCCAGCTGTTTCCCTAACCTACTATATCAGACGCCTCCTATACAGCACAAGGGACAGATGGAAACTGTTAGGAGGGTGTAAGGAGGGGGGTTAAAAGCATAGTGAGTGAATATAATGCAAACATTTGTATGATCCTTATAAACAGACCTCTATCCTAAGACCAATACAAATTGTTCAAATGTCCTAAACACAGGACTAAAAGGTGCATTCAGGTTTACAAGCATATGCTACAAATCACTTTTTACAAGCGTTTCCACCTTCTTTCATTCCAGTAATGTGAGGGCCACCCCCTTCAGCAGCCATGTGGGTCACATAGGGCAGCAACAACAGGTAATCGAAAGGTCACAGATGAAGACTGCATTAGTAATGGGGACAGGAGTTGAAGTGCAAAGACAAACTAAATATAATGAAAACCAAAAATTTGACTGAATGACTTCTAAAACTAAAGACAGGTAACCAAGCACACCATTTTCAACCATCTGAACTGAAATCTGGTGTTGACTTTATAGCTTTGTATCAGATGTATCCAAACACTTCCTCAATGGGCCACAGACAGGCCAGGATTTAATATCTCTCTTCTCGAGCACATGTAGGTCATTTGAAATGAACACATCACCAATTAACAGATCTGTTATTTATTGTGAACATTCAAAACTCCTGTCCCATTTCAAGCCCCTGAGGACAGATTTGGATATCAGTGCTTTACACAAAGGCACAAACAATGATAGGGACAAGGAAATACTCATGTGGCTTGCCAACTCATCTCTTTAACCATTTAAGGAAAGGTGTGTAACGCATTACCTTGAAATACAATGCACTCCTCACTGGTGTTCAATACTGGTTACTAGTGTTGAGCGAGCATGCTCGGCCGATGCTCGGATCGGCTCGAGCATCGCTCTGCTCGGCACATGGCGGTACTCGTACGAGTACCGCATGTGCTCGCCCGCCATGTTCGGGTCTCCTCCCCGCACGTTTTGCGGCTGCTGCGCAGCCAATAAACGTGCAGGGAGGCTCTGACATCGGTGTAATGCCAGCAGCCATGTTGGCTGCTGGCATTACACTGATTGGCTGGCCAGAACCCGTGGTCAGGTGCTGTATAGCACCTGACCAGCGAGTTCGGCTCAGTCTGAGCCAGGGAGAGCTGAGGATAGGAAGGGAAAGGCAGTGTAGGGAGGAAAAAAACAAAAATTGTGAAAAAAAAAGAACCAAAAGTCCTTTTTAGGACTACTGTGTGTGGGGGCAGCAGGTTATTTGGTGTGGGGGGAAAAAAACACACATCCACATCCACTTCCCTGTCCCAGCACAGCGTCCAAATGTCGTTACCCCAGGCATTTGAGCGCAAGAGAAAATACCCAGCCACCCACCCACAGGCCATAGCACTAACCTCACACCTTTCAAAATTACTGGCCATCGAAATGCTGCCATTTAGGCTTGTGGACACTGAGTCCTTCCGCAGCCTGATGGCAGCAGCTGTCCCTCGGTACGCGGTCCCCAGCCGCCACTACTTTTCCCGGTGTGCCATCCCCGCATTACACCACCATGTGTCCCGTAACATCACCCGTGCCCTGACCAACGCAGTTACTGGGAAGGTCCACTTAACGACTGACACATGGACAAGTGCTTGTGGCCAGGGACGCTACATTTCCCTGACGGCACACTGGGTGAATGTCGTGGAGGCTGGGAGCGACTCGGACCCTGGGATGGCACGGGTGCTACCCACGCCGAGGATTGCGGGCCCTACCTCCATCAGGGTTTCCACCAGCACCTACGTTATTGGCTCCTCCTCCTCCGTTTCCACCTCCGAATTCTCTACACACACCGCCACTCCCCCATCAGCCAGTAGCTGGAAGCAGTGTAGCACTGCAGTGGGGAAGCGTCAACAGGCCGTGCTGAAGCTGATCTGCCTTGGGGACAAACAGCACACGGCCTCAGAGCTGTTGCAGGGGATTAGTCACCAGACCGAGCAGTGGCTCTCGCCACTCAACCTGCAAGCAGGCATGGTTGTGTGTGATAATGGGCGTAACTTGGTGGCGGCTTTGGAGCTCGGCAAGCTCACACACGTACCATGCCTAGCGCATGTATTTAATTTAGTGGTGCAGCGATTTCTAAAAACCTACCCCAATGTGCATGATCTCTTGACCAAGGTGCGCCGCGTGTGTGCACATTTCCGTAAGTCATCTACAGCTTCGGCCGGCCTGTTGAAGCTGCAGCAGCGCTTACAATTGCCAGCTCACCGGCTGCTGTGTGACGTGAGCACGCGCTGGAACTCCACCTTCCACATGTTGGCCCGGCTTTGTGAGCAGCAGAGGGCAGTAGTGGAGTACCAGCTGTTACACGGTCGTCGCCTCTCCGTTCAACTTCCTGTAATCAGAAGTGAGGAGTGGGAATGGATGTCAGACCTCTGCGAGGTTTTACGCAATTTTGAGGAATCGACACAGATGGTGAGCGGCGATAACGCTATTATCAGTGTAACCATCCCACTTCTGTGTCTACTGAAACGCTCGCTGCTCACAATTAAAACCGACGCTTTGCATGTGGAAGAGGTGGAAATGGGGGAGGAAGAGCTTACACAAGGTGATAGCCAGAGCACCCTCACTTCGTCTTCTCAGCGACAATTGGAGGAGGCGGAGGAGGAGGAAGACACGGTTGCCTCCGCTACAGAGGGTAGCCATGGAACTTTAGTTCCATCTCTTCAGCGTGGGTGGGCAGAAGAGGAGGAAGAGGATGAGGATATTGAGAGTCAGCCTCCTGGTGAGGACAGCGAAATCTTGACTGTTGGTACTCTGGCACACATGGCTGACTTTATGTTAGGCTGCCTTTCCCGTGACCCACGCGTTGTACGCATTTTAGACAACACGGATTACTGGGTGTTCACCCTTCTGGACCCCCGCTACAAAGAGAATTTCTCATCTCTCATTCCTCCGGTAGAGAGGACAAGCAAAATGGTGCAATACCAGAAGGTTCTTGTTGAAAAATTGCTCCAAAATTTTCCATCTGACAACGCTGGCGGCAGAGTACGTGCTACCTTGGCCAACCGAGAAGGGGAGAAAAGGGGAGCACACAGCAGTTCCGAGAAAGGCAGGGCAACACTCTCCAAGGCGTGGGACACCTTCATGACACCCCGCCAGCACCCTCACCCTGATGCGCAGCCTAGTGTCACAAGGAGGGAAAAGTTTTGGAAGATGGTGAAGGAGTACGTAGCAGACCGTGTCAGCGTCCTCAATGATCCCTCTGTGCCTTACAACTACTGGGTGTCCAAGCTGGACACGTGGTATGAACTGGCACTCTACGCCTTGGAGGTGCTGGCCTGCCCTGCCGCCAGCGTTCTGTCTGAGCGGGTATTTAGTGCTGCTGGTGGCATCATAACAGATAAGCGTATCCGCCTTTCCACCGACAATGCTGATAGGTTGACACTTATAAAAATGAACAAGGCCTGGATTTCCCCTGACTTCTCCACTCCACTGGAGGAAAGCCCCGGGGGAACATAAACTCACTTTATATATGTTATTTACAATGATGGGAATACTCTGTATTCCCATTCACCCCTTCCACCCAAAAAACGGGTATATGGTTGACTCTTAATCTTCTCATCCTCCTCCTCCTCTTCCATATGCCCTGGGATATAATTTTTATATAGGGCCAGCTCACCAGCGTGCCCTGGGATATAATTTTTATATAGGGCCAGCTCACCAGCGGGCCCTGTGATATAATTTTTATATAGGGCCAGCTCACCAGTGGGCCCTGTTTGCCAATTTTTATATAGGTCAGCTCACCAGCGGGCCTTCTCATATAATGTTTTATTGGGTCAGCTCTCTAGCGGGCCCTCTCATATAATGTTTTATAGCGTCAGCTCACTAGCGGGCCTTCGCATATAATGTTTAGGATGGTCAGCTCTGCAGCAGACCCTCACCCATAATGTTTTAGATGGTCAGCTCAGCGCACGTTTCCCTCTTAATCATGGCCTCAGTTCTGAAAATCAAGGAAATTTTTGGGAGAATTTGCCTCTGCGCACGTTTCCCTCTTAATCATGGCCTCAGTTCTGAAAATCAAGGAAATTTTTGGGAGAATTTGCAGATGATATACAAGTAAATATACAGCAAATATTGTTTGGTAACAATTTTTCGCCTAAAGTCGTTTTTATTTTCCTTTTTGTGTGTTTTATGGTCAGTCTGTAAAAATGGCGTACTACGGGCGAAAGATCGTTCCCAGCAGCGATGTTGGAGTCCAAGGTGCATCCAGACATCCTCCCTATGCTGTCCCTGAACCATTTCTGTAGTGTTTCCATCTTTTTCTGCCCTTTTCCTATGGACCAGGCACCCTCCCCTCATCAGAGCAGGGGGTGCCTGGTGTAATGCTCGAGTCCTCCCATTGACTTCAATGGGGCTCGGATGCTCGGCCGAGCACTCGAGCCTCAGGGGGTGCTCGGTCAGAGCACCCGAACATCCGAGCATTGGGGTGCTCGCTCATCACTACTGGTTACGAAACACATCCCGCAGGGTTGCATAGGAACCAGTGCAGCCTTCAGTCAAAAGTGGACAAATTATGGTTCCCCAGCTGTTGTTGAGCTATAGTCCAACAACAAATGGAGCCTGCTTGAAGACTAAAGAAATTTCAATCCAACAACAGCTGGAAAGCTAAAGATTTGCTATCCCTGCGTTAAGGCTGAAGTGGGTTCTATGCCACTCTACAGTATGCATTTTTCATAAGCAGCTGGTAATAAAGGGGTGACAATTTGTAAAACATTCTATGCCCTCCAGTCCCACCTCATTGCAAGTCATATGTATACCCATGCTTCCCATCCTATGTGATGGGTTAACAGTGCTGCATTAATGTTCTCTACATAAGCAGTTTCCTAACTAATCTCTGTGAACTCCAGTACCCCCTTCACTTACACATTGATATGCCGAGTCCTGGTTATCTATCAGAGCTCCAGCTCCAGTGCCCTTAGACCGTTGAGGACCAAAAAGGTGGGCATCACAATGCGTTGTGTATCCCTTAAGGGTTTAAGATCTCTTCTTTACCAGTTAATACAAAGAGTCCTAGCTATCTACAGGAGCTCTAGTATTGTTAAAGGGCAACTCTTGTGTTAAAATGAAAAATTATAAGTTGAAGTGGATGGTCTGTGAATTCTTTAAATGCTAAAACTATTTATTCTGTCCATGGGGTTCAGTAGCTCCCACCAGTGTGCAGAGCACTTGCAGACAAAAGCTCTCTGGAAGAGGACCTCTACTGTTCTTTTTTATTTATTTTCCATTTATTTTATTTCCTTATGGGGAAGGCATCCCCCCATATTATTGGCTTCTACTAAGTATTCTTTCCTCTTGCATGCAGAACTGAACAGGACACATAACAAGTGCAATATCTGTCAAACATTATGGCCTGCTCTATGGAAAGGACACTGTCTATTCAGTCCCACTGCAAAGGAGCTATGGGTCAAGATTTGTAAATATGTCCCTGTGTCTGTCAGCTGACCACAATTGTCAGTATACTGAAAATAACAGACAAGATGCTGTCTGAAGTCAGGCATAATGTATGTCTCCACAAATGACCCCCTGTAAATTTTAGCACAGGATGGTGCAAAATTGAAACCCATACTAGTCCCAGAGGTCTGTAGGTAAAAAACACATTCAAATTGGAAGTAGTTATACCCCAGGCATAGTCCAAGTACGGTGAGTAAGTATTCAGTAGGTGGTCTACCAGAGGTGGGATGCTTGATTAGTGCCTTGCAGACAGCCTCCATGCCTTCAACTGTAGGGATAATGGTGTATAGGAACTCAACGTCCAGTGTTGTCATGATGTATTCCTCTTGACTGAATTGGAGGTTCTTGATCTTATTAATAAAGTCACCCGTATGCCTAACAACAAGAGGCTGTATGTAGTGATCCAAATATTGTGCCAGCGGTTGGAGCACCGAACCTATGGCAGAGACAGTGGGGCATCCCGGGAGTTTATTCAAGTCTTTGTGGATTTTGGGTAAGATGTATAAGATTGGTATTCGCTGATACTTTTGTATAAGGAATGCATGGGTTTGTTCCGTAATCCAACTGCTGGCAAACTCCTGGTGGAAGGTGGTGTCAATCACGTGTTTGTAAGTGACAGTTGGGTTTCCCCCTGAGCTTCGTATATGTCGAGGCTTCAGTGAGCTGTGTCAGAATCTCCAGCCTATAATCTATATAATTAAGGAAAACCACTGCTTCCCCCTGTGTCAGTTGGTCTGATGACAATTTTGGGATTAGAGGTCAGGGTTCTGATCACAGCCATCTCAACTCTGGTTAAGTTAGGGAATGATTTGTGGTGTTTGACATTCAGGTGGACTTGCTCATCCAGTACACTAGTAAATGTAGATATAGATCTAGCAGTGTTATTAGGTTCAAACTTGTTTTTAGGTTTGAAGGGTATGATGGGATCACTTTGCTTCTTAAAGTGGTCCCTCAAATTTATCTGTATTTTATATATATATATATATATATATATATATATATATATATATATATATATATATAACTTTTGTTCTTTTTTGTTTTGAAGACAAAGGGTGGTCACACCAAATACTGATTATATTTAAATTTTTCTTCTGTTCACCCGCTATGCATTTTGTTAATTGCTAAAAATAAACTATGAACATGTGTATTTTTGAAATCATTTTTACTTTAAGCATTTTTTCACACCTGCCTAAAACTTTTGCACAGTACTGTAACTAATCATTTTTTCAATAAATTTGTTGGATACTTGTCTACTATTCTCAACTGAATTTTTATTACTGTTGATGATACTTTTTACAGATGTTACTTTTACAGTTGATGTTAAAGGCACACTCATCCATATATAGTGATTTTTACAGATTGGCGTATGATGCAGAAGCCAATTTATATTTTGGCTTTATATTTAATGATTGTTTCTGTTGTATATTTTGTCGTATTTTATTTTATATTTATGGGTCTATTATGGGCTTTACTTTTATTTCATTTGTTTGGATGTTGGAGATCCACCATGATGGAAAATAAGACTTTGTTTTGTTTTATGTATTATCTTGCTTTTGATCATTACCAATCACTCTATCACATAATTTCAACAACAATCTCCATTTTTCCTAATGTTTCATCTCCAACAATCTTATTTTTCATTATTTTATGTTTCCTATGGGAGGTAATTTTGTGACATTTCTTTAATTATTTATTGCATTTAGTTATTGTTGTATATGAGTAGCTTGTATTTTGCTGAAGGCCGGCTCCTCATTCATTCATGTCCTTGTTTATTGTTTGACTATCTTTGTCATACCGATCTTATTGGATTCTCTACTGTCATGTCACCATAGGGAAGCATTTGGCAACCAACAAATTAATTAATTGTTGAATTCAAAGAGATAGTTATGTAACATTTCATTTAGTAGTCTTCTTAATGAGTTATTGTTGTATATATATTATATTCGAAACTGTATTTTACCGAAGGCAATCTCTCCATATAGATGTGTCTTTATATTTCTGTTTTCAGGTTTTTGATCACCTTTATTACACAAATCTCATTGAGTTTCTCCCAAAGTTTCACTACTGGGGGCTCATCTCGTGCAACCTATGAATTCATGAATTGTTATATCTAAAGATATATGGTTTGGTGTCTGCTTGTCTATATCTTTGGACAGTATCTTTGAGAAAGTGGCATTGTTTAGCTGTGAAACGAGCAAGAGAATGGGCTTTTGTTGTTTCTAATTGTTTTAGTGTGTTTGTCACACTTTATTATTAATAAATATTTTATTCTGGAGGCCATATTTAGAAGAACAGCTGTCATCCTTTATTTCACTTTGGATACTTGTGGCACTCCAAACAGAGAAGGTGGAATTTCTCATTGAGCTGTTCTGTCAGAGATTTGGGAGTATTCCTAACCTGCCCATATCATTTGTGAGCATATCGTTATTACTTTATATTTATCTTATATATTTAACTATTGTGCAACCTCTTCCTTTTTGGTGTTGTATGTTTTTCACTGCTATGGAGAAAGAGTTTTGATGAGCAACCCATTGATCATCTTTCTTTGTTCTGGGGTCTGTTAGCTGTGTCTGGGGAAATGTTTATTCACAGAAGTACTTCTTGCTGTGACCTACACATGTAGGATTTCAAATACTATATTTGTGAGTGTGATATCCTAAGCACTTGTGCGCTGCATGAAACCCCAGTCAGAGTAGGAGAAACTACATTGAGAAATAGGAAGCAGCTCGGGTATATTCTGAAACAGGAAAAAAAAACAATAGGATAAGGGTAGTGTGGAAACCAATGTAGGTGAAGGAAGACCCAAGAAATAAGTATGTATATATTATATATTATATAATATATTCATGTAGCATGTGTTCTCAGGTCGCTACTTTGTCAATTAACCGCAGATTGAGGGGAGCCCATTCATCATGACAAGGAGCATGATCAAAGGAAAATTATTATCTGCAGCTCACGGAGGCGCTCCAGCTGCTGCTACATTTTAAGTAAGAGACACTTTTAAGTAGAGCGCCTCCGTGTGCTGCACATAATACTTTTCCTTTGATCGTGCTTAATGTCCATCAAATGCTATAAATAAGAATCCTCAAAGTGGGCACTTTGAATTCCATGTATGTTTGTGACCATTAAGTAGGCGACATGACAATCTTGCACTGTCATGTCGCCATTTTGATTATGGTGAATTAGTTAAAAGGTTGCACGCTCTTAAACATGCAACATTTCAAAAGTGAACACCTACAGGACTATCCTATATAATAATATGCCAAGGAAGTTTGTCAGAAGCCGTCATGCCCAGTAGAGACGGCTGCTCACACTATAGTCATGCATAGTAGAGACTGCCCCCGCCGCAGCTGATATGGAACGGGGCACCCCAAATTCAGACCGGAGTCCTCTCTGTGCAGCTCTTGGTCCTAGGTAGGTGTGTAGAGAGGACTCTGGTCTGAATTCGGAGTGCCTCGCTCCGTATCAGCCACTGTGTGGGCAGTCTCTACTGCACATGACTACAGCAGTGGAACTGTGGCCCGTTTAAATGGGTTTTTCAAATAGTATATATATAAATAATAAATTATACCTGGAACAACTCCACAGAGAGAGAGAATCAAGAAGCAAGCTCATGAGTCCAGGTCCAAGCAGAGGTCAGACACGTAGCACAGAGTCAAATCCAGGTCCAGGCAAAGTGTCAGGGCCAGGCGACACAGAATCACATCCAGATCCAGCCAAAGGGTCAGCAGTAGGCAGCACAGAAGCAACGTTGAATAACGAAAGCCAAGGGTCAAAACACAAGAAGAAAACAGATACATACTGAATACGCTGAGGGACTCAAGACAACTGATCACTGGCTCACCAAGGCACATGTGATTATAAGGAAGAGGGTACTGACATCACAAAGCTATGTCACAATGTTGTACAAGGCTAACACGGAACCATTATACCTACCTGGGCCTCCTAGCAATGCCCAGCAACAACAGAACCTGTCAATGCTGTTTGTAGTGGTAGTGTTAGTGGCCATCTGATTCTGCACAAGGTGCATCCCTTGCGTTTGTCCCTTTGTTGTTTCCTACGTTTTACATGTGGAAGATGCCTGGATTGGGACCTCATGGCAATTGCAATGTGCAGTGCAATGTCTGGAGAAACACCAAGCCAATTTACTGTTTACACAAAGAGACCCAGTTTCTGAGGTTGTGGTAGAAGCGTTTCCTCTCTCTTCTCTCTTTTTTCACTTTTCAGCACACCCAGGAGGCACTTTTCTTTGGGCTATCCCCTTAGGTGGCAAGATTGTCTCTACTAAGCCCCCCTTAGTGGAGCAAATATATATTTTTCTCTTATTACTCTATCTCTGTCATCCAATACAGATTACTGGTAACTTTCGGGTAGGTGATCCGCCCCTTTAATTTTGTAAAATTTGAGTTTGCCGTGCTTTACCGCATAGTCGTCATTGCTCCATTCACTCCTATGGGACTGTACAGTTTGGGACATATATCTGTAACCTCTCCACCGAGCGACTTCAGAGATAGAGCAAGGGCAGACAATAAAAATGAGCTATCATCCGGTTCATATTTTACGAAAACGCTGCTTAAGCTTAATCGGTATTTTTGTTCCTTTCAGACTGAGACACGTCCGGCGAACCAGATGGTTCCCTCAGCTCCGCGTACCTCCTCCAAGCCCAAGCAATGGAAGCCCAAGGTCTCCTCCACCCCAAGGCATCCAAGCCTTCTTCGGAATGACTCACAGAACCCAGGTCCTCATTCTGCTGTGGGTGGCCGTCTGCGTCAGTACCACAGCGTCTGGAAGGATTCAGTGGCTGACCCATGGGTTTTACAGGTGCTGGTGGAAGGATACAGGATCCCTTTTGTCTCTCTTCCTCCCATTCGTTTTTTCCTTCTCATACGCCTCAGGGCGCGGAGAAATGCCGGCTGTTCAACGGTGCTATTCAGGCTCTTCTGGGCAAGGATGTTCTAGAGCCAGTTCCAGTTCAGAACAGAAGTTTGTGGTCTCCAAAAAGGACAGCGGCTGTCGCCCTATTTTGGATTTGTAGGATCTCAATTCCTTTGTGATCCAGGCTCATTATCACCAGGAGTCTGGAAGGACGGTGATTGCTGCTATGTCCCGGGGGAATTCCTTGCTTCTCTGGATCTTCAGGATGCGTATTTACACATTGCCATTCATCCAGAGATCTGGCAGTATCTCAAATTTGCCTGCAACCGAGGGCACTTTCAGTTTTCAGCTTTTCCCTTTGGTCTGACTACAGCTCCTCAATTTTTCAACCATGTCCTGGGAGCCTTAGTGTCCCGTCCTCCACCGCATCAGAGTTACTGCATACATGGACAACCTGCTTCTGAAATTCCCCTCTGCGGAACTTCTTCATCAGCAGGTTCAGCTATGCATTCACGCTCTCACTCTTCACGGGTGGATCATCAACATGGACAAGTCAGATCTTATCCCATCCCAACGTCTGGTCTTCCTGGACCTTCTCTTCGACACTCGGAAGAGCATGGTGTTTCTCACGGACAAGGTAGCTCACCAGATTGCCCACAGGGTTTCTGCGGTTCTGGCACAAGATCCAGTTCCAGCCAATAAGCTGTCCTCTGTAGTGGGGAAATTCATCTCCACCATAGAAACGGTCCCATTTGCCATGGCACACACCAGGGAACTCCAGAGGTTTGTGATCCAGGTGTGCAAGGGTCAGCCAGACCTTCTGTAGATGTCAGTGACCCTCCCTCTTCATGTGGGACTGAGTTTGTCATGGTGGCTCGACCTCTCCAATCTGCTGAAGGGCAAGTCCTTCCTGGTATCATTCTGGAACACAGTGATGATGGACGTCAGCCTTTCCGGCAGGGGAGTGGTCCTGGGTCATCTGAGTGCTCAGGGTCGGTGTTCTCCGGAGGAATCTCTCCTTCCCATCAACGTGTTGGAGCTTAGGGTGATATTTCATGCCCTTCATCATTGGACATCTCAGCTAGAAGACTGTCCAGTCCGGGTACAGTCCAACAACACCACGGCCATGGCTTACATCAACAAGGTGGGTGGAACACGAAGTCTCGCCGCTTGGTTAGAGGTCAAGGCTATTTTGTCCTGGGCAGAAGAACACGTTCCTGCCATATCCGCAGTGCACATTCCTGGCGTGGACAATGTCATGGCAGACTTCCTCAGTCGACACACAGTGGACAGCGGAGAGTGGGAACTGCACCCAGAGGTGTTCACCCTCATTGTTCAGAAGTGGGTTCTTCCTTACATCGACCTGATGGCGACAAGATACAACAGGAAGGTTCAGAGGTTCTGCTCTCAGTGGAGGGACCCTCTAGCTCTGGTGGTGGATGCAATGTCCAGTCCTTAGTTGTTTTCTCTGGCCTATATCTTTCCTCCCCTCCCAATGTTGCACAGGGTGTTACGGAAATTGCAACTGGAACGCTGTCCAGTCATTTTGATTGCTCCGCACTGGCCTAGCCAAGATTGGTTTCCAGAGTTGCTGGATCTGTCAGTGGTGGAGCCATTCCGGCTCCCTTGCTGTCCGGATCTTCTTCTACAGGATTACCTGTGGAAGGAGAATGTTCATCGGCTAGCTTTGACGGCTTGGAAATTAAATCCTCAATATTGAAGAAGAAAGGTTTTTCTTCTGGGGTGGTGGCTACTATGCTCAGTGCCCGCAAACCTGTTTCTTCTAAGATCTACCATCGTGTCTGTTCGACTTTTCTATCTTGGTGTGCTGACAAAGACCTGTCTCAGTAATTTGATCTGCCTACGGTCCTGGCCTTTTTGCAGGACGGTGTGGATAAGGGCCTCAGTTTGAGTTCCCTTAAGGCTCAGACTTCTGCTCTCTCTGTTTTCTTTCAGAGGCGCATTGCCATACTTCCTGATGTCAAGGTTTTATTCCAGGGCATTGCTCATACTTGTCCTGCCTTCAAGAATCACACTCCTCCATGGGATTTTAACTTGGTTTTGGGCATTCTTCAGCGCCCACCCTTTGAGTCCTTGGCTACTATTCCTCTATGCCTGCTGATGTGGAAAATAGCCTTTCTCCTGGTGATAATGTCAGTTCACAGTGTCGCTGAGTTATATGCTCTGTCTTGTAAACCATATTTGATGGTGTTTCACAAGGGCACGGCGGTGCTTCTCACTTCTCAGGAGTTTCTTCCGAAGGTGGTTTCGGAGTTCCACATCAATCAGGAGATTGTGGTGCCTTCTTTCTGGCCTGACCCCACCTCTGACAAGGAGAGGGATCTCCACTTGTTAGACGTGGTGCATTGTCTCAAGTTTTATGTACATTGCACTGAGTCCATTAGACAATCTAACGCGTTGTTCATCATTCCTGAGGGTCCCAGGGCAGAAGACCTGCATCCAAAGTGACTTTTGCTTCTTGGATCAAGTTCACTATTCGTAAGGCTTACGAGCTGAGGAAGAATCCTGTCCCCTTTCGGGTCACGGCTCATTCTACAAGATCTATTGGGGCTTCTTGGGCTTACAAGAATCAGGCCTCTGCTGATCAGTTGTGCAAGGCTGCCACTTCATCTGTGCACACCTTTTCGAAGCACTACCGTGTTGATGTGCTGGCATCGGCTGACACCAGCTTTGGGAGGAAGATCCTGGAGGCAGTCTTGCCTGTCTAGGATCTTCTTCAGTTCTTGGTGCTTCCTTCAATTCTGAGCCCTGTTGTCTCTAGTTCAGTGTGCTGTGTTACCCCTGTTCAGTGTCCGTTGAAACTTCATTGTTTTGTTGGGCTATCTCTGATCTGCGCTGGTGACTTTGGGGACCTTGCGCCGGGTCCTTGCCTTCCTTCTCGCCTCTGGAAAACTCAATGATTGGACATCTCAAAGTTACCAGTAACCTGTATTGGACGACAGAGAAAAGAGGATTTTAGTCTTATCTGTTAAATCCTTTTCTCTTAATCCATACAGGTTACTTGTCTCCCACCCTGTCAAGGGACCATGTTTGGCTCTCCTGTGGCAGACCGTGGGGGTCCTTCAGGGTCATGCTCACATGAGTCTTCTTTCCCTTCTACTATCTAGTCAATAGTTAGTGTCTCAAATTTTTCTGGAGCTGGGAAGGTAGGCTCCACCCCCTGCATACAATTCTAGAATTGTTCCTGCCTACAATTAAAGGGGAGGATCACCTACCCAAAAGTTACCAGTAACCTGTATGGACTAAGAGAAAAGAGGATTTTAGTCTTACCTGTTAAATCCTTTTCTCTTAGTCCATACAGGTTACTGGTAACTCTGGGAGGCGTCAGCCCCTTTAAGTAGGCAGGAACATTCTCCAAATGTATGCAGGGGGGTGGAGCCTCCCTTCCCTCACAGGCTGCAGCCCAGCTAGCCACTTCCAGAATTGTTTGAGAACTAACTAGCCTAGATAGTAGAAGGGAAGAAGACTCCTGTGAGCATGCCCCGAAGGACTCCCACGTATTGCCACAGGAGAGCCAAGCATGGTTTCCTGACAGGGTGGGAGACCAGTAACCTGTATGGACTAAGAGAAAAGGATTTAACAGGTAAGACTAAAATCCTCTTTTCTCTGTCGTCCAATACAGGTTACTGTTAACGCTGGCATGTCCAACCATTAAGTTTCCCAGAGGCAGGAAGTAAGGAAAGGACCAGGAGCAAGGCCCCCAAAGTCACCAGAACCTCTATGAACCAACCGGTCAGAGATCCCAACAAAACTGAAGTGTCAACGGACACCAAACAGGGGTAAAAACACACTAGGAACTGTAACACAGCACACTGAACTAGAGCCAACAGGGCTGAACAGTAAAAGGAAGATCCTCCGTCTAGGAGAAGATCCTAGACGGGCAAGACTGCCTCCAGGACCTACCTCCCAAAGCTGGCATCAGCCGAAGACAGCACATCCACACGGTAGTGCTTCGAAAAGGTGTGCACAGAGGACCAAGTGGCCGCCCCGCACAGCTGATCAGCAGATGCTTGATTCTTATAGGCCCAAGAGGCCCCAATAGACCTGGTGGAATGAGCTGTGACCCGAAAGGGGACATGCTTATTCCTCAAGTCGTAGGCCCAACGAACAGTTGACTTGATCCATGACATAATAGTCACTTTGGATGCAGGTCTCCCTGCCCTAGGACCCTCAGGAATGACGAACAGAGCGTCAGACTTCCTGACAGATTCAGTGCGATGGACATAAAACTTGAGACAACGCACCACATCCAACAAGTGGAGATCTCTTTCCTTGTCAGATGAGGAGTTAGGGCAGAAAGAGGGCACCACAATCTCCTGATTGATATGAAACTCGGAGACCACTTTAGGTAAGAACTCCATAGAGGTACGAAATAACGCTTTATCCTTATGAAACACCAGATAAGGTGGTTTACAGGACAGAGCTTACAACTCCACAACTCGGCGAACAGACACGATCGCCAGAAGAAAGTCCATCTTCCACGTCAAGAGACGTAAAGGAATAGTAGCCAATAACTCAAAGGGAGGATGTTGGAGCACTCCTGATACCAAATTAAGGTCCCACTGAGGAGCCGGACGCACGTGAGCAACTCCCTGGAAGAAAACCCTGACATCAGGAAGGATAGCAGTGTGTTTCTGGAAAAAGACAGAAAGCACCAAAGTCTGAACCTTAAGAGAACTTCGACTGAGTCCCTTGTCCACACCAACCTGTAAAATGGGCCAGGACAGTGGGAAGATCAAAGTCATGAGACAGATCTCTGTCAGCACACCAAGACAAAAATGTCGGCCAGACACGGTGATAGATCTTGGAGAAACAGGCTTACGAGCACTAAGCATAGTAGACACCACAGCAGAAGAAAACCCTTTCTTCCTTAAAATCGAGGATTCAACCTCCAGGCCGTCAAATTGAGCAGATGAACATCTTCCTTCCACAGGTAACCCTGCAGAAGAAGATATGGACGAGAGGGGAGCGGAAAGGGACTCCGCCACTGATAGGGCTAGAAGCTCCGGATACCAGGACTGAAGAGGCCAATTCGGAGCAATCAGAATTACTGGACTACGTTCCACTTTCAATTTCTGTAACACCCTTATCAACATTGGAAGAAAAGGGAAAATGTAGGCCAGGGAGAATGTCCAGGAAATGGACACTGCGTCTGCAGCCAGAGCTAGAGTGTCTCTCCACAGAGAGCAAAACGCCAGAACCTTCCTGTTGTGTCTCGTAGCCATCAGATCCACTAGGAGCATCCCCCATCACTGAGTTAGGAGTTGAAACACCTCGGGATGTAGCTCCCACTCTCCGCTGTCGACTGTGTGTCGACTGAGGAAGTCTGCCATGACATTGTCTAAGCCTGGAATGTGCACTGTGGAAATGACAGGAACATGAACTTCTGCCCAGGACAGAATGGCCTTGACCTCTAACCAAGCAGCGAGACTTCTTGTTCCGCCTTGTCTGTTGATGTAAGCCACTTCTGTGGCGTCGTCGGACTCCACTCGGACCGGACAGTCCTCCAGTTGAGACTCCCAATGACGGAGAGCATGAAATATTGCTTGAAGTTCCAGGATGTTGATAGGGAGAAGGGACTCCTCCATGGACCACTTCCCTTGAATGCTGTAGAGACCCAGAACAGCTCCCCAGCCCAAGAGGCTGGCATCCGCCATGACCTTGGTCCAGTAGAGAATCAGGAAGGATCTCCTGTTTAGGAGATTGGGAAGGTCCAGCCACCACTCCGAGCTCAACTCTACATGAGGAGGAAGACGACTGACAGCTTCTGATGATCTGGTCGATCCCTGCATGTCTGTATAACAAACCTCTGAAGTTCCCTGGTGTGTGCCATGGCAAATGGAACCGCCTCTGTCGTGGAAATGAACTTCCCCACCAGAGAAGACAACTTCGGAACAGGGATCCGATCCCGGGAAAGAATTGTTGAGACTGTGTAGGCAATTTGATGGGCTACCTCGTCCGGTAGAATCACCATGCCTTCTGAGTATCGAACAGAAGACCCAGGAAGATCAGTTGCTGGAATGGGACAAGAACTGACTCGTCCAAATTGACAAACCAACCGTGATGGGTAAGGATTTGAATGCAGGTTTGAACCTGCTGATGAAGAAGGTCCATAGGGAAGGCTTTCAAAAGCAAGTCGTGCAGGGAGTCACTCTGATGCCGTCCTGATGGAGGACGGATATCAAGGCCCCCAGAACCCGTTGGAAAACCAGGGGGGGCATTGTCAGCTCAAATGGAAGAGCTGAGAACTGAACATGACCCCTGTCGCAGGCAAACCTCAGGCATCGCCTGCTCTCTTGAAGAAATGGGATGAGCAAATACGCATCCTGAAGGTCCAGAGAAACAAGAAACTCCCTGGAGACATGGCAGCGATCACTGTGCGCAGAGATTCCTGACGATAGTGAGTCTTGATCAAAAAGCAATTGAGATCTTTCAAATCCAAAATAGGGCAGCATCCGCCATCCTTTTTGGTCACCACAAAGAGGTTTGAGTAAAACCCAGAACCCCCGTCTGAAGGAGGCACCGGCTCCAGGACATCCTCGTCCAGAAGAGCCTGAATAGTGCCTTCGAATAGACGGCCTTTTTCGACTTCCTGAGGAGAGCGAGAAAGATGAAAGTGAAAAGGAGGAAGATAAAAGAAAGGGATCTCGTACCCCTCTGACACTATCTGTAAAACCCATGGGTCCGATACTGAATCCTCCCAAATCCCGCGAAAGAGGTAGAGACGACCACCGACAGCGTGATGCGGACCCGGGTTCAGTGACTCATGCCAAAGCAGCCTTGTTCATAGCTGCTTTGGCCTGGAGGAGGGACGCAGAGCTGATGGGACCGTCTGGTTCGTCGAACGCGTCACAGTCTGAAAGGAACGAAAGGATCGTTTACGTTTAAACAGTAACTTCATCTTAAAGACCTAGGGTGAACTCTTACCCCCAGTGGCCTCGCTAATTAGTTCCCTAAGATTAGGCCCAAACAAGGAAGTACCCTGAAAAGGCAGAGAAAGTAAGACTTTCTTGGAAGCAGTGTCAGCAGACCAAATCTTGAGCCAAAGCACACGCCTGGCCACCACAGAAGTAGTAGAAGCCCTTGCCATCATGCGGACAGCATCAAAGGCAGCAGCAGAGACATGGTGTTGCTCTTCAGAGAGATATTAGCTAGAAGACACAATGTCGCCGAAGTAGCCGCATCTTGACGGACAGCCGTAGAGAGTTGATCAGTTCAGACTGCAATAGCCCGGTTAACCCACGCAACAGCAAACGCTGGGCGCCTAGCGGCACCAATAGAATTGAAAAATGGACTTGAGGAAAACCTCAAGTCACTTGTCAGTCCAGTCTAGCAGCGCAGAGTCATCAGAGACAGGAAAAGCAGTGGATTTAGATAGTCTAGAAATGGGAGCACCCACCTTAGGAGGATGAACCCATTTAGCCAGCTCAGTTTCAGAAAAGGGATAAAGCTCAGCAAATGCCCTGGACACAGAAGCATCAGAACCCAAACATCAAGAGTGGGGTTAGGAGGAAAATAAGTAAGGGGCTTAGCAAGCTCCGGAAAACATCAGAGGGATCAGAAGGGACCTCCTGAACCAAGGGAATGTAGAGTATGGTTAATATAGCCCTGATCAGGCCCTCAGTAGAGGTTTCAGGATCAGCTTCAAATGGGTCCCAAGGAGACCTGGAAGATTCCAAAATAGTACCAACCTCAACATTCAAATCTTGAAACAATTCTTTCTCAGAAGAATCTGACAAATCAGGTGCTCCCTGTGGATGAGGCGGAGGTTCTGATAGTAGGGGGGGGGGGGTTCTGTCATAATTAAAGTGCCCCCTGCATCTGGGATGTAAAGAGCTGTAAAGTGGACCTAAGGTCCCTAGTTGCAGCCTCAAACTCTTGCACCCAAGCTGGCTCAATAGCATGGCTGGAAGGCCCTGGGTCGCTGCCAGGAACTTCAGAACATGCTGGGCAGAAATGACCAGAGAACTCTCTAGGTAGCCCTGTGTGACAGGAAGAGCAATGCGCAATGGGGGATACTGACACCCCAGCCTCCTTAGTCTTAGGTCTAACCCCTAGCACCAGTGGTATAGACATTCTCACAGTGTCAAAATAACCAACTGTACAATGAATCACCCAATTGTAGTGTATAAGATTAATATTTCACCCCAGAAACGCTAAATATAGATTTTTCTGGCAGGTGAAGGGTTAATCTGCAGAGGAGAAAAGGAGAGTCCAAGCCCTGTGTAGGATACTCATTGAGAAAAGTTACCAACACGGCTGCCACGATGGGAGATTAGGCGCGAATCAAGCGCTCATGGGAAATATAGTTTTTTCTAAAAAGTACCCCAAAACAGTGCCCAAAGCCCCCCCAACCCCCCAACACACTTGAACTATAAACCAGATGATAGAGAAATGGTAGACAATTAAAGCGGAACTAACACCGCTAACAAACCTTGTCTTTAATAATTCCCTATCTGGCGACTAGCTGCTTAGTAGCGCTAGTCGCCAGAATTATTACCTCTTCATGAAGAAATTTGAAGTGATCCTCGGCTGACAGGCAGGACGGAGCGCGGACATCTTGCCCTAGTGACGTCTGCGCGCCTGCTCTGTCAGTCCCTTCCGGAGCTGAATGGCTCCTAGCAACGCCTCCTACAGCTGTCTGGGACTGACAGAGCAGGCGCACGGACTTCACTAGGGCAAGATGTCCACGCTCCGTCCTGCCTGTCAGCCGAGGATCACTTCAAATTTCTTCACGAAGAAGTAATAGTTCTGGCGACTAGTGCTACTAAGCAGCTAGTCGCCAGAGAGGGAATTATTAAAGACAAGGTTTGTTATCGGTGTTAGTTCCGCATTAAAATGAGCCCTCTCTGAAGTTGCTGTGTGAAGCGGTTGCAGAGATACGTCCCAAACAGTGTTGTCCCATAGAAAGTAAATGGAGCAATGGCGTCTATGCAGTAAAGCGTGCCTTAAAGGCACAGTACACAATTTTAACAAAAGTTAAACTACAAGTTAAAAATATGAAAAACATACAGGGTCATGTGTGCATACTGAGAAAACACTAACCCTGTAAGGAAAGTGTCAGAAAACCCCACTAAACGTGTGAAACCAGCAGATAAAGGGTTAAGTTACCACATAAACCTGCTCCAAATACCCAAGAGACATACACATATATACCCAATGAGTGCAAGAGTGTGCAATGAGAACTCCCAAATACAAGCCCAGCAAAGGGGGCACTGTGGGACACGTGGACCTGCAGCACTTAAAGGGTAGCTCACCTTTCCTGCAGATCTTCTGTCTTCAGATTACCATGTATCAAAAGATTACCTCAGAGAGTAATCCATGGGGAAGCACTTTTACCCAAGATTTTCCCCCTCAGGGCTTAAGGTCCACCAAAAAGCACCTGTATACTGAGCTAACCACTTTGGAGGGCATTTGTCAGTCATGGTAATCTGCCTAATGGTGGTATTCCATATCTGACAGAAAAATAAAAAATAAACTAAAACTAACGACGAATGTTCTCCACCTGGTGTTGTCGCACCAAAGGAACAAACAGTTCTGGAAGTGGCAGGCTGGGTTGCAGCCTGAGAGGGAAGGGAGGCTCCACCCCCCTGCAAACATTTGGAGAATGTTCCTGCCTACGTAAAGGGGCTGACGCCTCCCAGAGTTACCAGTAACCTGTATTGGACGACAGAGAAAATGATTTAACAGGTAAGACTAAAATCCTCTTTTACTTTGTCTATCTGGCCCAGGTTTTTTAAGCAATATCAGAGCCAAAGGAGGAAGTGGAGAAGCCCCAGACCACTAGAACTTCATTTAAGGCTTCTGTGGGGATAGCTATACCCCTCTTATGTAGTTCCCCACACAGGCCATCCAAGGGCTTATTCTTTATGATCAGGGCCAGGGCCCCGACCTTTTCTGTCAGGTCTCCAGACACTTGCCACCCTGCCTTCATCTATCCATTGCATGCTGAATGAATTAGATCAAAGGCCCTCTATTTCTTTCTGAAAAAGGGCCCATTCTCCTGCTGAGAACGATTCTATCACTTCTGGGAGGATTCCTCACTAAAAGAAGGTTGGGACAGGTGATGAGGATGCAGCTGATTCTTCCCTCACATACGTTGGACCCCTTGGAGGAGAGCCCATTGGTTCTGTGGAAGATTTTATTCAGGCAATGTTAGAGACCCTCCAGATCTCTAAGTGTCACTTTAAGTCAAGGGTTCCCTAAGATCTTCCGAGAGCCTGGCAGTTCCAGGCAGAAGTACAAGCATTAGTGGCCCCCATCAGCAATGGTTTCAGGGGCTTTTCTCCAACCTTTTCATAGCCCTCCAAGAAAAACAGAAGCTGTCACCCATTGCTAGACCTGAAACATCTTTAATTGTTTCATAATTACACAGAGATTCAAGATGGACTATTTGCATTTGGTGATTTCCACTAGGTGTCCAGGGGAGTTCTTGAATTCTCTGGAAATAAAGGATGAATATCTTCAAGTTCTTACTCACATGCTGCATCAATATATTTTTCCCCATTGCTTTTCAGGATCACCATTACAGTTGCATCTTTGGACATGTATGTCCACGTATGGGTGCTCAACATCAAAAAGCCTTCCCTAATTCTGTCTCAATTTCTTTTCTCTGTTGACATGAGATTTGACACCCACCAGGGATATATATTCCTGCCAAGGTTCAGATGTTGTCCCTGCATGTGTCTCAAGCTCTAGCCCTCCTGTTAATACCAGTGTAGACCTTCATGACGGTGTTGGGCTCACCAGTTTCAGTGCTGAAAGCAATGCAGTATATGCAGTTTCACACGCTACCACTTCAGAAGGACATTCTGAGTAACTAGTCCAAGCAGCGGTGTCATGTGTCTCCTCTGATGTCTCTCTTGTCCCAGACAAGATCGGATCTGCGTTGCTCACTTCAGAAGAGCAACGTGACAGTAGGTCCCCATAGCAGAGACTGGATGATAGTGTTGACGGATGACAGCCTGTCAGGTTGGGGGGTAGTACAAACCTTCGTTCTCAGGTGGAACATCTCCTTCTGCTTCTACATCTCCTCTCTCGGGGACCACTTTGTCATCCAGACATAGTGAGGTTAGCCTTGACTGCATGGCTTCTGTGAGTCAGTCATTGCAAATATGCATAGGATCTGGTTGTCAGTTATTTTTCAGAAGATTTTTGCTGTTACCAAATAATCAGACCTTTGTTTGGGGATGGCAGATGCTTATACCCCACCATTAGTGATTCCACACCTTCGTGGGATCTGATTCAGAGGGGTCCTTTTGAACCATTGGCATCTGTGTTTCCTCTTTTCTTATCCCTTAAGATCACGATTAGTGTTGAGCGAGCATGCTCGGCCGATGCTCGGATCGGCTCGAGCATCGCTCTGCTCGGCACATGGCGGTACTCGTACGAGTACCGCATGTGCTCGCCCGCCATGTTCGGGTCTCCTCCCCGCACGTTTTGCGGCTGCTGCGCAGCCAATAAACGTGCAGGGAGGCTCTGACATCGGTGTAATGCCAGCAGCCATGTTGGCTGCTGGCATTACACTGATTGGCTGGCCAGAACCCGTGGTCGGGTGCTGTATAGCACCTGACCATCGAGTTCGGCTCAGTCTTAGCCAGGGAGAGCTGAGGATAGGAAGGGAAAGGCAGTGTAGGGAGGAAAACAAGCAAAATTGTGAAAAAAAAGAACCAAAAGTCCTTTTTAGGACTACTGTGTGTGGGGGCAGCAGGTTATTTTGTGTGGGGGGGGGGGGGAAAAAAAAAAATATATATTCTGTTTAGTGTGCAAAGTTGCAGATTAGAGCACATTCTGTTTAGTGTGCACAGTTGCAGATTAGAGCACATTCTGTTTAGTGTGCAAAGTTGCAGATTAGAGCACATTCTGTTTAGTGTGCAAAGTTGCAGATTAGAGCACATTCTGTTAAGTCTTCAAACTAAAATATCAAAGTCACATATTCCATTCAGTGTGCGTCGCCGCAGTTTAGCAGCACATTCTGTGTACTGTGCAGAGTTGCAGAATAGGAAGAAATACTGTTAAGTCTTCAAACTAAAATATCAAAGTCACATATTCCATTCAGTGTGCTTCGCCGCAGTTTAGCAGCACATTCTGTGTACTGTGCAGAGTTGCAGAATAGGAAGAAATACTGTTAAGTCTTCAAACTAAAATATCAAAGTCACATATTCCATTCAGTGTGCTTCGCCGCAGTTTAGCAGCACATTCTGTGTACTGTGCAGAGTTGCAGAATAGGAAGAAATACTGTTAAGTCTTCAAACTAAAATATCAAAGTCACATATTCCATTCAGTGTGCTTCGCCGCAGTTTAGCAGCACATTCTGTGTACTGTGCAGAGTTGCAGAATAGGAAGAAATACTGTTAAGTCTTCAAACTAAAATATCAAAGTCACATATTCCATTCAGTGTGCTTCGCCGCAGTTTAGCAGCACATTCTGTGTACTGTGCAGAGTTGCAGAATAGGAAGAAATACTGTTAAGTCTTCAAACTAAAATATCAAAGTCACATATTCCATTCAGTGTGCTTCGCCGCAGTGTAGCAGCACATTCTGTGTACTGTGCAGAGTTGCAGAATAGGAAGAAATACTGTTAAGTCTTCAAACTAAAATATTAAAGTCACATATTCCATTCAGTGTGTGTCACCGCAGTTTAGCAGCCTATTCTGTGTACTCTGCACAGTTGCAGACTAGGAAGAAATACTGTTAAGTTTTCAAACTCAAATATTAAAGTCACATATTCCATTCAGTGTGTGTCACCGCCGTTTAGCAGCCTATTCTGTGTACTCTGCACAGTTGCAGACTAGGAAGAAACACTGTTAAGTTTTCAAACTCAAATATTAAAGTCACATATTCCATTCAGTGTGTGTCACCGCCGTTTAGCAGCCTATTCTGTGTACTCTGCACAGTTGCAGAATAGGAAGAAATACTGTTAAGTTTTCAAACTCAAATATTAAAGTCACATATTCCATTCAGTGTGTGTCACCGCCGTTTAGCAGCCTATTCTGTGTACTCTGCACAGTTGCAGAATAGGAAGAAATACTGTTAAGTTTTCAAACTCAAATATTAAAGTCACATATTCCATTCAGTGTGTGTCACCGCCGTTTAGCAGCCTATTCTGTGTACTCTGCACAGTTGCAGAATAGGAAGAAATACTGTTAAGTTTTCAAACTCAAATATTAAAGTCACATATTCCATTCAGTGTGTGTCACCGCCGTTTAGCAGCCTATTCTGTGTACTCTGCACCGTTGCAGACTAGGAAGAAATACTGTTAAGTTTTCAAACTCAAATATTAAAGTCACATATTCCATTCAGTGTGTGTCACCGCCGTTTAGCAGCCTATTCTGTGTACTCTGCACCGTTGCAGACTAGGAAGAAATACTGTTAAGTTTTCAAACTCAAATATTAAAGTCACATATTCCATTCAGTGTGTGTCACCGCCGTTTAGCAGCCTATTCTGTGTACTCTGCACCGTTGCAGACTAGGAAGAAATACTGTTAAGTTTTCAAACTCAAATATTAAAGTCACATATTCCATTCTGTGTTCGTCACCGCAGTTTAGCAGCCTATTCTGTGTACTCTGCACAGTTGCAGACTAGGAAGAAATACTGTTAAGTTTTCAAACTCAAATATTAAAGTCACATATTCCATTCAGTGTGTGTCACCGCCGTTTAGCAGCCTATTCTGTGTACTCTGCACAGTTGCAGAATAGGAAGAAATACTGTTAAGTTTTCAAACTCAAATATTAAAGTCACATATTCCATTCAGTGTGTGTCACCGCCGTTTAGCAGCCTATTCTGTGTACTCTGCACAGTTGCAGAATAGGAAGAAATACTGTTAAGTTTTCAAACTCAAATATTAAAGTCACATATTCCATTCAGTGTGTGTCACCGCCGTTTAGCAGCCTATTCTGTGTACTCTGCACCGTTGCAGACTAGGAAGAAATACTGTTAAGTTTTCAAACTCAAATATTAAAGTCACATATTCCATTCAGTGTGTGTCACCGCCGTTTAGCAGCCTATTCTGTGTACTCTGCACAGTTGCAGAATAGGAAGAAATACTGTTAAGTTTTCAAACTCAAATATTAAAGTCACATATTCCATTCAGTGTGTGTCACCGCCGTTTAGCAGCCTATTCTGTGTACTCTGCACCGTTGCAGACTAGGAAGAAATACTGTTAAGTTTTCAAACTCAAATATTAAAGTCACATATTCCATTCAGTGTGTGTCACCGCCGTTTAGCAGCCTATTCTGTGTACTCTGCACCGTTGCAGACTAGGAAGAAATACTGTTAAGTTTTCAAACTCAAATATTAAAGTCACATATTCCATTCAGTGTGTGTCACCGCCGTTTAGCAGCCTATTCTGTGTACTCTGCACCGTTGCAGACTAGGAAGAAATACTGCTAAGTTTTCAAACTCAAATATTAAAGTCACATATTCCGTGTAAGATGAAGAAGGCGGGTAAAAAGGGACGGGGAAGTGGACGTGATCCTGATAGTTCAGGGCGCGGGTCAGGACGCGGAGAAACTGTGCCTGGTGCCAGAGCACAAGAAAGAAAGACATCCACCATACCTAGCTTCATGTCTAATTTTACAGGGCGTCGCAGGACATCACTCTCGAGGTCCGACCACTGCGAACAGGTGGTCGGTTGGATGACAGCTGATACTGCTTCCAGTTGGTTAAGCACCACCCTGTCTTCCACCAAGTCCACTCTCAGTAGCCAAGAGTCTGGTCAACATAATCCTCACTCTGATCATCCTTCCTCCCACCATACACGGTCTGGTCAAAGAAGTGATCCCACACTGGGATATAGTGAGGAGCTCGTCTCATCACCAATCCTTCATTTGACCCTCTCTCCAAGCACGCTTGCAGAGGAACATGACATCTTGTGCCCTGATTCACAACCTCTAGAGGCTACCCAATCACAAGAAGATGACAGATGTGAATGGCATTTAAGGTCAAAGGAAGTAGTGGATGATGATGATGATGATGAGACACAGTTGCCATTAAATCAACCACTATTTCCGTCTCAAGACCTTGTTGAGGAGAATGTTATACAGTTGTCAATGACTGAGTATGTGGTGGGATCAAGACTTGAGGAGGATGATCAGAGTGAGGAAGTGGAGGAGGACTTGGTGGACGATGAGGTGACTGACCCCACCTGGGAAGGTGTAGAGCCGAGCGATGACAGCAGTCCTGAGGGTGAGCCATCTGCAGCACCGCAACAGGCTGGAAGAGGCAGTGGTGTGGCTACAGAAAGAAGGCGGACCGCACCAAACCGGCCCGCAAATGTTCCACGGAGCACCCCCTTGCGTAAATCTACCTTGCCAAAGGGTAGGTGTTCCGCGGTATGGCGTTTTTTTAAGGAAAGTGCGGACGACAAAAGAATTGTAGTTTGCAACCTGTGCCACACCAGAATGAGCCGAGGCATGAACACTAGAAACCTCACCACCACCAGCATGATCCGACACATGGCATCCAAGCACCGTAGTAAGTGGGAGGAACGCCTGGATCGCCCATCTGTGTCTGCAGGCCACACCACTGCCTCCTCTTCCCCTGTTTTCGTTGCCGGCCAATCGCCTGTCGAAGGCGCAGGCCCGCATACCTCCCGCCCTGCACCTGTACCATCTGAAGCACCATCAGCGACCACATCCACTTCCCTGTCCCAGCGCAGCGTCCAAATGTCGTTACCCCAGGCATTTGAGCGCAAGAGAAAGTACCCAGCCACCCACCCACAGGCCATAGCACTAACCTCACACCTTTCCAAATTACTGGCCATCGAAATGCTGCCATTTAGGCTTGTGGACACTGAGTCCTTCCGCAGCCTGATGGCAGCAGCTGTCCCTCGGTATGCGGTCCCCAGCCGCCACTACTTTTCCCGGTGTGCCATCCCCGCATTACACCACCATGTGTCCCGTAACATCACCCGTGCCCTGACCAACGCAGTTACTGGGAAGGTCCACTTAACGACTGACACATGGACAAGTGCTTGTGGCCAGGGACGCTACATTTCCCTGACGGCACACTGGGTGAATGTCGTGGAGGCTGGGAGCGACTCGGACCCTGGGATGGCACGGGTGCTACCCACGCCGAGGATTGCGGGCCCTACCTCCATCAGGGTTTCCACCAGCACCTACGTTATTGGCTCCTCCTCCTCCGTTTCCACCTCCGAATTCTCTACACGCAGCGCCACTCCCCCATCAGCCAATAGCTGGAAGCAGTGTAGCACTGCAGTGGGGAAGCGTCAACAGGCCGTGCTGAAGCTGATCTGCCTTGGGGACAAACAGCACACGGCCTCAGAGCTGTTGCAGGGGATTAGTCACCAGACCGAGCAGTGGCTCTCGCCACTCAACCTGCAACCAGGCATGGTTGTGTGTGATAATGGGCGTAACTTGGTGGCGGCTTTGGAGCTCGGCAAGCTCACACACGTACCATGCCTAGCGCATGTATTTAATTTAGTGGTGCAGCGATTTCTAAAAACCTACCCCAATGTGCATGATCTCTTGACCAAGGTGCGCCGCGTGTGTGCACATTTCCGTAAGTCATCTACAGCTTCGGCCGGCCTGTTGAAGCTGCAGCAGCGCTTACAATTGCCAGCTCACCGGCTGCTGTGTGACGTGAGCACGCGCTGGAACTCCACCTTCCACATGTTGGCCCGGCTTTGTGAGCAGCAGAGGGCAGTAGTGGAGTACCAGCTGTTACACGGTCGTCGCCTCTCCGTTCAACTTCCTGTAATCAGAAGTGAGGAGTGGGAATGGATGTCAGACCTCTGCGAGGTTTTACGCAATTTTGAGGAATCGACACAGATGGTGAGCGGCGATAACGCTATTATCAGTGTCACCATCCCACTTCTGTGTCTACTGAAACGCTCGCTGCTCACAATTAAAACCGACGCTTTGCATGTGGAAGAGGTGGAAATGGGGGAGGAAGAGCTTACACAAGGTGATAGCCAGAGCACCCTCACTTCGTCTTCTCAGCGACAATTGGAGGAGGCGGAGGAGGAGGAGGAGGAGGAGGAAAACACGGTTGCCTCCTCTACAGAGGGTAGCCATGGAACTTTAGTTCCATCTCTTCAGCGTGGGTGGGCAGAAGAGGAGGAAGAGGATGAGGATATTGAGAGTCATCCTCCTGGTGAGGACAGCGAAATCTTGACTGTTGGTACTCTGGCACACATGGCTGACTTTATGTTAGGCTGCCTTTCCCGTGACCCACGCGTTATACGCATTTTAAACAACACGGATTACTGGGTGTTCACCCTTCTGGACCCCCGCTACAAAGAGAATTTCTCATCTCTCATTCCTCCGGTGGAGAGGACAAGCAAAATGGTGCAATACCAGAAGGTTCTTGTTGAAAAATTGCTCCAAAATTTTCCATCTGACAACGCTGGCGGCAGAGTACGTGCTACCTTGGCCAACAGAGAAGGGGAGAAAAGGGGAGCACACAGCAGTTCCGAGAAAGGCAGGGCAACACTCTCCAAGGCGTGGGACACCTTCATGACACCCCGCCAGCACCCTCACCCTGATGCGCAGCCTAGTGTCACAAGGAGGGAAAAGTTTTGGAAGATGGTGAAGGAGTACTTAGCAGACCGTGTCAGCGTCCTCAATGATCCCTCTGTGCCTTACAACTACTGGGTGTCCAAGCTGGACACGTGGTATGAACTGGCACTCTACGCCTTGGAGGTGCTGGCCTGCCCTGCCGCCAGCGTTCTGTCTGAGCGGGTATTTAGTGCTGCTGGTGGCATCATAACAGATAAGCGTATCCGCCTTTCCACCGACAATGCTGATAGGTTGACACTTATAAAAATGAACAAGGCCTGGATTTCCCCTGACTTCTCCACTCCACTGGAGGAAAGCCCCGGGGGAACATAAACTCACTTTATATATGTTATTTACAATGATGGGAATACTCTGTATTCCCATTCACCCCTTCCACCCAAAAAACGGGTATATGGTTGACTCTTAATCTTCTCATCCTCCTCCTCCTCTTCCATATGCCCTGTGCTATAATTTTTATATAGGGCCAGCTCACCAGCGGGCCCTGTGATATAATTTTTATATAGGGCCAGCTCATCAGCGGGCCCTGTTTGACAATTTTTATATAGGTCAGCTCACCAGCGGGCCTTCTCATATAATGTTTTATTGGGTCAGCTCTCTAACGGGCCCTCTCATATAATGTTTTATAGCGTCAGCTCACTAGCGGGCCTTCGCATATAATGTTTAGGATGGTCAGCTCTGCAGCAGACCCTCACCCATAATGTTTTAGATGGTCAGCTCAGCGCACGTTTCCCTCTTAATCATGGCCTCAGTTCTGAAAATCAAGGAAATTTTTGGGAGAATTTGCCTCTGCGCACGTTTCCCTCTTAATCATGGCCTCAGTTCTGAAAATCAAGGAAATTTTTGGGAGAATTTGCCTCTGCGCACGTTTCCCTCTTAATCATGGCCTCAGTTCTGAAAATCAAGGAAATTTTTGGGAGAATTTGCCTCTGCGCACGTTTCCCTCTTAATCATGGCCTCAGTTCTGAAAATCAAGGAAATTTTTGGGAGAATTTGCCTCTGCGCACGTTTCTCTCTTAATCATGGCCTCAGTTCTGAAAATCAAGGAAATTTTTGGGAGAATTTGCCTCTGCGCACGTTTCCCTCTTAATCATGGCCTCACTTCAGAAAATCAAGGAAATTTTTGGGAGAATTTGCAGATGATATACAAGTAAATATACAGCAAATATTGTTTGGTAACAATTTTTCGCCTAAAGTCGTTTTTATTTTCCTTTTTGTGTGTTTTATGGTCAGTCTGTAAAAATGGCGTACTACGGGCGAAAGATCGTTCCCAGCAGCGATGTTGGAGTCCAAGATGCATCCAGACATCCTCCCTATGCTGTCCCTGAACCATTTCTGTGGTGTTTCCATCCTTTTCTGCCATTTTCCTATGGACCAGGCACCCTCCCCTCATCAGAGCAGGGGGTGCCTGGTGTAATGCTCGAGTCCTCCCATTGACTTCAATGGGGCTCGGGTGCTCGGCCGAGCACTCGAGCCTCAGGGGGTGCTCGGTCAGAGCACCCGAACACCCGAGCATTGGGGTGCTCGCTCATCACTAATCACGATCCTTGTAAAGATTGTCTCTGTCCAGTGAATTGCAGATTTTGTCTTGTAGAGCATCTTTCTGTTCCATTTGGATGTAGTTTGGTGTTTTAAGTACTGCATCCATCATACAGAATCCTTTCACAAGCTGGATCCACTCTTATTCCAGAGGGCCCACGTGTGGGCCAAGTGATATCTAAGGTGATAATGGTGTTCTGGCTAAAGGAGACCATTCGCCAGGCCTAAGTAATTAGAAATATGATAGTGCTCTTCCAGGTAACAACACATTCAACATTCACATTCCTGGCCCTACAATAATCAGGCCTTAGTGGAGCAGTTGTGCAAGGTGGCAATGTGGTTGTCAAGATACACATTCTCAAAACTTTTCAGAGTCAATGTGCTAGCCTCGGCTGAGGCTAGTTTTGGAAGAAAAGTCCTCCAGGTGGTAGTACCGATAAAAGTTCTTTTAATTTTCTCTTTCATAACCTTTACTCTGTTACATAGTTTGGTGTATTTCAGTGTGCATTGATACCTGAGGTTCATGGTTGTTTTTTTATTTTTGACTGTTTGTGTTGTTTATATGTTATTACAAATTGGCCTGTACCCATCCAGGTGGGTGGGTACTACCTGGGCCTACAAAAATCAGGCCTCTATGGAGCAGATCTGCAAGGTAGCAACATGGTTGTCTCGTCACACATTCTCAGAACATTACAGTCAATGTGCTGGCCTCGGCTGAGGCTAGTTTGGGGAGAAAACGTCCTCTAGGCAGTAGTGCCTGTGAAAGTTCTTTTAATTTCCTCTGTTACATACTTTGGTGTGGCAGTGTCCATTGATACCTGAGGTTCATTGTTGTTTTTTGGTTTTGTCTTTGGGCGTTATTCTGCCCCTTCCTGGAATTCTAGTTGAGACAGCTTTGATCTGTCCCCATGGTTCCTGTGTTTCACAGTGGACAAAAGGGTATTTTTATATACTTACTGATAAATCGTTGTGTCTTAGTCCTTGTGGAACACAGGATATCCTTCCTGGAGAAAATCACATGGTTTGCACTCTGGGCAGGGGTGGGCTAGATGTTCTGTGGCGTGGTTATTGCCTTCCTGTTTCTTTTTCTTGTGTGATTGCTATACTTAAACTAGTGCTGTTGCTGATGGATGGGGATTAAGTTGAGCTCTCTTCTCCTCCAGTTAGCTTTTATCTGCCGGTGCCCTGCCTCTTAGTGGTAACTACTAAAATCCATGGTTCCTGAGTTCCAGAAGGATTTAGATAGAAGTATTTATCGGTAAGATAAAGATGTTTGCTATAGTCCTGAAGTTGTTACCTATGTAGCATGTGTTTTTGCTAGTGCTTCCCATGTACTTTGTACTTTCTAGCTGTTCTTTCAGCAATGTACTGTTGCTGTACAGCTTCCTGGAGAGAGTCACCCTCTTCAGCTAATAAGTTGGTGTTGTGAAGCAGTACCTCTCCTTCTGTTTTTTTTTGTTTTTGTTTTTTTAAAATATGGTTTGTATTATCTTACTGTATGGTGACAATATGGTGACACGCACTCACATTCAAACACATTTACATGAGCATGCATTTGCACATATAAATATGCAGACAGCTGAACACACATTCTCACATATTCATGCACAAGCATAAGGTTGCCCGCATATTCACTTACACATTTCTGCAAGCACATTCACGCAACACTTGGTACATTTATGTTTGTGCACATTTATGTGCACACATTGGCCATGTATACATTTGTACACACAAACGTGCATATTCAAACAGTCCCCTGAAGACACATTCTCACATATTTATGCACAAGCATAAGGTTGCCCGCATATTCACTTACACATTTCTGCAAGCACATTCACGCAACACTTGGTACATTTATGTTTGTGCACATTTATGTGCACACATTGGCCATGTATACATTTGTACACACAAATGTGCATATTCAAACAGTCCCCTGAAGACACATGTGCACGCACCTTCAAATACACATCGAAGCACATCTGTCCACAATAGACTGGAAATATAAAAAGAAAATGAGACAAGGAGGGAGGGGTGCCAAAATCACAAACAGAGCAGTGCAATAGAGCAAAAGTAGTACTCTAACTGTAGCATATATATTAAATAGCATTAACAAGGCACAGAAAAAAATAGATTTAGATTTAAAAATATGGTGAATAAGATATTTCAACATCTAAATTCATAGAAACAGAACAGCAACAAAAAGAAATCAAACTGACTCAAAAATCTGAAAAAAAACATTTTGTAAAATAAGAATTCTAAAGCTACAACAAGAAACAGAAGGTCTATAAATTCTTCTGATTGAACACTAAGATGGCAACAGTCTATGTGGAGTGAATTTGGGAACAGCAGGCTAATGTACTGGAAAGTAGGAGTAGAGATCACTGTACTACTAAGATGGTACTGAAAAGTATGTCTGGACCCAAGTAAGAAGAGCAGAGAGACCATTTGCTCGCTCATAGGTAATGAACTCACGTCAGTGTGATCAGTGTTCCTCATACATATAAAAGTAAATTTGTGAATACTTGAGTCCCCCCTCATAATGATGTACACATATTTGAGCACTACAAGTACATATGTATATGTAGGCTTGTCAGTCAGTGCTGGGGCGATCAACGTATTTTGAAGAAGCCCTCTTCATCGGGATCAGGAACTTCATGATCTTGATACTGAAAACAGAAACGTACTGCCTCCAAATGGGTTGATTACCCCCAGTATCTACTGGTGAGCATACACAAATTATCCCACGTAGGACATTGATACTATTGGAAAGCCAACTACCGAACAATTTATTTATGTATGCATCTGTATTTGCAGAAATCAACTGTGGGAGTGATGTGGCACTGTTTATTCTTTTGTGGCATTATCTTTGGAAACCTGGTTTTCTTTTGATCTATAGTTATTGCTAACACCTCGCAATCATGTCCAGTTTTACCCTTTCCTTCAGTTTAATTAATCATAATGATGACGTTCATTATTATACATGGTTACATGCTTTTTACAATGAGGAAGATGCTTGTACTCAACTCTGGTTGGAAATCTTGAAAATGATGTTATGTGCAGTCAACTGTTCAATTACATACCATTGCCAGCAGACAGATTTTTATATATTCTTGGGTTAAAGGTAAAGAGTCAACATGGGATACATTTGGGTCAATGGATTACTCAACTTGTTAAAGACCCGAAGACTACAATAGTAGCTGAGCCCGATAACAGGTCTCTGTGCTGTCTGTCAAGGAGCAGAGACTTAGAGCTATGGGCTGCAACACCAGGTATGTGACTCTTCCCATTTTTTAATATGCTTATGGAACCACTACAAATATAACCTTCTACATTATCTAGTGCCACATAATACAGATTAATTGATTATGATTTTTCAACATGTGTTAGAGTATCCTACTAAGGATAGAGGAGAGGCTGAATTTGCACTGATTTATGTGGTCCTCTTTTCCTTTGCAATATTGTTCCAGAATTATTGATTGATATCATTATAATGTTTGCTTTATTTATGTTAGGAATGGTGTTTAACTTCGATATGTTTGTTGCAGGCATGATACTATGCAATTAGTTCAAAGGAAACAGAGTGCTATGTCTTTTGCAATCTACTAGACAGTATGAGTCTGATAGTCTACTACTTTGTAAATATGCACATAGATTGAGGATAATGGAGAATTTTTATGGTGTACTCACTGATAAATCCTTTTCTCTTTGTCATTGTGAAACACAGGAACCATGGGACAAAGTATCCTCTGGCCGGAAGGACAGGGCACTTGCCTTAAAAGGCTCTTTGGAGGTGGAGACTCCCTCCATACTCCACTTTACCCCTAACAGATATGCTCAGTTTTAATGAACAGCAAATACTGGAAACAGAAGAAAGGCAGGAAAGGGGGTTACCTGGACCAGAGAACCCAAAGGGTCCCGCTACCCGTAACTCAAACCACTCCAGAAGGGAGGTCCTGTGTTCGGCATGGGCTAAGAGAAAATGATTTATTGATGAGTACAAAAAAACTCTTTTGTCCAATGTGAAGCACAATAATGGGGATATACCAAAGCTATCCCACCAAGATTCCAGGAAGGGAAAGAAAAACCCTCTCAAAACACAGACCAGTTTCAACAGAGGCAAACTGGAACAAATATGAATCTCAGGTGTCAATGGGCATCTGTACACCAAACCAAGTAACAGGAAAAAACATATTCCTAGTAATAAAGAGAAGGACACCCAAACTGACACAATGGCCTGTAGGACTTTCTGTCCAAAACTGGTTTAAGCCAAAGCCAGAACATTGACACAGTTGTGTTTAGCAAACATGTGGAGGGATGACCATGTCATAGCCTTGCACAGCTGTTGTGCAGAAGCCTAGTTCTTGAAGGCCCAGGAAGTACCCAACTCTCTGGTGGAATGAACTGTGACCTTAAGGGGATAGTAATACTTAAGTACTACTAATCCCTATAGCAAAGTACTGCTTAAAAAAAACGTATTGCCCCCAGTGTCATCTCTCAGACCTTTATGGTTTGAGAGATGAACACTTCTAAAGTTGCCCTCTCCCTCCCCCTTCCCGGTAGTCAGCATTCTAGCTCACTCAGTGAAATCAGGTCAGAGATAATCAGGCGGCTCTGCAGCAGAGCCGCGATCGCCGCGTTAACTAAAAAAAAACCTTTCACTAAAACGGTCTTCTACGTGTGTTTGCAAGCCAAGCACACGTAGAAGACCATTTCAGTGAAAGTTTTCTTTTTTAGTAACACGATCCGGCTGTGCTTGAGAGCCACCTGAAAGTCATACGACTCTCTTCCTTTCAGTCAGCTAGAATGCTGACTACGGGGAAGGGGGAGGGCAACTTTAGAAGCGATCATCTCTCAAACCATAAAGGTTTGAGAGATGACACTGGGGGCAATACATTTTTTTTAAGTAGTACTTTGCTATAGGGATTAGTAATTCTTAAGTATTACTATCCCTTTAAAGAGCCTGGGCTTGTTCCTGAGAACATAGGTCTGGCAAAAGGTGCACCTAGTTTACTGACAGGAGGGCCCGAAGGAATGACAAAAAGTGAGTGTGATTTTTTGGAAAGGCTTTGTGTAATGAATATAGTACTTCAAGCACTTAACAACGTCCAAACAATGAAGCTCCTGCTCTTGTCTGTTAGATTGAGCCAGACAAAGACAAGGAAGAACAATTCCTGGTTAATGTGAAACTGGGAAACAACCTTACAGGGAAAACCTACAGAATTTGTCAAAACCATTCTATCAAAATGAAAGATCATATAAAGGGTGGTATCCCACCAGACACAATCTCCAGCAGGAAAGCTGTCTTAAGAGTCAAGGATTGAAGGGAAACAAAAGACAGAGGCTCAAAAGGACCCTTCTGAAGTACTCCCAGGACCAACATCAAGTCCCACTCAGGAGTGGGATCCAAAAGGACTGGGTAGGCATAAGGCACACCCTTCCCAAAGGGGGTGGCTTGGTAAAATAGGATTTTAGGGTCCACTCCTTACCTGTCAATTTTTCTCTTTAGTCCATATTTTATTCCTTTTCTCATTAGTCCATATTTAGTCCAGACACACAGGTATCGTGGGGTTAAGTCCCTCCTCATAGTGCCTGTGTTCCATATTGGACATGAGTGAACATCTCTCATTCCCATCTCTGAAAACGTTATGGTTGGAAAAAATGAATGCTTGGGGTAACCTGAGGTAACAGTGCTCTCTTACCCCCTGTAGCATGGCTAATGACCTTCTCCAGTTCTGGACCACACAACTACTTGCCCACAAATGGGAAAGAGACCAGTGACTTCTTGGTTGACTGATCAGCCATTCATATTTTTCGTCAAAGTGCCTGATGTGCAACAACAGAAAGAGCTAAGGCTTTCCCAGTAAGCCTGTCAGAATCAAATGCCACTTAAGTAAGGTACACATTAGCCTCAATTACCTTTAAAACTGCCAAAACAATATACTCTTTAGGCAGCCTCTAAGAATTTGTTCCACCAAACAGCAATGGCCCTCTACACGCTCAGTATATGACCCGACTTGTCTGACTACCCACTCGGTTCTGACCTGTGACTCTGGCTAACTCTCTCCGTGTAGTTCCCAGTTTGTCTAACCTCTGGCTCTGGCTACTACTCACTCCATGTAGTCCCCAGCTTGTCTGACCTGTGGCTCTGGCTACCTACTCGCTACTCGAAGTGGGACTTACACGTATTAGCTGCTTCAGACTGGCGTTCCACTTGGACCTCTTTCCTAGTCTGTAGCTCACAGTAGTGTAGTGCACAGCTCAGTGTGCAGCTCCAGACAGGAGCCTGGGTCCTATCATCCTGTGCCTGGGGTTGTGTGGGCTAATACTTTATTGCTGTATATTTCAAATAAAGGTGGTTATATTTATCTTTGTGTCTGTCCCTCTTTGCCTGAATACCGTGACACAGACGACCACCCACAGGGAGATGCAGACCAGGGTTCAGCGAGTCATGCCGAAGAAAGTTTGGTGGATTTGGTGGCGGAGTGTTTGGACCTTCACTGCTGCCTGGGCTTGGGGGTAGAGCGTGTGGTGCTGCCCTGAGATACACTCATAGTTGGCCTTTTGGAGGGGTTGAAAAAGAAGCTGCTTTCTCGCCAGATTATGGCGTTTGGGAACCTGAGCCAACAGAGTGTTCTTGCTCCCAGTGGCCTCACTGATGATTTGCTTCAGTTTGGGCCCAAAAAGAGATGTACCCTGAAAAGGGAGAGAAATGAGTGGCTCCCTAGATGATAAGTCAGCAGACCAAATCTTAAGCCACGGTGTGCGTCTGGTAGCCAAAGAAAAGGCAGACGCCTTAGCCTCAAGTCTGACAGCGTCAAAAGAGGGCATCAGTCATATATATCTGAGCCTCAGACATGCTGGCCAAAATTGCCAAAAGGTCCTCCTTAGGGGCACCTCTGAGACTAGCATCAGTACGCTGTCCAAACAGCAATGGTTCTATTAACCCACACAGAAGCCAAGGTAGGCCATAAAGAAGCACCTATGGCAGCGAAGGTAGACTTCAGGATAGCTTCAAGCTTCCTATCAGTTAAATCCTTAAGTGCCATGGCATCAGCTAAGGGCAAGGTAGTGGATTTAGACAGTCTGGAACTAGGGCAATCAACCTGAGGAGGTGTAGCCCACTGAGCCAAAACTGCATCAGAAAAGGGGTACAACCTAAATAATGTCTTGGAGGGCGCAAGACACTTGTCAGGAGTCTTCCACTCATCCAGGATAACTTGATCCAGAGTGGGATTAGGCGGAAACAAAGTAGAGAACTTCTTGCGTCTTTGTCAGAAGTAGAATGTGTCTCTACAGAGTTAACAGGTATATGTAGGGTAGTCAAAACCACCTTGATGAGACCCTCAGCAGAGGGTTCAGGGTCAGCCTTAAAGGGGTCACCATAAGTATGGGAAGAAGCCCCTTCTGCGCACTCACCATCCTCAGACTCTTTGAATTAATCCTCCTCAGAGGAATCAAAAAGATCAGGAATGCCAGGGGCCTTAGGGGCCACAAACCTGAATGAAGTGGGGGGCTTCCAAGACTGAAGAACCTCCTGAAGTGAAAGATGAAACTGTGCCATAGAGGACTTTAATTCCTTGACCCAATGTTGCTCTTGTTCATGACTGGAGGGCCCTGGCGGAGAAGCAGGAGCGACAGCGCATAAGGGACATAAGTGACCTGAGTACTCTCTCGGAAGCCCCGTTTGGCATGAGGAACAATAAGCAAGGGGGGGTCAAAGATGCCGCTGAGTCCTTAGCCTTAGGCCTAGCCTCATGTTCCTTTTGATCCGCCATCCTAACAGAAGTGTTTTACAGTAATAGGGAACTCAAATACTGTCACCCAGATTAATACAATCATCCCAGAAAGCCTAAAAATGTACTTATGTATCAGGCGAATAGTTATCCTGAGGAGGAGAGCAAAGGAATCCAAGCCCTGTGTAAGATACTCAGCCCAAGAGAGAAAGAAAATGGCGTTGGAACTTAGTTCCTTACAGAGAAAAGCCTGCGAAATGGAAGTACTCCAAAAGCAGAACCAGAACCCCACCAGGGACCCCCAAGACACTGAAGACGTGAACCAAAGTGTAGGACAAGGGAAGACAAGAAGAATGAGCCCTCTCTCAACTTGGTCTCAAAGCAGCCTGTCCCATTGAGGTCAATGGAGCAATTGCGGCTATGCAGTAAAGTAAGCTCTTAAAGGCGAGGAATTCAAATGAAGTGAAAATTGTTAAAATGTAATAAAAAATCCCCAAACACATATAGAACATGTAATAAGCAATACAAACTCATGAATCCAAAGGGGAAAAGAGAATTAAGTTCCTCAACCCAATAAGCATAGCAGGGAAGGGGTTAAAATGCCACAAATCAGCCCAAAATGCCCCAAAGACCAGACATACAATTAACCAAAATGAGTGCAGGAGTTATACTCCAGAAAGACCCCTGTGTAGAGGGGGGGAGTGTAGGACAAGTGGACCATGGCACTCAAAGGGTTGCAGGTCTTCTTTCTGAAGAGAGAGACATGGGTTGCATGAGTCCCTCCCAGGGCTGCAAAGGGCCCACAACAACACCTGATAACTGGGCAATCCTCTAGGGGAAGCCAGTAATGGTAATCCGCCTAATGCGGGAATTTGGACACCCCATATCTCAGAAAAAATAATAAAATAACTAAAAACTAAGCAGAACTGTTCTCAGCCTTCTAACCAGGATGTTGGAACAAATCTATCTGGGTGGGGATTAGTGAGGTAGCCTGATATGGAGGAGGGGGAGGCACCCCCCTGCGCTTCTTTTAGAATTGTTCCAGCCCACTGGGAGGAGCTGTCACCTCCCCATGGTACCTGTGAGTTCTAATGGACAACAAAGAAATATAGTTATATGGGTAAGCAATTTTCCTTGTACTCCTCACTTCCTGTTGCATTTTACTAAGGATTTGTGACATGGATGTGAGGAGTGTAAAGGAAAATTACTTCTCCCAGCTTGCTGAAGCCGCATGTATAATATCATAGATTGGACCTTGAGCTAAAAGGCTGGTTGGGTATGGTGGAACTTGTCTTTCCAACAGCTGGAGCCCCAACTGTTTACTATCCCTGTCATAGATATTAAAGGGATAGTAATACTTGCAAATTACTAATCCCCATATTGTAGCTTTGTTAAAAAGAAACTTATTGCCACCAGTGTCATCTCTGAAACCCTTACGGTTTGAGAGATGATAGAGCTCAAAGTTCCCCCCTCCCTCCCCCTTCCCTAACTGAACGCTGACTGCAGGGATAACCGGTATTACTTGCATCAGGCGTCTCTGCAGCATTGCCGAGATTGCATTTATAAAAAAGAAATCTTTCACTAAAACGGTCTTCTACGTGTGCTTTCAAACCAAGCACACATAGAAGACCGTTTCAGTGAAAGAATTATTTTTTATAAACCCAATCTCGGCAATGCTGCAGAGCTGCCTGATGCAGTAATACCGGATACCCCTGCAGTCAGTGTTCAACATTCAGTCAATGAAGGGGGGGAGGGAGGGGGGACTTTGAGCACTATCATCTCTCAAACCATAAGGGTTTGAGAAATGACACTGGGGCAATAAGTTTCTTTTTATCAAAGCTACAATATGAGGATGTCACTGTTAGTAAGAACAAGTAGGTAAGGTAAAATCAGCTTTATTAAAGATAATAAGGTTCACAAGATCACACTTCACAAGTCCAGATTCGAACAGTACCGTGGTACTTCCAAATCTGACACAGGTCAGGGTGCAATGAGACAAACAAAACAAAACAATGATACTAAAATCAGGAACAGGCGTCAGGAACCAGGAACAGAACCTCAGCAATGCCGGCCTAAAATGTAACCCCACCAGTAAGGCAGAAGGCAACTGCAGGGCAGATTATCTAGCACGCTAGGGCAACTGGAGGTAAGCAGGCAAGAATGCAGCAGGCACCCGCCTCAGACTAGGAATAACCGGGGCAACACAGACAGGCCCTTTAGGGCAATTCGGCCAGGCACTGTCGTAGCGACACAGACAAGACCTGGTAGGCAACTTGGGCAGGTACTGGAGCAGCAACACTGACAGGCCCTGGTAAGGCAACACTGACAGACCCTCGTAGGGCAACTCGGGCAGGCACTGACATGGCAACTCTGACAGGCCCTGGTAAGGCAACACTGACAGACCCTCGTAGGGTAACTCGGGCAGGCACTGACCCGGCAACACTGACAAGCCAAGATAAGGCAACACTAACAGGCCCTCATAGGAAACTATGGGCAGGGCCTGACTCTGCAGTACTGACAGACCTTGATAAGGCAACACAGACAGGCCCTCGTAGGGTAACTCAGGCAGGCACTGGAGTGGCAACAATGACAGGTCCTGGAGAGCAATAAGGCAAGGCACTAGGCCAGAACGGAAAGGGATTAGTAATTTGCAAGTATTACTATACCTTTAAGTATAAAAGCCTTTACACACACACATGCAAATGAGAATGATTTCAAAATCATAGATAAGAACAACATGCACTTTAGAATTCATTTGTCTTTAAAGGGTTAGTAATGTTTCATAATAACAGCAGTTACAATTGTTCTTTATAGTTAATACTACTGATCTCCGATGTTGCCACTGTTCATATCTCTCTAGTTACACTGAAATTAGATTATGAAGTGTACCCCTCCCACCCTTTACCAGCGTCAGTCTTCTTTGCCTTGGAGCTGAAAGCAGGTCCCGATGTGGGACAATCTTCAGTCAGTATCAGGAAAAACCTGCTTTCCTTCGTCAAGTAGGGCAGGGTTTTCCTTATACTGACAGAGGGAAGATTGTCCCTCATTGTGATCTGTTTGGTCCGATGACCAAATTTCAGATCTGAAGGGAGGTGGCTTACGTTAGGGAAAAGCGACAGGAGGGGTATACTTCATAATCTAATTTCAGTGTAACTAGAGAGATATGAACAGTGTCAACATTGGAGATCAGTAGTATAAAGAACAATTGTAGCTGCTGTTATTATGAAACATTACTAACCCTTTAATTTTGGCAATATTTTGTTCGTTAAAGCTTCAACTTTTGAAAACATTACCCTGTGAGAGGTAGTGTTTTATGTCACAAAACAGAGAATTTCAATCCAGATTCATTCTTTCAGCTCCTTTGTACTGATGCCTGTAAATGTATATTGTGTCATTAAACTTCTGTGTGCATTGCTTTTCATAGCCTAGAAGTGCAAAATATGCTGGATCTTTATAAAGAAAAAGAATATTATTCAGTTGACCAATTTGCCTTAAATTCAAAAGTTATATGTTTGTTTTTTAATAAAAATACAAACAAATAAACTTTATATGACAGTCAGATAGAACAATGAAATAAAATGAAACCCATGGCACAAGGAGAGGTCTGTTAGCAAAGGAACAATAACAATGCAAGCACACAACAAAAGGAATGATAGAAAAGGATGAATTTCTTCTTAAGGAATTAAAGAAGCCATAAAATTTTGTTATGAAAATATATATATATTGTAGGGCTTTTCCTGTTGAGTAAAGTAAGGGTACTCCTACTGCTGTGAGATATTTCCAGAGTTATTACAGTTTAAAATTTTTTTTTTTTTTTTTACATTTAACATTTGAGATCTCTCTAACATTAACCCCTTAAGGACCCATGACAGTCCAGGACCGTCATGGCTTGTTTTCCCTTAAGGACCCATGACGGTCCTAGTCCGTCATGGAATTCTGGGCTCCTCGCGTGGCTGCACGCTTTTCAGGGAATCAGGAATCAGATTCTAAAAAAAAAAAAAAAAAATGGTCCGTGGTCCTTAAGTGCGGCCGGTCCTTAAGTGGTTAAAGATGTTAAAAGTCCCATTTAAAGCAACGATAATGTAAGGGATTTCTTATTTCTTCTCTATGGTGCAGCTGCTTTACCCCAGAGTTGCTCTGCTATTATTTTGTGCATAAGGCCCATAGTGTTATCTGTTTGACATTTCTTTCATGTGACAGACAGAGGCAATTGAGAAGGAATGAATCATGAAGACAACACTTTGGGGGTCTGTGAATTGCCCAATATTGTGTACAATATTTGCATATTAATATTTTAATGCTAATGTAGTCTGTCCCATTGTGCATGATAGAAAACATTAAGGTCCTTTACATATGTGATAGTTAAAGCTCTGGCCCAAATCCCAATAAAGAAAAGAAAGAGAAAGGGTCAAGCCTGACATTTCCTGCCTCCTCTCACTTTTCCCCTGCTCTATCCAGGGAACAAGGGTTTATTCAGAGTAGCAGAACCTCGCTACCCATAAGAACTGAAAAGGAATGTCGGGAATTGGGCCCGCGGGCAGTGGCAATGGAAGAAAGGCTCCTTGTTCAATCTGAGCCACTCACAGCCCTACTCTTTATTGCACATGTAATGTGGAAGGAGGAGAGAGATGAGTGGTGTGTTCCAGAATGTATTGAGTCATTGTGAGGAAACCACCTGGACTCACATTACTGAGCAAAGAACCAACACACACAAATGCTCTGTTTAATAGAAATAGATAGATAAATCTCAACTGGAAATCAGACCTCCATCCTACATATAGCACTTAATTTGCATACTGAGCTTGGCTATGCCAGGTCAAGGGCTATTATTAAAACAATGTGTATATATATATATATATATATATATATATATATATATATATAAAAATCAAATAGGATATGCTTGCACAGCTAAATTGCATAATCACAATTTTTCAAAGGAAAAAGGGAAAGTTGGCAGAATGCTTCTGATTTTGGTCCAGGATGGCCTAGTGAAAGGGTGTCAATAAAAAGCTCTAAGGGTAGTTGATAGTAAGTGTTAGTATAGTAGAGGAATTTAAGTCTCTGGATGTTAGAGAGGCCTCTACAGCATAGCTTTGCAATGTATTGGATACCTCTTCAGCATCCAAGGGGTTACAAATAAGGCTATCATCAATACAGAATAAGCTAAATCCTTAAAGGGCTAGTAATGTTTCACAAAAACAGCAGCTCCAATTAATCTTCATAGTATTTGGGCCATGGAGAGTGTTATTTCAATACTGTCAGAGTTGTAGTCCAAGAGTAATTAAATGATAAAGTATCCTCTCCCTCCCTTTTTACCTAGTGTAAGCCACCTTCCCTCAGATGTGGAATCTGGTCTTGAGACCAGACAGCTCACAGCAAGGGACAATGTTCTTACTGTGAAAATAATGAGAATCCTGCCCCCCTTGACAGGTTTTTCTCTTATGCTAATTGAAGATTGTGCCTCTCTGCGATCCATCCTTACAGGCTCTGAGGTGAGCAGTGTTAAATCAGTAAAAGGGGAGGGAAGGGGATAGTTTATCATTAAATTTCCCTTGAACTACAACTCTGACAGTACTGAAATAACACTCTCCATGGCCCAAATACTATGAAGATTAATTGGAGCTGCTTTTATTGTGAAACATTACTATACCTTTAATCCTTTAAGTGCCGGAGAGGTATCCAACACACTGCAATAGATAGGGCAGTCTAGACTGGCCAATGGATTCTAATTTGCTATCACATTCTAAGTGAATTTAATTAGGTTTTCTTCTCAGCTGCAGAATGCAAGGACACATTTTACGCAGAAATACAGTCTTTAAAGACAACAAGTGGTCTCTTTTGTACAAATCTATTTTTTATACGGATGCCAATGTATTTAAAATTTGAAATAAAAATGTTCACATGCAGTGCTACTGAGCTTACATTCCATGCTTGGTGTGTATGAGGCACTGGGAGGCAAGGAGAACAGCCTAAAGACATAAGACATTGACCCTGAACTGTTCCAGTAAATTAGCTAGATATTTATGAGGAATGCACTAAATCCATGTTTTTTAGGATTCTTCCAAATGCCAAGTCTTCCTAAACAATTGCAGACCAAACCCTTCACCAAATCTTGTATTCAGTGCATATCTAATGTTTAGGATACATCTATTTATAAAGAAAAATCTGCAACAAATCTGAGCTGGGTATAGAGTTTTCTTTTATAAAATGCAACTTTCAAGTGTGTTTAGCCTGCTACCCATTAGAGAATTTAATGAATGCACTAAGTCAATTCTTGAGAATATGCTGCCTCCTCAGAGGAGATGCAGATTTACTGTGTATTTAACACAGCATCTCTCTCTACCTATCCCAAAACTTCAAAGAAAAGGAATGCTGTGTAAAAACTACAAAAAAAAAAAAGAGAAAAGAAAAATCAATATAAAAATCAAAGATGGACACACACACACACCTCGTTTGGGGCCAAGTGGGTGGGACACTTTCTGGTGTGATTGCAGAGATGGGCAAAAAGAAGCATTTACAGCTGAGTATATAAAATGAACTTTAGCTGGTTTTATTTTATGTTAAATATTTAAATACAATTTTTATGCTAGGTTTAACTCTAAACAGGAGCAACTACTTCACTACATTAACTATGTTGTCCTTACATAAAGACACTTGAGTGCAGTGGTTCTTGGTTAGGTGTTTCTGTGAATTTTTTTGTTGGAGTCTAAAGCTGGAAATTGGCATTTTATTATCTTAAAATGCTTATTATTTGTAGAATGTGCTTTTTTCTCTCTATGGTTCCTCTCTACCAGACAGTTGAAATCTATTGTCTTTTATCAGGAAGTGTAAACTAAATACAGACATGAAATAAGGAATAGTAAGCAACAGCACAGCAAAGACTATTCTAAAAAAACAATCCCCCAACCTATATAGTATATGAATATGGCTGGCACTCACAAGCCCTCTTATATGGTATTTACTCAAGTGAAGGTCAACGTTTCGGCTAGCATCTGGAAGGAGCCTTAATAAAGGTCAAAGTCTTTAGCTGAAATATGCCTTCACTTGAATAACACAATTTAATAAGATTTGTGACTGCAAATGCTATTAATTTAATCTAGCAGATATCAACTGATATTGCACCTGCGCATTCACAAACTATGTGGAGTACTCTATGTTATCTGTGTATACATACAGGACTACAGGATAAAGCATATATACTAAGGCATGTCCTTCTTTTAAACAAATTAGGGGGCCCTGTATTTTTAATATAAGATTGAAGAAACGCTAGAGTGAACAAATTGCACCGCACAGGGCAAATAAAGCTTCTCATTGATTTAAATTGATTTACTCCTTCAATTCTAGAGAGTTTTCCAATGCATTGTGAAAAAATGTGTTGGTAAATTTGCATTGGGGTGCCAGAGAGGTGCACAATGCCTTCTTTACATAACCCTCTGGCTTTCAAAGGGTTAAGAAATCTTCCTATTTAACTACTTCTTGTTTCTATTATTAAAACATAGCAACATAATTAAAACTTGCACTTTAATATAAATAAACATATAGTAACTAATTAAAGTTGACCTGTCAACTTGAAATCTTTTTACATATTTGAAAACTTCATTCAAAACTGCCTATGTGTCATGTTAAACAAAAGTCCAGCAGATGTACAGTTTAACCCCTTAAGGACCGGCCACATTTTTTTTTAAATGCGATCCGATTCAAGGCTCCCCAAACAGTGTGCAGCTGCATGGGAAGCCTTGAAATCCTTAAGTGCCAGGACCGTCACTGGTCCTTTAGGGAAGTTTTCCCATGATGGTCCTGGCACATCAGGGGTCCTTAAGGGGGTTAAATATATTCCATTTTAATGGGATAATAATGGATGGAATACTTGTAGCGCCGATTCATTCTCCTGTATTATGGTTCATATAGAGCTGTATATAAGTTGTGTGTGATTTGCAGTTAATAAGTAAATCAATTTAACCCTTTGAGTACCAGAAAGGTTTCCATTGTGCTGCAATGCACTAGATACCTCTCTGGCATTCAAAGTGTTAAAGTATCTGTATCTCGCCCATTTAACCTTTTGGATGAGCTCCCCCAGCAGGACTTGAGAGCGAGCAGCGAGGGACAATCTTCAGTGGGCATAATGAAAATCCTGCCCTCCTTCTATCATTTTTCTTATAGTTTTTTTAAATGTGACTTGTCTGTACTAAAATGATTGATACAACTACATAAATTGAGAAAAGGTAGGCAAACCATAACATTTTGGAAAGAAGACAACCCACCACATCAATTGGGGGTCACTTGCCTTTCTACTGTATCCATTAGCTACTGCTCTTCCGAGAACAAATGGCACCTCATTGGTATGAGCTGAACTACTGTAGGGGGTACCAGAAGTACAAAAATATACCATCTGCAATCTATCGTTTTCTTATATTTTTCAAATGACTCGCCTGTACTAAAATGACTGTAACAACTATATAAATGAAGAACAGGTACACAAACCATACCATTTTGGAAATAAGACAACCCACTGCGTCAACTGTAGGTCACTTGACTTTCTACTCCTAGCGTGATGTGCACAAATGTTTCCCTAAAGGAAAAAATAGGCATTCTTTTACATTTACAACCCTTCAAAGTTAGTGAAAAATCACAGAATTTACTACTGTATGCTTTACTACTGCTCTTTTTGTTTTTTCAGGAAAAATGGTACCACACTGGTATGAGCAGAACTACTGTAGTGGGTGCCAGAAGCACAAAACTACACTATCTGCAATCTATTGTTTTCTTACATTGTAGCATGATAGACACAAATGTTTGCAGAAGGTGGCACAAAATGAAAAAAAAAACAAAAACATAAAAAACAACACATTTTTTACAGTTCCACCCTTTCAATTGAAAACTATGGAATTACATACTACACACATTAGCTAGTACTCCTCCAAGAAAAATGGTACTCCATTGGTATGGATTGATACCTACCAGTTTTATTTTTTTAAATAGGCTGCCTATACTAAAATGGTCCTAACCATTACACATATGAAGTAAAGGTATGTAAGTCACACCATTTTGGAAAGTAGACATTCACCTGCATCAAATGGAGGGTCATTTGCCTTTTTACCCCTAGGCTAGTGTGCACAAATATGGAGTATCAGACAGAGTAATGTGTGGCACTGTAGCTACAAGTGGATCCAGGCTGGGGATGGGATCAGACAGTGTATATGGGGGAATACAAAAATAAAAGACAGCGCACAAAGATATCTAAGTGCAGATTTATTTCACATAAAAATATTTTGGATGCATATAAAATGTACATAAAACATAAATAGCACGAAATAATACTATGGAATTGAGATCAGGTAAAACCCGAATACAGGGAGATGAAGGGCCAGACGGGATAGTAGTCAATGATGGCTGAGATATGTGAATCGGCAGCACGGGACCTATTATGGGATATGTGTGTGGTGGATCATACGGCTACTTGTAACATGTTAAGTACCAATAATTGTGAGTCTGCTCACCAGATAGCCGCTTGTACTTGGGCCCATACGCTATTCTCTGGGAGCCTGTCAGACGCTTCACTACTCCTCCGCACGTTCCCTGGTTCTCCGTAAGCCGTCAGCTCGCTGTGTAATTCTACGTCCGGTCCCTTCAAATTCTTCCCTCGATCGGATTTGAGACTTGCCGCAAGTCCAATAGTGTGTCTCATGCAATAAAATTCAATCAGTTATGACGCGTTTAGGGAACATTGCTTCCCTTCTTCAAGATACAGTGATTGTATGTTAGTTTGTTTCAAACGTATTGAAACTTCTGTTTTATCCAATCCCATAAGGGTTCAAAGGAACAGGGGTCAAGTGTTATAAACTATGACCCTATACGTTATCACCAAACATATTGATTAAAAAGAGAAATTTTCTAATAAAAAACTGTTTTATAAAATAAAGGAATATTACCCCCAGATTGCTGTTATGTTATCATTCAATGTGTCCGATTCCTAAATAGAAATATAATAGTTTGCTCATTCATTTATTTATTGGTCTCCTAACACTCAGGGGTGAACCAAACCCTGCACGGTGCTCTTTTACTTAAATAACCGATTCTTGTTGCTGCTTTATACCGTATTACTATACACAAGTCAAGGCATTCACTGAGGTAGTCCTCGACCATTTTCTCTCACCTTTTTTAGCTTTTTAAAAACATTACAGCAGAACCCCTTAATAATTCAGGGGTTGATGACTCATTACCTAACAGATCTCTTAATTGTTCATAGGGGGACATGGTAAATTATATATAATAAAATACATAAAACATAATCAGTATGTGATTATTGAGTTACATGATCACAATAATCTTAATAATCTATATATCCTTCTAAGCAACTCATCCTTAACTATCTTTTTCCTCTTTATGATGGTGTTTGTTTTTATACATTAATTTTAATTTTAATTCCAGATCTTCCTCACACAACGTGCGGAGGAGTAGTGAAGCGTCTGACAGGCTCCCAGAGAATAGCGTATGGGCCCAAGTACAAGCGGCTATCTGGTGAGCAGACTCACAATTATTGGTACTTAACATGTTACAAGTAGCCGTATGATCCACCACACGCATATCCCATAATAGGTCCCATGCTGCCGATTCACATATCTCAGCCGTCATTGACTACTATCCCGTCTGGCCCTTCATCTCCCTGTATTCGGGTTTTACCTGATCTCAATTCCATAGTATTATTTCGTGCTATTTATGTTTTATGTACATTTTATATGCATCCAAAATATTTTTATGTGAAATAAATCTGCACTTAGATATCTTTGTGCGCTGTCTTCTATTTCTGTATTTTCTATATTGTGAGCACCCGAGGGGACTCCGGGAACTAGACAGCTGCCAAGACAGAGTGTGATTTCTATTTGCACATTTGACTATTTTTCATCCTCATCGCTTCATCCTTTTTCATCCTCATTTCATCATCTTCCTATCACCACCATACTATTCACGTGTCTGCAAGTCCTTCACTTCATTCTCATTACATCCATTCCATCGACTGAAGACACAGACTTGAACTGTATGTATATGTAATAGGAAGTTATTACAATCAAGTTGTGGTTGATATATAATCTATTGGTTACTTCCTCAGTTTTTTGAATGATATATCCTATCCCATATTGGTACCATTAATCTATTGTATTAGCCTTTGTCCCAGTGGAGCGCTACTTGTGTGATTGTTGTACTTAGTGTATATGGGGATAAGCGGTTACCAGGGTCAGTGAAGCCAGAGCTAGGAGGTCAGAAAGTGTATGTAGGGCTCTGTGACTAGCAGTCAAACTAGGCTTGAGGGTTAGACCTTGTATGTGGAGCTCTGGGGTGTCAAACAGTGCGTTATCTTTGACTCCCAGGAAGCAGTGGAACCAAGTCTGGGGACGTGGGGCTCTGCAACTGCCAGTGGAACCAGGCTGAGGGGATCATAGTATATGTGGTACTCTGTGACTACCAGCGAAACCAGGCTGGGTTGTAATACAGTGTATCTGGGATTCTGCGACTACGAGTGAAACTGGGCTGGGGGTGAGATAGTGGATGTGGTGTATCTGTGGCTACCAGGGGAACAAGAGTGAGTTTGTGTGTGGGGGGGATCAGACAGTGTAGGGACACTGTGGCTAACATTGGGCAGGGGAAGAAGGCTGTGCAGTCACACAGTGTAATTAGGGAATCTGTGGCTTCCAGTCGGCAGGGGAACAAGGCAATGGAGCAAAAGGAGTGGATGTGTACTGTTGCATCACACCCTTTGCACAAGGTTTGTGGTGGTAGTTTGGGGGAGGTAGGCAGATTTCTCCCCTCCATCAGGGCATTATCAAAAGCCCTGATGGAGGGTTGAAACACAATATGTATAGTTGCATCATACCCTTTGCACGAAGTTTGTGAGACTAAGTCACTTTCTGGGTGAATGGAATTGTAGTGATTTATTGCAGTGGCATGATGTGATACATGGAAGGATTTCTGATTGTTTGTCAAAGGGAGGAGACGATCAGGGGATGCCACGGAGATGCCATGAGTGAAAGAAGAAGCAGACCACACTGTTTGGGGAGATCTTGATTATGCAAATCACTGGTATGTGATAGATGACTCTTTCTATATATGCTTTCATCTCTACTTTGCTCTCCGCTTAATACTGGCTTGCTTTTGACCGGTTTGCGCTATTAACCCCCATCATCTCCATTACTCATTACTCTGGATACAACAGTTAAGAACTGGGTTCTGTCTTTTATCTATATTGTTTTTCACACATGCCACTTATCACTCATGAATTTACATTTGGATTAGGATGTTTACTAGTGTTGAGCGAGCGTGCTCGGCCGATGCTCGGATCGGCTCGAGCATCGCTCTGCTCGGCACATGGCGGTACTCGTCGAGTACCGCCATGTGCTCGCCCGCCATGTTCGGGTGGCGGGGATCTGTGCCGGAAGAGGCACAGATCCGAAGACGCTCCGCTGGACCACCAGGGACTGGAGGTACGGGGGCATTGCGGAGATGAAGGGGGCATTGCGGAGATGAAGGGGGACATTGTGGAAGAGGGGCATAGACTCTATGCCCCTCTTCCACAATGTCCCCCTTCATCTCCGCTATGCCCGTCTTCCACAATGTCCCCCTTCATCTCCGCTATGCCCCTCTTCCACAATGTGCCCCTTCATCTCCGCTATGCCCCTCTTCCACAATGTCCCCCTTCATCTCCTCTATGCCATAGAGGAGATGAAGGGGGACATTGTGGAAGAGGGGCATAGCGGAGATGAAGGGGCACATTGTGGAAGAGGGGCATAGCGGAGATGAAGGGGGACATTGTGGAAGACGGGCATAGCGGAGATGAAGGGGGCATAGCGGAGATGAAGGGGGACATTGTGGAAGAGGGGCATAGACTCTATGCCCCTCTTCCACAATGTCCCCCTTCATCTCCGCTATGCCCCTCTTCCACAATGTGCCCCTTCATCTCCGCTATGCCCCTCTTCCACAATGTCCCCCTTCATCTCCTCTATGCCATAGAGGAGATGAAGGGGGACATTGTGGAAGAGGGGCATAGCGGAGATGAAGGGGCACATTGTGGAAGAGGGGCATAGCGGAGATGAAGGGGGCATAGCGGAGATGAAGGGGGCATAGCGGAGATGAAGGGGGACATTGCGGAGATGAAGGGGGCATTTGGAGATGAAGGGGGCATAGCGGAGATGAAGGGGGGCATTGACCAGGCACCCTCCCCTCATCAGAGCAGGGGGTGCCTGGTGTAATGCTCGTGTCGCCCCATTATATGCAATGGGGCTCGGGTGCTCGGTGTGAAGGGGCACATTGTGGAAGAGGGGCATAGCGGAGATGAAGGGGGACATTGTGGAAGACGGGCATAGCGGAGATGAAGGGGGCATAGCGGAGATGAAGGGGGACATTGTGGAAGAGGGGCATAGACTCTATGCCCCTCTTCCACAATGTCCCCCTTCATCTCCGCTATGCCCCTCTTCCACAATGTGCCCCTTCATCTCCGCTATGCCCCTCTTCCACAATGTCCCCCTTCATCTCCTCTATGCCATAGAGGAGATGAAGGGGGACATTGTGGAAGAGGGGCATAGCGGAGATGAAGGGGCACATTGTGGAAGAGGGGCATAGCGGAGATGAAGGGGGCATAGCGGAGATGAAGGGGGCATAGCGGAGATGAAGGGGGACATTGCGGAGATGAAGGGGGCATTTGGAGATGAAGGGGGCATAGCGGAGATGAAGGGGGGCATTGACCAGGCACCCTCCCCTCATCAGAGCAGGGGGTGCCTGGTGTAATGCTCGTGTCGCCCCATTATATGCAATGGGGCTCGGGTGCTCGGCCGAGCACTCGAGCCTCAGGGGGTGCTCGGTCAGAGCACCCGAGCACCCGAGCATCGGGGTGCTCGCTCAACACTAATGTTTACCATTTCTTACATGACTCTTTAACTTACTGGACTACATGTATTTACCATATGGACACTATCCTGATGCTGAAATATGAATTTATCAGACTTTTTTGTATTTTTTACTGAGCTCAATGTCTTTTGAACCCATGTATGCACATATATTGTAGCCCATTTTGTGTGCTTTGAGTGTGTTTTCACACTCTTTTTATTATATTTTATTTGGAGGGGGGGTGGGAAGGTCTCGTTACCCAGGCTGTTTTTATATAGTTATATACTTTATAGTTTTAACAATAAAGAGGTTTGTGTTTTTGGAGGAATTTGACTTCTCATTTTGTTCTTTTCTTTAGCGATCTAGGATCTTGTAGGACCCTGTGTGTGGTTCACACAGTATTATGTCTCATTTGGCTTAATTTGGTTGTGCTAAACCGCTACTTTATATACTTTTTTGTGAATCGATGGCTACCAGTGAGCGGGGGAATAAGATGTGGGGGGAAAACAGGGAATTTGGAGAAAGTGGGTACCAGTGGGCAAGGGAACACGGCTCAGAGGGTCAGATACTGTAGATGGGGGTTCTGACCCCCCCAGTCTTTGTTCGCCTGCTCACTGGTAGCCACAGATTCCCCACATACACTTTGTCCCTTCCCCCCCAGTCTTGTTCCCCTTGCCACTGGTAGTCACAACATGTATGAGAAATATCTGTAGCTACCGGTGGGCAGGTGAACAATATTAGGGGTGGATATGGGGTATCTGGGGCAGTGGGGAAATGCTTACTTTGTATTTATTTTTATTTAGCAATATAATTATTTATTTAAATTAAATCAGACCTAGTGGGGGGCATAAGGACCCGCCTGATGTCCCCCACGGCACTTATCTCTTATCCGATATGGTAGGCAATCATTGACCAGGAAGGCAATCACCGCATCCCTTTACCTTCCCCACCACGTCCAGAGCTCAACCCGATATTCTATGAATGACTGGGTTGAATAGGAGGACCTTCAAGACCCACTGTCATCATGTGGGTCTTGAAGGTCCTCCTACTCAATCCAGAAGTTCATATAACTTCAGGTGGAGCTTTGAATGCGATGGGGATGTAAGGGTGGGAGGAGATTGCCTTTCTGGTGGCTGCAATGATTGCCTAGCCTATCCTATAGGCTATCAGTGCCAGGGGGCATCCAGAGGGGTCCAAATGCCTACCCCCCCCCCTTCCCCAGAGGTCTGATTTATTTTTTAAAAAGGCATATAGTACAGGATCCTGCACTATGAGCATTTTGTATATACAAGATTTCTACCACGTTTATAGGAATGTTCATGGATATCAGGGCTGTCCATGTTCAGTCCTCAAGGGCCACCAACAGGCTAGGATTTAAGGATTTCCCTGATTAATCACAGGTGAGTTAATCAGTGGCTCATTAATTTTGACTGACTCAACTGTGCTTAATCAGGCAAATCCTTAAATCCTGGCCTGTTGGTGGTCCTTGAGGACTGAACTTAGACTGCCCTGATGTATATATTTAAAAGTTAAAACTTGCCCTGCTATGTAGGGAAACTTCTTCCCTACATGCAGGGCAAGTCTGAAGCTTCTTCCTGAACCAGGAGTATAGGTAGATGCTTCTAAGTGCCACCCCGTAATTTTCACATCGTTAACTGTGTAGGCCCACTTTGCCAACCACGTGAGAATTCCGAGGTTGGCACCCAAAGGGATTAACCCTTTACTCTGCTACATATTGCCTGCATACCACCTCTATATTAAAGATGAGTTTTTTGTCATGTAATATGGTCATAGTATGCTATATTTGCCACCACACCAAGGTACCCCATTATAGGCAAGTCCTAACCATAATATGCATTGCCCTATGAGATGAATCTCTCCTGCATTAGGATTTGTCTATAATGAGATACTTTGGAATGGTGGCAAGCTTAGCATACTATGGCTATATTACATGACTACAAACCCATGTTTAATGTAGTGGTGATATGCAGGCAATATGCCACAGAGTAAAGAGTTAATAATGTAGAAAATATGGATGTGCACCAATACTTTTTGTTCGTTTTTAGCTATTTTAGTCAAAATTGGCTGCACTCCAGCAATTTTAAATGTTTTTGTTTTTTCTTTGGGTGTGCTTACCAAAACCTGGATTGTATTTTGACCAGCTTCTACTGGTTTAAGCACCCCTACCACCCCCAGGAGCAATATTCATTGTCTTTAGTACACTATATAATGCCTGTCAGAGAGTCTCTATCCCCCAATGAGTAAAGCTGGCAAATATCCATATTAAAGGGATAATATTGCCTGAAAATAATTTTAATTTATATTGTAGCCCTTAAAAAAACATTAAAAATAATGTAAGTCTTATCTCCCAAACCTTTATGGATTGGGAGATATTAGCAAGTAAAGTTTCCCCTAGAGTGATATCACTGCTCAAGCTTTCAGATTTGGAATCCGGTCCCCAGACTGGCCGCGGGTCTTCAGCAGTGCCGAGATCACGATCTTTAAATAGAATTTCTTCATTGGAATGGTCTACAACATGTGCTTGCAAGCCAGGCACACTTTGTAGACAGTTCCAATGAAGTAGTTCTTTTTAAAGATCATGATCTTGGCACTGCTAAAGAGCTGCCCACTGATCTGTGGACCGGATTCCAAATCTGTCCACTAGATGGCAGACTTGGCTAAAACAGCCAGGAAAAGGGAACTTAACTTTACTTGCTAATATCTCCCAAACCATAAAGGTTTGGGAGATAAGACTTATATAATAATGTTTTTTAAGGGCTACAATATAAAATAAAATAATTTTCAGGTCATACTATCCCTTTAAGGTTAGTAAACGAGTAAAGCAGGAGAGATTCAGCTCATAGGATAAAGCATATAATGGTTAGAACTTGCCTATAATGTGGTACCTTGGTGTGGCAGCAAGCTTAGCACACTATGTACACATTATGTGACTATATATATATATATATATATATATATATATATATAATATATGCAAATACACACAGTAATGTGGAAGAGTTTTAGGTAGGTGTGAAAAAATGCTGTAAAGTAAGAATGCTTTCAAAATAGACATGTTAATAGTTTATTTTTATCAATAACAAAATGCATAGTGAGTGAACAGAAGAACAGTCTAAATCAAATCAGTATTTGGTGTGACCACCCTTTGCCTTCAAAACAGCATAAATTCTTCTAAGTACACTTACATATAGTTTGTTAAAGGAGCAGTAAACATTTTTTATGAAAAAATATATTGTCACGGTTATTATGACTCTCAGACACAAGTTTTAGGTAAAAAAAATCAATTTTATTGAAATAATAAATTGATAACTTAGGATGGCAATAACATACATTTATATATATACAGGATATAGCACAGACAGAAGGCAGACTCTACCGGTCCTGTCAATATACCGGACAGGACAGTCTATAGGCTCTACCGGCCTTGCCATTACCGGGTAAGGCAACCTGCAGATGGAATAGCATAACGGTTCTACCGGCCTTACCAAATTACCGGGCAAGGCAGCCTCAATAGATACACAATGTCGGCTCTACTGGCCCTGCCAATACCGGGTAAGGCAACCTCAGATGGAATGTGGCAAAAGGTTCTACCGGCCTTACCAATACCGGGCAGGGCAGCCCAGAGATAGTAGCAGCAGTCAGATGAAACTGGCAAATTAGCAGAATCGTTAAGCAGCAAGGCTTTGGAGCAAACCAGCGTCCGCACGCTGGGAACAACACTGAATAGTATAGCCGTAAGGCTTTGCGAGCAAGCCAGTGACCGCACACTGGGGTAACAAGTGAGTAGTATAGCCGCAAGGCTTAGGAGCAAACCAGCGTCCGCACGCTGGGACCAACACAGATTTGTATAGCTGATAGGCTTTGGAGCAAACCAGTGACCGCACACTGGTGTAACAAGCGAGCTTGTATAGCCGCAAGGCTTAGGAGCAAACCAGCGTCCGCACGCTGGGACCAACACAGATTTGTATAGCTGATAGGCTTTGGAGCAAACCAGTGACCGCACACTGGTGTAACAAGTGAGTTTGTATGGCCGCAAGGCTTAGGAGCAAACCAGCGTCCGCACGCTGGGACCAACACAGATTTGTATAGCTGATAGGCTTTGGAGCAAACCAGTGACCGCACACTGGTGTAACAAGTGAGTTTGTATGGCCGCAAGGCTTAGGAGCAAACCAGCGTCCGCACGCTGGGACCAACACAGCTATGTAGAGCTGATAGGCTTTGGAGCAAACCAGTGACCGCACACTGGTGTAACAAGTGAGTTTGTATAACCGCAAGGCTAAGGAGCAAACCAGCGTCCGCACGCTGGGACCGACACAGAATTGTAGCAATGTCACCAACGCGACCAGGCAGAAGGTCGCCAGGATACTGAAGACAGGTGATGAGATGACAGGAACCAGCAACCATCAGTCAGGTCAGGAAACAGCATAGAAGAAGTTCAGCAGTAACTGCAACACCAGAGACTAGGCCGGAACCAGGACTGGAGTAACTCAGCATCCAGGAAACACTGGAACAGTAGAGATCAGGAACCCAGGAACACAGGAGATCAGGAACTCAGGAACACTGGAACAGAGGCCCAGCTATCACTAGCATAGTGATAGCAAGAAGGTCAGAAACAACACGAAAGGGCACTCAAAGGGTGCCCAATCCAGGTTTAAATAGGCAACAAGAGGCGGGCTAACTGCAGACAGCCAATAGAAGCCCCCTACTGGTGACAGACAGGGAACTGCAGCAATCACGGCACCGTGATAGTACCCCCCTCTCAAAGACCCCCTCTCCTAGAATAGGGTTTAGGTTTCTGTGGGTACTTGGCATGAAAGATCCTAGTTAGCCTAGGTGCATGAAGGTCCTTACTATCCACCCATGAACGATCCTCAGGACCGTACCCTTTCCAATGTACCAGGTACTGTACCCCTCCTCTAAGCCTACGGGAATCAATAATGCTCTGAACCTCGTACTCCTCCTGGCCCTCGACCTCAACAGGTCCTGGCACCACAGGTGTGGTAGTATAGCGATTGCAAACCAGAGGCTTAAGAAGAGACACATGGAACACATTATGGATACGCATGGATGCAGGTAGGTCTAGTGCATAGGAAACAGGGTTAATTTTGCGAATAACTCTGTATGGACCAATAAACCGGGGAGCCAACTTATTAGACGGAACCTGCAGCTTGAGATTTCTGGAGGAAAGCCATACTCTATCCCCAACCTGAAAGGAAACCGCTGGAAGCCTTCTGCGATTAGCATGGCGCTGATGACGCTGAAATGACTGACCAAGTGCCCTCTGAACTTGTGCCCATGTGGAACGGAGTTGCTCGATATGCTCATCCAGAGCTGGAATCTGTTGCGTCTGAAAAGAATCTGGAAGCAAACAGGGCTGGAACCCATAATTAATCAGAAACGGAGAGCTCCCAGATGAAGAATTGACCGCACAGTTCCTGGCGAACTCTGCCCAAGGCAACAAGTCGGACCAATTATCATGATGGTCAGTCACGAAACAACGGAGAAATTGTTCCAATCCCTGATTAGCTCGTTCAGCGGCTCCATTGGTCTGGGGATGGTAGGCAGAAGAGAAGGACAGCTGTATGCCCATCTGTTGGCAAAATGCCCTCCAAAATCTAGACACAAACTGGCTCCCCCTGTCAGACACCAGTACCCTAGGCACTCCATGCAACCGGAATACTTCTCTGGCGAATACCATTGCCAATTCCTTAGCTGAAGGAAGGCCACGGAGGGGCACGAAATGAGCCATTTTAGAAAATCTGTCCACCACCATGAATATAAAAGAGTACCCCTTAGACATAGGCAATTCTCCCATAAAATCAATGGAAACATGAGACCAGGGGCGTTCGCCATTAGGCACCGGTTGAAGCAAGCCCACTGGGAGATGTCTCGGGGTCTTAGCGCGGGCGCAGGTGGCACAGGCATTCGTAAATTCGGCACAATCGTTTCTCATGGAAGGCCACCAAAATAACTGAGAAAGGGACCATAACAATTGGTCTCTACCAATATGTCCCGCAGCCTTAGAGGAATGGTAGGTTTCGAGCAGCCTAGTACGAAATGGTTCAGCGACAAAACATTTGCCCACTGGGGTTTCATGGGGAGCGGACCCCTGAGAGGCCAGGATCTCCTCCCCTAAGGGAGAAGTGATACTCGTGCGTATAGTAGCCAGTATTCTATCAGGTTGGATGATAGGTGCTGGTGTTTCCACTCTGTCACTGTCGGCCTCAAATTGTCTTGACAGTGCATCAGCCCTGATATTCTTTGACCCCGGTAAATATGATACAATGAAATTAAATCGAGACAGGAACAGTGCCCACCTGGCCTGACGGGAGGACAATCTCTTGGCCTCAGAGAGATACGTCAGATTTTTATGATCCGTTAGGATTAAGACAGGATTCTTAGTACCTTCAAGCAAATGACGCCATTCCTTAAGAGCGAGGATAATGGCCAATAATTCTCTGTCACCTATCTCATAGTGGCTTTGAGTGACAGTCAACTTTTTAGAGAAAAATCCACAAGGTCTGAGAGTTCCACCTTTATCGTGTCGTTGCGAAAGTACTGCCCCAACCCCAATATCTGAGGCATCAACCTCTAACGTAAATGGAAGTAGAGGATTGGGGTGGGATAACACAGGAGCCGCAGCAAATGCCAGCTTCAAATTTTCAAAGGCTTTCTCAGCAGATACCGGCCAACAAGAAGGATTAGCACCCTTGTGCGTAAGATCGGACAGAGGTTTGACAATGGAAGAAAAGTTCTTAATAAACCTCCTATAATAGTTAGCGAAACCCAGGAAACGCTGTATTGCTTTAAGGCCCTTGGGTTTTGGCCATTGTAGGACAGCTGACAACTTATCTTTGTCCATGGCAATGCCATCATTGCCAATTATGAACCCCAAGAATGGCACACTGGTTCTATGAAACTCACATTTTTCCAATTTACAAAATAATTTGTTCTCACGGAGTCGTAGCAATACTGCAGATACATCCTTGATGTGCTGTGCCATGTCTTGGGAGTAAATCAGTATATCATCAAGGTAAACCACAACACATGTCTGTAACATATCTCTCAGAACATCGTTTATCAGTTCCTGGAAAACTGCGGGTGCATTACACAGCCCAAATGGCATTACTAGATACTCGTAGTGCCCAGCTCGAGTATTAAAGGCAGTTTTCCACTCATCACCTGCTCGAATGCGAACCAGATTGTAAGCGGCCCGTAGGTCCAATTTGGTAAAAATCGAAGCGCCCTTAAGCCTGTCAAAAAGCTCGGTGATGAGTGGTATTGGGTATGCGTTTTTTGCCATTAGTTTATTCAGGCCCCGGTAGTCAATGCATGGTCTTAATTCGCCATTTTTCTTTTTTACGAAAAAGAACCCAGCCCCAGCTGGAGAGGTAGATTTTCGTATGATCCCTCTAGCAAGGGCATCAGAAATGTAGTCCTCCATAGCCTTATTTTCTTCACAAGATAATGGATAAGTGCGTCCTTTAGGAGGTACTACTCCAGGCTGCAATTCAATGCAACAATCATAAGGTCTATGCTGGGGTAGCATACTAGCCTCTCCTTTGCTAAAAACATCGCCAAACTGTTGGTACACATCCGGTATAGCAGAGGAGGTGCATAGGACCTTAATAGGCTGGATGACGCACTTGTCCATACAAAACTGGGACCAAGCAGCAATTTCACACTTTTTCCAATCAAATTGTGGGTTATGTAACTGTAACCACGGAAATCCCAATATTACCGCGTGGTGCGGAGAATTAATCAGTTGAAACTGCTGCTCTTCTCTGTGAAGTGCCCCAATAGTCATAGACAGTGGCATAGTTTCAAATAAAACCTGAGGCGGTTCTAAAGGTCTACCATCAATCGCTTCGATAGTCAAGGGGTTTTCTCTTTCAATGCGTGGAACTCCGTGCAAGTCAGCAAAGGTATTATCCATAAAATACCCTGCTGCACCAGAGTCAACCAAGGCCAAAACCTCCACAGATCGTTGTGCCCAAGACAATACCACCTGAATGGTGGGTTTTGTTATGCCCGACACTGGGGACGATTGTACACCACCTAGGGCCTGTCCCCCAAGGTACCCTAGGTGTGTGCGTTTCCCGGACGTACCGGACAGGAATTTAGCAAGTGCCCTTTTTTACCGCAGTATAAACACAACCCTTGCTTCTTGCGATAAAGTCTCTCTGCCTTGGTTAGTCTAGTGAAGCCTATTTGCATAGGTTCGCTTGTTTCCCGTACAGGTTCACTAGACTTCAATGCCAAGGGAGGGATGGGTGGGCAAAATATGCTACTAGGCTCATTATCTTTTGATCGTATTTTACGATCTCTGGCAATTGATCTCTCACGTATTCTGGAGTCAATTATCATAACATACTCAATGTAATCATCTAGATCAATAGGTAGATCTTTAGCAGCAATTTCATCTTTAATGTGGTCACTCAGGCCTTGAGAAAAAGCTGCCAATAATGCCTCGTTATTCCAACCTACCTCTGCTGCCAATGTGCGGAATTCGATGGCATAGTCGCCCACTGTACGCCTGCCCTGTTGTATCTCCATAAGGCGTTTGGCAGCAGAGTTGGTTCTACCAGGAGGCTCAAACACTCTTCGAAAGGATTGCACAAATTCTCTGAAGTTCTTAGTACAAGGTTTAGCATTCTCCCACAAGGGGTTAGCCCAGGCCAATGCTCTGCCAGTGAGCAGTGATATCGTGAACCCCACTTTACTACGATCATTGGGAAATGCGTGTGCCGTCAATTCCATAAAGATTTCAAGTTGGTTGATGAACCCTCTGCAGAGACTAGGGTCACCATCATATCTTAGCGGCAAGGGTGCAGAAGCCGTTAAACCTTTAACAGTACCCTCTAGGGGCCTGGTATCACTTTCCGGTGTCTGACTTGGCGAGACCACCGGGCTAGAACTCGATTTGTCAGCGAGTACCGTGCGTTCAAGGATCGTTTGGATTGCAACTGCCAACTGATCCAAACGTTGCTCGAGCACATCCATCCTCCAATGGATATTCTGTGCATTACCTTCACCCTTGCTGTCTGAGGTCATGGCCCTTTCGTACTGTCACGGTTATTATGACTCTCAGACACAAGTTTTAGGTAAAAAAAATCAATTTTATTGAAATAATAAATTGATAACTTAGGATGGCAATAACATACATTTATATATATACAGGATATAGCACAGACAGAAGGCAGACTCTACCGGTCCTGTCAATATACCGGACAGGACAGTCTATAGGCTCTACCGGCCTTGCCATTACCGGGTAAGGCAACCTGCAGATGGAATAGCATAACGGTTCTACCGGCCTTACCAAATTACCGGGCAAGGCAGCCTCAATAGATACACAATGTCGGCTCTACTGGCCCTGCCAATACCGGGTAAGGCAACCTCAGATGGAATGTGGCAAAAGGTTCTACCGGCCTTACCAATACCGGGCAGGGCAGCCCAGAGATAGTAGCAGCAGTCAGATGAAACTGGCAAATTAGCAGAATCGTTAAGCAGCAAGGCTTTGGAGCAAACCAGCGTCCGCACGCTGGGAACAACACTGAATAGTATAGCCGTAAGGCTTTGCGAGCAAGCCAGTGACCGCACACTGGGGTAACAAGTGAGTAGTATAGCCGCAAGGCTTAGGAGCAAACCAGCGTCCGCACGCTGGGACCAACACAGATTTGTATAGCTGATAGGCTTTGGAGCAAACCAGTGACCGCACACTGGTGTAACAAGCGAGCTTGTATAGCCGCAAGGCTTAGGAGCAAACCAGCGTCCGCACGCTGGGACCAACACAGATTTGTATAGCTGATAGGCTTTGGAGCAAACCAGTGACCGCACACTGGTGTAACAAGTGAGTTTGTATGGCCGCAAGGCTTAGGAGCAAACCAGCGTCCGCACGCTGGGACCAACACAGATTTGTATAGCTGATAGGCTTTGGAGCAAACCAGTGACCGCACACTGGTGTAACAAGTGAGTTTGTATGGCCGCAAGGCTTAGGAGCAAACCAGCGTCCGCACGCTGGGACCAACACAGCTATGTAGAGCTGATAGGCTTTGGAGCAAACCAGTGACCGCACACTGGTGTAACAAGTGAGTTTGTATAACCGCAAGGCTAAGGAGCAAACCAGCGTCCGCACGCTGGGACCGACACAGAATTGTAGCAATGTCACCAACGCGACCAGGCAGAAGGTCGCCAGGATACTGAAGACAGGTGATGAGATGACAGGAACCAGCAACCATCAGTCAGGTCAGGAAACAGCATAGAAGAAGTTCAGCAGTAACTGCAACACCAGAGACTAGGCCGGAACCAGGACTGGAGTAACTCAGCATCCAGGAAACACTGGAACAGTAGAGATCAGGAACCCAGGAACACAGGAGATCAGGAACTCAGGAACACTGGAACAGAGGCCCAGCTATCACTAGCATAGTGATAGCAAGAAGGTCAGAAACAACACGAAAGGGCACTCAAAGGGTGCCCAATCCAGGTTTAAATAGGCAACAAGAGGCGGGCTAACTGCAGACAGCCAATAGAAGCCCCCTACTGGTGACAGACAGGGAACTGCAGCAATCACGGCACCGTGATATATATATTGTATGGATTTTCCTATTGAGTAAAATAAGGGTACTCCCACTGCCGAGAGATTTATATTTCCAGAGTTATTACAGTTTAAACCCATGTTTTTTTACATTAGCAGTGCCCTCTACTGGTCACATTCTAATTAGATTTCCTGTTAGATTCTAATGGAGGGGAAAGTCAGAAAAGTCAGAGACATACAGTTCTCCACAGAATGTGATAGAAACTGTCTGTCACTTCCTGTCAATTAGAACTATCAGGAAGTAAACACAGTAAATTCACTTAATGATTATATAAACTGCTATAAATTTTGAATAAAACATCTGACAGTGATGGGAGTACCCTTGTTTTATTCAGCAGGAAATTATCTATAAAATATGTGTTTTCATAAAAAAAGTTTACTGCTCCTTTAAGGAACTCGGCAGAAGGTTGTTCCAAACATTTTGGAGAACGAACCACAGTTCTTCTGTGGATTTAGGCAGCCTCAGTTGCTTCTCTCGCTTCACATACTCCCACACAGACTCGATGATATTGAGATTATCCACACTCACTTTCCTTATTCTTGAGCCTTAGCCAATGAAGTGTAGCTTTATGGCCACCATCCTTGTTATAGGAACATCAGGGCATTTTCTGTAGCTGCAGCCTCCTCAGCTTGGCTTACAGCAAACAACTGGAAGGGGGACTCAGCCACTTCAGTGCCCACTTACCCTAACTCTTCAGGTGAGGGTGTGCACCGGTCTCTCTCCTCTTCCCTGAGTTTCTCTCTTGGACTTCCTTCTACCCACCCCCTACAGGATCTGATGTCATAGCTACCATTTACAATATATATTTTGCTTAGCCTGATGTATGGGGGAAGGAACACATTCCACTCACAGATTTGCTCTACCCCCTATATCTGACCCACAGAGGGCTATCTGATAACACAATCTCTTTGGTTAGCTAGACTCAATGGCACCATCCTTCTGTACTTCAAACATACATACTAACCAACCCATTCAATGCTGGTAAATGGCCAATGCTCTCTAATACATGCACACACAGGGGACATTAATGCTTTCAAGAATGGGAACACATGGTGAAGACAATGGAGGTCACTGAAAACAGACAGGGTTCACTCTCAGGGTGACAACCATTCCATCATAGTGTTTGTGGAGAAGAAGGCCATTCTTCTCCACCTCTTCCTTCACTGAAATCATGGGTGTGTGAATATTTTTCCTTTGGGGCAGGCACAGTGCAGTCATCAGTATCTGTACTGTGCACTATTTGTGACAAGGTTGTGAAAAAGGAGGGGACAAACCCTGTCACAACATCCCTGATTAAGAAATACAAAATAAAGTTTTCCGGCCTTGTATATGTTGCAGGAGTGAGTACTGCAAAAATGTATATACTCTGTAAGCCTCCTGCTATGCTGACTAACCGTTATTTAAAGGGATACTAATGTCCAATTATCATTTTATGTTGTATTGCAGATTAAAAAATTACGTGCAGCAAATCCCATCTCTCAAACCTTTATGGTTTGAGAGATATTCGCATCTAAAATTCCCCCCTCCCTCCCTTTCTCCTGATGTCAGAGCTCTACTGACAGCAGGAGATCCTGGTCCTGGGACCGGCCGGCGACTTTTAATCGTGATTTAAAAATAATTACTTCATTGGAATGGTCTCATAGTGTGACTGGTTTGCAAGCACACTTTGTAGACACTTCCAATGAAATAGTTATTTTTAAATAACACTATTTCGGTTCTGCTGAAGAACTGCCTCGAGTCGGCTGACTCAAATCTGCTGACAGCTTTACAGCTGACATTAGGAGAAGGGGAGTGAGGGGGGGACTTTAGATGTGAATATGGGATTTGCTGCACATAATTTATTTTTTTAAATCTACAGTACAACATAAAATGAATATTGGACATTACTATCACTTTAAGATATTTAAAAATAAATAAATCCTACTATAAATGTGATAAATGTGCATGGTGGTAGTGGACTGGTGTGGTGTGACTGATGTGTGTGTGTAATATATATAAAGGATTCCTACAATAATTATTACCATTATCATGTAAGATATAATTCTCAGATTGACACACACTAATAAGTGGTCATAGTATTCTTCCCAACAGTGGTAAATGATAGCATCCCTTCACATCCCATCTCATCCTCTGTGCTGGTCTTAATAATACATGTGCCCTGGCTTTCTCTGTCATGTGTGGTTTTGTCCTCTTCTGCTACTTGATACTTGTCACAGTTCCCCAGAATTGATCAGGAGTCAGTACGGTATAGTAAAATGCAATTTATCAAACAACAATAAGGTAGCAAACAGAGGAAAATAGCAGGTACAAGCAAAGGGTCACAGCCATCCAGTGCTGCTACCAGAAATAGCAAACTGCTGCGGAGGACCACTCTACTAGAGACTAGGCAGAAGCCACTGGTAGTCTCTGCAGGAACCAGGAGCTGGAACAGGAACGGAACAGGCACCGGAACTCGAAGTCTTGATCCGGGGTAGCAAGAAAATCTGACTCACGCCTGCAGTCAGAATGGAGCGTATCTCTGACTCAGGCCTGCAGTCAGCACAAGGAAGCGATACTTGACTCACGCCTGCAGTCAGTATCAAAGCTAGTCTGCGAGAGCCCCAGGCCTGCACCAGATTGGGTGTCTGCTAGCTACAGGGGACAAACAAGAGAATAGTCAGACAGAGCCACAGGTCAGCACCAGAGAGGGTAGTCAGACAAGCCAGGTCATACACAGTTCAGGTAGTTAGTCAGAGCCACAGGTCTGCACCAGATTGGGTGTCCACTATAAGGATAAGGTAGGAGAATAGTCAGACAGAGCCACAGGTCAGCACCAGACTGAATGGTCAGACAAGCCAGGTCATACACAGAGCCCAAGGACACAGAACTGCCTTGTACAACAACGCAAGGGCAACTGCCCAAGGACACAGAACTGCCTTGTACAACAACGCAAGGGCAACTGAGTCAGATTCAGGCTGCCCTTTAAACCCCTCCTCAGGAAGTAGGTAGGAGGAGCAGGATCAGAGGAAGGAAGTAGGTAGGAGGAGACTACAGGAAGCATGGCATAAAACAGAGGCCTGCTTCACTCTGAAGCCTCGCGTCTGCAGATGACGCGTGGAATGACGCCGAGCATCTCTGGAAACAAGGTAAGCTGTGACAATACCCCCCCAAGGCCCCCCTCCGCGGAGCAGGCCAGAGTTAAATCTGCACACTTAAACAGAAGTGTGAACATCCCCAGCTGGAACCCAGCAGTGCTCCTCTGAAACGTATCCCTTCCAATGAATTAAGTACTGTAGGTGCCCTTGAACCAAATGGGAGTCCAGAATATTTTGAAACTTCATACTCCTCGTGATCTGCAACTCTCACAGGAGCAGGACGGACAGGAACAGAGGTATACCGGTTGCAGACCAAGGGCTTTAACAGGGAAACATGGAAGACATTATGAATGTGCATATTGGCGGGGAGCTCCAATGCATAAGCCACAGGGTTAATTTTGTGCAACACACAGAAAGGACCAATGAATCAAAGAGCCAATTTGTTACAAGGAACCTGGAGGTGCAAGTTACGGGAAGACAACCACACTCTGTCTCCTACCTGGAAGGTAGGTGCCGGCAGTTGGCTAAGGTGAGCCTGCCTTTTTTGTCACTGCACGGAACCACGTAGAGTATGCTGTACCCGAACCCAAGAGGAACGGAGTGCCCTCAAATGCTCGTCAAGAGTCGGAATTGCTTGTGCTTGGAAGGTCTCAGGAAGAACCGAGGGTTGGAACCCATAGTTGACCAAGAACGGGGAACTCTGAGTAGAAGAGTTAACAGCAAAATTCCTGGCAAACTCCGCCCAAGGTAACAGGGTAGCCCAATTATCGTGGTGGTCAGAGATATAGCAGCAGAGGAACTGTTTTAAGGCTTGGTTAGACCTTTCTACCGCACCGTTAGATTGCGGGTGTTAAGAGGAAGAGAATGCCAATGAATTCCCATATGAGCACAAAAACACCTCCAGAAGCGGGACACAAATTGGAAGTGATCCTCGGCTGACAGGCAGGACGGAGCGCGGACATCTTGCCCTAGTGACATCTGGCTCCTAGCAATGCCTTCTACAGCCTTCTGGAACTGACAGCGCAGGTGCGCGGACATCACTAGTGCAAGATGTCCGTACTCTGTCCTGCCTGTCAGCCGAGGATCACTTCAAATTTCTTCATGAAGAGGTAATAATTCTGGCGTCTAGCGCTACTAAGCAGCTAGTCGCCAGATAGAGAATTAACACAGACAACGTTTGTTAGCGGTGTTAGTTCCTCTTGAAGTCAGCACAATCAGACTGGAGACAAGGCCACCAGAATACTTGAGACAAGGACCAAATCAATTGGTCACAACCAATGTGGCCAGCAATTTTTGAGGCATGATAGGTCTCCAACAGCTTAATGCGCAACTGCGCCAGAATTAAGCAATGGCCATCAGGTTTGTCACCCAGTGCTGAAGCTTGAGCAACCAAAATCTCTTCTCCCAGAGAAGTAATACAGGTTCGTATAGTAGCAAGGATACAATCAGCCAAAATGATCGGGGATGGTGGAACCTCTTCCATGGAAGGCAAGCAAAACTGGCAAGACAACGCATCTTCCTTAACATTTTTCGAGCCAGGAAGATATGAGACCACAAAATTAAAACGGGAAAGGAACAGTGCCCATCTGGCCTGCCTAGAAGACAAGCGCTTGGCCTCGGAAAGATAAATGAGGTCCTTATGGTCAGTCAAGATTAAGATAGGAGTCTTAGTGCCCTCCAATAGGTGCCTCCATTCTTTCAGGGCCAGGACAATTGCCAGTAACTCTCTGTCCCCAATTTGATATACCATCTCTGCTTTGGACATTTTTCTGGAGAAATATCCACAAGGGCACAAGGCCTCCCCGGGAGCAGAACATTGTGATAATAGGGCTCCCACTCCAATCTCAGATGCGTCAACCTCCAGGGTAAAAGGCAGGGAGGGATTGGGATGCGCCAATATCTGGGCTGCAGCAAAAGCTGCCTTCAGTTTTTCAAAAGCCAAGATAGCTGTTTGGGACCATTCAGAGGTCTTGGCCCCTTTACAAGTCATGTCAGTTAGAGGTTTGACAATAGTAGAGAAGTTTTTTATTAATTTTCCGTAATAATTCGTGAATCCCAAAAGTCTCTGGATCGCTTTGAGTCCCATAGGACGAGGCCATTCCAGTACCGCAGACAACTTTTGAGGGTCCGTGTTGAACCCAGAAGCGAAAATGACATACCCCAGAAACGTTACTTGGGGCTTATGAAATTCACACTTCTCCAGCTTGCAGAACAAGTTGTTCTCACGTAATAGGCTCAAAACCTTGGATACATCAGTGTAATGGTTTTTCAGACACTCAGACAGAGGGTTAGGATAAAACACAATTTTATTAGAGCAAAAAATAATAACAAGCTTGCCCCCTAGGGGCAGTACTGTGAATAGCAGAATATAGGCTACATATGTCTTCACAGAACCAGGATACAGAACAAGGAATATATATCTTAGTACAGGTACAGAGCAGGCAAAACAGTGACTGGAGACAAATGGTTAATTACAAGGGTAATCAGTCTCAAATGTGGTGTTAGGCACGCCCTTGGTGAACAAGACTGCAGTAGGTGCTAAATCATACAACACCTTAAGTCCATTAAATATGTAACCAAAGTATCGTGATAGCTTGAGTCAATAGCCCCCACGGGCGTAACGGAGACCAATGGTATTGTGATAGCTTGAGTTAATAGCCCCCACGGGCGTATACCGGAGACCAACAGTATTGGAATCGCTTGAGCCAATAGCCCCACAGGCGTAACGGAGACCACCGGTTGCTGCACTGCTTACGCCAATAGCCCAATGGCGTAATGGAGAACTACTGCTCTGCAGATGACTATGAACCGCCAACTACCAAGGCCCACAAGGCGGCCGTCTCGGCAGAAGCAGAGTATATGGCAATGGCTTAGCAAGGGTTAAAGTGGCAGCAAGGTAGAAGGAAGCAACACAAGTGATCGGAGGCTCACTAGTAGCGATACAGCACAGCAAGTGCCAATGAGACTCAGCTATACTTCACAATTCAAGGAGAACGGAAGGCTCAGCTCAGGAGACGCGGCTCAGCAATGGTTAACACAGCAATCTCGAGAGGCTCAGATCCACACAATGCAGCGATCAGAATGTCGCCGAGGCGACAACAGGAGCTGTAGACTGAAGCGGCAGAAATCCGGAACAAGTCCAGGAGCGGTAGTCAGCCAGGCCGGGTCAGGACACGGAGGAGATTCGCAGACAAGCCGGATCAGCAACAAGCAGGAACGTCAGCCAGGCCGGGTCAGATCACGGAGGAGATTCGCAGACAAGCCAGATCAGCAACAAGCAGGAAGTCAGCCAGGCCGGGTCGGATCACGGAACAGGAACACAGGAGCGAGTCGGTACAGGCCAAGTCGGTACACAGGAGATCAGGAACACTGGAACACAGCAACAGCAGCACTGGCTCTGAAAGACCACGAGAGGGCACCTGACAGGTGCCAATGACCTTAAAAAAGGTCACCAGGGGCGGGCCAACACAGCTCAACCAATCAGGGAGCAGCACAAGTGAGAGTGACAGAAAAGATCACGGGCACCTTGATAATACCCCCCTCTCAAAGACCCCCTCTCCCTGCCGGAGGTCTTGGTTTCTGAGGGTATTTGGAGTGGAAGTTGCGCAACAGTCTGGGCGCATGGAGGTGCTTCTGATCCACCCAGGAGCGTTCCTGAGGGCCATAGCCCTTCCAATGGACCAAATATTGCAACTTCCCTCTAAATCTCCTAGAATCAATGATACTCTGGACTTCATATTCTTCCTAGCCTTGAACGTCTACTGGCCCAGGAATCACTGGAGTGGTAGTGTAGCGGTTGCAAAACAAGGGTTTCAACAGAGATACATGGAACACATTATGTAGGTAGGGGACTCTATTATTAGGAGAACAGATAGGGTAATCTGTGGCTCTGATCGCAGCAACCGAATGGTTTGCTGTCTCGCGGGTGCCCGGGTTCGGAATGTTGCAGACAGGGTGGACAGATTATTGGGAGGGGCTGGAGAGGATCCTGCTGTCTTGGTGCATATTGGTACCAATGACAAAGTAAGAGGAAGGCGGAGAGTCCTAAAAGGTAATTTTAGGGATTTAGGGAGTAAGATTAGGAACTGGACCTCCAAGGTAGTATTCTCAGAGATACTACCCGTGCCATGCGCTACTCCAGAGAGACAGCGGGAGATTAGGGAGCTCAATGCATGGCTGAAGTCTTGGTGTAAGAAGGAGGGCTTTGGGTTTTTAGAGCACTGGGCTGATTTTGCTTTGGGGTACAATCTCTATAGTAGGGATGGATTGCACCTGAATGCAAGAGGGTCTCGAGTGCTTGGGGAGAGGATTACTAGACGGTTGGAGGAGATTTTAAACTAGGAAGGGGGGGAGGGGCCAATAAATACTGGGCTAGATAGTATAGATAGGGAAGGCGATGTAGTTAATGACCAGGTGGGTGGATCTGGGGGTCGGGTTAGTACAGATCATAGGGAGAAGCCTACAAACCACATCAAAATTAAATCACAAATGAAACATAGCAGTGGCATAAATTGTATGCTTGCAAATGCCAGAAGTTTAACTGGTAAAATAGGGGAACTGGAGCTGGTAGCTGAAACCGAAAACTATGACTTGATAGGCATAACAGAAACATGGTGGGATGACACACATGATTGGTTAATCAATTTGGAGGGCTACATGTTATTTAGAAAAGATAGGTCAAACAAAAGAGGTGGTGGGGTCTGTCTGTATGTCAAACCAATATTATTGCCTCATTTGCGGGACGATATATGTGATGACAGTAGTGAACATGTGGAATCCCTGTGGGTTGAAATAGTCACTGGGGGTAAAACTGCCCAGAAAATATTAGTGGGTATTTGTTATAAACCACCAAACATTGCTGACCTTGAAGAATCACAGCTATTAATGCAAATAGAAAAGGCTTCTCAAATAGGGAGAACTATAATTATGGGGGATTTTAATTATCCAGAAATAGACTGGAAAAATGGAACAGCGAATTCTGCTAAAAGTAGTAAGTTTCTGAACTTGTTGAATGACAATTTTTTGTCTCAACTAGTGAAGACCTCAACCAGAGGGGATGCGTGTCTGGATCTGGTAATAACTGACAATGAAGAACTTATCTCTAACATCCAAGTTAGGGAGCACTTGGGGAATAGTGACCATAACATGGTATCGTTTGAGATTAATTCAAAAAAGCAATTTGGTATGAGTTCCACCAAAACACTGAATTTTAAAAAGGCCAATTTTAGCAGGTTTAATTCATCCCTTGGTCTTGTTGACTGGGATAAAATATTTTCAGGAAAAAACACAGAAGGTAAGTGGAATGCCTTCAAAGCAACATTGCAAAAATACACATCTAAATGTATCCCTGTTGGAAACAAATACAAAAGAAGCAAATTAAAACCAATGTGGCTAACTAGTAAAGTAATTCATGAAATAAATAACAAGAAAGCGTCGTTTAAACATTATAAAGCTGAGGGATCAGTAGAGGCATTTTCAGAATACAAAAATGCCAACAAAACCTGTAAAAAGTTACTAGCTAGACTAGAGAATGAAAAAAATATTGCTAAGGAGAGCAAGAGCAACCCAAAAAAATTCTTTAAATACATTAATGGCAAAAAATTAAAGTCTGATAATGTTGGGTCCTTGTTATCTGAAACGGGTGAGATGGTCAAGGGGGACAGAGAGAAGGCAGATATGTTAAATAATTTCTTTTCTTCTGTTTTTACCAAGGAAGACCCAATGGACAAGAATCTGCAAACTACTTTTACAGAACAGTCACAGCAAACATGGGACTGGCTAACACAAGAAAAAGCTCCAGGGTCAGATGGTATACACCCACGGGTACTTAAAGAGTAAGCCAGGCCCTGGCCAGACCGTTATATTTGATTTTCAGGGATTCTTTTATTTCAGGTATGGTGCCCATGGATTGGCGTAAAGCAGATGTGGTGCCCATATTTAAAAAGGGATCAAAGTCACAGCCAGGAAATTACAGACCTGTAAGCTTGACATCTGTGGTAGGTAAGCTGTTTGAAGTGTTGCTAAGGGAATATATTCAAGAATTCTGCTGGAACAGGAATATTATTAGCAGTCAACATGGCTTTGTGAAAGACAGGTCTTGTCAAACTAACTTGATCGCATTTTATGAAAAAGTGAGTAATAATATAGATGTGGGAGCGGCGGTTGATGTGATCTATTTAGACTTTGCCAAGGCATTTGATACGGTTCCACACAAGAGGTTACTGTACAAACTGAATGTAATAGGCCTAGGGGAAAATGTTTGTGTGTGGATTAGAAATTGGCTGAAAGATAGAATGCAAAGAGTGGTAGTAAATGGCAAGTTCTCCAGTTGGATAAATGTGATAAGTGGAGTACCTCAGGGATCTGTCCTGGGTCCTTTTCTTTTTAATTTGTTTATTAATGACCTCCCAAAGGGCATAGAGAGTCATGTATCAGTGTTTGCCGATGACACAAAATTAAGTAAGGTAATAAAGTCTGAACTGGATGTGTCTTCATTACAAGAGGATTTGGACAAATTGAGTAACTGGGCAGGCAAATGGCAAATGAGATTCAATATAGACAAGTGTAAAGTTATGCATTTTGGGTATAATAATAAAAATGCAACATGTAGTTTAAATGGTGTTTCTCTGGGGAAATCTACAAATGAAAAGGATTTGGGAGTAATGGTAGACAATAAACTTAGCAGTAGCACGCAGTGCCAGCTGGCAGCTGCAAAGGCCAATAAGATATTGGCATATATTAAAAGGGGTATTGACTCAAGGGAGGAAGATATTATTATGCCTCTTTACAGGTCCATGGTAAGACCCCACCTAGAATATGCTGTTCAATTCTGGGCGCCCTTTCTGAAAAAGGACATTATGGAACTAGAGAAAGTGCAGAGGAGGGCTACAAAACTAGTAAGGGGAATGGAAAGTTTTAGTTATGAGGAAAGGCTAGAAGATTTAAACTTGTATACACTAGAGAAACGGCGTCTTAGAGGGGATATGATAACACTATATACATATGTTCAGGGCCCATACAAAGTGCTCTCCAAAGACCTGTTCATTAACAGAACAGTACATAGGACAAGGGGCCACCCACTTAGACTTGAGGAAAGGAGATTTAATCTACAACACCGGAAGGGTTTTTTTACTGTAAGGACAATAAAAGTATGGAATTCACTGCCTGAGGAGGTGGTGCTATCGAATACATTAGACGCCTTTAAAAAGGGCCTGGATACTTATTTAAAAGAGCATAACATAGAGGGCTATGTACGTTAGTATTAGGATTAATATTTTACTTAGGGCTTGTTGATCCAGGGAGAAATCTGATTGCCATTTGGAATCAGGAGGGAATTCTCCCCCCCCCCCATTCGGGGCAGAATTTGAAATTGCTGTAGTGTTGTGTTTTTTTGCCTTCTTTTGGATCAACGATGGTAAACAGGAATAGGAAAAGGGTTGAACTAGATGGACGCAAGTCTTTTTTCAACCTAAATTACTATGTTACTATGTTACTGTGTTACTATGTTACTATGTATGTGCATAGAGGCTGGGAGTTCCAATGCGTACGAGACGGGATTCACTTTGCGGATGACTTTAAATGGCCCAATGAACCGGGGTGCCAGTTTGTTGGAGGGTACCTGCAATTTGAGATTTCTGGAGGAAAGCCATACTCTATCCCCAACCTGGAAGGAAACTGCTGGCAGCCGTCTACGATTGGCATGCTTCTGGTAGCGCTGAAATGGAGTGAAGCTGCTCAATATGCTCATCCAGAGCTGGGATTTGTTGTGCCTGGAATGAGTCCGGGAGTAGGCACAGCTGGAACCCATAATTAATGAGAAACGGGGAGCTCCCGGAAGATGAATTGACTGCACAATTCCTGGCAAACTCCATCGACGGCAACAGGTTGACCCAATTGTCATGATGATCGGTCACAAAGCAGCGCAAAAACTGTTCCAGTCCTTGATTGGCACGCTCAGTGGCTCCATTGACCTGGGGATGATAGTCGGAAGAAAAGGACAACTGGATCCCCATCTGCCCACAAAATGCCCTCCAAAATCTGGACACAAACTGGCTCCCACCATCAGACACCACCACTCTAGGCACCCCGTGCAAACGAAACACTTCCTTGGCAAATACCATAGCCAATTCCTGAGCCGATGGAAGACCAGGGAGGGGCACGAAATGAGCCATTTTAGAGAACCTATCCACCACCATAAGGATAAACGTGTATCCCCTAGACACCGGCAATTCTCCCAGAAAGTCAATGGATATATGGGACCATGGGCAGTCGCCATTAGGCACCAGTTGGAGTAAACCTACTGGAAGATGCCTAGGTGTCTTGGCACGAGCACAGGTGGCACAGGCTGCAGTAAAGGCAGAGCAATCAGTTCTAAGGGAGGGCCACCAAAATAACTGAGATAGAGACCAAAATAATTGGTCCCTCCCGATGTGCCCAGCAGCCTTAGAAGAGTGGTAGGTTTCCAATAGGCGGGTACAGAATGGCTCATCGACAAAACACTTGCCCACTGGGGTCTCTGGAGGAGCCCTAGCCTGAGAGGCCAAAATTTCTTCCCCCAGTGGCGAAGTGATGCTTGTACGGATCATAGCCAGAATACGATCTGGCTGAATAATAGGCACTGGTTCTTCCTCCCTCTCAATGTCTGACACAAACTGTCTGGACAAGGCATCTGCCCTGACATTCTTGGAACCTAGTAGATAGGAAACCACAAAATTGAACCGGGACAAAAAGAGAGCCCACCTAGCCTGTCGTGAGGAGAGTCTCTTAGCTTCCGAGAGATACGTTAAATTCTTGTGGTCAGTTAGGATTAATACTGGTGTCTTGGTACCTTCCAAAAGATGATGCCACTCTTTCAGTGCCAGGATGATAGCCAACAGCTCCCTGTCACCAATCTCATAATGGCTTTGGGCGCTTGACAGTTTTTTCGAGAAGAACCCACAAGGTCTCAAGGTACCGCCTCCCACAGGGCGTTGGGAGAGCACTGCCCCAACCCCAACCTCAGACGCATCAACTTCCAGGGTAAATGGCAGGGCTGGGTTAGGGTGGGAAAGTACCGGGGCAGAAGCAAAAGCGGATTTCAGTGTTTCAAACGCACTCTCAGCTGCCTCAGTCCATTGAGAGGGAGTAGCGCCCTTATGTGTTAAGTCAGACAGAGGTTTTACAATAGTGGAAAAGTTCTGGATAAATTTCCTATAATAGTTGGCAAAGCCTAGAAAGCGCTGGATAGCTTTTAACCCTTTGGGACGGGGCCACTGTAGAACGGCTGCCAACTTCTCCTGGTCAATAGCAATGCCATCTCTAGATATCACGAATCCCAGGAAGGGTATTTGGGACCTGTGAAATTCGCATTTCTCAAGTTTACAGAACAGTTTATTTTTGCGTAATTGGAGCAAAACCTCAGAGACATCCTTGATGTGTTGGGTAAGATTGGTAGAGTGAATCAATATATCGTCTAGATATACCACCACACAGGACTGGAGCATGTCACGAAGGATGTTATTAATAAACTCCTGGAACACCGCAGGAGCATTACATAGGCCAAATGGCATTACCAGATATTCGTAATGCCCTGATCTGGTATTAAATGCTGTCTTCCACTCATCTCCAGCTTTAATTCTGATCAGGTTATATGCAGCCCGGAGATCGAGTTTAGTAAAGATGGAAGAGCCCTTTAACCTGTCGAATAACTCGGTAATGAGTGGAATGGGGTAGGCACTTCTAGACATTAGTTTATTCAGACCCCTGTAATCAATACAAGGCCTGAGCTCGCCATTTTTCTTTTTTACAAAGAAGAACCCGGCACCCGCTGGCGAGGTGGATTTGCAAATAATCCCTCTTTTGAGGGCATCCTCAATGTACTCCTCCATTGCCCTGTTCTCCTCACATGACAATGGATAAGTGCGGCCCCTCGGGGGCACCACGCCTGGAGGCAGATCAGTGGCACAATCATAAGGTCTGTGCTGAGGTAGAGCGCCAGCCTCCCCCTTGCTGAATACGTCACTGAATTCCTGATATTCAGCTGGCATGGAGGGAGAGGTACACAGTAACCTGACAGGGTGTGAGAGACAGTTACCCGCACAGTACTCTGACCATGACTTTACTTCACATCTTTGCCAGTCAAACTGGGGATTGTGTAATGATAGCCTTGGAAACCCCAGAAAGACTGTGTGATGAGGTGAACGAATTATTTGAAAACGTACCTCCTCCTTGTGGAGGGCCCCAACTGCCATAGTAATAGGGGTCGTTTCCATGGTGATAAATGCCGGTTCCAACAGCCTGCCATCAATGGCCTCAATAGCCAGAGGATTTCGCCCTCTTAGCCATCCGCCTCTCATGGATGCGGGAGTCAATAAGCATGACGTAGTCGATATACTCATCCAGATCACTAGTCACGTCTCTGGCAGCAATTTCGTCTTTAATGGATTCGGACAGGCCCTGAGCAAAGGCTGCGACTAACGCCTCATTGTTCCAGCCCACCTCTGCTGCCAAGGTTCGAAATTCAATTGCGTAGTTGCCCAAGGTACGATCGCCCTGTTGTATCTCCATCAGCCTTTTGGCAGCAGAAGCAGCTCTACCAGGTACCTCAAACACTCTGCGGAACTTTCTTAAGAACTCATTAAAGTTCAGAATGCAGGGCTTGGCATTCTCCCACAGAGGATTAGCCCAAGATAATGCCTTACCAGTTAATAGGGAGATCATGAATCCGACCTTACTTCGGTCGTTAGGAAATGCCTGAGGCGTGAGCTCTAGGAATATCTCCAATTGGTTAATAAAGCCTCTGCATTGGGTAGGTTCGCCATCATATCTTAACGGTAACGGCACCGCCGCCGTTAGCCCTCTGGTCTGTGTATTAGGAACTACAGGCAGATTGTCCAGTGTCGAGACTGGGGTGACCACCGGATTCTGGTTAGGTTTGTCTAGGTGTACTGTATGCTCAAGTAAGGTTTGCAAGGCCAGTGCCAACTGGTCTAAGCGCTGCTCGTGCACATCCATTCTCCAGTGGATGTTCTGTGTGCTAGTGTCACCCTTGCTGTCTGAGGTCATGGCCCTTTCGTACTGTAACGGTTTTTCAGACACTCAGACAGAGGGTTAGGATAAAACACAATTTTATTAGAGCAAAAAATAATAACAAGCTTGCCCCCTAGGGGCAGTACTGTGAATAGCAGAATATAGGCTACGTATGCCTTCACAGAACCAGGATACAGAATAAGGAATATATATCTTAATACAGGTACAGAGCAGGCAAAACAGTGACTGGAGACAAATGGTTAATTACAAGGGTAATCAGTCTCAAATGTGGTGTTAGGCACGCCCTTGGTGAACAAGACTGCAGTAGGTGCTAGATCATACAACACCTTAAGTCCATTAAATGTGTAACGCTGTTGATAAGAGCTGCAACTGAGACTGAAGCTGCAGGGTAGTTGTTTGGTAGCCCCCACGGGCGTATAATGGAGAGCAACAGTATTGGGATCACTTGAGCCAATAGCCCCCACGGGCATAACGGAACCAACAGTATTGGAATTGCTTGAGCCAACAGCCCCACGGGCGTAACGGAGACCAACAGTATTGGAATTGCTTGAGCCAATAGCCCCCACAGGCGTAACAGAGACCAACAGTATCGTGATAGATTGAGTCAATAGCCCCCACGGGCATAACGGAGACCAACGGTATCGTGATAGCTTGCGTTAATAGCCCCCACGGGCATATACCGGAGACAACAGTATTGGAATCGCTTGAGCCAATAGCCCCACGGGCGTAACAGAGACCACCGGTTGCTGCACTGTTTACGCCAATAGCCCACGGGCGTAACAGAGAACTACTGCTCTGCAGATGACTATGAGCCGCCAACTACCGAGGCCCACAAGGCGGCCGGCTTGGCAGAAGCAGAGTATATGGCAATGGCTTAGCAAGGGTTAAAGTGGCAGCGAGGTAGAAGGAAGCAACACAAGTGATCGGAGGCTCACTAGTACCGATACAGCACAGCAAGTGCCAATGAGACTCAGCTATATTTCACAATACAAGGAGAACGGAAGGCTCAGCTCAGGAGACGCGGCTCAGCAATGGTTAACACAGCAATCTCGAGAGGCTCAGATCCACACACTGCAGCGATCAGAATGTCGCCGAGGCGACAACAGGAGCTGTAGACTGGAGCGGCAGAAATCCGGAACAAGTCCAGGAGCGGTAGTCGGCCAGGCCAGGTCAGGACATGGAGGAGATTCGCAGACAAGCCGGATCAGCAACAAGCAGGAACATCAGCCAGGCCGGGTCAGATCACGGAGGAGATTAGCAGACAAGCCAGATCAGCAACAAGCAGGAAGTCAGCCAGGCCGGGTCGGATCACGGAACAGGAACACAGGAGCGAGTCGGTACAGGTCAAGTCGGTACACAGGAGATCAGGAACACTGGAACACAGCAACAGCAACACTGGCTCTGAAACACCACGAAAGGGCACCTCACAGGTGCCAATGGCCAGAATAAAAAAGGTCACCAGGGGCGGGCCAATACAGCTCAGCCAATCAGGGAGCAGCACAAGTGAGAGTGACAGAAAAGATCACGGGCACCGTGATAATCAGAGCGATGGATTTCTGGCATTGGAGAGTGAATGAGAATGTCATCCAAATAAACAACTATTCAACTTTGTAGGAGTTCTCTTAAGACATCGTTGATGAACTTCTGGAAGACAGCCGGGGCATTGCACAGACCGAAAGGCATGACCAAGTATTCATAGTGCCCACTCCGGGCATTAAAAGCTGTCTTCCACTTGTGCCCTTCTTTTATTTGCACCAAGTTGTAAGCGGCTCTTAGATCAAGTTTCGTGAATATTTTAGACCCTTTGACACGGTTAAAGATTTCAGTAATCAAAGGTACAGAATACACATTTTTGACCAACAGTTTGTTTAGGCCACGATAGTCAATGCACGGACATAGCTCTCCATCCTTCTTCTTGCCAAAAAAAAAAATCCAGCACCAGTGGTGGATGTGGGAAGGCATGCGAAACCATCTCAAAGTATATGCTGAGTTGATTAAGTAAACCACGGCAAGAATCTGGGTCCACATGACAACCCTCTGATCATGCCTGTATCAGAAGAGGTTTGGGCCACTGGTGCCGAGAAGGAAGCGGGGGTGGCCACCACTTGTGGTTTAGAGCATTCAAGTTGTGTTGTGCGTTGCAACAAGGTTTGTAAGGAAAAAGACAATTGGCCAATACGTTAATCCAATGCCTCCATCCTGTCCAGGATGCTTTGAAGAGCTGCATTAATACTATCACCTCCTGAAATCATGGCCCTTGCATACTGTCACGGTTCCCCACAAATGATCAAGATTCAGTAAGGTATAGTAAAATGCAATTTATTAAACAACAATAAGGTAGCAAACAGAGGAAAATAGCAGGTACAAGCAAAGGGTCACAGCCATCCAGTTCTGCTACCAGAAATAGTAAACTGCCATGGAGGACCACTAGGCCGAGACTAGGCCGAAGCCACTGGTAGTCTCTGCAGGAACCAGGAGCTGGAACAGGAATAGAACAGGCACCGGAACTCAAAGTCTTGATCAGAGGTAGCGAGAAAATCTGACTCACGCCTGCAGTCAGAATGGAGCGTATCTCTGACTCACACCTGAAGTCAGTATAAGGAAGCGATACTTGACTCACGTCTGCAGTCAGTATCAAAGCTAGTCTGCGAGAGCCCCAGGCCCGCACCAGATAGGGTGTCTGCCAGGTACAGGGGTAAATCAAAAGAATAGTCAGACAGAGCCACAGGTCAGCACCAGAGAGGATAGTCAGACAAGCCAGGTCATACACAGTTCAGGTAGTAAGCCAGAGTCACAGGACTGCACCAGAGTGGGTGTCTACTATAAGGATAAGACAAAAGAATAGTCAGACAGATCCACAGGTCAGCACCAGAATGGATGGAAGACAAGCCAGGTCATACACAGAGCCCAAGGTAATAGAACTGCTTTGAACAACAAAGCAAGGACAACTGAGTCAGACTCCGGCTGCCCTTTAAACCCCTCCTCAGGAAGTAGGTAGGAGGTGCAGGCTCAGAGGAAGGAAGTAGGTAGGAGGAGACTACAGGAAGCATGGCATAAAACAGAGGCCTGCTTCACTCTGAAGCCTCGCGCCTGCAGATGACGCGTGGAATGACGGCGAGCGTCGCTGGAAACAAGGTAAGCTGTGACACTTGATTGGTATTAGATGCTGGCTCAATTTTAAGAAGGTTAGTCTCACAACATTCCTGCTTGATAGCTGTATCCTACAGTTATTTAAAATATAACCCACTGAACTGAAAACCAGGACTAAACTTGCTGGTGGGCAACTAAGGTTTTCCACAGCCATTTATGTCAGTGCTCACCACACACATTGTCCTGTTTCCCAGAAGTACTTGGGGTCATTGTTTCTGCTGAGAACTTAGCCATCCTGCAAGTATGCTGAAACCACCTCACAAGCAGTGGGCCCACTACTAGGAGCTACACTGTGTTCCTATGTATCAGTTACCAAACCATGTGCTGGTTAATGTTGCTGCTTCTGCTGCTGGTACAAACCTTTGCTGCCTTCCTTTTTACTGTGCTGTCTAGCAGTTTTTTGGGCATAATTTTATCCCTCTCATCTTCCACAATGCAACCTTCCACTCGATCTATAAATATATCTTTATATTTTTTGACAGAATAAGATTTCTCAGAGAGATGCTGCTGACAATGACCTGTTGTTGTGACAAAATGATGACGCTTTGGCAGAAATTCTGTAATTTTGTGTCTAAAGCGGGGGTCCAGTAAAGTGACAAGAATATATTCCGCATTGTTTTTTAATGGGCACTATGCAAGGATCCTGCTCAAAAAATGCTAACATATCCTTGACCAGCTGGTGCATGTCTGTGTTGTCATTATGGTAAGATTCCTCAGCCAAGAGCCTCAGTTTTTTCTGAGATATATGTATCAGTGGAAGAGCTGCGCTAATTTCTGCTCCTACGTGAAAATTCAACATTGGCTACCTCCTCAAAAGGTTTCAGCAGCTCACATACAACACACATTAGTTGCTATTGCCCAGGTGATAAAGAGGCTTCCTCCAAAGCCTTCCAGTTTTGCATTGTGCAGTAGCTAAAGGCATTATTCTGCTCGTACAAAGCTCTAGCTCATTCCACCTGGTAGGGACCTCCATTTTCAGCTGGGGATTTGGGCAGTTTGTTACACTCTTGTATGGAATATAATGATTTACATGCACTGTAGGAGTGACTAGTATGGGTGCAGATTTTCCAGACAGTATTCAGCATCTCTCTGAGGATTTCAGATTCTGCCAAGAATCTATTCACAACTAAATTTAGCATATGGGCAAAGCAGGGCACATGCACCACATGACCTATTCTCAAGGCAGCAATTATGTTGGAGCCATTATCAGCAGACACACTAGCAGCTTTCAAGGAGTGGGGTACAAGCCATTCCTCTATCACTGGTGCTAGTTTACTTAATACATCTATGGCTTTGGGGGACTGTCTCTCAAAACTCTGCATGCACAAGGTTGATTGCTGATGGTATGGGCTATCCTGCTGCTGCCTTTTACTCACACTGCCAGAACCAGAGGAAAGATTACTGGCTGTCATCTGCTGCTATAATCTAGTAGTGTTGCCCACTGGCTGTGGAAGGGAAACCCACTGAGCACTCACAGTCATACAGTCTGTGCTCTGACCACTTGTCCACATATCTGTTGTCAGGTGAATTTTCTTACCGTATGAGTTTTCCAGCCCTATGCCCACCACACTAACACCTGCTTGTAAGATTCTGACTCAGCAGTCATAGAAAAATAACTGTGGCTTGGGATATGCCAGCAAGGAGCTAAACATGACATCAATTCTCCAATCCTTGATTTTCAACAAAAGAATCAGGCAGCATGTCCACTGCAAACATCTTGGAATCCTTGCCATTCCACAGGCATACTTGGGACTGTTTTTCTGAAGTTTTTGACTCCTTCCCAAGAACTCAGTAAGTGTGGATTGGCAGTACATGTCAGAAGAACCCTGTAACTTGATAGATTTAACAACATGACCAGAGGAGCTGGAGGTGGAGGCAGAATGTGTGGGCAGTCTAAGACTCTTGCCATTTCCTACAGCAAATTCTAAGTCATCCTCTGCAGCAGGAGCCATATTGGAATGAACTAACTCTTGACACACCAAAAGCATCACTATTTCTGTTATGTGCCCCAGAGCCCCAGGAACATTTTGAGGTGTTTCTGTTGCTACCTGTTGTGGCACCTCTGACATGTTGATAGTGTGTCTCCCAGGCAGACCTATGGTTATGCACGGGTGGGATCTCAGAGAGGAGGTGCATAGGTGGGAGTGTGCTTTCCACCCTGCTCAAGTGCTTCTTACGTAGACAACAGATGGCAACATGCTTAGCTTTTAGAACTTAAGTGAAATATTGCCATACTGTGGTTATCATAGACTGCAGTGTCCCGGGGGTCTGCTACTACTACTGGGGCTAGATGAGGAATCTCTAGGAAAACCATTCTGGCATGAGGAGCAATGGGTTAAAGGGGATAAGGGGGGATGGCTCCGAAGCCTTGATAAACGTAGCCTTGCCCATGTCTCCCCTAGACTCAGATATGTCCAAGAGACTGCTTAAGATAAATATACAACAGTAAAAGTAAAATAAAAGTACTTATATAAAGTTAAAAGTACTTATGACTGAAACCGTTAAAGTATTGTGCCAGGACGAAGAGACCAACCACATGCATTGCATGATGAACACAAAAGGAAGAGGGTCAGTGTAGAACCTCCTCTTTTAATCAACTAAAGCCTGGAAAAAACAGGTTTATATGAAATGCAGTCTCTTGCAAAGCACTCTGCAAAATGGCCTGGTGGCTCTACAGCCGCCATACAACAGCGCTCCCCAATATCATGTTGAGGGTCCCCCAGGGCACTGCTATAGAGTACAAAGAAATAGAAACACACTGAGTTCTCTTATATCCACTGGGATGCAGCCAGTGTGTAAGCTGGCAGGAAGAGATGTAAGCTATCTGATATCTAGCTCTGTACAAAAACTCCATAGATTATGAGTAGATAGCTATTTATATCCAAAGGAATACCCAAGGCAAGTTGTAGGCTAGAAGCAAGGGTGCGCAGAATGGAGAGCAGTGCTGGCGTACATAGACAAACACAACAAGGGGTAACAGGAGCAGACACAAAAAGCAGAGAGTACTGGAATATTACTCCAGTAGGCTAGAAGCTAGGGTGTGCTGGATGGGGAGAGGAGCTGGCTTGCATAGACTACCCCTAGGAGGTCTTGCTGCAGCCTAGGCCGAATTAGAGTTGCTGATCACAAGACCAGATCAGTGCCGACCGGAGGAGCCGGCCCACACCCAGCATAACCTCCTAGGGTATTGTAGCTACCCACTGGGAAAGCTAGAGATGTACCTTGGGTCTGAGTTGAAACTGACAACTGAATCCAGGATACAAAGGACTTGCACTGTGCTAGGACAGAGGAGAGTTAGACTAGGCAGCAGCGGGGAGAGCCAGTAGAGGTAGTGCCTGAAAAAACTGATCTCCAGGCTGGAACAGCAACAGGGGAACAGGCACCAAAACAGCAGGCTAGAGAATAGTCAAACAACTGAGCCAGGTCAAAATGAGAGTCCACTGAAGCAAGGTACAGAAGCAGGAGGCAGAAAAGAGGTTGGTAAACAAGGCCAAGGTCAGCAAATAGGAATTAAACAATTCAGGACGCTGGAACCACTAGAACACAAACTGGAATGCTAAGATTGCGCCTCAACTGACAGGAAGTGATGTTATCTAAAGGCTAAGAAGCAAGAGAGAAAACCAGAACAGGAAGCACGGAATCCAGAGAGACAGGGCAAGGAATAAGATCAGGAATGGACAAGATAGAACCAAGGGAAGGAGCATGACACAGTGGAACAGATTGTCAAATCTGGTTAACACAGTCATAGGTCTGATCCACATCTGCCCCTCCCCCCCAAATACCCCCTGGCCTGTGGTTTTAATGTGCCGTGCTTCAGGTCTGAGAACCAGAAGTTCAACGGTATTTATCTCTGAGCAACACCTAGGGATGAGGTCAAAAGATCTAATGCCATATGTCTGTAAAAGGTGGATTTTAGCACACTATAAAAATGATATCACTAAAATTTGGCCTTAAAAGGTGAAATTTACTGACTAATATTTTGTTTTCTTATGTGCCCCTCTCCACAGATTAAATGGGGAATATTTACACCTCCTAGCTGACAGGACCAATCAACGTTCAACCCATGATATAAAGCACCATCCTCCCATCATGCCCTCCGTTTATGGTTGTCAAAGCTATTACAAGAAAGAGTAGAAGATATAGAACTCCATACATTCCCAATAGTTAGATACCAGTTAGGAAGGGCACAGAAGAAAACAAAATATCTGTGAGTAAATTTTACCTTTTCTTCTGTGTCCCCTCCATGGCTTACAATGGGACTTCCACAAGCAGTACCATAAGAGTGGGTACATAGAGATATGTAATACAAATATATATACAGTACTGTTCAAAAGTCTTAGGCAGGTGTGAAAAAATACTGTAACGTTAGAATGCTTTCAAAAATAAACATGTTAATAGTTTATATTTAGCAATTCACAAAATGCAAAGTTGGACAGAAGAAAAATGTAAATCAAATCATTATTTGTTGTGACTACCCTTTGCCTTCAAAATAGCATAAATTATTCTAGGTACACTTTGCACACAGTTTGTTAAGCAACATGGCATACTCCAAACACTTCGGAGAATTAACCACAGTTCTTCTATAGATTTAAGCAGCCGCAATTGTTTCTCTCTCTTCATTTAATCCCAGACATATTTAATGATCTTGAGATCAGGGCTCTGGGGGGCCATACCATCACTTCCAAGACTCCTTGTTCTTCTTTATGCTGAAGATAGTTCTTAATGACTATGGCTGTATGTTTGGGGTTGTTGTCATGCTGCAGAATACATTTGGGGCTAATCAGATGCCTCCCTGATGGTACTGCATGATGGATAAGTATCTGCCTGTACCTCTCAGCATTGAGGAGACCATTCATTCTGACCAAATCCCCAACTCCATTTGCAGAAATGCAGCCCCACACTTGCTAGGAATCTCCTCCAGTCTTCACTGTTGCCTGAAGACATTCCTGTATGGCTCTCCAGCCCTTCAGCAAATAAACTGCCCTCTGCCACAGACAAATATTTCAAATTTTGACTCATCAGTCCAGAGCACCTGCTGCCATTTTTCTGCACCCCAGTTCCTGTGTTTCGTGCATAATTGAGTCGCTTGGCCATGTTTCCATGTCAGAGGTATGGCCTTTTGGCCTCAAGTCTTCCATGAAGACCACTTCTTACCAGACTTCTTCAGAGACATTGGATGCGTGTACCAGAATTCCACTGTTTTCTGGTCATTCTGAGCTGATGGCACTGCTAGACATCTTCAGATTGTGAAGGGAAGTAAGCATGATGTGTCTTTCATCTGTTGAATTAAATGTCCTTGGCCGACCACTGTGTCTACTTTGCCTGTTTCTTTGTGCCTCTTCAAAAGAGCTTGGACAGCAAATCTGGAAATCCCTGTCTGCCTTGAAATTTCTGCCTGGGAGAGACTTTGCTAATGCAGAAAAACTACCTTGTGTCTTGTTGCTGTACTCAGTCTTGCCATTGTGTATAGCTTTTGACATTTAAACTGACTTCAGCAAACTCACCTTGTGTTACGGTAGGCAAGCAAAACCAGGAGTCAGACGGAATACTTGAACCTTTATTATGAGAAAAATTACAGTAATGCAATATATAAACATACACACAGTAGGTGACTGAAACAGCTAGCACTGTATCAGGAATAGCAGTCTCCCAATCTCTGCACCACACTGTCCGAGACTAGGCCTCAGCCCATTGGAGTCTTGTGGTAAGGTAATGCCCAAGACATACTGACTCAGCCTGCAGTCAGTAGCTAGGCGTCTGCTAGATCCCCAGGTCAGTACTAGGAAGATGTCTGAATAATGGAACCAACAAACTGAGCGAAGAGACAAAGCCTTCTAGTAAGCACCAGATAGGATAGTCAGACAAGCCAAAGTCATACACGAAGCAGGTAGTCAGCCAGAGCCACAGGTTTGCACCAGAAAGGATATCCACTGAAGCGATGGAAGGCTGGATGTGCAGTGGAGAGAGCCCCAGGTCAACACCAGAGTGGGTAGTCAGACAAGCCTAGGTAATACACGGAGCGGGTAGTCAGCCACAGCCACAGGTTTGCGCCAGATAGGATATCCACTGGAGCGTATGTATGCTGGATGTGCAGTGGATAGAGCCCCAGGTCAACACCAGAGTGGGTAGTCAGACAAGCCTAGGTCATACACGGAGTGGGTAGTCAGCCAGAGCCACAGGTTTGCACCAGAAAGGATATCTGAGCCAAATCAGAACATCAAGGAGAATAGTCAGACAGAGCCACAGGTCAGCACCAGAATGGATGGACAGACAAACCGAATCATACACAGGAATCAGGAATACTAGAAAATGAACTGCTCAGAACAACAACGTAAGGGTGACTGAGTCAGGACTCAGTCTGCCCTTTAAACCCCTCCACAGGAAGTAGGTAGGAAGAGCAGCTAGAGGGAGGAAGTAGGTAGGAGGAGACTACAGGAAACAAACACACATAAAACAGAGGCCTGAAACATGCTTGAAGCCTCTTGCCTGCAGATGAGGCGTGGAAAGATGCAGAACATCGCTGAAGCAGCTGCGCTGGAAACAAGGTACTGTGACATCTTGTTAGCAGAGTTAGGAAGTTCCTCACCCACTTTTATTCTACCTACACTACTGTTTTTGTTTCAGTTAATGATTGTGTTTCAACCCACATATTAAATTGATGATCATTAGCACCTGTGTGGTATAATTGTTTAATCATACACCAGACTATATGCCTACAAAATCCCTGACTTTGTGCAAGTGTACCTATCACGGTGTTCCTGATCCGACGGCGACATTATTATTCTGCCTCATTTCAATGCCATCCTCTTATTGGCCTGATATTCTTGCTCCACCCAGGGCTTGCCTTTATATACCCTGTCATGTCTATACCTAGGCGCCCTTTCATGGTGTATCTGTTCCTGACATTTGTTACTAGTTGCTGTTATCTTGTATGACCCGGCCTGCCTGACGATGTTCCTGTGCTTCCTGTGTTGTTGTCCTGTTGCTGACTGATCTGGCTGAGAACCCGCTCCATTGCTGACTGATCTGGCTGAGGACCCGCTCCGTTACCGACTGATCTGGCTGAGGACCTGCTCCGTTACCGACTGATCTGGCTGAGAACCCGCTCAGTTGCTGAACTGATCTGGCTGAGAACCCGCTCCATTGCTGACTGATCTGGCTGAGAACCCGATCTGTTGCTGACTGATCTGGCTGAGGACCTGCTCCGTTACCGACTGATCTGGCTGAGAACCCGCTCAGTTGCTGAACTGATCTGGCTGAGAACCCGCTCCGTTGCTGACTGATCTGGCTGAAGACCCTCTCCGTTACCGACTGGTCTGGCTGAGAACCCACTCCGTTGCTGACCTATCTGGCTGTTGAGAGAAACAAGAGACAGCGCACCAGTGGTCTAAGTGTAGTACGGTAATTAAATTCATAAAATACAATAATAGGAGGAGAGGTGGATAAAGGGAATAGATATTTATTATTGTGGCAAAAATAAGACAATCACTGCATAAAAGCACGTAGGTGAAAAAAATATATAAAAATATATTAGAAATTCTAAAAATCATACAGTTCCGGAGACTTATTGATATTTCCGAACCATCCTGAGGAAGGGGCTAATAAGCCCAGAAACGCGTTGAGAAATTACAAGTATCTATCTACTAAGTGATTACAGCCACTTTTTGGAGAGAGGAATCCCCAAGAAAGCAACAACGGGCATACGATCAGCACAGCCGCCAAGTACAGGACTCGGACTTAACTGGAGGACACCGGAGAGGAACGGACGCCTGGAACAGACAGCAAAGGTCCGTGCAGTGACCTCCTGTTGTTTTACGTGCCTTTATTTACGGGGAATCTGGTGAGCAGACTACTTTACCTGTGGGGGTTAATTACCATATCCCTGAGGATCGAATGAGATCTTGATCACTCTAGCTATATTTATTATCTTCACTCTAGCAATGTTTTAGTCTATTGCCTCACCAATAGTATATTTTTGCGTATACACTTCACCTCACCTCTCTCCCTTATAGAGCTGTGTGATTTTTAGAATTTTTAATATATTTTTATATATATTTTTTCACCTACGTGCTTTTATGCAGTGATTGTCTTATTTTTGCCACATTAATAAATATCTATTCCCTTTATCCACCTCTCCTCATATTATTGTATTTTATTAATTTAATTACCGTACTACACTTAGACCACTGGTGCGCTGTCTCTTGTTTCTCTCTTTTTATATGTACCGGCTAGAGTGGACTCCGAGCTTATGACAAGCTGCACAGTGATATTGAGTGATATTTGTAATCTTCTGGACCCTTCATCGTTGTCTGATCCATTATATTCATCAACATTTCATCAATATCATCATTATTAATCTCTTCCATCATTCATCAGCCATTATACATTTGTCTAAGAACTAACCTCTTTCATCATTCAGAGACTCACGCACTGTGGATATATCCGAGCCAGCGGTTTCAGTATCTTTTTAGGATATTTATATTTGATATGTTTCTTGATTACTATTTTTATGATTGATTATTTATTTCGCTTGTTCATGACCGTATATTTGTATACACTGTTATAAGTTTTTTGACGTTGTGAGCCATTGTAATTTATTCCATTTCATACAGTCTATACTCAAGATTTCCAATTGCTTTATTTTCTGTCAATAAACATTATTTCAGTTCTATTCCTGACATATTAGTGAGCGCCCCCCTATATATATATATATATTCCTATCTGGCTGTTGAGCCTGTTCCGTTGCTACTGACCTGGCTGTGCTTCCATTATGCTTGTAGCCATTCCTGGCTGAGCACCCGTTGCCATCCGTGCATGGCTGTAGTCCTCTGTTGTCCTTGTCTGGCCAGCGTTATAAGCAGCGGATTTCCAGTTGCCTTGTCTGTTGTGCGCCGCGTGGCGCTATTCTTATATTGTCGACCGTAGGCTTGGCATTCGTGCTATAGCTACCTACTCTAACTGCCCTTGGCGTTGTGCACACGCGAAGTACCGGTACAGTGCTATTAAGTGCCGAATTACTCAGATCTATCTGTGTCTTCCTCTGCATTATTGCTGGGCTCACTCCCTGTGGGAGTTTCAGTACATCTCTGGGCGTTTCCAGTTAACCCGTTCAGTGCTTAGACTGTCTAGGCTGGGCCAGTGCTCCTTTGCTGTTGTAGTAGCTTGGGCTAGGGCCAGCAGTTGCTTTACATCACACTCGGTAGTGTGAGGAGACACTGAGCTTCATTCCTTGTCACAGTAGCCTTTGGGCTTAAGAGCCAGCGGTTGCATTACATCACACTCGTTGTGTGAGGGGACACTTGTGGCCTTCCAGTTGTCTGGGTTTGTCTAGGGTTTACCAATTGTAAGTGGTTGCCTCGGTCTTCCTGGGACCCCTGTCCCTTGGTCAGTGTTGCTTCATTGCCTACTGGATTGTGTGCCACCCAGGCTTCTGGGTTTCATGCAAATTACCTCCTCCAGGACTACCTGTCACCTTCAGTTCTGCTGTCAGTCCTTACCACCTCCAGGACTACCTGTCACCTTCAGTCCTGCTGTCAGCCCTGGGTTGAGTAGCCTGATTAACCCTAGACCACTAGGGTGAGGTTGCCTGTCCGTAGATGCCTCCAGTCCTCAGTATCCTATCTCAGTACTACTGATACCAGTCGTTGCCTCTTTAACTTGCTATATATTCATTGTTTTGTATTGTGGGCCTGTGGCCTTATTCCTTGTATGCACTTTATCCTAATAAAGTAATTTTAACCTTACCGGTCTGGTCTGATTGTTCATCAAAAACCGTAACAGTACCTAGAAGAACTGATGCTGTTTTGAAGGCAAAGCGTGATCACACCAAATATTGATTTGATTTAGATTTTTATTCTGTTCACTCACTATGCATTTTGCTAATTGATAAAAAATAAATTATTAACATGTCTATTTTTGAAAGCATTATCACTTTACAGCATTTTTTTCACACCTGCCTAAGATTTTTCACAGTCCTGTATATATATATACCTTTATGAAAAATTAAGGAAACATCCTACCCTTATGGAAGAACCACTGCTCGTAGGACCTTCCATCCAAAACCTACACCTGAAGATGCTTGTATATCCAGACTGTAGTATCTGATGAATGTGGATAATGATTTCCATCTGGCTGATTTGCAGATCTCTGTAGGAGTTGCTGTAGCCTTGTGGACCCAGGAAGTAGCCATAGATCTGGTGGAATGAGCCTTCAGTGTAAGCGGAGGATCTTTATTGGCTAGTGCATATGCAAGTATGATACAAGTTCTAATCTATCGGGCAATAGATGGTTTTGATGCAGCCATGCCCTTAAATTTTCCAAAACAGTGAACAAATAGAGATTGCCTGAAATATTCAGAACACTTCAGATATGTAATAAGACATCTCACCAAATCGAGATTGTGAAATTGTTTTTCTTTGTCATTTAGATGAGTTTGCACAAAAAAGATTGTAGAACAATATCTTGAATATCTGAAGTTTGTCTATCCATCTGGCTGAGGTTATTGCTGTTAAGAAGACAGTTTGATTGTAAAGTTTTTTAGTGAAATGGATTCCAGAGGCTCAAATGCTGGATTAGACGCAAGTTGATTTAGGACCAGATTAAGGTCCAGTGGAGGAATTACTTCCCTAAGGGTAGGCTTGATTTTAGATAATGCTTGAACAAATCTGTGTATCGCAAAATAGAGGAGATATCTGCACCTTGATTGAAGTTGGCTTTAGGGCTTTCTTGAAACCCATATTGCTCAAATCCAGAATGTTCCAATAAAAATCTTAAATTTTTAACATTACACCATTTGGAAAAGATGGACCATATTCTGTGATATATTTTTGATGATGAAGCTTTTATTCCAGATATAATAGTTTTGGCTACTTCTGAAGATACTCCTAAGGAGAGAAGTGAGTTCCTCTCAGCTTCTAGGCTACTAAACTCAAAAATGCAGGATTTGATGGAAAACTGGTCCCTGACTCACTGTTGTACTATGAGTATAGACTGTCTGCTGATATAAGCCTGTTTGTTTAAGGCTCCTGACATGTGAGAGGCTGACAGATTTTACAGATGTTTCTCTGCCTATCTTAGCACAGATTTGCTTAAAGGGACAGTAATACTTCATTTTATCTTTATTTTATTTTGTAGGCATTAAAAAAACATGAACGATATAAGTCTTATTTCTCAAACCTTTATGGTTTGAGAGATATTCACAAGCAAAGTTTCCCCTCCCGCCCCTTCTACCTAGTTTAAGCCATCTGTTCTCAGATGTGGAATCTGGTTGTAAGACCAGACAGATAACAGCAGGGGACAATCTTCTATCTATGAAAACAATGAAAACCCTGCCCCCCTTGACAAGTTTTTCAGGTTTTTCCCTTATCTTAATTGAAATGTGTCCCTCTCTGCAGTCTACCTGGGCACCTCCCTTCTGATCTGGCTGAACAGTGTTACATTAGTAAAATGGGCGGGAGGGGGACACTTTGTCATTGAATTACTCTTGAACTACAACTCTGACAGAATTGAAATAACACTCTCCAAAGTCCAAATACTATGATGATTAATTAGAGCTGCTTTTATTATGAAACATTAGTATCCCTTTAAGATGATGCTTCTCATTCTGCCTTGATTAATTATGTACATTATGGTAGATGTGTCATCTATCTGTATTTGTGCAGCCTTGTTCATCATTTGTGGTTCTAACTTCTTTAGAACATTTTCTAGTGCTTTCAATTCCAGAACATTGATATACAGGGTTGTCTCCTGTCATGGTTCTGTACTCTCCTCAGCCTGATGCAGTACCTCACAGTGCCACTATCTTTCTGTGGTGCTGTGTCGGCTGCTGCAGTCAGTCTAAAGAGATCTGATTCTGTTCCCAGCTGGCCCTACCTTGAAATCACCTCCTCCCTATTTAGTTCAGCCTCTTACCTTCCTCTGGGTCAGATTATACCGATTAGTTCAGATCAGTTTCAGTTCAGTTTCTTTTCTTTTGGGCCTGGGTCCTGAGGTCCTTGAGCTGACTGCACCCCTGAGTTCCTTGAGCTGGCTGCATCCTTGAGTTCCTTGAGCTAGTTGCACCCCAGAGTTCCTTGATCTAGCTGCACCCCTGAGTTCCTTGAGCTGGCTGCCCTCCTGTGTTCCTGAACTGGCTGTTTTCCTGCATTCCTGAGGTGGCTGTTTTCCTGTGTTCCTGAGTTGGCTGTTTTCTTGTGTTCCTGAGCTAGCTGCACCCCTGAGTTCTTTGAGCTGGCTGCACTATGACTTCCTTGAGCTGGCTGTATCCATGAGTTCCTTGAGCTAGCTGCACCCTGAGTTCCTTGAGCTGGCTGCACCCTGATATCCTTGAGCTAGCTGCACCCCGGGTTCCTTGAGCTAGCTGCACCCTAAGTTCCTTGAGCTGGCTGCACCCTGAGTTCCTTGAGCTGGCTGATCTCCTGTGTTCCTTGAGCGGGCTACCCTCCTGTGTTCCTGAACTGGCTGTCTTCCTGTGTTCTTAAGCTGGCTGTTTTCCTGTGTTCCTGGGCTAGCTGCATTCCTGTGCCTTCATCCTTTGGTCCTGAGCTAGCTTCATCCCTACTCCCTCAGGGCCTGTTCCCCATGCCCAGAGGCCCTGTTCTTTTCTGTTTCATTGAGTGTTCTGTTGTGCATTATTTCATGTTCCATATATATATATATATATATATATATATATATATATATATATATAATATTGGTTTCCCATTTAATTGTGTGTGTACTGGTTTTCTTGCCTTCTGGGTTCCTCTTTATTTTTGATGTTTATTATCATCAGCACCTCCTCTTCCTGACCAGCCCCCCTATTACGGTGCCCGTGATTGCTGCCTTTTTGTGTCAGTTACCTGTAGGGGGCTCTCCATTGGCTGTCTGCCTTCAGCCCGCCCTGCATTGCCTATTTAGACTGAGATTGGGCACCCTTTGGTTGCCCTTTCGTGTTGTCTCTATGCTGCTCACTTCTCCATTGAATTCCTTAGTTCCTGGGCCCCTGGTTATGTTCCTGATAGCCTGAGTCTAGTCTAGCCTGAGTCTAGTCTAGTTCCTGAGAGACCAGATCCTTGGTTCCTGTTTCCGTTCCTGATCCGGTTGAGGTTGCTGTTGTGTTGCTGCTTCCTGCTGCCAGTCCCCGCTGCCGTTCCTGATTTGGTTGACAGTCTGGAGTGCTGGTTCCTGCTTTCCTCCACTGTGCTCCTGATCCAGTGTCGCCTGTAGTGGGCTAGTCCTCCTTAGTCACTCTGGCAACATTTCTATCCCTTGCTGGTTACTTCAGTACGCGGGTACTGGTTCGCTCCACCTTCACCCAGCTGCTGATACACCGGTAAATAATTGGGTTCCCAGTACGCGGGTACTGGTTCGCTTCACATTCACCCGTCTGCTGTTGCACCAGTAGATATTGTTTTTCTCCAGTACGCGGGTACTGGTTCGCTCCACAGTCACCCGGTTGCTGATGCACCGGTAGATATTTGGGTTCCCAGTACGTGGGTACTGATTCGCTCCACATTCATTAGGCTGCTGTCGCACCATTGGTTTGGGTTCCCAGTACACGGGTACTGGTTCGCTCCATACGCACTCGGTTGTGGTTGCACTGATAGAGTCATTGATCCACAGTACGCGGGTACTGGTTTGCTATACATTCAACCGGCTGCTGTGCACCGGAAGAGAGACGGTTTCCCCAGTTCGCGTGTACTGGTTTGCTCCACCAACAACTGGCTGCCGTGCACCGGTAATCGTTATTGATTCCAGTACGTGGGTACCGCTCACTCCTATTTCACCGGCTGCTTTCACACCGGATGAGAGATTGGTCTCCCCAGTACGCGGGTACTGGTTTGCTCCACCACATCTGAGTATCGTTGCATTGGTTGAGAGATATTGCCTCTCCAGTACGTGGGTACTGGTTCTATCTATGCTATACTATTGCTGTCAAGTCCTAGGCAGCTCCGTTGGTTCTCCAGTACACAGGTACTGGTGGTTGCCTAGCCAGTCACTGAGGCTTTAGTGGTTACCACTTACTCTGTATTAGGCTGCCTTGCCGGGTATATTGGTAAGGCCGGTAGAACCTATTCCTCTCTGTACCATCTTGGGTTGCCTTACCCGGTATTGGCAAGGCCGGTAGAGCCTTTATAGTTGCTGTCTGTCAATAGGTGTCACGGTTTATTATGACTCTCAGACACAAGTTTTAGGTAAAAAAAAATCAATTTTATTGAAATAATAAATTGATAACTTAGGATGGCAATAACATACATATATATATATATACAGAATATAGCACAGACAGAAGGCAGACTCTACCGGTCCTGTCAATATACCGGACAGGACAGTCTTTAGGCTCTACCGGCCTTGCCAATACCGGGTAAGGCAACCTGCAGATGGAATAGCATAACGGTTTTACCGGCCTTACCAAATTACCGGGCAAGGCAGCCTCAATAGATACACAATGTAGGCTCTACCGGCCCTGCCAATACCGGGTAAGGCAACCTCAGATGGAATGTGGCAAAAGGTTCTACCGGCCTTACCAATACCGGGCAGGGCAGCCCAGAGATAATAGCAGCAGTCAGATGAAACTGGCAAATAGCAGAATCGATAAGCAGCAAGGCTTAGGAGCAAACCAGCGTCCGCACGCTGGGACCAACACCGAATAGTATAGCCGTTAGGCTTAGCGAGCAAACCAGTGACCGCACACTGGAGTAACAAGCGAGTAGTATAGCCGCAAGGCTTAGGAGCAAACCAGCGTCCGCACGCTGGGACCAACACAGAATTGTATAGCCGATAGGCTTTGGAGCAAACCAGTGACCGCACACTGGTGTAACAAGTGAGTTAGTATAGCCGCAAGGCTTAGGAGCAAACCAGCGTCCGCACGCTGGGTCCAACACAGATTTGTAGAGCTGATAGGCTTTGGAGCAAACCAGTGACCGCACACTGGTGTAACAAGTGAGTTTGTATAGCCGCAAGGCTTAGGAGCAAACCAGCGTCCGCACGCTGGGACCAACACAGATTTGTATAGCTGATAGGCTTTGGAGCAAACCAGTGACCGCACACTGGTGTAACAAGCGAGTTTGTATAGCCGCAAGGCTTAGGAGCAAACCAGCGTCCCCACGCTGGAACCAACACAGATTTGTATAGCTGATAGGCTTTGGAGCAAACCAGTGACCGCACACTGGTATAACAAGCGAGCTTGTATAGCCGCAAGGCTTAGGAGCAAACCAGCGTCCGCACGCTGGGACCAACACAGATTAGTATAGCTGATAGGCTTTGGAGCAAACCAGTGACCGCACACTGGTGTAACAAGAGAGTTTGTATAGCCGCAAGGCTTAGGAGCAAACCAGCGTCCGCACGCTGGGACCAACACAGATTTGTATAGCTGATAGGCTTTGGAGCAAACCAGTGACCGCACACTGGTGTAACAAGCGAGTTTGTATAGCCTCAAGGCTTAGGAGCAAACCAGCATCCGCACGCTGGGACCAACACGGAATTGAGCAATGTCACCAACGCGACCAGGCAGAAGGTCGCCAGGATACTGAAGGCAGGTGATGAGATGACAGGAACCAGCAACCCTCAGTCAGGTCAGCAAACAGCAGAGAAAAAGTTCAGCAGTAACTGCAACACCAGAGACTAGGCCGGAACCAGGACTGGAGTAACTCAGCATCCAGGAAACACGAACAGTAGAGATCAGGAACTCAGGAACACAGGAGATCAGGAACTCAGGAACACTGGAACAGGGGCCCAGCTATCACTAGCATAGTGATAGCAAGAAGGTCAGAAACAACACGAAAGGGCACTCAAAGGGTGCCCAATCCAGGTTTAAATAGGCAATAAGAGGCGGGCTATCTGCAGACAGCCAATAGCAGCCCCCTAGTGGTGACAGACAAGGAACTGCAGCAAATCACGGGCACCGTGATAGTACCCCCCTTTCAAAGACCCCCTCTCCTAGAATAGGGTTTAGGTTTCTGTGGGTAATTGGCATGAAAGACCCTAGTTAGCCTAGGTGCATGAAGGTCCATACTATCCACCCACGATCGATCCTCAGGACCGTACCCTTTCCAATGTACCAGGTACTGTACCTTTCCTCTAAGCCTACGGGAATCAATAATGCTCTGAACCTCGTACTCCTCCTGGCCCTCGACCTCAACAGGTCCTGGCACCACAGGTGTGGTAGTATAGCGATTGCAAACCAGAGGCTTAAGAAGGGACACATGGAACACATTATGGATACGCATGGATGCAGGTAGGTCTAGTGCATAGGAGACAGGGTTAATTTTACGAATAACTCTGTACGGACCAATAAACCGGGGAGCCAACTTATTAGACGGAACCTGCAGCTTGAGATTTCTGGAGGAAAGCCATACTCTATCCCCAACCTGAAAGGAAACCGCTGGAAGCCTTCTGCGATTAGCATGGCGCTGATGACGCTGAAATGACTGACCAAGTGCCCTCTGAACTTGTGCCCATGTGGAACGGAGTTGCTCGATATGCTCATCCAGAGCTGGAATCTGTTGCGTCTGAAAGGAATCTGGAAGCAAACAGGGCTGAAACCCATAATTAATCAGAAACGGAGAGCTCCCAGATGAAGAATTGACCGCACAGTTCCTGGCGAACTCTGCCCAAGGCAACAAGTCGGACCAATTATCATGATGGTCAGTAACGAAACAACGGAGAAATTGTTCCAAGCCCTGATTAGCTCGTTCAGCAGCTCCATTGGTCTGGGGATGGTAGGCAGAGGAGAAGGACAGCTGTATGCCCATCTGTTGGCAAAATGCCCTCCAAAATCTCGACACAAACTGGCTCCCCCTGTCAGACACCAGTACCCTAGGCACTCCATGAAACCGGAATACTTCTCTGGCGAACACCATTGCCAATTCCTTAGCCGAAGGAAGGCCACGGAGGGGCACGAAATGAGCCATTTTAGAAAACCTGTCCACCGCCATGAATATAAAGGAATACCCCTTAGACATAGGCAATTCTCCCATAAAATCAATGGAAACATGAGACCAGGGGCGTTCGCCATTAGGCACCGGCTGAAGCAAGCCCACTGGGAGATGTCTCGGGGTCTTAGCGCGGGCGCAGGTGGCACAGGCATTCGTAAATTCGGCACAATCGTTTCTCATGGAAGGCCACCAAAATAACTGAGAAAGGGACCATAACAATTGGTCTCTACCAATATGTCCCGCAGCCTTAGAGGAATGGTAGGTTTCGAGCAGCCTAGTACGAAATGATTCAGCGACAAAACATTTGCCCACTGGGGTTTCATGGGGAGCGGACCCCTGAGAGGCCAGGATCTCCTCCCCTAGAGGAGAAGTGATACTCGTGCGTATAGTAGCCAGTATTCTATCAGGTTGGATGATAGGTGCTGGTGCTTCCACTCTGTCACTGTCGGCCTCAAATTGTCTTGACAGTGCATCAGCCCTGATATTTTTTGACCCTGGTAAATATGATACAATGAAATTAAATCGAGACAGGAACAGTGCCCACCTGGCCTGACGAGAGGACAATCTCTTGGCCTCCGAGAGATAGGTCAGATTTTTATGATCTGTTAGGATTAAGACAGGATTCTTAGTACCTTCAAGCAAATGACGCCATTCCTTAAGAGCGAGGATAATGGCCAATAATTCTCTGTCACCTATCTCATAGTGGCTTTGAGTGACAGTCAACTTTTTAGAGAAAAACCCACAAGGTCTGAGAGTTCCACCTTTCTCGTGTCGCTGAGAAAGTACTGCCCCGACCCCAATATCTGAGGCATCAACCTCTAACGTAAATGGAAGTAGAGGATTGGGGTGGGATAACACAGGAGCCGCAGCAAATGCCAGCTTCAAATTCTCAAAGGCTTTCTCAGCAGATACCGGCCAACAAGAAGGATTAGCACCCTTGTGCGTAAGATCGGACAGAGGTTTGACAATGGAAGAAAAGTTCTTAATAAACCTCCTATAATAATTAGCGAAACCCAGGAAACGCTGTATGGCTTTAAGACCCTTGGGTTTTGGCCATTGTAGGACAGCTGACAACTTTTCTTTGTCCATGGCAATGCCATCATTGCCAATTATGAACCCCAAGAATGGCACACTGGTTCTATGAAACTCACATTTTTCCATTTTACAAAATAATTTGTTCTCACGGAGTCGTAGCAATACTGCGGATACATCTTTGATGTGCTGTGCCATGTTTTGGGAGTAAATCAGTATATCGTCGAGGTACACCACAACACATGTCTGTAACATATCTCTCAGAACATCGTTTATCAGTTCCTGGAAAACTGCGGGTGCATTACACAGCCCAAAAGGCATTACTAGATACTCGTAGTGCCCAGCTCGAGTATTAAAGGCAGTTTTCCACTCATCACCAGCTCGAATGCGAACCAGATTGTAAGCGGCCCGTAGGTCCAATTTGGTAAATATCGAAGCGCCCTTAAGCCTGTCAAAAAGCTCGGTGATGAGTGGTATTGGGTATGCGTTTTTTGCCATTAGTTTATTCAAGCCCCGGTAGTCAATGCATGGTCTTAATTCGCCATTTTTCTTTTTTACGAAAAAGAACCCAGCCCCAGCTGGAGAGGTAGATTTTCGTATGATCCCTCTAGCAAGGGCATCAGAAATGTAATCCTCCATAGCCTTATTTTCATCACAAGATAATGGATAAGTGCGTCCTTTTGGAGGTACTGCACCAGGCTGCAATTCAATGCAACAATCATAAGGTCTATGCTGGGGTAGCAAACTAGCCTCTCCTTTGCTAAAAACATCGCCAAACTGTTGGTACACATCCGGTATAGCAGAGGAGGTGCACATGACCTTAATAGGATGGATGACGCACTTGTCCATACAAAACTGGGACCAAGCAGCAATTTCACACTTTTTCCAATCAAATTGTGGGTTATGTAACTGTAACCACGGAAATCCCAATATTACCGCATGGTGCAGAGAATTAATCAGTTGAAACTGCTGCTCTTCTCTGTGAAGTGCCCCAATAGTCATAGACAATGGCATAGTTTCAAATATAACCTGAGGCGGTTCTAAGGGTCTACCATCAATCGCTTCAATAGTCAAGGGGTTTTCTCTTTCAATGCGCGGAACTCCGTGCAATTCAGCAAAGGTATTATCCATAAAATACCCTGCTGCACCAGAGTCAACCAAGGCCAAAACCTCCACAGAGCGTTGTGCCCAAGACAATACCACCTGTATGGTGGGTTTCATTATGCCCGACACTGGGGACGATTGTACACCACCTAGGGCCTGTCCCCCAAGGTACCCTAGGTGTGTGCGTTTCCCGGACGTACCGGACAGGAATTTAGCAAGTGCCCTTTTTTACCGCAGTATAAACATAACCCTTGTTTTTTGCGATATAGTCTCTCTGCCTTGGTTAGTCTAGTGAAGCCTATTTCCATAGGTTCACTTGTTTCCCGTACTGGTTCACTAGACTTCAATGCCAAGGGAGGGATGGGTGGGCAAAACATGCTACTAGGCTCATTATTTTTTGACCGTAACTTACGATCTCTGGCAATTGATCTCTCACGTATTCTGGAGTCAATTATCATAACATACTCAATGTAATCATCTAGATCAATAGGTAGATCTTTAGCAGCGATTTCGTCTTTAATGTGGTCATTCAGGCCTTGAGAGAAGGCTGCCAATAATGCCTCGTTATTCCAACCTACCTCTGCTGCCAATGTGCGGAATTCGATGGCATAGTCGCCCACTGTACGCCTGCCCTGTTGTATCTCCATAAGGCGTTTGGCAGCAGAGGTGGTTCTACCAGGAGGCTCAAACACTCTTCGAAAGGAACGCACAAATTCACTAAAGTTCTTAGTACAAGGTTTAGCATTCTCCCACAAGGGGTTAGCCCAAGCCAATGCTCTGCCAGTGAGCAGTGATATCGTGAACCCCACTTTACTACGATCATTGGGAAATGCGTGTGCCGTCAATTCCATAAAGATTTCGAGTTGGTTGATGAACCCTCTGCAGAGACTAGGGTCACCATCATATCTTAGCGGCAAGGGTGCAGAAGCCGTTAACCCTTTAACAGTACCCCCTAGGGGTCTGGTATCACTTTCCGGTGTCTGACTTGGCGAGACCACCGGGCTAGAGCTAGATTGGTCAGCAGGTACCGTGCGTTCAAGGATTGTTTGAATTGCAACTGCCAACTGATCCAAACGTTGCTCGAGCACATCCATCCTCCAATGGATATTCTGTGCGTTACCTTCACCCTTGCTGTCTGAGGTCATGGCCCTTTCGTACTGTCACGGTTTATTATGACTCTCAGACACAAGTTTTAGGTAAAAAAAAATCAATTTTATTGAAATAATAATTTGATAACTTAGGATGGCAATAACATACATATATATATATACAGAATATAGCACAGACAGAAGGCAGACTCTACCGGTCCTGTCAATATACCGGACAGGACAGTCTTTAGGCTCTACCGGCCTTGCCAATACCAGGTAAGGCAACCTGCAGATGGAATAGCATAACGGTTTTACCGGCCTTACCAAATTACCGGGCAAGGCAGCCTCAATAGATACACAATGTAGGCTCTACCGGCCCTGCCAATACCGGGTAAGGCAACCTCAGATGGAATGTGGCAAAAGGTTCTACCGGCCTTACCAATACCGGGCAGGGCAGCCCAGAGATAATAGCAGCAGTCAGATGAAACTGGCAAATAGCAGAATCGATAAGCAGCAAGGCTTAGGAGCAAACCAGCGTCCGCACGCTGGGACCAACACCGAATAGTATAGCCGTTAGGCTTAGCGAGCAAACCAGTGACCGCACACTGGAGTAACAAGCGAGTAGTATAGCCGCAAGGCTTAGGAGCAAACCAGCGTCCGCACGCTGGGACCAACACAGAATTGTATAGCCGATAGGCTTTGGAGCAAACCAGTGACCGCACACTGGTGTAACAAGTGATAGCCGCAAGGCTTAGGAGCAAACCAGCGTCCGCACGCTGGGTCCAACACAGATTTGTAGAGCTGATAGGCTTTGGAGCAAACCAGTGACCGCACACTGGTGTAACAAGTGAGTTTGTATAGCCGCAAGGCTTAGGAGCAAACCAGCGTCCGCACGCTGGGACCAACACAGATTTGTATAGCTGATAGGCTTTGGAGCAAACCAGTGACCGCACACTGGTGTAACAAGTGAGTTTGTATAGCCGCAAGGCTTAGGAGCAAACCAGCGTCCGCACGCTGGAACCAACACAGATTTGTATAGCTGATAGGCTTTGGAGCAAACCAGTGACCGCACACTGGTATAACAAGCGAGCTTGTATAGCCGCAAGGCTTAGGAGCAAACCAGCGTCCGCACGCTGGGACCAACACAGATTAGTATAGCTGATAGGCTTTGGAGCAAACCAGTGACCGCACACTGGTGTAACAAGCGAGTTTGTATAGCCTCAAGGCTTAGGAGCAAACCAGCGTCCGCACGCTGGGACCAACACGGAATTGAGCAATGTCACCAACGCGACCAGGCAGAAGGTCGCCAGGATACTGAAGGCAGGTGATGAGATGACAGGAACCAGCAACCCTCAGTCAGGTCAGCAAACAGCAGAGAAAAAGTTCAGCAGTAACTGCAACACCAGAGACTAGGCCGGAACCAGGACTGGAGTAACTCAGCATCCAGGAAACACTGGAACAGTAGAGATCAGGAACTCAGGAACACAGGAGATCAGGAACTCAGGAACACTGGAACAGGGGCCCAGCTATCACTAGCATAGTGATAGCAAGAAGGTCAGAAACAACACGAAAGGGCACTCAAAGGGTGCCCAATCCAGGTTTAAATAGGCAATAAGAGGCGGGCTATCTGCAGACAGCCAATAGCAGCCCCCTAGTGGTGACAGACAAGGAACTGCAGCAAATCACGGGCACCGTGATAATAGGCTGCCTTGCCCGGTATATTGGCAGGGCCGGTAGAGCCTTCACGTTTTCGCCACATCTATCTCCAGGCTGCCTTGCCCAGTATATTGGCAGGGCCGGTAGAGCCTTCACGTTTTCGCCACATCTATCTCCAGGCTGCCTTGCCCAGTATATTGGCAGGGCCGGTAGAGCCTTCACGTTTTCGCTATATCTATCTACAGGCTGCCTTGCCCGGTATATTGGCAGGGCCGGTAGAGCCTCCTATTTCAAGTGTACCAGTCTCCTGAATGCCTTGCCCAGTATATTGGCAGGGCCGGTAGAGCCTATTTATTCCTTGTACCTACTTCCCTGGCTGCCTTGCCCGGTATATTGGCAGGGCCGGTAGAACCTGTATCACTATTCTCTGTCATTGCTATATATTATGTATGAACGTGTATGTTACCCTACGGGGTTGTATTAAACTTTTCAATAAAGTTGTGTTTTTACCTTACCTTGCATCTGAGAGTCTTAACAAACCGTGACACCCCCATGACGACATCTCCCGGTTGGAACATTTTCTTTGAACTGTCTGGGTTCTTCACACTCCTCCCCAGGCTGAGAGACTAGCATCCGTTCAGATGATCTCCCATTCTGGTTCTTCCAGAGACCTGCCTCTCTCTGCATTCTTTGGATTGAGCCACCATGTCAGTTCCTGTGTTGCGGAATCCAGTAAGGGGATTCATGGCCCAAAATTGGAAGAATACTTCTTCCAAAATTTTAGAAAATTGTATTATGTTTTCCTGAAATGGAATCTTGCCCATGGTACAATCTGAACTGTTGAAGAGAGTATCCCTAGGATTTTTGCAAAGTCCCTCACCGTCTGAAGATTGGGTATGCAAAAGCTCCGTATTCTCCAGAACCAGGTCGTCATTCTGTCCTTAGATAGATCTACTTTCCCTTGTAAGGTGCTGAACTGCATTCTCAGAAACAGCTTGTTTTGGAAAAATAGAGCTTCGCTTTTTTTGTGAAAATTGATTAACCCATGTTTTGTAATGTTGATAGAGACTGGTGTTGGAGTTTGATTTTCCTTTTGTCACTTCTACTATTAAAATGTCATTGAGATATGGAATAACCGTCACCCCTTGTTGTCTTAAAACTGCCATGGATGCTGCCAGGACCTTTGTAAAGATCCAAGTTGCTGATGTCAGGCCGAATGGAACCACTCAAAACTGAAAATGGCTGTTTTTGAGGAATCTCAGAAACCAATGATGATTGTGTCTGATCAGGATTTGATGGTATGCGTCCTTTAGATCCACAAATGTCAGACAGGCTCCTTTGTAGACTGCTTTTATGACAGGAGTGACTGGTTACATCTTGAAAGGTCTTTTCCAAGTGTACGTATTTAACCATTTGAAGTCTAGAATAAATCTTATGTTCCCTGATGGTTTCAGTACTGGGAATAGAATGGAGTAAATTGTGTATGGACTTGCTTGATAATTTTGTTCCATTGCATCAACTGTAGTTCTTTCTGTAGTTTCAGTTGTTTGATGTTTGAGACAAGAAAACGTGACAACAGTCTTCTTGTCCACTGTGGGGCAGTGTCAAATTCTAGGGTGTACCCTTTGTCCACCATTTGAAGAACCCAATTGTCTGCACTGGCTGCTATCAAAGTGGTCTGGAGAAGTTCCAGCCTGCTTCCTACTGGAACTAAAGATGGGGCTATCACCTCTTCGTTAAGCAATCTTCTGAAAAGGACACCTAGGAAAATCTTTTCCTAGAGCTCCCCCTTGAGGATGATGCCAATGCCTCATAAGGCTGGCTATATTGTCTCCCAGAGAGATATCTTTTGGCCTCATTAAATGTCTGATGCCTGTTCCTAAAGGACAATGTCCTGGATGGACACTGGCCTCTATTTCGTCTTTCTGTTGGGAGAAAGGAACTTTTTCCTCCAGAAGACCATTTAATTATTTCTTCAAGCTGATCTCCAAATATTGTATCTTCAGTGTATGGAAGGGAAACCAGCCTGTTTTTGGAGGAGAGGTCTGTGTCCCATGCCTTGATCCATAAAGCCCTCCTGGTTGTGAAAGATAAAGCAGAAGATTTTGCTAGCAATATAATGTTATCCAGAGATGCATCACATGCAGAACTGATCGCCTCTTTCATATTGAATGACGCTTTTATGAGTCTTGATCTTGACACTGCCAACTCAATCTTCTCTTCAAAGTCAGACATTCAGACATCCCAAAGGTTCTGAAAATACAGACCATGGTTGATGATGTCTTGAGGTTCTGGCCTATCATTCTATATTGCTTTTTAACACACTGGCCTTTTTCTCAGTAGGGTCCTTGAGTGTTGTGCCATCCTCCAGCAGAACGGTAGTACGCCTGGATATCTGTGCTACTGCAGCATCCACCTTAGGGGGTTAACCGAAAGTGCTACATCATCTTCTTGAAAAGGATACATTTTGTTAAAGCTCGTAGACATGGAAGTGCTTTTGCCACCTTGGCTCCACTCTTTTTTTTGACAGAATCTGTGGCCTAAGAAAGCAGCATCCATAACATCAAGCTCAGTATGGGGCTTGGAAAGACCTAAAGTTTTTCTCATAGCCTTTATTAATGGTTCAAGTTTTCCACTGTGAATGTCCTTGAATCTTCTTTGAGTTCACCCTCCTCAAATGATGAAGATGGAGAAGATACATCCATAAGACTGCCTTCTTTATCATCGTAAAGCATAGAGGAAGTGCCCTCTTCTGGGTCTGACTGTCTGGGTCACTTCCTTGTGGACTCTAGCATTTTAGTGAAGGTGTCCTTCATGGAAGCCTAAATCCATCCCAAAAATTATTTGAATTGGGATGGAACATTCCCCAACAGCAGCCTTTTTAATGCAGTCTTGGCAAGGCATTGCCAGATCAGTTGCATTTAACTTTGTCTCACAAACCGCACAAGATTTCTGTTTTACAGATATCCTCCTTAGGATGGATAGAATCTGGTGGGTTCTGCTTTTCCCCTTTTGTTTTGGAAGCCATAATAACAGCAAAATTAATAACGCGCTTCAGGTCATGTGCTATAGAAGGGGCGGACACAGGCTGGATCAAGAAAACCGGTGTGAGTGACTACGTTACCTCAAGGTAACGAGTATGACATGCACAGTCCATCTCTCCCGGTCTTGACGTCACTGGGTAAGATTTTGCTTTACTGTTTATGCCTAACCTAGAAACGTATTTCAAAAAAGGACTACACAACGTTTAATATATTTATGTAGAGGGCACACTGAAACCACATCTTGTTGGGACAATAGTTCCGCTTTAAACATGTTCTCCCATGTCTGTTGGTGCAGAGTACCACACAAAATAACAAATAATAATTGTGTTGGTATATCATGTAGAGGAGGTGTTTACACCTATGTCCCCCAGCGGTACAGGACCAAAAAAACTGAGGGTATGATGGGAGGATGGTGCTTTGTATTATGGGCTGAAAGTTGATTGGTCCTGCCAGCTGGGAGGTGTAAATATTACCCATTTTAAGCCGTGGAAAGAACATAAAAGAAAAATAAATAAATAAATGTCAGTATGATTTAGGCCACATGCAAAAAAAAAAATTGATGATGCCCCTTTAAGTAGAAAAATGCACCAATTATTACATGCAATCCATAGCTAGGATAATTACATTTTTGCTACATAAATGTACTTTCTGGTCATTAAATGGCTGTCTGATTGTTAAAGATCAGGTAATATTTTTAATATTTTTCAACAGGTCAAATTTCTATTTACTAGAATTTGCAAGAAGGGCTGGACTGGCCATCTCCAGGGGTCACAAAAGTCCACCGGGCCTTAGTTTATCAGTCTCCTTACTGCTGTGCGGGGAGGAGAGAGGCCATGTCTAAGGAGGCCCCCTCACCAGGGCCACCATCAAATAGGACTGAGAAAGAAGGGGAGACCTGATGTGAATAACAGGCTACCCACAGACAAAGCCAGTGTCATGAAGTACCTGGGAAGAGCTGCATTAAAAGAAATGGGGTGGGTCTAACCTCATATTGTCCTGGATTGACTGAAGGGAGATGACTGTGTTAAATAATACCAAGATGACCTTATTAAATCACTTCCTGTTTCTGTTTTGGAGAGGAAAGACCTGGTCACAATCTACTGCCTGTCCAGCATTATAGGGTAGTGGGCTGGGAAGGCAATTTATAGTGACCGGGTCCTTCCTCTCCAACATGGAAGAAGTGGCTTGATAAGCTCCTTTTCAAGTATATGAGTGGTTTTGTAACTTTCAGTAGAAAGTGGAACAAGGCTGGGGTGTCAATGTATATGTGGTTCTGTGTCTACCAGTAGACATGTAGAACAAGCCTGAGATGTGTGATTCTGTGATTACAATGGACATGTGGAACCAGGCTAGCTGTCAAAGAGTGCATATGTGGTTCTCTTGCTGCCAGTGAACATGAGGAATAAGGCTGTATGTCAGAAAGTATGTATGTGGCTCTGTGGCTACCAGTGAGACAGTGGAAAAAATCTGGCTTGGCAGAAACTGTAGTGTGGTTCTGTAGCTACCAGTAGGACATAGCTAGGGAAGCAGGCATTATATATGTGTGGTTCTGTGGCTACCTGGGGAACAAGGCTGGACTGGCAGACAGTGTATTGTGGTTCTGTGGGTACCAGTGGAACTAGGTTGAGGAACAGGAGCGTGTGTGAAAGCTGGGCTGGTAGACAGAATAGGATTACATGTGCAAGCTGGACTGGTAGACAATGTGTGTGGTTCTAGGACTATCAGTGGACAATGGAACAAGGCTTGGAAAGTAGACATTTCATGTGATGATCTGTGGTTACCAATAGGCAGTGGAAAAAGCTGGTATGAAAGTGAATGTGTGGTTCTGTTGCTAATAGGGGGAAGTGGAACATGGCTGGTGAGTCAGACAGTGTGCCTATGTATGTGTACAGTTCTGTGTCTTCCACTGGACAGTGTAACAAACCTGGGGTGTCAGAGAGTGTATTGTGGTTCTGTGGCTACCAATGGAACAAGGCTGAGGAAGAGGAGTGCATGTGCAAACTGGGCTGGAAAACATTGTGTGTGGTTCTAGGACCATCAGTGGACAATGGAACAAGGCTGGGAAAGTAGATATTTCATTTGTGGATCTGTGGTTACCAGTGGGCAGTGGAACAAAGCTGGTATGTCAGTGAAAGTGTTTTTCTGTTGCTACCAGGGAAAGTGGAACATGGCTGGGGAGTCAGACAGCGTGTCTATGATTGTGTATAGTTTTGGGTTTTCTACTGGACAGTGTAACAAAGCTGGGGTGTCAGAAAGTGTATAACAGGATTTTAGTCTTACCTGTTAAATCATTTTCTCTTGGTCCATATAGCTTACAGGTACCATAAGGGAGGCGACAGCTCCTCCAAGTAGGCTGGAACATCTTTCATCAGGGATTTTTTATCTAGATAGTATTTGTAGGTGTATTAGAGTAGGACTTACCATAAAGTGAGATACCTTGGCATGGTGGTAAGCTTACACATGGATTGGCCAATTTGTGGCACTAAATTCTCACTTATTTTACTTAGATTTACTAAGGATTATTATATATGCCCACTACAGGGCACACATTCTCAGTATATAGAGGAGTGCAGGTCTATTTGTTTGTATATGTTTTCACTTTTGGGTCTAGGCCTAATGTCAGGGGGACTGGAGAACCCTCTCATTCCTTGCTGCTATCTATATCTTTCATCTATATACTTATTTTTAATTTATATTTATTATATGAACATTTTATGATGAGTTAGCTCTGCGCGCTTTCTTCTTCTTTTTTTCAGTTTTTGTACACATATCTCCTTTAGCTCACTTTAGCAGCTGCTCATTTTATCCAATGTAATCACTAAACAAAAACACAATATTATCTTACATTATTTCACCATTCCTTACCCACTTGGCCTTTAAGAACAAGGCTTTTTTGGCCTGTTCCATTGTGTATGCCCCTGTCTGTTTGGTATCAACCATTCCTCACATGACTTGTGAGGAAGGACATAAATGGAACATAGTTTTCTATGTAATCACTTAATTGATGCAGGCCCATATGGGCCCTGAACCAGGTAAGTCCTTCATCTACACCTTTTTTTTTTATTTTATTGTATGTCTGTTTTTTAATTGCACTACACTGGTACCCACAAATAATAATAAAAACATCAAAATATCATTTAAAGGGTTCCCTCCAACACGTTTCAAAATAACATCTTTCATCAGGGATTTTTAATCTAGATAGTATTTGTAGGTGTATTAGAGTAGGACTTACCATAAAGTGAGATACCTTGGCGTGGTGGTAAGCTTACACATGGATTGGCCAATCTGTGGCACTAAATTATCACTTATTTTACTTAGATTTGCTAAGGATTACTATATATATCCCCATTAGAGGGCACACATTTTTCACAGTATATAGAGGAGCGCAGGTCTGTTTGTATGTGTTTTCACTTTTGGGTCTAGGCCTAATGTCAAGGGGACTGGAGAACCCTCTGATTCCTTGCTGCTATCTATATCTTTCATCTGTATACTTATGTTTAAAGGAGCAGTAAACTTTTTTTATGAAAAATATATATTGTAGGGATTTTCCTATTGAGTAAAATAAGGGTACTTCCACTGCCGAGAGATTTATATTTCCAGAGTTATTACAGTTTAAACCCATGTTTTTTTACATTAGCAGTGCCCTCTAGTGGTCAAATTCTAATTAGATTTCCTGTTAGATTCTAATGGAGAGGAAAGACAGAGACATACAGTTCTCCATAGAATGTGATAGAAACTGCCTGTCACTTCCTGTCAGTTAGAACTATCAGGAAGTAAACACAGTAAATTAACTTCCTGGTTATTTAAACTGCTATAAATTTTGAATAAAACATCTTACAGCGATGGGAGTGGCCTTGTTTTATTCAGCAGGAAATGTTCTACAAAATATGCATTTTCATAAAAAAAAGTTTACTACTCCTTTAATTCATATTTATTATATGGATATTTTATGATGAGTTAGCACTGCAAGCTTTCTTTTTCTTTTTTAGGCTGGAACAGATCTGCAAAGAAATGCAGGGGTGGAGCCTCCCTCTCCTTCATAGCAGGCTACTCAGCCACTCCCCTTCAGTTAGATTTGTAACACTAAACCTACTGAGCTAGATAGCTAGAAGAGGAAAAAGAAAAAAAAAGGATTTAACAGGTACCATGGGGATGTACCAACACTGAGTTCCCAGGATGGGAAAAAAGGAAGGAAAGGACCAAGCACTGGTCCCAATGATACCAGAGCTTCCATGGACTATCCAGGACATGGAACAGCCCAAACTAACAAAGGGTGAACGGACACTGAGTAACTATAACACAGTGCACCGAACAAGAGCCAACAGGGCTCAAAAAGGATAAAAAACTATAAGGCAAAAGAAAGTAGAGCCATAGACAGGCAAAGCTGCCTCCAGAACTTTCCGGCCGAAGCCAGGACATCAACACGGTAGTGTTTGGCAAAGGTGTGCACAGAGGAACAAGTGACCGCCTTACACAACTGATCAGCAGAGGCCCCAACAGATCTAGTGGAATGTGCTGTGATGCGAAAGGGAACAGGTTTCTTCCTCAGTTAGTAAACTTTGCGGATGGTGGACGTAATCCAGGACGCAACAGTCACCTTGGACGCTGCCTTACCTGCCCTAGAACCCTCCAGGATGACAAACAGGGAATCAGTCTGATGGACAGACTCAGTGCAGTGTACGTAAAACTTAAGGCATCGCACTCCATCCAACAAGTGGAAATACCTTTCCTTGTCAGATTTAGGGTAGGACAGAAGGAAGGCACAACAATCTCCTGATTGATGTAGAACTCAGAGACCACCTTAGGAAGAAATTCCTGGGAGGTATGGTGAACCTTATCCTTGTGAAACACAAGTAAAGGTGGTTTACAGGACAAGGCCTGCAACTCAGCAGCTCTGCGGACAGAGACCACAGCCAAAAGAAAAGCCATCTTCCAATTCAGAAGACGTAGAGGAATGTCCACCAAGGACTCAAAGGGAGGCCACTGCAAGACTTCCAAGACAAAATTAAGGTCCCACTGACGGGTGGGAGCCTTATAAGCAGGGAAAGTATGAGCGACAGACCCTGACAGAAGACCTTGACATCCAGTAAAATGGCAATGCGTCTCTGAAAAAAGACAGAGAGAGCCGAGGTCTGAACCTTCAAGGAGCTAAGGCTAAGGTCCTTGTTCACACCATCCTGCAAAAAATACAGGACCAACTTCCTGTGAGGACAGATCCCTGTCCACACACAAAGCACGAAAAATAGACCAAACCCTATGACAGGCTTCAGAAGAAACTGGTTTCCTAGCCTGAATCATAGTGGAGACCACTTCAGAAGAATAGCCCTTCTTCCTCAAGATGGAGGTTTCAACAGCCATGCCGTCAAAGCAAGATGGTCTACATCCTCCTTCCACAGGTATCCCTGAAGAAGGAGATCTGGTCTGCGTGGCAGAGGTAACGGTTCCTGAGCAGACAAGGCCAGTAGTTCTGGGAAACAAGGATGGCTGGTCCAATAAGTAGCGATCAGGATGACTGAGGCCCCGTCCCTCTCCTTCCCAGGGTCCTGCGAAAGATTTGGATGAAGTGGAGGAAAGATGTAGGCCAGATGAAATCGCCATGGAATTGACAGAGCATTCACCACAAATGCTAGGGGATTCCTCCAGCGCAAGCAAAACATCTGAACCTTCCGGCTGTCCCTGGTGGCCATCAGGTCTACCGCAGGAAGACCCCACTTCTGCACCTGGAGGTCAAACACTTCTGGGTGAAGCTCCCACTCCCCATGGTCCAACATGTGGCGACTGAGGGAGTCTGATAGGACGTTTTCCACACCTGGGATGTGCATGGCAGAGATAGTAGGCACATGGCCTTCTGCCAGGCCAAAACAGCCTTGACCTTGAACCAAGCAGCGGAACTTCTTGTGCCTCCTTTCTTGTTGATGTAAGCCATGGCCGTGGAGTTGTCAGACTGGACTCGGACTGGGCATCCCATCAGATAAGAAGACCAATACGTCAGTGCATTGGATATCACCCTAACCTCCAAGATGTTGATGGGAAGAAGGGTCTCCTCAGCTGACCAATGGCCCTGAACACTCAGATGACCCAAGACTGCTCCCCAACCGAGCAGGCTGGCATCCGTTGTTACAGTGGTCCAGTATGGAATCAGAAATGGCCTCCCTTTCTCCAGGTTGGAGAGGTTCAATCACCAGTGAAGGCTCTGTTCCACTTCCGCAGGAAGGGAGATAGGATGATCCAGAAGGTCTGGGTCCCCCCCCACACACTGCAACCCTGGATCACAAACCTCTGAAGTTCCCTGGCATGGGCCATGGCAAACTGTACCACTTCCATGGTGGATATCATCTTCCCCACCAGAGAGGAGAACTTCCTTGCCAGAGCTGACATTCATGAAAGGGCAGAATAACCATACTCTGCAGAGTGTTGAACTGAAGGCCATCGAACACCAGGTTCTGGGAGGGAACCAGGGCAGATTTGTCCATATTCAGGATCCAACCATGCTGGAGGAGGATCTGAGCACATTCATGAACCTGGCGGTCCAGAAAATCCCTGGAAGGCACCAAGGCACCTTGAGAAGAAGGCCATCCATGTAAGGTGTCTCCTGTATCCCCTTGGTGTACAGGAAGGCAATCAATGCATCTAAGACCCGAGTGAACATCTGAGGAGTTGTTGTGATCCCAAAGGGGAGAGCAGTGAACTGGAAATGTCCCATGTCACAGGCAAACCTGAGGTACTGCTGACTGTCCTGATGGATAGGAATGTGCAGATACGCATCCTGAAGATCCAAGGATGCCAGAAATTCCCCTGGACACATCGCTACAATGACAGAATGCAATAACTACATCTAGGATCGGGTCTTGACCATGAACTTGTTGAGATCCTTGTTGTACAGGATAGCAGCAGCCGACATCCTTCTTGGGAACGACAAAGAGGTTGGAATAAAAGCCTGAACCTCTCTCTGGCCATGGAACCGGGACCAGAACTCTCTTGTGCAAGTGAGACTGGACCACTCCATTGAAAATTCTGAGTTTTTTCTGTCCCTGAGGGGAGCGAGAAGGGAAGAACCTGAAGGGGGTAGGGATCTGAAGGGAATCTTGTAACCTTTGGAAGCCACCTCTAATACCCACTGATTTGCAACAGAGCCTGCCCAAACACTCAAAAAGTGATGCAAGTTGACCCCTTACTGGATGTGGACCCGGGTTCAGCAAGTAATGCCGAAGAAGGTTTAGTGGGTTTAGATTTGGTGGAGGTGTGTTTAAGCCACCACTGCTACTTGGGTGTGGAACGCAGGCCTGAGGTGCCACCGGGTTTGCCCTAAATGCTTTGCTTTATTTAAGACGAAAAAGACGATGCCTCTTCGTCTGAGGGTTGCGTTTAGGAGCCTGAGGCAACAACGTGCTCTTGCCCCCAGTGGCCTCACTGATGAGGTTCTTCAATTAGGCCAAATAGAGAGGTAGAGAGGAAACAAAATGGTGAACACATGGAGAACCAATCAGGAAGCAGCCCGCAAAACGGGCATTTATGGGAAATGTAGTTTTCCCAATATAGAGTAACAAATGCAGAACCGAATCCCCCCAAAGCCCCCAAGACACTGAGAAGCATTGCAGCTATGTGGTAAAGTGCACAAATTCAAAAATAACGTAAAAAAAAAGTTTCTAAAAAGTGTAAAAACACATATGCACATATGGTACACCAATAAACTTCAAATAAACAAAGGAAAAGTGAGAAAAAAGTCTCTTAACTGACCAAGACTGGCAGGGAAGGAGTTAATTACCACAAAACGTCCCAAAATGCTCCAAAGACCCCCAGAACAGAGAAAAAAGTACCCAACATGTGTGCAGGACTTACAAAGAACTCCAAGGAAACCCTTGTGCAGAAGGGAACTGTGGGACAATTGGACCAATGCACTCAAAGGGTTGCTCACCTTTTCTGCGGGTCTCCTTTCTTCAGATTACCATTGCAAGGAAGAAGCCTCAGAGAGACACCCTCTGGAGAGAGAGACATGGGCTGCATGGTTCTCTCCCAGGGCTGAAAGAGGTCCACAACCAGCTCCTGTGAACTGGGCAATCCACCAGGGAAAGCCAGTAATGGTAATCCACCTAATGGGGTAAATTTGACACCACATATCTAAAGAAAAATAATAAAATAACTAAAAACCCCTGCTATGGAGGAGAGGGAGGCTCCACTCCTGCATTTCTTTGAAGAATTGTTCCAGCCTACTGGGAGGAGCTGTTGCCTACCCTATGATACCTGTAAGCTATATTGGATGATAGAGAAATATGGTTCTGTAACAACTAGTAGAACAAGGCTGGTAATCGCTGTATGCATGTTTCTGTGACTATCAGCAGAAATGTGAAGAAAGGCTGGGAGTATCGGACAGTGTATGTATGGTTCTTTGACTTCCAGTACACAGTAGAACAAGGCTGTGGTGCAATACAGTGTTATGTGTGTGTGGTTGTTTGGCTAACAACTGACATTGGATCAAGGATGCAGTTCTGGAATTACAAGTAGAACAAGACTGGGGTGGCAGATTAAAACTGAAGATGCTCTCACTTATATGAAAAATAAAAAAGACAGAGGGAGGATAAATGATGACCAAGAAATCAGCCAAAAAAATGTACTTCCTCTTTCTACACAAAAATGAGTACTTGAAAAACAGTATATAACAGGTGAGGGCAAATTGTGTATGTGTGATTCTGCAGCTGCTAATGGAACCTGTATACCCAAGACTGACATTGAAGGGGTGCTGGGTCCTCTCAACAGAGTTTGCAGGAGGGGCCCAGAATTCCCTGTTACTCCACTGTTGACATCTCTGACATGATTTAAACAGGAAACTGGTAGAGTAAATGTGATACCTTTATTGTCTGAGTAACTAGAAAGTAGGGTTTCATGACAGCTTAGGTCTCTTCTTTAGGACTCTACCAGTCCTCTGCTTTTTTTCTATGGCTAACATGATACCACTCTTTACCTATGATTTAAATATAGAGTAAGTTTTATAAGAGGATTTTAGTCTTACCTGTTAAATCCTTTTCTCTTAGTCCATATAGGTTACTGGTAACTTTGGGTAGCCGACAGCCCCTTTAAGTAGGCAGGAACAATTCTTGAAGAGAATGCTGGGTGGAGCCTACCTCCTCTCCTTAGCTGCATCTAGCCACCCCTCTCTAGAAGGATTTGAGACACTAACTAGTGACTGGGTAGTAAGAAAGGAAAAGAAGACTCCTGTGAGTATGAACCCGAAAGGACTCCCACGTTCGGTCACAGGAGAGCCAAGCATGGTCCCTTGACAGGGTGGGAGACCAGTAACCTATATGGACTAAGAGAAAAGGGTTTAACAGGTAAGACTAAAATCCTCTTTTCTCTGTTGTCCAGTATAGGTTACTGGTAACTTTGGGATGTCCAACCATTGAGTTGAGGTGGGAACTAAGGCAAGGACCAGGTGCAGAGCCCCCAAAGTCACCAGAGCCTATATGAACCATCAGATCATAGACAGCCCAACAATAACAACGAAGTGTCAACATACACCAAAACTGGTGCATAACCACACCAGGAATGTAGCACAGCACACAAACTTGAGCCAACCGGGCTCAAAAGTGAAGGAGCACTGACGAGATGAAAGGAGAACCTAGGCAGGCAAAACTGCCTCTAGGAACTCCTGTCCCAAGCTGGCATCAGCTGAAGCCAGCACATCAACAAGCTAGTGCTTAGAAAAGGTGTGAACGGATGACCAAGTGACAGCCTTGCACAAATGATCAGCTGAGGCTTGATTCTTGTAAGTCCAGGATGCCCCAATGGATCTAGTGGAATGAGCCAAAACCTTAAATGTAACAGGCTTCTTCTGCAGTTCTTAAGCCTTATGAATAGAAGACTTAATCCAAGACGGTATGGTCACCTTGGATGCAGGTATCCCTGCCCTGGGACCGTCAAGAATGACAAACAAGGCGTCAGACTGGCGAGTAGACTCAGTGTGGTGTACATAGAACTTTAGACATCGTACCACATCCAACAAGTGAAGATCCCTTTCCTTATCTGATGTAAGGTCAGAGCAGAAAGAAGGCACCACGATTTCCTGATTAATGTGGAATTCAGAGACCACCTTCAGGAGGAACTCAGCAAACAGACACAATCGCCAGGAGAAAGGCCATTTTCCAAGTCAGCATGCGTCGAGGAATAGTAGCCAGTGATTCAAATGGAGGGCGCTGAAGGATGCCCATAACCAAGTTAAGATCCCACTGAGGAGTAGGACTCTTAAAGGCAGGACGAGTATGAGCAACACCCTGAAAGAAAACCTTGACATCAGGAAGGATAGCGATATGTCTCTGAAAGAAGACAGAGAATGCAGAAGTCTGAACCTTAAGGGAACTCACACTGAGACCATTATCCACTCCGTCCTGCAGGAAGGACAGGATCGTAGGAAGATCAAATTCCTGGGAAAGATCCTTATCAGTGCACCAAATGAGAAAGGTGGATCAGACTCTATGGTAGGCCTTAGAGTAGACAGGCTTGAGGGCACTAAGCATAGTGGCCACCACACCTGAAGAAAACCCCTTCTTCTTCAGTATTGAGGATTTAATTTCCATGCCGTTAAACCCAGATGGTCCACATCCTCCTTCTACAGGTACCCCTGTAGAAGAAGATCCGGATGGCGGGACAGACAGAAGTGCTCTGCCACAGAGAGATCCATAAGCTCCGGAAACCAAGCCTGATGAGGCCAGTATGGAGCAATCAGAAGGACTGGAGAACACTCCATCCGCAGTTTCCGCAACACCCTGTGTAGCATGGGAATGGGAGGAAAGATGTACGCCAGAGGGAAGCTCCATGGGATCGACACGGCATCCACTGCCAGAGGTATAGAGGGTCCCTCCAGCAAGAGCAGAACAACAGAACCTTCCGATTGTGCCTTGTTGCCATCAGGTCGATGCAAGGAAGTCCCCACTTCTGAACAATTAGGTTGAACACTTCTTGGTTCAGTTCCCACTCGCTGACGTCCACTGTGTGTCGACTTAGGAAGTCTGCCAGCACACTGTCTATGCCAGAAATTTGAACTGCGGATATGGCAGGAACATGTTCCTCTGCCCAGGTTAAAATAGCTTTAACCTCCAACCAGGCAGAGGGTCGTCATGTATCGCCTTGCTTGTTGATGTAAGCTATCGCCGTGGTGTTGTCAATTGGACTCAGACTGGGCATCCCTCCAGATGATGCATCCAGTGACGAAGAGCATGAAATACCACCCAAAGCTCCAACACATTGATGGGAAGGAGAGATTCTTCCTGAGACCACCGACCCTGGGCATTGCTGTGACCCAGGAATGCTCCCCAGCCAGAGAGGCTGGCATCCTACATCACGGTAATGCAGAAGGTTAACATGAAGGCACAGCCCTTCAGCAGATTGGAGAGGTTGAGCCACCACGACAAGCTCAACTCCACGTGAAGAGGAAGATACATTGACATCTTCAACAGATCCCACTGACCCCTGCACACATGAATCGCAAACCTCTGGAGTTCCCTGGTGTAAGCCATGGCAAACGTAACCGCTTCTATGGTGGAAATGAACTTCCCCACTAGGGAGGTCAGCTTCTTGGCCGGGACTGGATAGTGAGCCAGAACAGCAGATACTTTTGTGAACAATCTGGTGAGCCACCTCGTCTGTGAGAAACACCATACCCTGTTTGGTGTCGAAGAGGAGACCTAGGAAGACTAGTCTCTGAGATGGTACAAGGTGCGGCTTCTCCAAGTTGTGGATCCATCCATAATGGGTCAGTGCATGAATGCAGTCCTTGACCTGCTGATGAAGGATTTCCAGAGAAGGAGCCTTCAGAAGCAAGTCGTCCATGTATGGAGTGACTCTGATGCCGTCCTGGTGGAGGGCAGCCACTAATGCGCCCAGGACGTGACTGAAGACCTGGGGAGCTGTGTTAGATCAAAGAGAAGAACAGAAAACTGAAAATGCCCTTGGTCGCAAGTAGTGTTGAGCGAGCATGCTCGGCCGATGCTCGGATCGGCTCGAGCATCGCTCTGCTCGGCACATGGCGGTACTCGTACGAGTACCGCATGTGCTCGCCCGCCATGTTCGGGTCTCCTCCCCGCACGTTTTGCGGCTGCTGCGCAGCCAATAAACGTGCAGGGAGGCTCTGACATCGGTGTAATGCCAGCAGCCATGTTGGCTGCTGGCATTACACTGATTGGCTGGCCAGAACCCGTGGTCGGGTGCTGTATAGCACCTGACCAGCGAGTTCGGCTCAGTCTTAGCCAGGGAGAGCTGAGGATAGGAAGGGAAAGTCAGTGTAGGGAGGAAAAAAAGCAAAATTGTGAAAAAAAAGAACCAAAAGTCCTTTTTAGGACTACTGTGTGTGGGGGCAGCAGGTTATTTTGTGTGGGGGGAAAAAAAAAAAAAAATATATATTCTGTTTAGTGTGCAAAGTTGCAGATTAGAGCACATTCTGTTTAGTGTGCACAGTTGCAGATTAGAGCACATTCTGTTTAGTGTGCAAAGTTGCAGATTAGAGCACATTCTGTTTAGTGTGCAAAGTTGCAGATTAGAGCACATTCTGTTTAGTGTGCAAAGTTGCAGATTAGAGCACATTCTGTTAAGTCTTCAAACTAAAATATCAAAGTCACATATTCCATTCAGTGTGCGTCGCCGCAGTTTAGCAGCACATTCTGTGTACTGTGCAGAGTTGCAGAATAGGAAGAAATACTGTTAAGTCTTCAAACTAAAATATCAAAGTCACATATTCCATTCAGTGTGCGTCGCCGCAGTTTAGCAGCACATTCTGTGTACTGTGCAGAGTTGCAGAATAGGAAGAAATACTGTTAAGTCTTCAAACTAAAATATCAAAGTCACATATTCCATTCAGTTTGCTTCGCCGCAGTTTAGCAGCACATTCTGTGTACTGTGCAGAGTTGCAGAATAGGAAGAAATACTGTTAAGTCTTCAAACTAAAATATCAAAGTCACATATTCCATTCAGTTTGCTTCGCCGCAGTTTAGCAGCACATTCTGTGTACTGTGCAGAGTTGCAGAATAGGAAGAAATACTGTTAAGTCTTCAAACTAAAATATCAAAGTCACATATTCCATTCAGTGTGCTTCGCCGCAGTTTAGCAGCACATTCTGTGTACTGTGCAGAGTTGCAGAATAGGAAGAAATACTGTTAAGTTTTCAAACTCAAATATTAAAGTCACATATTCCATTCAGTGTGTGTCACCGCCGTTTAGCAGCCTATTCTGTGTACTCTGCACAGTTGCAGAATAGGAAGAAATACTGTTAAGTTTTCAAACTCAAATATTAAAGTCACATATTCCATTCAGTGTGTGTCACCGCCGTTTAGCAGCCTATTCTGTGTACTCTGCACAGTTGCAGAATAGGAAGAAATACTGTTAAGTTTTCAAACTCAAATATTAAAGTCACATATTCCATTCAGTGTGTGTCACCGCCGTTTAGCAGCCTATTCTGTGTACTCTGCACAGTTGCAGAATAGGAAGAAATACTGTTAAGTTTTCAAACTCAAATATTAAAGTCACATATTCCATTCAGTGTGTGTCACCGCCGTTTAGCAGCCTATTCTGTGTACTCTGCACAGTTGCAGAATAGGAAGAAATACTGTTAAGTTTTCAAACTCAAATATTAAAGTCACATATTCCATTCAGTGTGTGTCACCGCCGTTTAGCAGCCTATTCTGTGTACTCTGCACAGTTGCAGAATAGGAAGAAATACTGTTAAGTTTTCAAACTCAAATATTAAAGTCACATATTCCATTCAGTGTGTGTCACCGCCGTTTAGCAGCCTATTCTGTGTACTCTGCACAGTTGCAGAATAGGAAGAAATACTGTTAAGTTTTCAAACTCAAATATTAAAGTCACATATTCCATTCAGTGTGTGTCACCGCCGTTTAGCAGCCTATTCTGTGTACTCTGCACAGTTGCAGAATAGGAAGAAATACTGTTAAGTTTTCAAACTCAAATATTAAAGTCACATATTCCATTCAGTGTGTGTCACCGCCGTTTAGCAGCCTATTCTGTGTACTCTGCACAGTTGCAGAATAGGAAGAAATACTGTTAAGTTTTCAAACTCAAATATTAAAGTCACATATTCCATTCAGTGTGTGTCATCGCCGTTTAGCAGCCTATTCTGTGTACTCTGCACAGTTGCAGAATAGGAAGAAATACTGTTAAGTTTTCAAACTCAAATATTAAAGTCACATATTCCATTCAGTGTGTGTCACCGCCATTTAGCAGCCTATTCTGTGTACTCTGCACAGTTGCAGAATAGGAAGAAATACTGTTAAGTTTTCAAACTCAAATATTAAAGTCACATATTCCATTCAGTGTGTGTCACCGCCGTTTAGCAGCCTATTCTGTGTACTCTGCACAGTTGCAGAATAGGAAGAAATACTGTTAAGTTTTCAAACTCAAATATTAAAGTCACATATTCCGTGTAAGATGAAGAAGGCGGGTAAAAAGGGACGGGGAAGTGGACGTGATCCTGATAGTTCAGGGCGCGGGTCAGGACGCGGAGAAACTGTGCCTGGTGCCAGAGCACAAGAAAGAAAGACATCCACCATACCTAGCTTCATGTCTCATTTCACAGGGCGTCGCAGGACATCACTCTCGAGGTCCGACCACTGCGAACAGGTGGTCGGTTGGATGTCAGCTGATACTGCTTCCAGTCGGTTAAGCACCACCCTGTCTTCCACCAAGTCCACTCTCAGTAGCCAAGAGTCTGGTCAACATAATCCTCACTCTGATCATCCTTCCTCCCACCATACACGGTCTGGTCAAAGAAGTGATCCCACACTGGGATATAGTGAGGAGCTCGTCTCATCACCAATCCTTCATTTGACCCTCTCTCCAAGCACGCTTGCAGAGGAACATGACATCTTGTGCCCTGATTCACAACCTCTAGAGGGTACCCAATCACAAGAAGATGACAGATGTGAACGGCATTTAAGGTCAAAGGAAGTAGTGGATGATGATGATGATGATGAGACACAGTTGCCATTAAATCAACCACTATTTCTGTCTCAAGACCTTGTTGAGGAGAATGTTATACAGTTGTCAATGACTGAGTATGTGGTGGGATCAAGACATGAGGAGGATGATCAGAGTGAGGAAGTGGAGGAGGACTTGGTGGACGATGAGGTGACTGACCCCACCTGGGAAGGTGTAGAGCCGAGCGATGACAGCAGTCCTGAGGGTGAGCCATCTGCAGCACCGCAACAGGCTGGAAGAGGCAGTGGTGTGGCTACAGAAAGAAGGCGGACCGCACCAAACCGGCCCGCAAATGTTCCACGGAGCACCCCCTTGCATAAATCTACCTTGCCAAAGGGTAGGTGTTCCGCGGTATGGCGTTTTTTTAAGGAAAGTGCGGACGACAAAAGAATTGTAGTTTGCAACCTGTGCCACACCAGAATGAGCCGAGGCATGAACACTAGAAACCTCACCACCACCAGCATGATCCGACACATGGCATCCAAGCACCGTAGTAAGTGGGAGGAACGCCTGGATCGCCCATCTGTGTCTGCAGGCCACACCACTGCCTCCTCTTCCCCTGTTTTCGGTGCCGGCCAATCGCCTGTCGAAGGCGCAGGCCCGCATACCTCCCGCCCTGCACCTGTACCATCTGAAGCACCATCAGCGACCACATCCACTTCCCTGTCCCAGCACAGCGTCCAAATGTCGTTACCCCAGGCATTTGAGCGCAAGAGAAAATACCCAGCCACCCACCCACAGGCCATAGCACTAACCTCACACCTTTTCAAATTACTGGCCATCGAAATGCTGCCATTTAGGCTTGTGGACACTGAGTCCTTCCGCAGCCTGATGGCAGCAGCTGTCCCTCGGTACGCGGTCCCCAGCCGCCACTACTTTTCCCGGTGTGCCATCCCCGCATTACACCACCATGTGTCCCGTAACATCACCCGTGCCCTGACCAACGCAGTTACTGGGAAGGTCCACTTAACGACTGACACATGGACAAGTGCTTGTGGCCAGGGACGCTACATTTCCCTGACGGCACACTGGGTGAATGTCGTGGAGGCTGGGAGCGACTCGGACCCTGGGATGGCACGGGTGCTACCCACGCCGAGGATTGCGGGCCCTACCTCCATCAGGGTTTCCGCCAGCACCTACGTTATTGGCTCCTCCTCCTCCGTTTCCGCCTGCGAATTCTCTACACGCAGCGCCACTCCCCCATCAGCCAGTAGCTGGAAGCAGTGTAGCACTGCAGTGGGGAAGCGACAACAGGCCGTGCTGAAGCTGATCTGCCTTGGGGACAAACAGCACACGGCCTCAGAGCTGTTGCAGGGGATTAGTCACCAGACCGAGCAATGGCTCTCGCCACTCAACCTGCAACCAGGCATGGTTGTGTGTGATAATGGGCGTAACTTGGTGGCGGCTTTGGAGCTCGGCAAGCTCACACACGTACCATGCCTAGCGCATGTATTTAATTTAGTGGTTCAGCGATTTCTAAAAACCTACCCCAATGTGCATGATCTCTTGACCAAGGTGCGCCGCGTGTGTGCACATTTCCGTAAGTCATCTACAGCTTCGGCCGGCCTGTTGAAGCTGCAGCAGCGCTTACAATTGCCAGCTCACCGGCTGCTGTGTGACGTGAGCACGCGCTGGAACTCCACCTTCCACATGTTGGCCCGGCTTTGTGAGCAGCAGAGGGCAGTAGTGGAGTACCAGCTGTTACACGGTCGTCGCCTCTCCGTTCAACTTCCTGTAATCAGAAGTGAGGAGTGGGAATGGATGTCAGACCTCTGTGAGGTTTTACGCAATTTTGAGGAATCGACACAGATGGTGAGCGGCGATAACGCTATTATCAGTGTAACCATCCCACTTCTGTGTCTACTGAAACGCTCGCTGCTCACAATTAAAACCGACGCTTTGCATGTGGAAGAGGTGGAAATGGGGGAGGAAGAGCTTACACAAGGTGATAGCCAGAGCACCCTCACTTCGTCTTCACAGCGACAATTGGAGGAGGCGGAGGAGGAGGAGGAGGAGGAGGAGGAAGACACGGTTGCCTCCGCTACAGAGGGTAGCCATGGAACTTTAGTTCCATCTCTTCAGCATGGGTGGGCAGAAGAGGAGGAAGAGGATGAGGATATTGAGAGTCATCCTCCTGGTGAGGACAGCGAAATCTTGACTGTTGGTACTCTGGCACACATGGCTGACTTTATGTTAGGCTGCCTTTCCCGTGACCCACGCGTTGTACGCATTTTAGACAACACGGATTACTGGGTGTTCACCCTTCTGGACCCCCGCTACAAAGAGAATTTCTCATCTCTCATTCCTCCGGTGGAGAGGACAAGCAAAATGGTGCAATACCAGAAGGTTCTTGTTGAAAAATTGCTCCAAAATTTTCCATCTGACAACGCTGGCGGCAGAGTACGTGCTACCTTGGCCAACCGAGAAGGGGAGAAAAGGGGAGCACACAGCAGTTCCGAGAAAGGCAGGGCAACACTCTCCAAGGCATGGGACACCTTCATGACACCCCGCCAGCACCCTCACCCTGATGCGCAGCCTAGTGTCACAAGGAGGGAAAAGTTTTGGAAGATGGTGAAGGAGTACGTAGCAGACCGTGTCAGCGTCCTCAATGATCCCTCTGTGCCTTACAACTACTGGGTGTCCAAGCTGGACACGTGGTATGAACTGGCACTCTACGCCTTGGAGGTGCTGGCCTGCCCTGCCGCCAGCGTTCTGTCTGAGCGGGTATTTAGTGCTGCTGGTGGCATCATAACAGATAAGCGTATCCGCCTTTCCACCGAAAATGCTGATAGGTTGACACTTATAAAAATGAACAAGGCCTGGATTTCCCCTGACTTCTCCACTCCACTGGAGGAAAGCCCCGGGGGAACATAAACTCACTTTACATATATTATTTACAATGATGGGAATACTCTGTATTCCCATTCACCCCTTCCACCCAAAAAACAGGTATATGGTTGACTCTTAATCTTCTCATCCTCCTCCTCCTCTTCCATATGCCCTGTGCTATAATTTTTATATAGGGCCAGCTCACCAGCGGGCCCTGTGATATAATTTTTATATAGGGCCAGCTCACCAGCGGGCCCTGTTTGCCAATTTTTATATAGGTCAGCTCACCAGCGGGCCTTCTCATATAATGTTTTATTGGGTCAGCTCTCTAGCGGGCCCTCTCATATAATGTTTTATAGCGTCAGCTCACTAGCGGGCCTTCGCATATAATGTTTTATAGCGTCAGCTCGCTAGCGGGCCTTCGCATATAATGTTTAGGATGGTCAGCTCTGCAGCAGACCCTCACCCATAATGTTTTAGATGGTCAGCTCAGCGCACGTTTCCCTCTTAATCATGGCCTCAGTTCAATAAAATCAAGGAAATTTTTGGGATAATTTGCCTCTGCGCACGTTTCCCTCTTAATCATGGCCTCACTTCAGAAAATCAAGGAAATTTTTGGGAGAATTTGCCTCTGCGCACGTTTCCCTCTTAATCATGGCCTCACTTCAGAAAATCAAGGAAATTTTTGGGATAATTTGCCTCTGCGCACGTTTCCCTCTTAATCATGGCCTCACTTTAGAAAATCAAGGAAATTTTTGGGAGAATTTGCAGATGATATACAAGTAAATATACAGCAAATATTGTTTGGTAACAATTTTTCGCCTAAAGTCGTTTTTATTTTCCTTTTTGTGTGTTTTATGGTCAGTCTGTAAAAATGGCGTACTACGGGCGAAAGATCGTTCCCAGCAGCGATGTTGGAGTCCAAGATGCATCCAGACATCCTCCCTATGCTGTCCCTGAACCATTTCTGTGGTGTTTCCATCCTTTTCTGCCCTTTTCCTATGGACCAGGCACCCTCCCCTCATCAGAGCAGGGGGTGCCTGGTGTAATGCTCGAGTCCTCCCATTGACTTCAATGGGGCTCGGGTGCTCGGCCGAGCACTCGAGCCTCAGGGGGTGCTCGGTCAGAGCACCCGAACACCCGAGCATTGGGGTGCTCGCTCATCACTAGTCGCAAGCAAACCGGGGGTACTGCCAGCTCTCTGGATGGATGGCAATATGCAGGTATGCATCTTGAAGGTCCAGAGAAGCAAGGAATTCTCCAGGAGACATGGCCGCGATCACAGTCCGCAGGGACTCCTGGTGGTAATGAGTCTTGACCTTGAAGGAATTGAGGTCCTTGAGATCCAAAATTGGACGACAGTCTCCATCTTTCTTGGAAACCACAAACAGGTTGGAGTAAAACTCCCAAGCCCATTTCCAGCACTGGGACTGGTTCCAGAATCTCCTTGTCCAAAAGGGTCTGAATAGCACCGTGGAACAGACGCCGCTTCTCCATTGAGGAGTGTGAGAAGGAAAAATCCTGAAAGTGGGAAGAGAAACGAAAGGGATCCTGTACTCTTCTGACACTATCTGGAAAATCCACGGATCCCCCATGGTGTCTGTCCAGACACTGAGGAAGTGGCATAAACGACCACCCACTGGAGCGCTGGGACCGGGATTCGGCGAGTCATGCCAAAGCAGGTTTGGAAGTCTTGGGCTTTGTGGAGGACTGCTTGGCCCTCCATTGTTGTTTGGGCTTGGAGGAGGAGCACGGAACCTGGGAAACCACCTTGGTCACGGAGCGTGCCTCACCCTGAAAGGGAAGAAAAAGCTGATTCCACTTCACTGGAGGCTTCTTCCAAGGAATTAAAGGCAGCAAAGTACTCTTACCCCCTGTGGCCTCACTGATGAGGTCCTTAAGCTCCGGCCCAAACAGAGAGGTACCCTGAAAAGGCAATGAAAGCAAGGCTTTCTTAGAGGTAGTGTCTGCAGACCAGATCTTTAGCCAAAGAGCCCGTCTGGCTACCACAGACATGGTAGAAACCCTAGCCACGAAGCGGATGGCATCAAAAATAGCAGCAGAAACATAATGCTGAGCCTCAGAAATGCTGGCAAGAAGTCACAACATATCAGTGGTAGGAGCTCCTTGATGAACAGCCACAGTCAGCTGTTCAGTCCAAACTGCAATGGTCCTGTTCACCCAAACAGCGGTGAATGCTGGGTACAACGAAGTACCAGCCGCAGCAGAGATGGTCTTTAGGGATGTCTCAAGCATCCTGTCAGTCCAGTCGTAGAGGAGAGAAGCTTCTGCCACAGGCAAAGCAGTGGACTTAAAAAGTCTAGAGACTGGTGTGTCCACCTTGGGTGGATGAGCCCATTGAGCTAACGCCACTTCAGAAAAAGGGTACAACTTAGCAAACTTCTTGGAAACAGAAGGTTTCTGTCAGGAGCTTTCCACTCATCAGACACCAGATGGTCAAGAGTGAGGTTAGGTGGAAAACAGGTAAACTGCTTCTTAGGCTCCTGGAACACATCAGATGGGTCCACAGGAGCCTCTGGAACCAAGGGGATGTTGAGCGTGTTCAATACAGTCCTGATCAGGCCATCAGAGGAGGGATCAGGGTCAGCCTCAAAGGGGTCCCCAAAAAACTGGGAAGAGACCACTGCAGAACATTCCCCCTCAACAGAATCCACCAGTAGTTACTCTTCAGAGGAATCAGATACATCAGGTACGCCCTGCAGCTTAGGTAGGGAAGAACTAATAGGAGTAGGGGGTTTCCAAGCCTGGAAAAACTCCTTCAATTGGGATAGAAGGAGTTGTAAGGTAAACCTTAGGTCTCTAGTAGTGGCCTTAAACTGTTGCATCCAAACTGGCTCTTGTGCATGGCTGGAGGTCCTTGGGGGAGACACAGGGGCACCAGCACATGCTGGGCATAAATGACCTGAGTACTCTCTAGGCAACCCTGATTGACATGAGGAGCAGTGCGCAATGAGGGACACAGACACCCCGGTATCCTTAGTCTTAGGCCTAGCCCCATGCTCCAACGGAGTTGACATCCTCACAGTGTCAACAACCCCAATACAGTGTTTAAGATTAAAATTTCAACCCAGAAATCGTTAATTTGCACTTATCTGGCAGGCAAAGGGTTAATCTGCTGAGGAGAGAATGAGAGTCCAAGCCCTGTGTAGGATACTTATGAAGGGAAAGCAGAAAATGGCTGCCGCGACAGGACACAATCAGAAATGAGCGCACAAAGCAAGTGCTCATGGGAAATGTAGTTTTCCCTAAAAAAGTACCCCAACAGTGCCTGAAGCCCCCTGAACACTCCAAAACACACAGAACATTGACCAGATGATAGAGCAAGGGCAAACAAAATGAGCCGTCTCTGAAGTCGCTACATTGAGCGGTTGCAGAGATATGTCCCAAACTGTAAAGTCCCATAGAGGTGAATGGAGCATGGCGTCTATGCGGTAAAGCACGCCGGAACTCAAATTTTCATTATTTTATAGTGAGGTAAAAAAAAGTTGTAAAAACACTAGAAAACATGTGAAGAGACAATTAAACACTGTACCCTGAAGGGAAAAGTACAACCCCCCCCCAAAAAAAAAGATGCCAACTGGCAGACAAAGGGTTAAATTTACCACAGAAACTCTGCTCCAGACCCCCAACAGACATAAGACAAACCCAATGAGTGCAGGAGTATGTAGTATGAACTCCAAAGGAGACCTCTGTGCAGAGAGGAAACGTGGGACAAGTGGACCTCAGCACTCAAATGGTTGCTCACCTTTTCAGCAGGTCTTCTATCTTCAGATTACCATGTATAAAGAAGAAGCCTGGGCAACTCCTAGGGAAAGAACTTGCCAAACAAGAGGTCCACCTGGAAACTGAGCTATCCACTATGGAATTTCAGTAATGGTAATCCGCCTAATGGTGGTATTCCATATCTAATAGAAAACAAAAAATAAGCTAAAACTATAGCAGAACTGTTCTCTTGTCTGTATCGTCATCAAGGAACAAATCTTTCTGGAGAGGAGTGGCTAGATGCAGCTAAGGAGAGGAGGTAGGCTCCACCCAGCATTCTCTTCAAGAATTGTTCCTGCCTACTTAAAGGGGCGGTCGCCTACCCAAAGTCACCAGTAACCTATATTGGACAACTGAGAAAAAGAGTATATCTAACTTGAGTTTTCTTTTGTAATATTTACAAGATTTATCACATCAAAATAACATACTGTCCAACCTCTCGTTATTTACATACCAATAATCCAATTCTTCTTAACAAGTCCTCCCCAGCCCTATTAGAATTGTGCTTTCATTATGTATTCCAAGATAATCTATATAATAAATCACAAATTATTTATATTGGCTCTCCAAATATGCCTTCTATAGCTTCATTTTTTTATTATATGAACTTAAAAATGTATGGATACTAAACATACTAAAGTATGGATACAGATTTTTCAGCCAGAAGCAGGAAGAATGTATTAACCTATTTAACCCTTAAAGACTACAGGGAGAACAATGCATTGAGAAGCAATGCATTACAAATCCCACTGGTAATTAATGGGTTAATAATACCATGTGTAGATTGTGTGTCCTGTATCTCTACTAACAATTGTCATCCACCTCCATGGAGAGGACATCCGGGGCTGGCTGAAGATGTTATTTCTTAAACAAAAGCAAAAGGATGACATTCATGGGGGGACATTAGTATTTTTTGACCATGGTAAGGTTAGTGGGTGTTATTATTATGAAGTGTAAGCTCTCTTTTAACCTCATTTCAATCCCAGAGGAATAACAATACTATGAGAAGCAATGCTTTTGTTGGCTTTTGGCAGAGAAAGGGGTTAAAATGATTGAGTCTTGTTTTAAAGTAAGACACTGCAAATGTACTATAAACCATGACTGTGGAAAATCCTGTTGCTTTTTATTTATTACTCCCACTCTGCTTGGCCTTCCCTCCCTATGTTATTTGCCCTTCACTAGCTGATATGCTTCTTTCCCATACATAACCAGCAAGCACTGCACAATAATTTCAAGATATATTGCTTATAAATAGACATTTGATTGGTTCCTTAGGAGCCTCTGATAATTAGTTTTCTCCACCACTCCCACTAGCTTGCCCAGAAGTCCCCAGTATAACCTTACTCCCGCTACTCATACACTCCTTCACATTAATTCCCAAATAACTGAGTCTCACAGCAGAACTTCTACTGCTGACTTTCTGTGACTCTTGCAGCTGTGTTCATAGTCTTATGACCCATTCACTGCCGGATGGACCAACCGTGCCTCCTGAAACACAAACATTGTGGAAAGTTAGATCTGCGTTCAATATGCTAAATATACAGTGGATATAAAAAGTCTACACACCCCTGTTAAAATGCCAGGTTCTTGTGATGTTAAAGAATGAGACAAAGATAAATCACGTCAGAACTTTTTCCACCTTTAATGTGACCTATACTGTGAACAATTCAATTGCAAAACAAACTGAAATCGTTGAGGGGGAAAAATTAAAAAAAACTCACAATAACCTGATTGCATAGGTGTGCACGCCCTTAAACTAATACTTTGTTGAAGCACCTTTTGATTTTATTACAGCAATCAATCTTTTTGGGTAGGAGTTTATTAGCATGGCACATCTTGATGTGGCAATATTTGCCCAATCTTCTTTGCAAAAGTTCTCCAAATCTGTCAGATTGCGAGGACATCTCCTGTGCACAGCCCTCTTCAGATCACCCCACAGATGTTCAATTGGATTCAGGTCTGGGCTGTGTCTGGGCCATTCCAAAACATTATCTTCTTCTGGTGAAGCCATGCTTTTTGTGGATTTTGATGTGTGCTTTGGGTCATTGTCCTACTGAAAGGCGAACTTCCTTTTCATCTTCAGCTTTCTAATGGATGCCTGAAGGTTTTGTGCCAAAATTGCCTAGTATTTGGAACTGTTCATAATTCCCTCCACCCTGACTAAGGCACCGGTTCCAGCTGAGGAAAAACAACCCCAAGGCATGATGCTGCCACCACCATGCCTCACTGTGGGTATGGTGTTCTTTGGGTGATGTGCAGTGTTGTTTTTGCGCCAAACATACCTTTTGGAATTATGGCCAAAAAGTTTAACCTTGGTTTCATCACACCATAACACATTTTCCCACGTGCTTTTGGAGGACTTGATGTTTGTTATTGCAAACTTCAGCTGGGCTTGGATGTTTTTCTTTGTAAGAAAAGGCTTCCGTCTTGCTACCCTACCCCATAGCCCATTCATGTGAAGAATATGGGAGATTGTTGTCACATGTAGCACACACCCAGTACTTGCCAGAAATTCCTGCAGATCCTTTAATGTTGCAGTAGGCCTCTTGGAAGCCTCCCTGACCAGTTTTCTTCTCATCTTCTCATCAATTTTGGAGGGACGTCCAGTTCTTGGTAATGTTTCTGTTGTGCCATATTTTTTCCACTTGATGATGATGACTGTCTTCACTGTGTTCCGTGGTATATCTAATGCTTTGGAAATTGTTTTGTACCCTTCTCCTGACTGATATCTTTCAACAATGAGATCCCTCTGATGCTTTGGAAGCTCTCTGTAGACCGTGGCTTTTGCTCTGAGATGCAACTAAGCAAATGTCAGGAAAATCCTACTATGGCTGAACTTTATTTGTGATTAATCAGAGTCACTTTAAATGATGGCAGGTGTGTAATGACTTCTGTTTAACATGAGTTTGAATGTGATTGGTTAATTCTGAACACAGCCACATCCCCATTTATAAGAGGGTGTGCACACCTATGCAACCAGGTTATTGTGAGTTTTTTATTTTTCCCCCTCAATGATGTCAGTTTATTTTGCAATTGAATTGTTCACATTATAGGTCACATTAAAGGTGGAGAAAGTTCTGACATGATTTATCTTTGTCTCATTCTTTAACATCACAAGAACCTGGCATTTTAACAGGGGTGTGTAGACTTTTTATATCCACTGTATGCGATTCCTGAGCAAACCATTTGCATAATAGGAGACAAATACAAATTCTCCACATTTCCACTGTTTTAAATTGGCCCTTTTGCCCCTTCAGTGCTAGACAGATCTCTAATGTATTGCAAAGCAATGTAACAACTCTCTAGCAGCCAAGGGTTTAAAGCCCAGTTTAAACAATTGGACATGTTTATTTCGCCTCTGTAGTGCAGTTGGTTTGCTCCAGATATGTACACGTTTAGCTTATTTAATGCAGCAGTTAATGACCAAAATGGTTAGATGTGGTCTGGTCCATCTGGTAACCCAGTGGTTCTCAACCAGGGTGCAGTGGCACTTTAATGTGCCATGGATGGTATTTTAGGGTGCCCCAGTTTTTCCACAGAGATATTGATAAAATGTTAAAATTGAGTTTCTAATGTATATTTATGAAAATTATACAATACGCTTTTTGTTGTCATTTTATGAAACCTACAAATAACTACACATTTATGTATTGTTCCTTATGTGTGGGGTGCCTGGAAAATTCCAGATTGCATGTTAAGGGTGCCTTGAATGAAAAATTATTGTGAACCACTCGAGTAACCAGTGAGATCTTCATCTAGTGGGCCAATGAAAAAAATATCACTGTTTAATAATTTAGCTTCGTCCATCTGCAGGATTCAAATAATCTGGATACATGTGATGCTGTTTTGATGCCAAGTCCATTAGTGAGGCTCGTGTACTAAAAGGAACTGGATCATTCCTGAAGAAAAACAACTGTACCATAGGGGACAAATAAAGAATTACCTCAAATTTCCTTTGACTTTGAAACCCTTAAATGCTAAAGAGGCCTCAAATAATTTGAGTTTTATTGGTCTCCTGTGCTACAGCTGGTTGTCTCCAGAATTGCTTAAAGGAGCAGTAAACTTTTTTTATGAAAAAATATATATTGTAGGGCTTTTCCTGTTGAGTAAAGTAAGGATACTCCCACTGCAGAGAGATGCATATTTCCAGAGTTAGTACAGGTTAAACCAATGTTTTTACATTAACAGTGACATCTAGTGGTCAATTTCCAATTAGTTATTCTGTTACATCCGATTTGAGAGGAAACTAAAAGACAAACAGTTCTCCATAGAATGTGATAGAAACTACTATATTATGCCATCAGAACTTTCAAGAGGTAAACGTGAAGTAAATTCAATTCCTGCCTATTTGAGCTGTTTTAACTTTTGAATAAAATAAATGACAGCAGTGGAAGTGTTCTTGTTTTATTCAACAGGAAAAGCTCTATAACATATAGGTTTTCATTAAAAAAAAATCCTGGGTGCCAGGCCTAGGCTGATCAGATCTCGCCTTTAACCGGGGACACATAGGAAATAGACATATTTCAGTACTTCACTGAAATCAAAGCAGTCCTGCAGTATGCATTTTTCCTATGCATCCCAAGTTAAAGGTGAGGTCTGGTCAGCCTAGCCAGGTCACAATGGTGACTAGAGATTGGTGCCTGGTGCCTAGCAAACCTGCTCTGCATGTAGGGAGTGGTTTCCTTACACTGCAGGGCACGTTTTGACAATTAATGATGAGAGATCCTGTATATAAAAAAATGCATGTAGTGTGGGGTCATTTGATCCTTTACTGTTCAAAATAAAAATCAAACCTCATGGGTAAGGGCTTCAGAACCCCTCCTGATGCACCCCTCCTCCAGCAGGATAGTCAAATGTAGAATGCTGGTTTGAGGAGAAGGTGGTAAGAGAAGGCAGTGATCACCTTCCTGGTTGCAGCTACTGGATAGGTGATCAATGCCAGTGGGGCATAAGGAGGGGGTTCCAATGCCTCCCACCCCCACGAAGTCTGACTTAAAAATAAATTATAATAAGAATAAATAAGAACAATGGATAAACATTTTAATAATAAAAAAAATAAATCATACCTCCCCCAGCCTGGCCTCTTGGCGTCCACAGATGCCCAACATACACATCCTGACCCTCCACTGGCTTTATTCCCCTGCTCACTGGTAACCACTGATCGCCACATACACTGTATGACCCCACCAGCCCTGTTCCTCTGACCGCTTGTACCAACAGATCCCCACATACATTGTCTAACCCCCCAAACCTTGTTCCTCTGCCCACTAGTAGCCACAGATTCCCCACACACAATGAATGACCCCACCAGTGTTGTCCCTTTGCCCACTGGTAGCCACAGATCCCCACATACTCTGTCTGACCCCAAAACCTTTCCCTGTCCAATGGTAACCACAGATCCATACATACACTGCCTGACCCCCTAGCCTGGGCCCACTACCCTCGGTAGTCATAAAGCCCATATATACACTGTCTGACTGCCAGCCAGGTTCCGCTAGTAGCCACAGAACCCCACATGCACTGTATGACCCCACCAAGCCTGGTTCTGCTGGTAGACACTTTGTTCCCCTGTTCACTGAGAGCCACAAATCTCCAAATCACAAATCACTGCCTGATCCCCTAGCCTGGACCCATTGCCCCTGGTAGCCACAGATCCCCCATATACCCTATCTTACCACCCAGCATGGTTCTGCTGGTAGTCACAGAATCCTTTATATACTGGCTGACCCCCCCCAGCCTGGTTCCACTGATAATCACAGATCCCCACATACACTGTCTGACCCCCCCCCCCAAACAGCTTGTCCCCCTGCCCACTGGCAGGCACAGATTCCCCATATACACTGTTGAACACTCAAAGGGTTAAATCATATGGGAATTTAATTTCTCCCCTATGGTGCAATTGGTTGCACCTCTTCAACTCAATCCTTCACTGAGTAATACGGTTTAATGTTATCTTTACTAAATTTACCACATACCCATATATTCAATGGAAATAATGATGAAGAGTATGTTTTGTTTTGAAATAGGTTATACCCCCATTTTTGTTTACAGGTCCTCATCTGAGGTATTTATGAGATGTGTCTGCTTAAAAAATAAGTCTGGTGATGATTTTCCAAGGCAATGCAAAGCAATGTGTTGCATACCTCTCCGGCAGTCAAAGTGCAAAGCAGTGCTCTTCCGCCCTCACTACATACACTCCCAGTAAATGGATCTCTTTTGAAACTGTGGAACAGTCCTGCCAGGCATTATATTTTATAGGCCCATTTCACACAGAGATGCTGCACTGGATCTCTTTCCTGTGGTGAAAGGTAAAATACTGAACTATGGTGCTTTTCACACCAGTGACTATCGCCTTGTGTTATCGCACCAAGGTCCAACATTAATTACCTTTACTTAGCTCCCTAAGTAACATAATAAAGTTATACTATGCAAGATTTTGCCCAGAGGTCTGTGGGTTGAGCAGAGTTCAAGGTTGTGCTCATGTGGACTGACTGCATTCTGGATCGGCAGTGGAACTCAGGAGAGAAGTGAATGAACTAGTCTGGAGACAGAAATGTCGAAGGGGCTACTACAGTTGTCACATATCTTAAACAGCCCTTAAAGTAGAAATGTCAGTTTGTAACAAATAGGTGATTCAGAAAGAGCTTTCAAAAGCATGTTAGCCAAGATTAAAGCAGAACTTTCATCACATATATATAGAGCCCCAAATCATAATTACAGTAGCAATATGTATAGGCTTTTATTTTCAAGTCTAATAACGGAATTAGTGAAAATAGAACTTTTTAGGCAGACAAGCAGCGGGGAACAGCGCAGACAACTTGCAGAGACAGCATATCTGAGTCTGCTCTGTCTGTCCCCTTCAACTCCACAATTTGTGAGTTGAATGCCTTTTTGCCTTAAGGCACCCGAAGGGTCTGATAGCGCAGGCGCAGAGAGTGCCTACAGCAAGATCCCTGCCATTGCCTGTCTGCCTAAAAAGATCTATTTCTCACTGATGCTGCAATTATTCTTGAAAATACAAGTAAGTCAATACATAACGTTATTGTAATTATGATTTGGGGCTCTATATATATGTGATGAAAGTTCTGCTTTAACTTACCTAGGTTGGTCTGTCTATTTATCTATCTAATCTGCATTAAGCCTGCAGTTTCTTGTGATTTCTACTGAAGTCTAAGTCACACCACTTCACAGTAAACAATAGGCATCAACAGACCTAAATGACTTATAAGGGGCCCTACTTTTATTAGGCTGTAAACTGAAACAATTAGTAGTACAACAAAACAGTGACCAAATGCCAATAAAACCAGAGCTAGAAATAAATGACTTCTGTTTGAAGGATACCTACCTAGGTGAGTCATTGTGATAAAGAAATTACGAACCACTAATCCTTAAGGTTTACATCCCCCATTAACAGAAACATAAGCCACACTATTTATGCCTGCATTTTCACTAATTTGTATTAGTAAAGAATATGCCTCTAAGCATGATGGGATTTACGGTTTATTATATTATAATCAACTCTATTTACAAGTGCTCGCAGACAGAAGCACACATCCACTACCCATACTTTAACATATCTCCCAATGTCTCAAACTGCCAAAGGACACTTTTTTTCCCTCACTACCCCCCCCCCCCCCCCCCCATTACAAAGAGGCCTCCATTACGCAGATTAGAAATTATTCCTAGGAGGAGTAACTTAACATTTATGAATCAGCAGTAATTGAACATTTTTAGTCTTTCAGTAACCCTTTGTGTGCCAGTGGGGGTACACAACACTTTGCTAAGCAATGTGTACCACTGGCACTCAAAGGGTTAACTCTTCATAAGTGTCTTATCATTCAATTTTGCATATTTGGGTGTACATTACAATCATCCTAGGAGTAATTTTGTCAGTCGGCAAAAACGCAAACAAAACATACCAATAACTTTCTATTGAGAATGGGTTAAGAAGGTAATTCATTCAATTACCTTCTTACCCCATTCTTAACTTAACCCCTTATTTACCAGAGGGGGGACCCGTGGCCATGGCATTGTTCATGTTCTTCTTGTTGCAACTGAGCTGACTGGGCATGAGACAGCACCTATGACCCATTCTTGGTATGCAGGGCAAAGCAATGGGGTCCCCACTGCTTTGCCCTGCATACCAAGAATGGGTCATAGGTGCTATCTCATGTCCAGTGAGCTCAGTTGCAACAAGAACATGAACAATGCCATGGCCACGGGTCCTCCTTCTGGTAAATAAGGGGTTAAGTTAAGAAGAAGGCTAATACGGAGCACTAAGACGCACTCAGCAGTGCACTGTGGGTGTGCAGCGGCTGCTGGTAGTGGTATGCGCTACATGACTCACTCAGACACCTCTGATCCGTGCGCTGTCTGGCTCTCTGAGGATTCAAAACCGGCAGCCAGGCTAAGCTATCTTCCTGATGATCACCACTAAGGACGCCACACCAGGCAGGCTCAGTGGCGGAATCAAGTGCAGTAAGGATGTCACACCAGGCAGGCTCAGTGGCGGAGAGAGACTGACAGCACTGCGGCGCCTCAACCCCATCCCCCCGCACAATGAATGGCTGAGCTGGCAGTGGCACCGCTGCGATCGGATAGTCACTGTCTGCCAATGAATTATTGTGTACCTGAGGGCAGGCTGTAGGATACGGGGAGAACAGGAAAGAGAATCTGATCGATGATCTGACTTCAATTCAGGCTGCCAGCGGGCGGATACAGTCAGTCAGAGCTCAGTCTTCTGTGCAGTGGCTCTCACTCTAACTCACACTGCTGCGGCAGGCGGACTATGGCGCAACATGCATCCATGTGCACATTTAACAAGTGTGTGGCACTCATGCATGTGCAGAGTAAAGGATGAGGTCACTGCGCTCACACACGATTGGCGTGCCCTGCCACACTGCTGTTGTAGCTGGTAGTGTGGGCAAAACGTAACAGGCCTGATAAAAATGGGACAAACAGTAATGGCAGACGGGACAGTGGATCTGGACCATAAATTCTGGACTATCCCTCGTAAATCGGGACAGTTGGCTGGTATGCATTAACCCTTTGGGTGCTGGGGGTATGCAATGCATTGTGCAACACTCTGGCACTCACAGGGCTTACTCCTAGGTAATGTTCACCATCCAGCTTCCTCTTTTTATGAGCTGAACTTTTCCAGCCATTCCAAAAACTAGTGTGGTTTGAACACTTCTCTGCTAGAAAATCCTGCACTACATACATTGTTTGATCAGTGCAGAAACCCTGTGGTTACTGAAGCTTGCAGTACATTAGGCCTAATGTACAAAAGGCAATATTGGAGAATATCAGCTGCACTATAGGGGACAAATAAAAATTCTCATTGATTTAAAAGAGGCATTTAACCCCTTTGAATGCTAGAGGTCTCCATCACATTTGGAAACAATGTTTTAGAGACCTGTCTTGCATTCAAGGGGTTAAAATCCCCTTTTAAATCAATGAGAATTTTTATTTGCATGCACAATTGGTTTGTTGCAGGATTGCTCGCAAAGGACCCATTGATTTGCGTATCTGCTCTATGTGTTTACATAGAAATGTATTCATTACTAATCCAGGAGAAGAATACAATGCAATATAAGGTGTGATTACATAAAACAAATTCAAATCAACATTAAAGGGGTTAAATCACTGGAAAATAAGGACACACTGACCCCTACTGGTGGAGCTCTATTTTCTGATCTGCATTTATCCTGTATACACTTTCTCTACTTATTTTATCCTCACTTGTGATTCATTTACTCCACTTGCTTTGCTTTGAACTGATATGAAAATTAGATACAGTAATCTGTAGGAAAGGGGGTGGATTAATCTCTTGCCATGTAGGAATTACACAGCCTAGGAGCAGAGCTGCCACCTACAAATTCACACCCCAATAAAGGAATATTAGTTGACCCAAATGCATCAATAGTAAATTAAAGTGATACAGCCATTTCCTAATTTCTCACAGTATGATCAGTATTTTACACACTGAAGAAGACAATATTGAGCTTTCTGTAATCTTAAGAAAGGTATCAGAAGCAGGCCAATATATTGATTAATTGAGCAGTGCAGATCCATTGATTTCTCTATATTTAACCCTTTCAGGCCTTTGTGCTGTGCTCTGAGGCTCTAGCCACCATTTTCACTTCCAACAGCAATGATTAATCAGCAGTCCATCATAAAGTGAATAAAAACCACTATGCACTAGTCCCTTTGTCAATCCTGACAAAAGTGACTAGCATAGACCAAAAGGTGGCTCACCTGTAATGTAGCAATAAATATACACTTAATCACTTTATATAACAGCAGTTCTTCATCAAGGGTCGTATACAGGACAAGATGTAAGGATTTCCCTTCTTGAGCACATTCATTAGTCAAAATGAATGAGCCAGTAATTAACTCACCAGTACTTAATCGAGGATATCCTTAAAGGGATAGTAATTCTTCATTTTAACTTTATTTTATTTTCTAGGCATTAAAAAAACATGAAGAATGATATGTCTTATCTCTCAAACCTTTATGGTTTAAGAGCTATTCACAAGCAGTTTCCCCCTCCCGACCCTTTTACCTAGTGTAAGCCATCTCTTCTTAGATGTGGACTGCAGTCCATAGACCAGACAGATAACAGAAGGGGACAAGCTTCTTTGTATGAAAACAATGGAATCCCTGTCCCCCTTGACAAGCTTTTCAGCTTTTTCCCTTATCTTAATTGAAGATTGTCCCTCTCTGCAATCTACCTGGGCACCTCCCTTCTGCTTTGGCTGAGCAGTGTTACATCAGTAAAAGGGGCGGGAGGGGGACACTTTGTCATTGAATTACTCCTGAACTACAACTCTGACAGAACTGAAATAACACTCTCCAAAGTCCAAATACTATGATGATTAATTAGAGATGCCTTTATTATGAAACATTACTATCCCTTTAAATCCTGACCTATAGATGGTTCATTGAGAACTAATTTGGACATCCCCAGTGTCAAGAGATTAAACTCAAAGCTTACAGTCTATATGTATATTTGAAATTGAGCCAGACAGCATAAAAAATAAAAGGACTGGGGGGGGGGGGCATTAGTGTTAATCTCTTTTTTCCCTCTTCTTCTTTCTAAGGGTCAGTACAAAGTTATACGCAGTATATAACAAGGGAGTTTTATAACTTTTTATTTCCCTTTAATCATTTGAGTATTGAGTTCTCCCTGGAATGAAAAATACTTTTTATTAAACAAATACAGCATTCGGAAACTTACCCCTGCTACCTCTTGGTAGCAGGGGTAAGTTCCCGAATGCTGTATTTATTTAATACAAACTTTAAAAAAACGTATATTTAGTTTTCCAGTATTTACAAACTTAAAAAAAAATGTATATTTAGTTTTCCAATATTTTTACCATTATTTGAATTTCTCTGGGGTTCACTAAATTTGGCTGATTTCCTCTTTCTTCTACCTATTTTTTGCCCAAAAGCCAACCTCATTGAAGAAGGAAGCCGAGAGAACTGGTGCAAATTTGAGCTGATAACATCCCCAAACTAGGGAAAATTGAGATCAAAGAATCTGGCTGTTGCCATAGCAACACAAGCAGCTCATTAAACTGTGTTCTAGTATTTTTATTTGAACAGCTGATATGAAGACAAACATAAAAACACAGATCTGATGCATCTCCTCCCCTTAACATGCTACTTTACTTATCTCAATTTTGTCCTAGGAGGCACTGCACCTTTAAGTGAATAGGAAGTGTGGAAGCTTTCACTAGACCCCTATGGTACAGATGGCGTGGACCAGAATTGTATGTCTTTAGCTAACTTATATGACTTTATATCGTTAAAGCTGTTTTTTCTCTCTCATTTGCTTTTCCTCCCTCAATTTTTAAGTGTTATATCTGCTATTGCCTCTATATCCTGTATTCTCATGGTAGCCATCTCAGAATGCCAGTCAAACCTCAGCCTTACTAATCAAGCTAAAGAGGAGCAATTTGGGAGCAAATAACTGAATCATTGGGATTATCTGAAAATTCTGCAATGTAAATGGGTCTTTTAACTCCAGAATGCGAGAGGTGTTCGCTGCATTGCAAAGGAATGTACTAAATGCCTCTCTTGTATCATAAGAGTTAAAAACCTAATTTAAAGGGACAGTAATGTCCCATAAAAAATGTGTTTTGTAGCATTTAAAAAAATAAATTATATGGCACAAATCCTATCTCTCAAACGTTTTTGAGAGATATTCACATGTAAAGATTCCCTTCTCCTGATGTCAGTTGTAAAGCTGACAGCAGGAGATCCGTGTCTGCCGACACAAGGAGGCTCTTCAGTAGAGCTGCAATAGTGATATAGAAACATAGAAACATAGAATTTGACGGCAGATAAGAACCATTCGGCCCATCTAGTCTGCCCAATTTCCTACTGTAAAAAAAAAAAAAAAAAAAAAAAAAAAACACAACCTCAAACCTTTTTTGGTCCTTGGTCTTTTCTTATGTTAAGGACCGCCTTATGCCTATCCCAAGAATGATTTCACTGGAACGGTCTACAAAGTGTACTTGCAAACCAGGCACACTTTGTAGACCTTTCCAGTGAAGTAATTCCTTTCCAATGTCACGATTTCGGCTCTGCTGAAGAGCCGCCGGCTGGTCCCAGGACCGGGATCTCCTACTGTCAGCTAAACGCTGACGTCAAGAGAAGGAGATGGAGGGTTAAAGTTTATATGTGAATATCTCTCAAACCATAAAGGTTTAAGAGATAGAATTGGTGCCATATAATTTATTTTCTTAAACACTAAAAAACAAGAACATTTTTTATGGGACATTAGTGTCCATTTAAAGGGATAGTAATGGTTGTTTATAAAAAAGTTTAATAATGTAGGCATTAAAAAGATTAATGCAATGACTTACGTCCGTCTCTCAAACATGTATAGTTTGAGAGTTCTAAGCTTATAAAGGCCCCCCTCCTGCCCCTTTCACAGACAACAGCGCTCTAGCTGACAGAAGGAGATCCTGGTCCCAGGACCATCTGGCAGCTCTTCAGCAGAGCCAAAATATTGTTATCTAGAAAGAAATACTTCAGGAAAAGAAATATCAGGATAGACTAAAGGATCTGAACATGTATAGCTTGGAGAGAAGAGGGAGAGGGGATATGGTTGAAACAGTCATGAAGGGATTCAACAAAGTGCAGGATGGAAGTATATTTCAAAGGAGTAAAAATGTTAGGACAAGAGGCCAAAGTCTAAAACTAGAGGGACACAGTTTTAGATGTAATGTAAGAAAGTTTTACTTCACTGAGAGGGTAGTAGATAAGTGGAATAGCCTACCAGCAGAAGTGGCAGAAGTTAATACAGTAACAGAATTTAAGCATGCATGGGATAAGGCTGTACTTAACGTAAGACTAGACCAAGGACCAAAAAAAGGTTTGAGGTTTTTACTGTAGGAAAATGGGCAGACTAGATGGGCTGAATGGTTGTTATCTGCCGTCAAATTCTATGTTTCTATTAGAACAGTCTACAAAGTGTGCTTGGTTTGCAGGCACACTTTGTAGACCGTTCCAATTAAGTATTTCTTTCTAGATAATGCTTTTGGCTCTGCTGAAGAGCCGCCAGCCGGTCAAATTACCAGAATCTCCTTCTACAGAGCTGATGTCTGTGAAAGGGGAAGGAGGGGGGAATTTTATAAGCTTATATCTCACAAACTATACACGTTTGAGAGACGGGACGTACGTAAGGCATTGCATTAATATTTTTAATACCTACAATATTAAACTTTTTTTTTTTTTATAAACAACCATTACTATCCCTTTAAATCTATGTAAAATTTAGGAATGTTTATCTGTGCCCTATGGCGCAGTTGGTATTTTCCAGAAATGGACCTCTTTAGCTTCCTGCATTAGTTCCTATAACCCATATTTATAAAAGCCAAGTGGAGTTATTCTGGAGTAAACCAACTGCACCACAGGGAACAAATAAATACCCCTGTTAAATTAAATTGGACCTTTAATCCCTTGAATGTTAATGAGGTCTCTCTATCATTCAGTGGTTTAAAAAATCTCTGTTAAAGTGCATAGACATTTAGGAATTTTTATTTGTCCCCTATGGTGCAGTTGGTTTACTCCAGAATAACTCCTGTTCGATTTTATAAATATGGGCCTATGTCCCTTCCCATGTATACACAGGGGAACCTATGGAACTAGATTTATAGCATATTCTCAGAAAGTTAGTGAGAGGCAGCAAGCACGCCATTAGCAGAAGCTCAATTTCACAGTGAACAAATAATTTTATGCAAGGAAATGGCTGGAAGTTGATGTAGAAGCGATGTGAAGTGAAATCTTTGGGGGAGAGAAAGCCTTTTGAGAAACATAATTGAGTAAATGAAGTCTAAGTGTTCATTATACAGATGACTGCTTTTGTCACCGTGTCATTTGCATACTTACAATTTCTGTCTCCTATTGATTTCTCCTTAGAAGTCGGATCATTCTGAAGCCATTTCTGAAAGCACTGATGATTAATAATAAAACTGCTATTGGGCTCATTAAGGTCCAGGAATTTAGAAGAGTTGCTGAGCTGGTGATCTGTTGACTTGAAACCCTTTCACCTCGACATGAGACCTGGGAAAATATAGTTTATTAGTCACACTACAGCATGTTGATTTCTTAAAAGACTAAGGACCATATTCATCAAGTTAAAGAGGTGGAATACTGAAAGAAAAAAAAACAGACTACAGGAGATAATTAAAAAGTTCCATTGGTTTCAATGGGGGCTTTTAACCCCTTTGCTACCCAATTTGTTGGAGGCCACTCTAGCATTCAAGGAGTTAAAATACCCATTTAAATCATTAGAAATATATGTGGAATTTTCACTTCAATCCTATGGTGCTGTTTGCTCCAGCATTGCACATCTGTAATCATGAATACAAAGGTCTGAGAAGCGTCATGCAAAAAAGAGGAACTTTCAATATTTACAATGCAGTTTTGAAAGAAAAATTAATTGTACCCAAATGTTACTGAATTGTGCATGTTCATTATAACTTAGTAAACGTTTATCCTTTTCTTAGTGAATGAGTTTCAAACAGTGGGCATATCTAAAATGTCTGTCTTTTTAGAAGACAATTAGTGATTGTTCTTAACTCAACAAAGCAATTATCACTCATTTTCATCATACCTTCCAAGTGTCCCTCTTTTAGAGCCAAATCCCTCTGTCTCTCTTTCCCACCCTGATGTCCCTTTTTTTAGGAAATCAGATTGTGTGGTGTGTGTATATAAGTGTGTAATATTGTTCTACAGCAATAAAACTCACATTGTTTGTTTAAACGTCAGTATATGTGTTTATAAATTAGTCTAGGTAATTAAAATACTTTAGTCTTGTTATAAGTCATTTACTAGGTTACACAAGGAGGTGTCAATAGGTCATGAAATATAGGGTGACCACATTTCCATTCTGCCATTCCGGGACATGTGGTCACCCTAGTCCCGCGGCTTAGGCTCCCGCCTGCGCTGACCATCTTTTTGAGGCAGACACAGAGTAAGAGTTCCAGTGGGTGGGAACTCTTACTCTGTGTCAGCCTCAGAAAGATGGTCAGCGCGGTGCGTCAGCGGGAGCCTCAGCCGCGGGTCTCACTTGCCGCAGCAGCATACCTGCTCCATCCAAGCTTTCTCACATGCGCCAGTCCAGCCAGCCAATGAAATGTATTTGCTAGATGGTCTTCGTTGGCTGGCAAATACATTTCATTGGCTGGCTGGACTGGTGCGTGTTGCTCCATTCCGGGACTCTTTGTGGTCCTGGTGGGGGGGTGACCCAGGAGCGGGACACAGACCCCTCAATAAGGGAAAGTCCTGGGCATTCCAGGACGTGTGGTCACCCTAATGAAATAGCCTAAAAAATTTCGGTAATGCCCTGCCCACGAGCCACGCCACCAGCAACACCCCCTAAAACACAAGTGTCCCTCTTTGGCAATTTGAAATGTTGGGAGGTATGTTTTCATGCATATGACTAACCATGGTGTTAAAGGGATAGTAATGCCTCAAGTAACCTTAAGCTCCGAGTATTAGTTACATTTTGTTAACATGTTGCACTATAAATAGTTACTTACAGATTTGTAGTTCAAACACTATTCAAGAAGAACAGATCCCCCTCCTGCCCCTTTCCCTGCATCATGCTGCCTGTCTGTGTGGTCCAGATGGAAAGCGGGGAGGGACAATTTTCAGTAAGCAAAATCCTCCCTTCCTTCTTCAAGGGGAGCAGGGTTTTCCTAATACTTACTGTGTGAAGATTGTCCCTCGCTGCATATGTCCGGTCCCACGACCTGATACCACATCTAAGGGGAGGCAGCCAGGAGGGGCGGGCGGGGGATCCTTTCCTCTTGAATAGCGTTTGAACTACAAATCTGTAAGCAACTATATATAGCTCAACATGTTAAAAAAATTAACTAATACTCGGATCTAAAGTTTACTTGAGGTATTACTACTATCCCTTTAATTTAGGAGTAGGTTCTATTGAACAGCAAGGAGTTAGTATGTTTGCTACTTCAAAACATGCACAATAGCCATAGATTTATGGCCTTCAGAAACTAGTGAATGCTCCATTTAATCGCATGCAACCCTAAGAGCCTTACGTCCAAAAGAAAAAAAAAAAGTGAAGAGCTATTCCAGGGCAAACCAACTGCACCAACTAAAGCATAGTGACACAATGGGCAGGTGACTTCTAGCAATCAAGGGGTGAAAGACTTAATTTAAAACAATGGGGATTTGGTTAATTTGTGTTTCTGGATGTAAAGGCAAAGTATTGAAACAGTCAATAAAGTACATAACATAAGACAAGATAACAATAGGGAGATCAGCAAACCAATCATTATGGCATGGACTCCATTACAACTGAATTGCAAAGAGTTTCATACACTTGTGCTACATAAATAAACATATTCATTAATCTGGAATATTTGCAGAATTAATATTTTAAGCTTTGGCAGATATTTTCAGTTGGCAAATTCTTCAATCACAATCAGATCATGGACTCTTAAATTGCATTTTTTTGTACAACTGGAGCTCTCAAAAATGCTCTAAAACAACCCAAGGGAAGTTGGATGGATATTGGTTGCTTCTCTTGAGCTGGATCAGGCAGGGGAAACCAGGGGACCAATAACCCACCCTATCAGGCACGTGCACACATAGACACCAAGGGGGGCTTGAGCACCTGCCCTTTTTGTCCAAAGTGCCTCGTGCTCTTTTAACAAAACAAAACAAAACAAAACAAAAAAAAACAAATGTAATCAGTCCGTTTTTATCGAGAAGTACCCTTTTTTTCATTTGAGCCCCTGCCCCCCCAAATGTCTGTGCACGTCCCTGCACCCTATCCCCTACTTGACCCCCCAAGTCCATGATCACCCTCCCCATGTTACCTCCACCCAAGGTTAACCCTTCCATTCCTGGGTCACAACAATCTCTATCTGCACAGGTGACAAAGTGGGAAACAGCCGTTAAATACAAACAAACAAAAGCAACCCAGCCTCCCTACACCACCCAAACCACCCAAATTGCTAAACTCTCATTTGTCAGATTGCAGTGATCTTCCTGATCTGGAAATGGAGAGGTTAACCCTTTCAGTGGCACTGGAAAAGTCATCTTTATCACCTCATTATCAGAACATAGTGCATAACCCGCTTTGTGTTACAAACCAAAAAATTATGATATATATTAATGCCACATTTCTCCTGAGTACACGGATACCCAGTATATATAGATGCACAAATCTGTGTCCTTCCCTCGGGCCCCAAATTGGTAAAAGCACATAACAGAATGTCAAAATACATTATACATAGTTTGAAGGCATAATTATCCCATTTCATTAAAACAGTGACATCCCATTTTCTGAAAGCATATATCCCCCTGCATCAAATAAGGGGTCACTTTCCTGTCTAACCCTAGCCTGGTGTGTTCAAATGTTTCCAGAAGAGGAAGATAAAGGACAAAAATATCTTCAAAGTTACTGAAATAATTGAAACTACATATTTTCTTACTATATTCATTAGCTTTCACTCATTCAAGAGAAATGGCACCCGATTGGTATAAAAACTACCACAAAACTACACAAACTATAACCTCTCATTTTTTTGCCTGTATTAAAATGGTTGCAACTACTAAAGAAATTAAGAAAATGCAAACAAAACATATGATTTTGTAAAGAAGATAACCCACCACCTCAAGTAAGCGGTCTCTTGCCTTTTTAACCCTAGCCTGGTGTGCACAAATGTTTCCAAAACATTTCTTTACATTTCCACCACTTCAAATGTATTCAAATCTTTGAAAACTGTGACATTTCCTGTTGTATTCATTATGTATTGCTATTCCAAATCAAATGGTACCCCAATTAGTATGGGATGACATATCATAGGAGGAACAAGAAGCAATAAATTACACCTATGAACGAAAATGTTCATACTGTTAGAGATATAAAGAAAAGGAATACAAGGCATAACACTTACTTATATTGTAACCTCTTTGGAGCAGGAACTTCCTATCCTAACGTATGCTCACCTAGTGTTCCACTCTATACTATACATAAACTGTAAAGCGATCGCTCAGCCGGTTAATGGACCAGCTGTAGAATCTGTTCAAACCTCAGGGTCGCAGGTTCAAGTCCCTTTTACCCTTCTGAGGTAGATAAAATGAGTACATACCTTTTTTGGAACGTAAACATTCACCTATGCTGGAGTGTAAATAGTCAATTTACCAAATACATAAGCCTCCTAGAAAGACTATCTCTTAGAGCAGGGGTTAAATTCCTCTTAACAGTGCTATTTTATATGGCATTCAGTGGTGTAACTAGCCATTGGAGGGCCCTGATGCAAATACTTTTCGACCCCCCCCAGACACAAAAAATATTTTTACAGAGGCATAACTGGAATCTATTGGGCTCGGAAGCAGATGGGGCCTCCTGGATGCTGGGTCCCTGCACAACTTAACTTAACTGTAGTTATACAATTTGATGGTATTGCAGGGTAAGTGTTCTATATCAGTGTTTTTCAGCCTTCACAGTGACGAGTACCCCTTCAGTTGTAAACATTTTCATTACACCAACAGCCAATAGGGTTACACTGAATTATTATGTAAACTAGTAAAACCCCCTCATATGAAAAAGGACAGACACAAATATAAGTACTCAGGCATGAATTCTCACTAGACAGATACTCTCCTGAACACAAACAAATGCACCCAGACATTCTCCAAAACACACTCACAGAGACACATTTTCTTACATTCCCGAATAAACACACATGTACTCAGTTAGTCATCCACTCTAACATAGATAAATATTTTGACACATGCCATCACACACTCACACACTCTCACACAAACTCACTTTCCTACACACTGACACACACAGCTATGGCACACTCATTCTCTCAGACACATACTCTTTCACTGATTTTGGCAGACACGTTGTCTCACATAGACATACTTACTCTCAGACACACAATGGCACATTTACTCTCACAGGCACACACTCTCAGATAGGGATGGGCAAAAAAAGTCCTGTTTTGTTCATGCAAGATATTTTGGTGGGACTCTGACAAACTGCATCCTCCTCGGGCAGATCACCATCATTTATTGCACACGCGGCAGTAACCATGGCTGTAGTCAGTTTTTGGACTACCACTTTACTCATACGTCCCTGCACTGCTCCTAGTCCTTTCCCCCTCTCCCTTGTGCATTTGTTGGACATTACTCAACTACTATATGTGTTTTTACTGTAAAGTACACAATAAAACTGATTGAATGTAATGTCTTGCCTTGGCCCTCAACAAAATACTTCCTCCTATCCCTGTCAACAAAAACAAACCAAAAAAACACACTCCCTGTTCAACTGCTTATTTCCCCAGACTCCCGTAGCACAGACATAACAGCCAGATCAGGAAGGAACTTGAATGACAGCTGTCTGTGTCTTCTCAGCCACACAAAAGATTGGGGTATTTGGGTCAAACCTCCTTTGTTCCCTTCACACACCCCCAGACTCCCCTAGCACAGAGATAATAACAGCCAGAACAGAAAGGAACTTGAATCACAGCTGCCTGTGTCTTCCCAGTCAGTCACACTGAATTTTGTGGTATTTAGGATCAATTCCTGTCTCTCTTCCAGTGTCCCCAGATTCTCCAAACACATAGAACAGATTCCCTGCCTACAAGACTCCCTAAACTAAGCTTGAACTATTACATTGTCTTCCTTTCACAATCACAGAATGGCATGCTGTAGGAACCCCCTTTTATACTATGCCTGCAGGAAAAGAAGGGAAACTTGCCATGTTGTGGAAAGAAATTCAGTTTTCTCAATGTGATGATCTGACAAACACCAAATGTAAGCTGCCTGGTTAGACTATGTGAAGTAGATTCCCACACAAAGAGGTGACAGACTGCTATTTGATATAATAATTTGATAAGAGCACAAAAGACAATACAGGTATACTGCAAGGCAGGTCCCAGTGGGCCAGATGCTAGGAAACAAAGACTAGAGTACATAGCATGCTGGCGGTGGCTCTTCTTTAGGTTGCCTTGCTGCGGCTTAGGCCAAGTTACAGATGCTGGCCATAAGGCCAAATTAGTGCCAACCGGAGAAGCCAGGCCGCAGCCCGGATGACAACCAAGAGAACAGCAGCTACCCAATGAGGTTGAAGAGGATACTGAACAAATAACCCGCCTGCAGTATAGTCATAGTTTTTGTACATGAACACTGAGGCCTGCAGCTTGACTGAGAAAATAGAGAACAGGATATTTGAAATCCGACTGGAGATCGAGAAGATAGAAGCCCACCAAGGTCAAAACAGACTGGAAGTCAGACAAGCCAGATCAGGAATGGGAGGACAATGCAGTACAAGGGAGCAGACAGAGGAATGGTCGAATCAACAGAGCCAAAGTCTGTAACAGGATATCAGATGAGCACGGTACAAAATAGCAGAACAGGAGAGAAGTCACAGGAAAAGCCAGGGCTATACGCAAAATAACACTCAGGAACAAGGCAGGAAAGTCAGGGTCACAACCTGAAATGATTTGATAGCACCCTGTCCAAAAGCACTGAGGCTCTATAAAGGCACAGGGCAAACATAAGACCAGGCAGAGAACAGCATCCAGATATCAAGGAAAACCCAGAAAAGGAATCACAAAAAGCAAAGAAAAAGGGGCAGAACATTACACATATCACCTGTTTCTCTTTTGAGGTGGAAACTTTCACCAATCCCTACTCACAAGCATTCTCACTCACGGATACAATTACTTGCACTCAGAGACACAATCAGACACAAAACTCACACATACAGGAGCATTTACTCTCACACATTTACTCCAATAGGAGTAGACTTAACAAAACATGATAAGTGCCCTTTAATGAGCTCAAAGACCATCACTACCATGGCCCTAAGCTCTAAGATTTGCCTGCAAAGCAAAAGCATAGGGTGAGACTTCAGCTACATTAGACAAGCTACTGTCACAGCTTGTTTAACCCTTTGAGTGCCAGAGGGGTATGCTATACATTACTTTGCAATGCGTTCCATACCCCTCTGGCACCCAAAGGGATAATGTGTCAGGGGTCAGACTGACACTTCTGTAATGTGAACCCGTTCTCCCTTCTGCAAGTACCCGCTGCCTGGGTGCCAGGTGCCTCACAAGGATACTTGTATCACAGACTTAGAAACTAGATTCTCTATATAGTTGTCTATCATTTAAGAGGAGGAGGACGGACAGCTAAGACTTCATTTTGCTTCACATCTGACAGTTTCATGTTTTGATTAACCGGCACGATGTACAAATGTGGCACACAGCTAGGCTAGCCAAGACTAATTTGCAAAAAAATAAAAAATAAATAAAGCTAAATATCTCACAGACAATTATTTTAAATAAAAATGGCAAACATAGCATATAGGTGATTTTGGAAGCTCTTTCAAATGGGAATTTGGGGAATTTGTATTTGTCTCCGACACTGCAGTTGGTTTGTCCTAGGATTGCTTTATTTTGCCTTTATACTAGTGATGAGCGAGCACCCCAATGCTCGGGTGTTCGGGTGCTCTGACCGAGCGCCCCCGGAGGCTCGAGTGCTCGGCCGAGCACCCGAGCCCCATTGAAGTCAATGGGAGGACTCGAGCACTACACCAGGCACCCCCTGCTCTGATGAGGGGAGGGTGCCTGGTCCATAGGAAAAGGGCAGAAAATGATGGAAACACCACAGAAATGGTTCAGGGACAGCATAGGGAGGATGTCTGGATGCATCTTGGACTCCAACATCGCTGCTGGGAACGATCTTTCGCCCGTAGTACGCCATTTTTACAGACTGACCGTAAAACACACAAAAAGGCAGATAAAAACGACTTGAGGCGAAAAATTGTTACCAAACAGTATTTGCTGTATATTTACTTGTATATCATCTGCAAATTCTCCCAAAAATTTCCTCGATTTTTCTGAACTGAGGCCATGATTAAGAGGGAAACGTGCGCAGAGGCAAATTCTCCCAAAAATTTCCTTGATTTTTCTGAACTGAGGCCATGATTAAGAGGGAAACGTGCGCAGAGGCAAATTCTCCCAAAAATGTCCTTGATTTTTCTGAACTGAGGCCATGATTAAGAGGGAAACGTGCGCAAAGGCAAATTCTCCCAAAAATTTCCTCGATTTTTCTGAACTGGGGCCATGATTAAGAGGGAAACGTGCGCTGAGCCGACCATCCAAAACATTATGGGTGAGGGTCTGCTGCGGAGCTGACCATCCTAAACATTATATGCGAAGGCCCGCTAGTGAGCTGACGCTATAAAACATTATATGAGAGGGCCCGCTAGAGAGCTGACCCAATAAAACATTATATGAGAAGGCCCGCTGGTGAGCTGACCTATACAAAAATTGTCAAACTGCGCCCGCTGGTGAGCTGGCCCTATATAAAAATTATATCACAGGGCCCGCTGGTGAGCTGGCCCTATATAAAAATTATATCCCAGGGTATATGGAAGAGAGTCAACCATATACCCGTTTTTTGGGTGGAAGGGGTGAATGGGAATACAGAGTATTCCCATCATTGTAAATAACATATATAAAGTCACTTTATGTTCCTCCGGGGCTTTCCTCCAGTGGAGTGGAGAAGTCAGGGGAAATCCAGGCCTTGTTCATTTTTATAAGTGTCAACCTATCAGCATTTTCGGTGGAAAGGCGGATACGCTTATCTGTTATGATGCCACCAGCAGCACTAAATACCCGCTCAGACAGAACGCTGGCGGCAGGGCAGGCCAGCACCTCCAAGGCGTAGAGTGCCAGTTCATACCACGTGTCCAGCTTGGAGACCCAGTAGTTGTAAGGCACAGAGGGATCATTGAGGACGCTGACACGGTCTGCTACGTACTCCTTCACCATCTTCCAAAACTTTTCCCTCCTTGTGACACTAGGCTGCGCATCAGGGTGAGGGTGCTGGCGAGGTGTCATGAAGGTGTCCCACGCCTTGGAGAGTGTTGCCCTGCCTTTGTCGGAACTGCTGTGTGCTCCCCTTTTCTCCCCTTCTCTGTTGGCCAAGGTAGCACGTACTCTGCCGCCAGTGTTGTCAGATGGAAAATTTTGGAGCAATTTTTCAACAAGAACCTTCTGGTATTGCACCATTTTGCTTGTCCTCTCCACCGGAGGAATGAGAGATGAGAAATTCTCTTTGTAGCGGGGGTCCAGAAGGGTGAACACCCAGTAATCCGTGTTGTCTAAAATGCGTATAACGCGTGGGTCACGGGAAAGGCAGCCTAACATAAAGTCAGCCATGTGTGCCAGAGTACCAACAGGCAAGATTTCGCTGTCCTCACCAGGAGGATGACTCTCAATCTCCTCATCCTCTTCCTCCTCTTCTGCCCACCCACGCTGAAGAGATGGAACTAAAGTTCCATGGCTACCCTCTGTAGCGGAGGCAACCGTGTCTTCCTCCTCCTCCTCCTCCTCCTCCAATTGTCGCTGAGAAGACGAAGTGAGGGTGCTCTGGCTATCACCTTGTGTAAGCTCTTCCTCCCCCATTTCCACCTCTTCCACATGCAAAGCGTCGGTTTTAATTGTGAGCAGCGAGCGTTTCAGTAGACACAGAAGTGGGATGGTTACACTGATAATAGCGTTATCGCCGCTCACCATCTGTGTCGATTCCTCAAAATTGCGTAAAACCTCACAGAGGTCTGACATCCATTCCCACTCCTCACTTCTGATTAGAGGAAGTTGAACGGAGAGGCGACGACCGTGTAACAGCTGGTACTCCACTACTGCCCTCTGCTGCTCACAAAGCCGGGCCAACATGTGGAAGGTGGAGTTCCAGCGCGTGCTCACGTCACACAGCAGCCGGTGAGCTGGCAATTGTAAGTGCTGCTGCAGCTTCAACAGGCCGGCTGAAGCTGTAGATGACTTACGGAAATGTGCACACACGCGGCGCACCTTGGTCAAGAGATCATGCAAATTGGGGTAGGTTTTTAGAAATCGCTGAACCACTGAATTAAATACATGCGCTAGGCATGGTACGTGTGTGAGCTTGCCGAGCTCCAAAGCCGCCACCAAGTTACGCCCATTATCACACACAACCATGCGTGGTTGCAGGTTGAGTGGCGAGAGCCACTGCTCAGTCTGGTGACTAATCCCCTGCAACAGCACTGAGGCCGTGTGCTGTTTGTCCCCAAGGCAGATCAGCTTCAGCACGGCCTGTTGACGCTTCCCCACTGCAGTGCTACACTGCTTCCAGCTACCGGCTGATGGGTGAGTGGCGCTGCGCGCAGAGAATTCGGAGGTGGAAACGGAGGAGGAGGAGCCAATAACGTAGGTGCTGGCGGAAACCCTGATGGAGGTAGGGCCCGCAATCCTCGGCGTGGGTAGCACCTGTGCCATCCCAGGGTCCGAGTCGCTCCCAGCCTCCACGACATTCACCCAGTGTGCCGTCAGGGAAATGTAGCGTCCCTGGCCACAAGCACTTGTCTATGTGTCAGTCGTTAAGTGGACCTTCCCAGTAACTGCGTTGGTCAGGGCACGGGTGATGTTACGGGACACATGGTGGTGTAAGGCGGGGACGGCACACCGGGAAAAGTAGTGGCGGCTGGGGACTGCATACCGAGGGACAGCTGCTGCCATCAGGCTGCGGAAGGACTCAGTCTCCACAAGCCTAAATGGCAGCATTTCGATGGCCAGTAATTTGGAAAGGTGTGAGGTTAGTGCTATGGCCTGTGGGTGGGTGGCTGGGTATTTTCGCTTGCGCTCAAATGCCTGGGGTAACGACATTTGGACGCTGCGCTGGGACAGGGAAGTGGATGTGGTCGCTGATGGTGCTTCAGATGGTACAGGTGCAGGGCGGGAGGTATGCGGGCCTGCGCCTTCGACAGGCGATTGGCCGGCACCGAAAACAGGGGAAGAGGAGGCAGTGGTGTGGCCTGCAGACACAGATGGGCGATCCAGGCGTTCCTCCCACTTATTACGGTGCTTGGATGCCATGTGTCGGATCATGCTGGTGGTGGTGAGGTTTCTAGTGTTCATGCCTCGGCTCATTCTGGTGTGGCACAGGTTGCAAACTACAATTCTTTTGTCGTCCGCACTTTCCTTAAAAAAACGCCATACCGCGGAACACCTACCCCTTGGCAAGGGAGATTTACGCAAGGGGTGCTCCGTGGAACATTTGCGGGCCGGTTTGGTGCGGTCCGCCTTCTTTCTGTATCCACACCACTGCCTCTTCCAGCCTGTTGCGGTGCTGCAGATGGCTCACCCTCAGGACTGCTGTCATCGCTCGGCTCTACACCTTCCCAGGTGGGGTCAGTCGCCTCATCGTCCACCAAGTCCTCCTCCACTTCCTCACTCTGATCATCCTCCTCATGTCTTGATCCCACCACATACTCAGTCATTGACAACTGTATATCATCCTCCTCATCAAGGTCTTGAGACAGTAATAGTGGTTGATTTAATGGCAACTGTGTCTCATCATCATCATCATCCACTTCCTTTGACCTTAAATGCCGTTCACCTCTGTCATCTTCTTGTGATTGGGTACCCTCTAGAGGTTGTGAATCAGGGCACAAGATGTCATGTTCCTCTGCAAGCGTGCTTGGAGAGAGGTTCAATTTAAGGATTGGTGATGAGACGAGCTCCTCACTATATCCCAGTGTGGGATCACTTCTTTGACCAGATCCTCTATGGTGGGAGGAAGGATGATCAGAGTGAGGATTATGTTGACCAGACTCTTGGCTACTGAGAGTGGACTTGGTGGAAGACAGGGTGGTGCTTAACCGACTGGAAGCAGTATCAGCTGACATCCAACCGACCACCTGTTCGCAGTGGTCGGACCTCGAGAGTGATGTCCTGCGACGCCCTGTAAAATGAGACATGAAGCTAGGTATGGTGGATGTCTTTCTGTCTTGTGCTCTGGCACCAGGCGCAGTTTCTACGCGTCCTGACCCGCGCCCTGAACTATCAGGATCACGTCCACTTCCCCGTCCCTTTTTACCCGCCTTCTTCATATTACACGGAATATGTGCTGCAAATCTGCAACTTTTCACAGTAAACAGAATGTGCTTCTTAACTGCGGCTACGCACAGTGAATGGAATATGTGACTTTGATATTTTACAGTTTGAACACTTAACAGAATGTTTTCCTATTCTGAAACTGTGCACAGTAAACAGAATTTGCTTCTTAACTGCGGCTACGCACAGTGAATGGAATATGTGACTTTGATATTTTTCAGTTTGAACACTTAACAGAATGTTTTCCTATTCTGAAACTGTGCACAGTAAACAGAATTTGCTTCTTAACTGCGGCTACGCACAGTGAATGGAATATGTGACTTTGATATTTTACAGTTTGAACACTTAACAGAATGTTTTCCTATTCTGAAACTTTGCACAGTACACAGAATTTGCTTCTTAACTGCGGCTACGCACAGTGAATGGAATATGTGACTTTGATATTTTACAGTTTGAACACTTAACAGAATGTTTTCCTATTCTGAAACTGTGCACAGTAAACAGAATTTGCTTCTTAACTGCGGCTACGCACAGTGAATGGAATATGTGACTTTGATATTTTACAGTTTGAACACTTAACAGAATGTTTTCCTATTCTGAAACTGTGCACAGTAAACAGAATTTGCTTCTTAACTGCGGCTACGCACAGTGAATGGAATATGTGACTTTGATATTTTACAGTTTGAACACTTAACAGAATGTTTTCCTATTCTGAAACTTTGCACAGTACACAGAATTTGCTTCTTAACTGCGGCTACGCACAGTGAATGGAATATGTGACTTTGATATTTTACAGTTTGAACACTTAACAGAATGTTTTCCTATTCTGAAACTGTGCACAGTAAACAGAATTTGCTTCTTAACTGCGGCTACGCACAGTGAATGGAATATGTGACTTTGATATTTTTCAGTTTGAACACTTAACAGAATGTTTTCCTATTCTGAAACTGTGCACAGTAAACAGAATTTGCTTCTTAACTGCGGCTACGCACAGTGAATGGAATATGTGACTTTGATATTTTACAGTTTGAACACTTAACAGAATGTTTTCCTATTCTGAAACTTTGCACAGTACACAGAATTTGCTTCTTAACTGCGGCTACGCACAGTGAATGGAATATGTGACTTTGATATCTTACAGTTTGAACACTTAACAGAATGTTTTCCTATTCTGAAACTGTGCACAGTAAACAGAATTTGCTTCTTAACTGCGGCTACGCACAGTGAATGGAATATGTGACTTTGATATTTTACAGTTTGAACACTTAACAGAATGTTTTCCTATTCTGAAACTTTGCACAGTAAACAGAATTTGCTTCTTAACTGCGGCTACGCACAGTGAATGGAATATGTGACTTTGATATTTTACAGTTTGAACACTTAACAGAATGTTTTCCTATTCTGAAACTGTGCACAGTAAACAGAATTTGCTTCTTAACTGCGGCTACGCACAGTGAATGGAATATGTGACTTTGATATTTTACAGTTTGAACACTTAACAGAATGTTTTCCTATTCTGAAACTTTGCACAGTACACAGAATTTGCTTCTTAACTGCGGCTACGCACAGTGAATGGAATATGTGACTTTGATATTTTACAGTTTGAACACTTAACAGAATGTTTTCCTATTCTGAAACTGTGCACAGTAAACAGAATTTGCTTCTTAACTGCGGCTACGCACAGTGAATGGAATATGTGACTTTGATATTTTACAGTTTGAACACTTAACAGAATGTTTTCCTATTCTGAAACTGTGCACAGTAAACAGAATTTGCTTCTTAACTGCGGCTACGCACAGTGAATGGAATATGTGACTTTGATATTTTACAGTTTGAACACTTAACAGAATGTTTTCCTATTCTGAAACTTTGCACAGTAAACAGAATTTGCTTCTTAACTGCGGCTACGCACAGTGAATGGAATATGTGACTTTGATATTTTACAGTTTGAACACTTAACAGAATGTTTTCCTATTCTGAAACTTTGCACAGTAAACAGAATGTGCTGCTAATCTGCAACTTTGCACACTAAACAGAATGTGCTCTAATCTGCAACTTTGCACACTAAAAAGAATGTGCTGCTAATCTGCAACTTTGCACACTGAACAGAATGTGCTCTAATCTGCAACTTTGCACACTAAACAGAATGTGTTGCTAATCTGCGGCTAGGCACAGTGAACAGAATATATGAAGATTTTTTTTTTTTTTTCTCTGCCCCCCCACACAAAATAAACTGCTGCCCCCACACACAGTAGTCCTAAAAAGGACTTTTGGGTCTTTTTTTTTTTTCACAATTGCTTTTCTTCTCCCTACACTGACTTTCCCTTCCTATCCTCATCTCTCCCTGGCTAAGACTGAGCCGAACTCGCTGGTCAGGTGCTATACAGCACCCGACCACGGGTTCTGGCCAGCCAATCAGTGTAATGCTAGCAGCCAACATGGCTGCTGGCATTACACTGATGTCAGAGCCTCCCTGCACGTTTATTGGCTGCGTAGCAGCCGCGAAACGTGCGGGGAGGAGACCCGAACATGGCGGGCGAGCACATGAGGTACTCGTACGAGTACCGCCATGTGCCGAGCAGAGCGATGCTCGAGCCGAACCGAGCTTCGGCCGAGCATGCTCGCTCAACACTACTTTATACATAAAGCCCAGTGACTAAGGGTGGTGCTGCAAACATGTAAGCACATCCAGACCTCATATTTGCCATTTGTGCATGGACTGGATGTGCTTACACAAGCTCATTAACAGTGATCTTGCCTTGGGAACCAGGGCAGTCTAGAAGATAGAGGCGACAATAAAAAGATGCAAGGGTTTCTTTTCACTGATAGATCCCCCATTTGGACAGCATAGTTACCCTTTCCAGTGCTACATATAAATTTCTAGAAGAAGTAGTAAGAGAAACAATCTAAAAGCAGATGTTTATTAATTCAAAGCTTTGCATGCATAATAGAGAAAGATACTTAATGTGCCCCACTTGTAACATGCATATCTCCCTCCTTGTTCTATTAGCCACGAATGTTGAGTCCCCACAGTCCCCCTTCCAGCTGCCACTTCTTTGGTACAGATGTCAATTCTTTTCTCCAGTAATTCATGGAGCTTGTAAAAATTCAAGCTGTTACATCAATGTTCTTGTGTCACTAGTGTGTGCACTCATGTGCCTCAATGAGGTGGTACACTTTCCATTCATCTGTTCGTCTGAATCAGTTTACGGAGATGACCTCATCAGGACACAGGATTTCCCACAAGGGGTGTGACCAGGAGGGAGCAAGTAGAAACTGGGACTCACCTCACTCGTATCATGGACTATACTGTCCATTTTCTCAAGGGTTATAGATGGCCAGGATTCAACAATTTATATAAAATGTGTTGCCTCACAAGAAGCTACAAAGTTAATACCTATGTCTTATCCAGCCAATTCTTATTTTATCTTGGAACAGAATCGCATCACAATATCGAATATAAAATATTACATAAGGCTATATTGTATAATAAACAAACTTCCATCCGCTAAAGAGTTGGCTGCAGTCTTTGTCAAAGAGATCTATCGGCTACACGGGTTCCCAAAGTCATAGTTTCCAACCAGGGTATCCAGTTTGTCTCAAGATTCTGGAAGGCCTTCTGTGCGCAACTAGGTATCCAACTTTCCTTCTCCTCGGCCTATCACCTGCAGTCGAATGGTGTAATTCCTGCGGTGTTACATCTCAGACCATCAGAATAATTGGTCGGACCTGCTACCTTGGGCGGAGTTTGCTCATAACAATGCTGTCTCGGCTTCTACTCAGCTCTCCCCCTTCATGGTGAATTATGGGTATCAACCCTCTATGATTCCAGATTCGTTCTCTCCCCAGGGGATTTCAGCATTGGAGGATCATCTCCAGCGAATCCGTTCCACATGGGTGTAGGTCCAAGAGTTGTTGTGACGCTCACAACAATCCCAGGAGCTCCAAGCCAATCGTAAACCCCTACCCACACCCTCCTACCAGGTCATGGAGAGGGTCTGGTTGTCTTCCAGAAATCTCCACCTCTGAATGCCCTCTCAGAAACTGGTCCCCCCGCTTTGTGGGGCCTTTCCATATCCTCCAAAGTGTGAACCCTGTGGCCTATGCCCTAGACCTCTCTCCCAATATGTGGATCCACAATGGGTTCCATGTCTCCTTGCTGAAACCCCTGGTATGCAATTGTTTCACTATGGTCACTCCTCGACCCCGTTCCATGCCTTTTGACGTCCATGAGGAGTTCGAAGTCTGCTCCATATTCCACTCTCGTAGGTTCCGAGGGGGGCTTCAATATTTGGTCCACTGGAAGGGGTACGGTCCAGAAGAGTGCTCATGGGTTTCAGCCGCAGACGTGCATGCACCCGCCCTCCTCAGTGCTTTCCATGCACGCTTCCCCCATAAACCTGGTCCTGCCTTGCTGGGGGGGGCATTGAGAGGGGGGTACTACTAGGTTTTTGGCTGAGCTGCTGTAACTCTGCCTATTGATTCTGCATCTGAGCTAATCTAGTGCTCTACTCTCCATTGCTGCTGCCTTCTGAGTTCCTGGGTCAGGCTGAATCAGCTGACCTTTCTGATTACTCACCTGACTGTTATCAGTCAACCCTCTCAGGGTATTTAAAGCAGCTTGGCTCACTTCCTGATTGTTCTTGTGTTTGTTGCTGCTGGCTGCTGTGGATTTTCTTATGCTCCTGTTTACCTGTGTATGACCTGGCTTCCTCTGACGATCCTTCTGGCTCCTGACTACTGGCAGTTCCTGACATCGCGGACTTCTGTGTTCCTGACCCCTGGCATGTTCCTGACATTGCAGACTCCCTCTGTTCCTGAATCCGGCTTGGCTGAGTACCTGTCTTGGTTCCTGACCCTGGCTTGTCTTTTCGTTTATGCTCATGATTCTGTTTTTGTCACTTTAATAAAGGTGTTTTGCATTTTTTACACTTTTGTGTCTGTCTGGTTCCTGGTCTCTAACAGTCAGATAATATGAAAGGCCAGAACGGTGAGAATGTGTGAATAGCCAGGAAAATAAACAATGTGAATGGACAGGGGAGTCAGATAGTAGGAAACGCCAGCAGAGTCAGGTAGTGTGTTATGGGAGACCAGACAGATAGAAAATGCTAAAGCTCTGGTGAGCCAGAGAGGGAGGAAATAAAGATAATGAAAAAGCAGGGAATTTACAAATGCCAGACGGTCAAAGAAACTAGGGGAGTCAGAAATGCAAGGAAGTGGCATAGCCAGGAAATTAAGAAAGGCTATTAGAGCCAAAAAGGATGAAAGGCCCTATAAGTGAGAGGCTAGGAGGGTCAGAGTCAGAGAGAGAGAGAAAATATAGATACCAGGAAAGTGAGACAGGAAGTGAGTGAGTAAGAGACCAGTGAGGACATGAGGGGGCACTGCACTTTTACTACAACCTCTTCACAGCCAAAAATGGAAGTTTTTCACCATGTTCTATCTACCCACCAAAAGTATTTGTCGTTAGGGTTTCCACCCAGGCTGATAAAAAATTGGCTTCTGTCCAATGTTAAGTCTATGGAGGGATTGCCACGGCCGGTATTTTTTGAAGAAAAGGTGGCAACTCTATTTGTCGTATGTTTTGAAACTGAAAACCTGACAACTTTACTTCCTTTACACAGTTGTCTAGCTATCATATGTATAATATATATGGAATAAAACATCTCCCTACAGTGTGAGAAAAGATAACATTCATAAAGGGACACTCATCTAAAAACAATCTTGGCGATTTTGAAAGAGCTTTCAAAATCACCTATATTTTAGCCATTTTTATTTCAAAAATGAGTGTTTGAGTTATTTAAATGTATATATTATGCAAATGATGGCATGCGGTGCCCTACAATACCGCTACTTACTGACACAAACACTTTAAGTGGTCCCACCTCCCCTTGAACTCTAGGCTGTCAGTGAGTAGGGGTGGTAGTAGGGCTAACACAGGAAGTGCCTTTATGACACACCTTAATTAGCATACTTTATAAATCTAAGTAACTCAAAAGCTATTTTTTAGAATTAAAAATGACTAGTTCAAAATTCCCTGTTATAGCAGATTTTAATTTGGAAAACTAGCTTCTGATTTATTTAGATTTATAGAGTGTGCAAATTAAGGCATGACTGTTTTAGCCCTATATTACCAGCCTCACACAGCCACTTAACCCTTTGAGTGTTAGGGGAAATGGGACCGTTTAAAGGTATCAATAAGTGAGGGAGGTATTGTAGGGCTAAGACATAACGTGACTGCACCTCATGCTTTAATTAGTATAATCTCCAAATAAATAACTCAAAAATAGTTTTATGGATAAAAAATAGGGAATACAAAATATAGATGATTTTTAAAGCGTTTAGAAACCTCTTTTTAGTTCACAGAATCTCTTATAATGTGTTTATTTACCTCAATCATATCATACAATGCAATAATCCCTTAAAGGGGAACTACCACCCCACAATAACTTTACATGAATTGAGTCTTCATCTAGCGACTAGCTGCTTAGTAGCGCTAGTCGCCAGAAATATTACCTGGTTTGAAAGATTTTGCAGTTTTCAGAGGCTGACAGCGCAGGCGCACGGACGTCACTATGACGAGATGTCCGTGCGCCTGCGCTGTCAGTCCCTTTTGGAGCCGGACGGTCCTCCGTGCACGCTGCTATAATTAATTCCAGGCTGAGACTGAGCGCTCCGAGACCGGCTCGTTCAGTCTCAGCCCTTCTCAGTCAGTCAGCATGCTGACTTTGAGTGTCTCCTCTACCTCTGTCTCCCTTTCTACCAAGTGGTAAAAGAAAATACAGCAGCTGGGGGTATTAACCCCTTCATTGCTGGTGCAGGAGGCTGGCTAAATGCAGGTCAATTTTTGACCTCCAAAGATATACTTTTTTTTTTTTTTTTTTTTTAAATACAACACACTTTTTTTTTTTTACATATCATTAAACAATATTGGAAGTGTGATTGTTGTGGAGCCATGTAATACACTTATACACACCGCCAAATGTCAGGGATAAAAAAGTGACAAAATAGGGTGGGAAAAAGGGACATGGGGATTTTCACCCAGGGGGGACAGTGGCCACTTTAAACTGAGCATTTTGTAGGCATGACTGACCGGTCATACTTTTCATGCAGTCTCCATAAAATTTTAACCTTTTGTGCCCAATTGATCCCAAGAGAAAAAAACAAAAATGGTGGTTTTTTTAACTTTTTTTTATATTTTTTAAAATTTCCATTAAGTAAATGGTGGGTTATCCATATAAGTGGGGTATCAAAAGAAAGCCCTATTTGTGATTAAAAAAACAGTATATAATTTATGGGGGTGGAATAAAAAACTTAGAGGGAAAACACTGTTGAACAAAGACATAGTCAAAAAGGTCAGAATTGCTCCGGTCCTTAACCCCTTCGCGTCCGGTAACGTACCCGGACCGTCACGCTGGTCCGGCAGTTAAGGACCAGTGACGGTCCTGGTACGTCACGTACTATTACTCACCGCGCTCCTGCATGAGCGCGGTGAGTAATACCGGGGACTGAATTTGATCGCTCCAAGACCAGAGCGATCTCTTTAAGTCCCTCAGTTCGGCGTGCCACTCCACGTGATCAGTCACGTGGGGCGGCACGCCGAAATTCCCTATCGGGTCCTTAAAGGACCACACACCCCGCAACCGCTGGTCGTTAAGGGGTTAAGGGAAAATGACCTCAGATTTTCCCAGTCCTTAAGGGGTTAAGGGGTTAAATATGCACTTCTATAAATAAACAAGGTTCAAATGGTCATTAACAAATCTTTACATAGAAAAAAAAATCAAGTTTATAAAATATTTTTGTTCTTATATTCATAAGAAACAATTTCAAAAATGACAGTTGGAGCACTACAACTATGTCAATGAGGTTTGAGTAATTATGGAAAACTTTAATATACCAGATGTGAACTGTTACACTGTCCGATTCAACAGTTGTTGAAAGTCCACGGAACAAGTCATCACTAGTCAGAGTGGTTTAGTATACTGATAACATTTGTGCATAATCACACTGAAAAAGTGGTCTTAGTTTTTTAGGAAGACAGATTTTTCTCTTATGGGTGAACAAACGCAGTAAGTAATTACTTAACAGAGAGGAGACTGCTTCAAGGTATGATGGAACAATGGGAACAACTAAACATTCAGGGCTCGATGCAAATGTTGGAGTCGACAGAAAAAACTGGCGACAGTCAAGTATGCGATGCAAATGTTCCCACAAGTAAGAAATAACGGCAGTTTTAAAACACACAATGCCCCTCACCAATATGTCAAAATATCGCCCATTGAGGACAATGTAAAAGCTAAGCCCAGAGCCTTTGAAATGTTGGAGTTAGGGATAAGGCGAGTTCAATTCCAACATTTTCCTCCAAAAATCTAACACCCATTTTTTTAACCATACACCACAAAACTCAAAGTAAAAACCACCGTCAAGGAAAACAAAACAGAGAAGCAGGTCATTCAAGGACATAGCTCAAGCATACAGAGGTCAGATATTAACCCCTGCAATGCCTAGCAAATACAACAACAAGGCCTAGACCAGTGGTTCACAACCCCTCCACCTAAGACACCCCTAACATGCAATCATGATGTTCCAGGGCACCCCTTGAAGGCACAAGGAAATTAGCATTAAGAAAATAACACATGCCTAACATCAGGTCTCAGTGTCAATGACAATGTGGAGAATATACTGCATCATATGTCCCATACACACATCTCCCCAAAAAATGTGAAAAAATAATATTACTAATCACTAATGCAGAACATAGCAATATGGGAAAAGTGATGTACCCTGAGCTGGTGCACATGGCACACCAACATGACATGACACTCTGCTTGTGAACCATTGGCCTACACCATACAAACAAGTCACAGACAAACAAGAATCCAGCAACTGCACGGGGACAGGGGGGGACACAAAGCAGTACAACAGAAGTCATCCCAACACACCCTCGAACAACAGGGGTTAACCCACAACACAACATGCACACCTGTCACTCCAAGAACAAAACAAGCTCACCTATGTAACCTCAGCAGTCCATGGAGACAAAACACACACCTGACAGGTGCATACCAATAACACATAACCACACCACTAACACAGACACACCAGAAAACAAATACCTGGATAACACACACCTTACCATTAGTCCATTATGACCACATGAACACCACCTTACTGCTGTTTAGAAGTGACAGCACTCCCTTCTCAGATGTAGTGCGATTGACACTGACAGAGAGACGGACCAACACCAGTATGTACACATGCTTCTACCTAAGACGACAGTGAAGGCGAAGGTGTGAGAGGGCTAGGGCTCACCATCCTCCTCCAAGCACCTCTGTCCATCAGCTGTCACCTGCTGCAACTGCTTATGCTCCAGCTGAAGGCCTGCCATGCTGACTTTTTTTTGTGTGTGTAGCACAGTGAATATGCCACTCCTTTGCCTGTCAATGTCTTGTCTAGGCGTCAGGACCCTGAGCACACACCTCATTAGTATGTAGATTGAGATCCATGATATAGCTCCTCTGTTTCATGGGTCTTGGTTTACACACCAATGTGTGTGTCCACTCACATATACATATGTCTGCTTGCCATATCCATGATACAAACCCCATAATGTCATGACGGCTAGACAACACCTTGACAAGCAATGGATTGTTCACTCCGTGTCACATAATCAAGCTGTACCCGTGGAGTGCCAGTAAGGTCTCCAAAGCATTGCTGAGCAATGTGTTGTGTACACTTCTGGCACTCAAGGGTATGGCGATGGGTCAGCAATAGCATGACTGTTGTGTTCATAGTGCACCTTCCAATCCTGTAGTCACTCTCTGCAGGCATCCATGGCATGACCCCTCATGGTCCAGATGTTTGTTCCAGTGACATGTTGAATCCACGTCCATGAGCATCACCTGTTCGTGTCCATGTCAATTACACATATGACCATTTATGACTATCTTGTGTCACTGATCACCTCTCCCTTGTCGGGGTTTGAAAGGGATAGTAATACTGAATATGTTTTAGAAATCTATGTAGTAGGGTTCATCCCCCTAAGTAAAACAAGGGAACTCCCATTGCTGAAAGGTTTTTCATTCCAAAGTGATTTTCAGCTCAAAGTTGAATTTCATCAATCAAATATCACAGTGGCCTGAAATTGCAGTGGCACTGTTGCTACACCATTCCATGGACAGCTCTGGTCCCAGCAGCAAGAATCTCCATAGGATGGTGTAGCAACAGCGCCACCTGACAACATCAGGCCACTGTAATTTTCATATTTAAAAATCAACCGTGAGCTGAAATAACCTGTGAATGAAACACCCTTCAGCAGTGAGAGTTCCCTTCTTCTACTCAGGGGGATGAACCCTGAAACATATTTTTTCAAACATTCTAAGCATTACTATCCCCTTAATTGTGTTCATGTTGTTGATCTATGTAATGTGTTCATGTTGTTCAAGTTCAACTCACATCATGGAACAACACCCGGATGTTTGGCTTTCATTTGAGGTCTGTGAGTAAAAGCTTGGGACGCCATCCATTGTGCATGAGTTGTGTTCACTGCATAGCTTTGCAATGCATTGGAGACAACTGTAACACAGTGTATTTTGTGTGTGCCCCCTCCCATACTTCAATATCCCATACCCAGGTTAGTTGTGCATGAGTTGTTTTCACTGCATAGCTTTGCAATGCATTGGAGACAACTCTGCCATTAACCGGGTCTGATAAAAAACAAACAGACATGGACATGTGTCTAAGCAACAACTGCACATTTATTTACTCAACAATGAACTCCTATTTTCTTTTCTTGGTGGGTGCTTTGGGCGGGGCTGCAGGGGTGGCCTCCTGCACTTGACGCCGTGAGGCTCTATTGGATCTGGAGGCTGTGGGTAGCAGTTGTGAAGTGCTGGCAGGGGTAGTGGTAGTAGAACTGGAGGCCTGGAGTAGGGTCTCCAGCCAGTTGCATTCCCTCATCTCAACAACCACCTGGTCCATTGCAGCTGACATTTTGTTGGTGTAGGTGACCAGGTGGTTGGTGAGGGTCAACTGCTGGGACTCCATTGCCCTCATGCTGACCAGGAGGTGTGCAATATGCTCCAACCTTCAGTTGCCTCCTTTCTAGTGCCAAACACTCCTGATCCATGACCACGATATTGGCAGAAGTGTGTGGTGTGGAGGGAGACCAGGACAGTGGTGGGTATGCTCTCTGGCTGTCCTGTGGCTCCACCACAGGTGGTGGTGGAGATGTTGTGGAGCCATGTGCTCTGATGTGGAGGGAGCATGGGGACATCAGTGCTTTATTCCCAGATGGATCACCCCCTGGGGATGACACACCCTCCGACTGGGTGGCGATGGTGGGGTGAACACCACCAGGGCCTGTGGTTGTTGTGGCTGGCCAATGAGGCCAAGGTGTTCATAGTCCAGTGGCCACTGGCTACTGTCCTGCGGCTGTGGTCTGGTGGCTGGCCGCACTGGCCCATGCTGTGGCATCCCCACAATGTCAGGCATCTGGTGTCTCCCCATGGCTGGTGGTGCATCCTGGAGTACTGTATACTGCTGTTGGACTGTGGGAGGTGGACCCTGGGGGCCATGCTGGGGCCACTGCTGCTGTTGCTGGTGGTGCGGTGGACCCTGGGGGCCATAGGATACCCACTGCTGTGGCTACTGTTACTGGTGATGCTGTGGATCCTGGGGGCCATAGGATGCCCACTGCTGCTGCTGCTGCTGGTGGTGGTGGGGTGAACCCTGGGGGCCATTGGATGCCCACTGCTGCTGCTGCTGCTGAGGCTGGTGGTGGTGGTGGGGTGAACTCTGGGGCATTAGTATGCCCACTGCTGCTGCTGCTGCGGCTGGTGGTGGTGGGGTGAACCCTGAGGGCCATAGGATGCCCACTGCTGCTGCTGTTGTTGCTGTGGTGATCAAATTGGTGTCAGCACCCGGGAGGTGGTGGGCTCCTCAGCGGATGTTTCACTGAAGTCCTCCTCACTGGATGGCACATGTGCTGTGTGGGCAAATGACATGATGTAATTAGTGATGTGAGCTATGACAGGCATGCTGCAGGACTATTACATTGACATTTGAACTGTTGAGTGACAGGATGGAATCCAGTGTATTGCCTTGCAATGCATTGGTTACCATCCTGACACACATTGCTAAGCCTCACATGATACAATACATTGACCTTACCAACCTACAGTGTTGTAGCTTTGGTCATCATGTGTATCCTGTGCATTGTGGATGGCAAGGCATACCTCCTTGCTATCAGCATTCATCAGGATTCATGTGGTGACTAAAACTGAACCATCACACCATGAGTGAAACAAAACCATTGCATGTCATACACTTAGGCCTTAACAGCAAAAACACTATGACCTCTTAACACAGCAATGCACCAGTGATGATCAATGACTACAAAGTCCAACCAATGATGTCAGCAACAGTAACAGACACACCAAGCACACCAACCAACATGATCTGTGGAACCCAACAACCCAATCAGCTGGAGGACACATGAACACACCCCAGGACACCTAAAATCCTAACACACAGCAACATGTGCATGGTTATACTGTAATATTGGAGGTTACTTCTACCTTTTCCCATGTTATGCTATGGAGCCTAAGTACTGATATGTCACGTGTTGTTTCGATCTCAGTGCATTAGCTTCACAGAATAACACAGGGATTGCAGGAATGATGAGACTGCAGTTGTCATGTACACATTGTCACCTCTATCTGACACCCTAGTGAAAGTCCACCCCCATCATGTTGAGCCTTGTGAATCATATATGTCCTGCAGAGTGGTGATGGTGGCGAATGCCCCCTGGCCGCCCATACTCGGCAGGCTACATATGATTCAGAGAGATGATCCTTGACCATTCCACTTGGACTAACTACCTACATGTACAACGCCTAGCCCTGACATGCAGTAACAATACTCCAAGCAACATGTCATATCCTCTCCTTGCTATCTCCCATAACCTTTTGATTGCCAGGGGATTAGCCAATGTATTGTGAAACAATGCATTGCTTATCCCTGTGGCACTCAAGGGGTTGTGTGCTGACCTCTTTGTCACTCTACGTATGACATTGTGATACACATAACTGTTATATCTTTGACTGACACGTGACGGTGTGCATTGTTTTTGTGCTGTGCATGATGTTGTTGTAGACAGCATGAAGGAGGTTAAATAGGGCTTTGACCATTCCTATTTATGCTGGGTTTGTCATGTAGTCCGTCCTTGTTTGAACCCCCTCCAAGCTGTGTTGCTGGATTTGTGGTGTGGAATGCTGGCCATGTGTTCAGGTGTCACTGTGTTGGGCCATGGTGGGTGTCAAGATATGTGTGTTCTGTATGTACCCTTTGATGCACTTACTGGTGGCCTGGAGACTGCTTTCGTCTCCAGTGTCAGACCATCCTGGGATACCCTGTACTGTAGTCTCAGAAATGGTCCTCTCCAGCATCTGCACCCAGTCCTTGTAGTGGATATGCAGGGGTGGGCTACCTCCAGTGTCTCTCACATGTAGCGCCTCCTCCCCCATTTTCTTCTTCACCACTCTCTTGCAGTCTGCCCATCTCTTCTTGATGGACTCAAGAGAGCAGCTGCAGCTGGACACAGAATTGACTGCCACCAATACTTCCCTGCAAGCAGCCTTCTTCCTCGCCCCCATTTGGGGGACCTTCCCCCTGAGGAACGGCATCTTCTCCCTTGACATGATGGCCTCCACCAGGACCCTATTCTCCTCGGTGGAGTACTTAGGATCTCACATCCTTTCCTCCCCTGGACTACCCCTCGTCCCACTCTCTCCACTGACCCTGTACTAGATGTGCCTTCTCTGGTGTGGCCACCACTCTGCCCCAGGGATCTTCCTCTCCCTCCCTTACCCTGACCAGGGATACCCACCTGCTCCTCTTCCTCCTCTCCTCCTACTCTCTCCACCCCTCTCTCCTGTCCTCCTCTCCTCTCCATTCGTCTCACCCACTCACATCTAGGCACTCACTCAGACCCTCACATACTCACTCTCACTCACAGACTCACGCTGACAAAAAAAAATGGCCTAAGAGTGTGTGTGTGTATGTGTGTTTGAATGCATGTATTTGGTATGTACAAAGGTGTATTATGTGTCACAAAGCATGCTGCAATCCCTCCAACTCCTTCTACTTGTGTGTGATGTGCCTCAACTACCTGTCTCTTTACACTAGCCTCCTCCCCTGGGTCCTGTGCTCTAGCTCTAATGAATGCGATACACAGACAAAGGTGCGTCGGTTATTTTGGGTCTATATTTAGTTTATTTGACTGAACTTGATACTTTGAGGTGCTGTGATTGGCTGGGGCACTACGTCCGATGTTCGCTTGTTTTTTTATTGGGACGTTTCTCATATTATTTATTGTGTGTTTTGCGACAGCGATGGGGTCCGATTCTGAGTGACTCCAGTTTTGTAGTTTCTGTGTGTTTTGTAGGCCGTCGCCTGTTAGCCTTTCTGGGAAACGGAGATTTGAATCTCTTGTTACCCAGTCTTGGTTAAGTTTCGACAGCCTTTTTGTACATAAAGTTGGTTTTTAACGACAACATTTGGATCAAGCCCTCAATCTTATCTACAACTGAATTTGCATCAAGCATCTAAACAAATGTTTAAAAACAAACAATATGGTTCTCTAGACAGATGGTAGGTATTATAAAGGATAAAAAGTCTATAAAGAAAGATATAGAAATGTACAAAGTTCATCAGAGGGAAGCTAAATGCATTATAAATTTTGCTAAATTCCCAAAAAAAAAAAAGTGGCAAGACTATATTAGTGAAAACAGGAAAAGTAAAGGAGGTAAAATAATATTAAAGTAATAAAATGGTACACAAGTGGAGAAGATAAGTAAATAGCTGAAGTCTGTTCTTGCAGCAACTTTAGCTGAGCTTTTAGGTCAATAGGGAGGACTCTGTCATTTACAGGCCTGTGAATCTGTAGTGAGGAAAATAATGGAAACATAATTGAAAGGAAGAATTGTTGCATATCTAAAGGCTAATGATGTGTAAGATCCATGACACCATGGTTTTACAACAGGCAGATCATCCCAAACAAACACTTAAATATTTCAGTTATAGGGGGGCGTGTCCTAGCATGCAACGGGAATGGCAGCACTTTGAGCAAGCTCCTGTGGATACTGGGGTGGTTCAGCCTATAAAGTGGTGAGTTCCTTGCTCTTTGACCAAATATCAATACCTGGTGATGGCTAACCAAGAGGCCAAGAACATATGCTCAAAACCTTAACGCCCAAAGAGAAGAAGAAAGCCCAAAAACTGTTGGGCGCTCACTTCCAAGATGGCGTTCATGAGCACGACAATGATGATGGATCAGATATAGATGAAGCCGCTTCCACGTCCTCCCTTCTTGCTGACCCACCGATGGGTGAATTTAAAAGCATGTTAAAAACTCTATAGCTCAGATTAAGAGCGACATGAAATCTTTTGCAGACGAATTTAAGAAGGAGATTAGGGAGCTGGATGAGAGAACATCCCGCATGGAAAACAAGGTGGACGAAGTAATTGATTCTCACAACGCTCTTTTGGACTAGCACTCTGACCTACTAAAAGAAGTACAACACCTCAGCGATAAAGTTATTGATCTTGAGGATCGATCCCGCCTCAACAATGTGAGGATCCACGGGGTGCCAGAAGACGCCCAGCCCATGGGCCTTCGAGATGGGGCTATGGAATTTTTCACTAGTCTGTTATGTAATTTCTCGGATCAAGATCTCCTTATTGATAGGATCCAGAGACTACCGAGACCTAGGAAACTGCCAACAGAAATCCACGAGATGTTATACTAAGGATGCACTACTTTCATGTGAAGGAGGAAATCTTACGGGAGGGCAGCCTGCAAAATCCTTTGCCCACTCCTTTTTCACAGATCCAGCTCTTCTCTGACATTTTGGTGGCCACACTGCAATGGCGGAGAGGATTCAGTTTTGTTACTGCAGCCCTCCACCAGGCGCAACTAAAATACAAGTGGGGCTTCCCTGCTAAAGTCATTGTCACACGGAATGGTGCATCTACTGTCTTCAACACTCCTGAGGAGGGTGCTCGGATCCTGGGTTCCTGCAACTTACCAGTTCCGGGACCGCCCGGCCCTGCTTTTCAACCACATCAGCAGGTCTCCACAGTCTGGTCTACGGCATCTGCCACTCCACCATTACCCAGGCATTGTCCAACTGCTCCGGTTGCTGTTTCCTCAGCGGGCTGATGTTGCTTTATTGTCTTCTTGGATCTAGCTTGATTTGTGGCTCCTGATTTAAACTGTCCCTGTCGCTTTATGCTTTGAAACCTGCTGGTCTTTTCTGCACATTTCGAGATTACTCTTCGGGATGCTCGACCTGCTCCACCGGCCGGGACTGCTATACTCACCGTACCAGTTGAGTTGCGGATGCTGGATGTTTTGCTTCATTCTCATGCTCTGCTTTAAGGTTTACATGTATTTCTATTGATCACATGTTGATATTTTGTACTATTTCACTACTGTTGTCTCTGAGATCTATATGTATGGTTTTGGCAGGTGCCGCAGGGCACTGGGGCCTGGCTGGTAGTTCACGTCCGCGAACTTGACCCCCCCTCCCCCTTTGTATTTAATACTTGGGGTGACTTGCGGTTGAGGCATAGCAGGGGGCCGGTGTTCTGGGGCGTTTGCTCAAAAAACTAAGAAACAGAAGGTAAAAAAAAAAAAATGTATAATATCGCAGCATAACAGTTCTGTTTGCTATGTAGTCAGTGTTCATTATACTGTTTGTAGTACTTGCAGGTGGCCGAATGTGGTTGTCTGTGGGACTGACATGGCTCCAGGCTTGTATTGAGTTTCATGAGAGGCTGGATGAGAGTGCCGCGGGCTGGGTCTTTTGAGCGGGGCTGGGGAGGCAATGGGGATCAGAGGAGAGGACGGTTGGTTGATGGTATAGAGCGTGAGTAACCTGTCCGAACTGCAGAGAGAGGAATAGAGGAAAAAAAAAAAAGAGTAATGGCTGGGTGTTAGACTTGTGGGTCTGCTCGCTCTTTACTCCTGCTTGATATACTAGCTATGCGGGTCCTCTCTCATCCCTGTGGGTCGTAATGGGTTTCTATGTGGTCTATTGTGCCGGCGGGTTCCTCCACGAGAGTTCTGGGTAATCTATGACTTCATTTCTATCCCTTACTCCTGGGTTCTAAACCAGGTAGAAGGGCTCACTGGGTAGTTGTTCTCTATCTGTTACAGTTTACAGCTTACCTTGTTTGCAGCAGCATCTACAGGCGCCATGCTTCTAGCATGCAGCAGGCCTCTGTTTTATCTGTTTGTTTCCTGTAGTCTCATCCTACCTACTTCCTACTTCTTCCCTCTGAGCTGCTCCTCCTACTTCCTGTGGAGGGGTTTAAAAGGCAGACTGAGTCCTGACTCAGTCGCCCTTGCGTCGTTATTATTAGGTGAAGTACTTGGGCTCTGTGTGTGACCTGGCTATCTACAAAAACCCACTCTGTGTATGACTATCATGGTGCCCCGTGATCCTGTTGCATAGCAGCGACACTATTATCCTATGCCACTTTCTGATTGGCTGGCCTTAATTGCTACTCCTGGCTTGCCTTTATCTACCCTGGGTTGTCCTCTCTTAGGCGCCCTTTCGTGGTGTACGTTTCATGTGATACTACTGTGATTTCTACGTTGTGTATGACCTGGCCTGCCTGACTACAAGCTTGTTCCTGTGTTCCTGTTTTACGCTCCGTTACTGACTCATATTCTGGCTGACAACCCGCTCCGTTGCTGACTCGTATTCTGGCTGAGAACCCGCTCCGTTGTTGACTGTATCCTGGCTGAAGATCCTGCTCCGTCGTTGACCGTCCTTGGATAAGAACCTGCTCCGTTGCTGACTATATCCTGGCTGAAGATCCCGCTTTGTCGCTGATCGTTCCTGGAGGAGACCCCGCTCCGTTGCTGACTGTACCCTGGCTGATACCCGTTACATTGCTGACCGTGTTGTGGCTATTAACCACTTCTGTGCTGGCTGCATCCTGGCTGTAGACCCGCTCTGTTGCTGACTGTATTCTGGTATAGAACCGCTCCATAGCCGACCAGTATGGGCGCTGTTACGTTCCATTGCGGTATCCCTATTCCGCTTAACGGGCTCCGGTACCTACCGGACCCGCCTGTGTCAGAGCGACCCCTGGTGGCTATTACTTTTCTGGGCATTCGGTACATGCAGCGTTGCGCCGCGTGGCACTGTTCCTTGTCGACCAAAAGGGCTAAGCTTGGGCTCAAGCTGCTCCTTAACCGCTGCTAGCGGTGTGCACAATCGAAGTACCAGTACCGGCTTTCTACTCTGACTGTGTTACTCTGATCTCCCTCTGTGGCCTTACTACCTGCTACTCTGTGCTCACTCCCTCTGGGAGTTTCTCTGTTTGGTAGGCTGTTACCTGTAACCCTTCGTGTACCTGGAGTGACCAGGTAGGGTTTTTACTGCCTTGGGCAGTTCCACCGCTAGAGACAGCGTTATTCCACCATACTGCAGGCTGAGGGCCATTAGCTGTGTGTCAGCTACCTACTGTTGCCTAGATCCACCCCTAGCGTTCTAGGGTCTAAAATTCGCAGCTACCTTGGTCTCTTTTATCTTTCCTGTGGGGAGACGGTTACTCCACTGTTGCCCGGTATTTGGAGACCTTATTCGTGTCTAACCTCCACGGTGCCAGTTTCGTTCCATATAGTATGGTTCTGAGTTACCTCGTTCCAGGGTCTTGGTGTCCAGGCGTCTGGACAGTGCCAGTCTTCGCTCCATACAGTCTGGGTCAGTGTTGCCTCGTTCCTAAGGGTTTAGGTACCCAGGTGTCTGGTTAGTGCCAGTTCTGTTTCTCGTACTCCTCCTGTGTACGCTCACCTGGTCAGCTTCCCTACGGGTTGCCAGCATCTATCCACGAACTATACATTCAGTTGTGCCTAAGTACGCCATATTGCATTCCTGCAGCTACCGTGTATTCTTTGTTTCTGTATGCTCTGCCTTGTGGTTCCCTGGGCCTTATTCAGTATATGCTCTCTTTTCAATAAAGTCTTTTAACCTTACCAATCTGTCTGAGTGTTCATCTAAAACCGTAACAGTACAAAAGGGCCAATGACCTCAGACAAATCCGGTGAAGGTAGTTCCGTTAATATCCATTGGAGGATGGATATGTATGAGCAAAGACTGGATCAACTGTCAGTGGCGGTGCAAACTATGTTGGAGCGGACCGCACACTTGAACAGACCCGCTATATCTTCGGTGGCCACCTATCACGGTGCAGCTTCTCGTGCTGTCACTCTCACTTGTGCTGCGCTCCGATTGGTTGAGCCTGTTTGGTCCGCCCCTGGTGACCTTTTTATTCTGGGCTAGTGGCACCTGTCATTTGCCCTTTCGTGGTGTTCCTGAGCCAGTTTTGCTGTGCTTTGTTCCTGCGTTCCTGATCTCCGGTGTACTGACTTGGCTATCTCTGACTACGATCCTGTGTACCTGCTCCGTGATTTGACCCGGCCTGGCTGACGTTCCTGCTCGTTTCCTGATTCGGCTTGTCTGAGAACCTGCTCCGTGATTCAACCCGGCTTGCTGACGTTCCTGCTCCGTGACCTGTTCCAGTTTCTGCGGCCGGTCTCCGTTCCTGTCTGCCTTGTCGCCACGGTGACATTGTGACTGTGCCACTTGCTGTTCAGTACGGTTCCGTGCTGTGCTGGTTCCTGCCACTGAGCTGCTTACTGCTGAGCTGTGTTTATTTTATCGAGCTGTTAACCCATGCAGAGCTGTGTCCCAACTACTGAGCTGTCTGTCCGTGCTGAGTTGCGTTCCAACTACCGAGCTGTTAACCTGTGCAGGGCTGTGTTCCAACTATCGAGCTGTTACAAGTGCAGAGCTGTGTTCCAACTCTCGAGCCGTTAACCCGTGCAGAGCTGAGTCCCGGTACGGGGCCTTTCAGTCTAAACAGAGAGTTGCTTTGTGCTGAGCCGTTCCTCTCCTTGCAGTCCGGTGTAGCTCATTACTGCGCCCGGTGACGCACGGCTCTGGCTGCTTCTGTGCACGTCTCTGTGTTTATGCCCGTGGGGGCTATTGGTCCAAGCTCTTGCAATTCAGTCTCTCCGTTACGCCCGTGGGGGCTATTGGCTCAAGCTCTTGCAATCCAGCTCCTTCCATTACGCACGTTTGGGTTATAGGCTCAAGCTCTGGTAACAAAGTTGTCTCTGTGACGCCCGTGGGGCTATTGGTCCAAGCTCTTGCATTCCAGTTCCAACCACAACGCCCGTGGGGGCTAGTGGTTCCAGCTCCGGTAACTCAGTTGTCTCCGTTACGCCCATGGGGGCTATTCGCTCTAGCTCTGGCAGTCTACTCACTCTGCTCATATGCCAGTGGGGCTACCATTCAAGTACAGCAGGCTGGGTGGCAGGTCTCTATTTGCTGGACAGTTTCTTCAATATTACAAGACTGTGGGTGTTGAGTCTTCTCCACCATTCTCCACCTACAACACCTTGGGCGTGCCAAACAACACAATTGAGAGGGACTGATTATTCCATTAAACCTTTGTATATCAGTACTCAGTGCCTGTCAATTGCCAGTACTCTGTTCTAAATTATTGTATACTGTGCATACTATTGCCTATCTGCTATTTCGCAGTGCTACCCATAGGAGGCGTTCTCTGTCATTATTTTGTTCTTAATAAAATTGCATTTGATTTTTACCCACTGGTCTGAGTGTTATGAAAACCGTGACACCACCCCAGTTCTGGCACCGACAATGGCTAATTCGAATATTGGCACACAATTTAAAGGGCTATCTGCCATGGCACCGTTACCAGTAAGGTATGATGGGGAACCTTCCCTGTGTAGAGGTTTCCTCAATCAGCTGGAAATTTTTCTCGAGTTGGCTCCTCAGGCCTTCCCTACGGAGAGAAGCAAGATTGACTTCATGATATCTTTATTGACTGGTAGGGCTCTAGCATGGGCTAATCCAATTTGGGAGACGGCTAAGCCCATCACCACTAATTTTGGTGAATTCGTGAGGGCCTTTCGAAATGTCTTTGAGATCCCTGGGCGCAATATCTCAGCTGCCAAGGAAATTATGAATATTCAGCAGGGCAACTCTACTGTTGCAGATTATTCAATTGATTTCCATACCCTGGCAGCCGAATTGGGATGGAATGATGAATCGCTTGTAGCGGCATTTGCTCAAGGGTTAAATGACCGCATTAAGGATGAGATTGCGGCCCGGGAGGTACCTGAATCTCTGGACAGATATATTGAGTTTGTCAGTCTGATTGATACCCGGATCAGGGAGCGTATGCTAAATAGGGACCGTAAGCCAAGGTCTCCTACTAATCAGTGGCACAAGAATTCTGTCCCACCCATGCCTCCCTCTCCTCCCATGCCTCCTGGTCAAGTCGATGCTACTGAACCCATGCAAGTAGGCTTTACTAGACTTAAAAGGGAGGAACGGTCATTTTGTCGCAAGAATGGCCTGTGCCTCTACTGTGGGAAGGGAGGCCATTTGTTGCATAATTGTCCTACACGGCCGGGAAACGCATGCACCTAGGTTACCTTAGGGGACAGGTCCTACGTGGCATCCAGCAGTTCCCAGAGGTTGCACCTTCCAAACCAGTGGTTGAAGTGATCATTTCCTCCTCCTCCTTTTCCATTACTATACCTGCTCTTATAGACTCTGGAGCAGCAGGATATTTTATGGATCAAGAGTTGCTGCATTACACGATATTCCATTGGTTACACGAGACAATCCAATGCTAATTGAGGCCATTGATGGGTGACCTTTGGTGCCTCCCCAGGTCACCCATTCTACTTGCCCCCTCTCGGTACAGACCGGGGCATTGCATTTTGAAACCCTGTCCTTCCAAATTATTCAGTCACCCCATTATGCGGTTATTTTGGGGTTCCCTTGGTTAAGGACACATAATCCCAGAATTAACTGAGATTCCTGCGAGATTATGGAGTGGTCCGAGCAGTGTACTATTCACTGCCTGCAACAACCTAAGAGAATATTCTGTACCTCTCCCTCCTTACCGCCTGAGTACCATTCCTTCAGCGATGTGTTTAGCAAAGGAGAGGCTGGCACCTTGCCACCGCACAGGGCGTATGACTGTGCCATTAATATTGCGCCTGGTGCTGTCCCTCCTAGGGGCAGAACGTATCCTCTCTCCTGTGAGGAGAATGTGGCCATGGAGGAGTATATCTTGGATGCATTGGAGAGGGGCATCATTCGCAGATCATCCTCACACGCAGGGGCTGGATTTTATTTTCGTTAAAAAGAAGTCTGGAGAATTAAGGCCATGTATTGATTATAGGGGCCTTAATAAATTGATGGTTAAGAGCGCATACCCAATTCCACTCATCACCGAACTGTTTGATTGCCTCAAGGGGGCAACAATCTTCACTAAATTGGACCTAAGAGCTGCCTATAACCTTCTTCGTATCAAAGAGGGTGATGAGTGGAAAACTGCTTTCAATACTCGCAATGGGCATTACGAGTACTTAGTGATGCCATTCAGGTTGTGCAATGTCCCAGCAGTATTCCAGGAACTAATCAATGATGTTCTCCGTGACTTGTTGCAGTCCTGTGTAGTTGTCTATCTAGATGACATATTAATTTATTCTCCCAGTTTAGAGACCCATCGCTTGCATGTAGCTACCGTAGTTCAAAGACTAAGGGAGAATAAATTATTTTGTAAGCTTGACAAATGTGAGTTTCATAGATCCAGGGTACCATTCCTGGGTTACGTTATTTCATGTCAAGGTATTTCCATGGACAATGAGAAATTGTCGGCAGTACTTCATTGGCCGCGGCCTAAGGGCTTAAAAGCTATTCAAAGGTTTAATGGCTTTGCCAACTATTAGCTTAAATTTATTTGTGACTTTTCCAGAATCGTTAAACCCCTTACAGACCTGACACATAAGGGCGCTAAAGCATCTGAATGGTCTGAAGAGGCCGAGGAGGCATTTGAGGCACTCAAATCAGCATTTGCCCCTGCACCAGTCCTGTCGCACCCCAAGGTGGACCTGCCATTTACATTCGAAGTAGATGCGTCAGATACTGGTGTAGGGGCAGTCCTGTCTCAGAGGTCTGGTCCAGGTCAACCACTTAAGCCATGTGGCTTCTTTTCCAAAAAATTAACTAAGGCGCAATGGGTGTATGAGATCGGTGACCGGGAATTATTGGCAATTATCTTGGCCTTATGCGAATGACGTCAATTGCTGCAAGGTACCAGGGTACCAATTCTCATTCTAACCGATCACAAGTATTTGTTGTATCTCAGAAGCCAAAAGATTGTCTCCTAGACAGGCCAGATGGGCTTTCTTTCTTTCTCGGTTCAATTTCATTATTTCATATTTACCCGGTTCTAAGAATGTAAGTGCTGATGCGCTGTCCATGCAGCATGGTCCTGAAGTAGAGTCTGAGGAATTACCCGTACCCATTATTCCTCAAGATCGCATCCTGGCCACTCTACGGACTAGCTTCACCTCTCCTTTGGGTCAAGAGATCTTGGCTACGCAGACTGAATCTCCCCCGGATAAACCCATGTGCAAATGTTTTGTAGCTGAACCCTTTTGGGCAAGACTCCTGAAAACTTATCATGCTTCAAGGGCAGCTGGCCATGTGGGCAGAGATCAATTAATTTGGTCATTATCCCGTATTTTCTGGTGACCCACATTACGGGCAGATTGTGCTGTTTGTGCCCGTTCTAAAGTTTCTAGGCACCTACCAGTGGGCTTATTACAACCTGTTCCTAATGGTGATCGCCCATGGTCACATGTGTCTATTGACTTTCTGGGTGAATTACCGGCCTCAAATGGGTACACGTACATACTGATGGTGGTGGACAGATTCTCGAAAATGGCCCATTTTGTGCCCTTGCCCAGTTTGCCTTCTGCTCAGGAATTGGCTGTTGTGTTCCCTCGTGAGGTATTCAGACTCCATGGAGTACCTCAGGTGTTGGTATCAGACCGGGGCAGCCAATTCATTTCCAGATTTTGGAGGGCATTTTGCGGCCAAATGGGTATCCAGTTGTCATATTCATCTGCTTACCATCCTCAGACTAATGGAGCTGCTGAATGCTCTAACCAGGTGCTCGAACAATTTATCCAATGCTTTGTATCCAATCATCACGATGATTGGGCTGAATTGCTGCCTTGGGCAGCGTTTGCCAGAAACTGTGCAATCAATAATTCCTCCGGAAGCTCCCCATTTCTTATCTTGCTTCTGGATGCATTTCAGGCACAGCAGATGCCAGGCCTTGATGAACACCTCAGACAGCTTCATTCCACTTGGGCACAGGCACAGAGTTCATTACGTGAGTCCTTTCAGCGCTACAGGCGTCATGCCAACAGCAGAAGGTTGCCAGCTCCGGTATTTCAGGTTGAGGACCGTGTGTGGCTTTCATCTAAGAATTTGAACTTACAAACTCCTTGTCATAAGTTCGCCCCACGGTTTATCGGTCCATTCAAAGTCCTCAGGAGAGTCAATCCTGTTTCCTATGCTTTGGACCTCCCCACTAATATGCGAAACCACAATGTTTTTCATGTATCCTTACTTAAGCCTCTTGTCTGTAACAGCGATACCCCTGCTCCAGTGGTGCCGGCTCCGGTGCGCATCCAAGACCATGACGAATATGAGGTTCAAAGCATTGTGGACTCACGCAGGGTGCGTGGGCAACTTCAGTACCTGGTTCATTGGAAAGGATATGGCCCAGAAGAACGTTCATGGGTCAAGCATACTGACATTCACGCTCCAGTTTTGTTACATCAGTTCCATGCCAAATTTCCCTCGAAGCCTGGTCCTCCTCCGAGGGGAGGGGGTCGTTGAGAGGGGGGTACTATCACTGTGCCCCGTGATCCTGTTGTGTAGCAGCAACATTATTATTCTATGCCGCTTTCTGATTGGCTGGACTTAATTGCTACTCCTGGCTTGCCTTTATCTACCCTGGGTTGTCCTCTCTTAGGCGCCCTTTCGTGGTGTACGTTTCATGCGATACTACTGTGATTTCAACGTTGTGTATGACCTGGCCTACCTGACTACGAGCTTGTTCTTGTGTTCCTGTTTTACACTCCGTTGCTGACTTGTATTCTGGCTGAGAACCCGCTCCGTTGCTGACTCGTATTCTGGCTGAGAACCCGCTCTGTTGCTGACTCGTATTCTGGCTGAGAACCCTCTCCGTTGCTGACTCTTATTCTGGCTGAGAACCCGCTCCGTTGCTGACTGTATCCTGGCTGAAGATCCTGCTCCGTCGTTGACCATCCTTGGATGAGAACCTGCTCGTTGCTGACTATATCCTGGCTGAAGATCCCACTTCGTCGCTGATCATTCCTGGAGGAGATCTCGCTCCGTTGCTGACTGTATCCTGGCTGATACCCGCTACATTGCTGACCGTGTTGTGGCTATTAACCACTTTTGTGCTGGCTGTATCCTGGCTGTAGACCTGCTTCATTGCTGACTGTATTCTGGTATAGAACTGCTCCATAGCCAATCATTAGGGGCGCTGTTCCGTTCCGTTGCAGTATCCCTATTCCGCTTAACATGCTCCGGTACCTACCGGACCCGCCTGTGTCAGAGCGACCCCTGGTGGCTATTACTATTCTGGGCATTCGGTACATGCAGTGTTGCACCGTGTGGCACTGTTCCTTGTCGACCAAAAGGTCTAAGCTTGGGCTTAAGCTGCTCCTTAACCGCTGCTAGCGAAGTACCAGTACCGGAGTTCTACTCTGACTGTGTTACTCTGATCTCCCTCTGTGGCCTTACTACCTGCTACGCTGTGCTCACTCCCTCTGGGAGTTTCTCTGTTTGGCAGGGCGTTACCTGTTACCCTTCGTGTACCTGGAGTGACCAGGTAGGGTTTACTACTGCCTTGGGCAGTTCCACCGCTAGAGACAGCGTTATTCCACCATACTGCAGGCTGAGGGCCATTAGCTGTGTGTCAGATACCTACTGTTGCCTAGATCCACCCCTAGCGTTTTAGGGTCTATAATTCGCAGCTACCTTGGTCTCTATTATCTCTCCTGTGGGGAGACGGTTACTCCACTGTTGCCCGGTATTTGGAGACCGTATTCGGGTCTAACCTCCATGGTGCCAGTTTTGTTCCATACAGTCTGGTTCTAAGTTGCCTCGTTCCAGGGTCTTGGTGTCCAGTCGTCTGGACAGTGCTAGTCTTCGCTCCATATAGTCTGGGTCAGTGTTGCCTCTTTCCTAAGGGTTTAGGTACCCAGGCATCTGGGTAGTGCCAGTTCTGTTTCTCGTACTCCTCCTGTGTACGCTCACCTGGTCGCTTCCCTATGGGTTCCCAGCATCTATCCATGAACTATACATTCAGTTGTGCCTGTCTAAGTACTCCATATTGCATTCCTGCAGCTACCGTGTATTCTTTGTTTCTGTATGCTCTGCCTTGTGGTCCCCTGGGCCTTATTCAGTATATGCTCTTTTTTCAATAAAGTCTTTTAACCTTACCAATCTGTCTGAGTGTTCATCTAAAACCGTAACAATGACCTGGCTATTTATGAGAACCCTTTCTGTGTATGACCCGGTTAAGTAAGAGAACCCTTTCTGTGTATGACCCAGATAAGTACGAGAACCCTCTCTGTGTATGAACCAGCTAAGTACGAGAACCCTCTCTGTGTATGACCCAGTGATCACGAGTATCCCTTACCGTGATCAATCTGTGCTATTGGCTTAAGACAGACCACTGTTGTGGACAGAGGGTCTGATTGGTGACTGCAGGCGTGAGTCACAGGGTCTCGATATAGTGACTGCAGGCAGAGTCACAGGGTCTGGTGTAGTGACTGCAGGCGTGAGTCACATGGTCTCGTGTGGTGGCTGCAGGCGTGAGCCACAGGGTCTTTATATGTGAGTGCAGGAGTGAGTCACAGCGGTCTGATATAGTGACTGCAGGCAGAGTCACAGGGTCTCTTAGCGGTGACTGCAGGCGTGGGTCACCGGGTTGCTGCAAAGGTGTGGTGGTGCTGGTTTGACTGATTGCAGGAGTGGGTCAGTCCTCCAATCCAGCAGTCCTTGTGTTCCTGTTCATCGGATCAAGATTGCTGAGCCAGTATTCACAGTGGTCACCTGTTCCAGTGTTCCAGTCGACGGATCAAGAGTTGGCGTTCCTGTATCCTGCTGAGACTAACAGGGGCTTCGGCCCAGTCTCTCTTATTGTGGTCTAGCGAGAGGCCTACTATTTCTGGTAGTAGTGTCGCCAGCTAGTAACCCTTTGCTTGTTGTACCACTTATTTATTGCTGTGATTTATTCTAATAAATATTTTGCATTATATTACCATACTGAGTTCTGATCATTCCTGGGTCAGAGATTGGACCAATTGTCTTTAGAGATTCAAACGGTTTCACAGCGTACTGCAAACCTTGAGCAGATTTATAAATATAAAAAATATAAAAAGAAGCAATAAAACAATACCATGCCAATAGCTAGTGCATTCAACGACTACTTCTTTGGATGGGCCACCTCCGATTACCCAATACAAAAGTAACTGGGAAGCAGAAACGTGTAGTGAACAGTCTCTGGCACCTTCTCCCTAGTCCAGTAGTACTGCTGAATTCAATTTCATGCCAGTATCTGATATCTGATCACATGCTCAACCAAAAAATGAAATTCCAATCTTGGCCTGAGCAACTGCCAGCAATGTTATAAAAGCTCGGTACCTCTGTCACAGTCCATCCCATTGCATCCTTAATTAATGCTTCATTGTTATCCGGGTATATGTCCAAAGACTGGAAAGTGGCCAGAGTTGTACTATCCACAAAAGGGGTGATAAAAATGTGTTAACAACATAAAGACCAATATCCTTTCTCCCCATATTATCGAAGTTCTTGGAAAAATTGTGTCCGCACATAACTATGTGAGTATTACAGACTGTCTAGCTTTTCACCCCAGTTCAGTCTGGATTTCATCCAAATCACTCAATAGTTATGGCCCTCTTAAAAGTATACAATGACATTCAGAATGGCATGGAACATAGTGAACTTACTGGAACTATTTTCCTTAATTTTACAAAGGCCTTTGATACAGTAGACCATAATATTCTAATAAATAAGATCAAAATTCCAGGCTGGTGTAATCATTCTCTAAACTGGTTTCAATCCTATTTATCAGACAGAATGCAATGTGTCTATTGCTAGCAGTGGTTCCATGCAGCTCAAGGTAACATGTGGGGTTTCCCAAGGCTTTATTCTTAGCCCTCTTCTGTTTTCCCTATTTATAAATACTTAATCGGAACTGTCTACAAAGTGTGCTGGTTTGCAAGCACACCTTGTAGACCGTTCCAATTAAGTATTTATTTCTATATCACGCTATTTCGGCTCTGCTGAAGAGCCGCAGGATGGTCCCGGGACCAGAATCTGCATCTCTCAGCTAGAGCTCTGACGTCTATGAAAGGAGTAGGATGGGGGGAATTTTAGATGCTTTGATCTCTCAAACTATAAAGGTTTGAGAGATAAGACATAGCTCTTTGTACTAATATTTTTAATTTCTAAAATATTACAATTTGTTATAAACTAGCGTTACTATCCCTTTAAAGCATCTTCTGTGCACATGTATGCAAAGGACACCATAAGCTATACTAAAAATTACAGGATGATTTGTCTTAAGTTGAAAGATGGATCTCTAAAAACAAACTGTCCTTAAACACTAACAACATGGTCACAATGGTATGTGGTGCAACACAAAAATTACTTAAACGCCACAATAAATATTTAACCATCGTAACAAAGTTTAATCGTAACTTGGCCTAGGCCGATTAATACAAATTTTTTGGTATGTGGCTAGACCCCCAACTTACTTTTGGTCTTCACATTGATAAATAAACATCTAAACTCTGTCCTAAAGTAGGAGCCCTGTTTGGAAACAAATCTAGTCTAAATCCCCTAGAAAGAAAACACATTGTGCAACAGATATTAATGTCAGTATGACTACTAGTATATGCGTCTCTCTTTGCAAACGCAACACTATACCTAACTCATTATGCCATTTTGTTCTACACTGTAATTAAACTAACCATTATTGTATCATGTTTAAAGAAATAAACTAGCCAACACTCAAATCCAGAAGTACCCTTCACCTTTATTGTCTAGTTTGGAGACACTCCTCTAGTAAGATACTAGACTACCTGAACACTATGTTCATTCATGCTCTCCATATAACCTCTGTTGCAATTCCAGCAACGCGCTGACTATTCCACAATACATGAGCAGTATGTTTACTCCAGCTCTCCATACTTCCTATAACCTCAGCTCTACTTCCAGCAACTCAATGGCTGTTCCAAACAGGACTGGACCTGTTCGACTCGGACGTAATTCAGCAATAGTCCGAATTATCTGGCCAAATTAAAAAAATAAATAAATAAAATATTCAATAAATAATTAAAATTAAACAAATAAAAATATAAATACATGAAAACTAAATTAATAATAATATTAAATCTCTAATGAGACAGGAAGGGGTATTTTATAAACCCCTACACACTTATCAACCCTTAATAGGGCAAATATGGGGTGAGTGGTAGCAATGTAACATGGTTGTCTGATACAAATGAATATACAACAAACACAAAAAATAAAGCCCTGCGCTCAAACTCCCACTACTCCTGGGCAGCAGCAATGGCCATAGTATACATCAGCCCAAAATACATAGTACCAAAAACAGAGAGTTACCTGCACTCTTTCCCAAATCTCTATGCACATTTAAATAATTGGAGGCTTTTAGGCTCACTCCAATGGCCATTTGAATGTAAGCTCACCTGCCACGCCAAGGGAAGCCTCATAGGTGAGTCCATCAGGACAATTAAATTATTTTGAATTACTTTTCTTAAGCTGCACCACATTATGTAACACATTATTACTGTGTTTTATTTTTTTATTTTGTGATTTTTTAATAATAAATGAGAATTTATATATGTATATGAAACATCAAATTAGAGCCCTTTCTGCCCTTTAAAAAATGGTATATAATATGTGTTTATGCAATAAATGAGAAAGATAGGAATTGAACACAAATATAGCAAAAATGCCAAAATTACTTGTGTCCTTAAATGGTTAATATCTGCACTTTGCATGAACTGTAAAGCATCTGTTTTACCAGATCTATTTTTAGCAGTATGTAGCAACATTGTAATAGTTTCAGGCGGAAAAGCGCCATGCCGTCTATTTTTTAGTAGCATGTAGCAACATTGTAATGGTTTCAGGCAGTGCTGTCCAAATTTCCGAAATTTACACCGAAATTTCGGACTAGGTCCGTTTCGGATTCTGACATTTTTTGTGGGCGGGCCTTGGCTTTCGGAAGGTCCGAATGATGACAAATATGCCTTATTTGTCCGAATTCCGAAATTGGCCGAACAGAATCGCGCAAGTCTATTAAGTATAATGGAACTAAGCTCCTTAAGTGCTCTTTGGTGTAAGTTATCAGGTCCAGAGGCTTTATTCACCATAACATCTCTGGTCTCTTTTGGCAGCCATGTACATGTATATCATCAGAAGGGATGCGAGGCTGTTCCACCAAGGTAAAATGAAAGGATGAACAAATTGATGTTATTATTCTTTCTGTATTTAACCCACAATTATTTTTGGTTTGATGAATTTTTTTTCTTCAGCTCCTAGGATACACCATGGGTACCAGATTTGTGCCAAGTTATACTAATGTATATATTTTTTTGGGGAATACCAAAACCCATTTGACTCAAATCTGGCACTCTGGTGCAGATAGATTACTATTATATATTTGGAAGGGAGGAGTCTCACTTCTAAAAGATGTTTTAAATATAGTAGCAACAACACTTTAAAATTTGCAGTGTACTTGAAATTCCATCTTGTTAGAAATTAATTTTTTTTTAGATATCACCATGTTTATTAAAAGGTAATAAAATAGTGTCTAAAGTTTATCCCAATCCGGTGGACACTAACAGCTTTATTCACTCAGAGAGCTGTCTATTTACATGTGGCTTATGAACATTCCTTTTGGGGGACTAAGGAGATAAAAAAGAAATTGTACAGAAGAACAAACTTTCAAAGGAAATCCTAGTATTTATTAAAAAAATCTGAGGAGCAAAAGCTACGTTAATGCAACTCATTGACCTTTGTAAATCCTTAAAAGCATTGCTCTATGTTCAGACTGAAAAACTTTTTTCTCTGGACCAAGCAGCGCTTTTTTGTATATGGTGACAAACATAGATTACTTTGGGCTAGACAACTTAAACAATCCTCCAGCTCCTCTTACATCCCTTCTTGTCACTCGCAGTTGGGTAACTTACACAAAAATAGCAGAATCTTTTCCCTAATACTAGGAGTCTCTATACAACTTACACTCCTTACCCCATTCAGATCCAGACCGCAACTCATGGATTAGGTCATATTTAGCTTCAGCTTACTTACCACGCCTCCCTAATTCCATTAGTTGGTCTCTCTATGAACCTTTTAAGTATTCTGAAATTCTGCTAGCTTTGGGCACTTCCATCTGGTAAAAGCCCAGGTCCAGATGGATTTTCTCAAGTGTATTATAAAAAAACTCTCTCTAAGGTACACTCTACCTTATTGGTAGATACTTTTGCCTCTCTACCGGACTGGATCTCCTGATCCCCAGTGACTTTGGAAGCACATATCTCTGACATACCTAAACCTGGAAAAGATATACTTCAATGGTCTAGCTACCATCCAATCTCGTTACTAAATATCAAGATATTTGCCAAAATACTGGAGGAGAGACTTAAAACTCATATCCCCCCGACTTTTTCACCTTGACCAAACAGCATTTGTGCCTGGTAGGGAGGCGACAGACACCACTAGAAAATGATTAAATCTGATACATCACGCGTCCCTCCATCCTACTCCTGTTATACTCCTTTCCACTGTCGCCAAAAAGGCATTTGACAGTGTTGACTGGTCTTTTCTTTGCCATACCCTTTCAGCTTTTCGTCTTGGCATTACATTTTTCCAAAATGTCTTTGCCCTCTACCCCTCCATTATGGCAAGAGTGAAAGTAAATGGGTACCTATCTGACCCTTTTTCAATCACTAATGGAATCAGACAGGCATGTCCCATCCCCTTAGCTGTTCATCTTGTTGATGGAATCTCTAGCTCAGCATATCAGAATGAACTCCAACATTAGTGGACTTCGACATCCGCCACCCGTATGTTGTTATTTCCAGACGATGTCCATTTAACCATTACAGACCCTGTATCTTCAATGCTAGCTCTAATGCAAGAATTTCAGGTTTTCTCTTCACTTTCTAATTCTAACATCAGCCGCTCCAAATCTGAGTTCCTGCATCTGCATGTTCCGGCCCCACTGAAGTCTCAACTTTACTCTTCTTTCCCCTTTACATGGGTTAGTGGTTCTATCAAATATCTAGGAATACACCTCACTTCTCAGATTAGTCAGATATATTGTACCAACTTTCTGCCCTTGTTGTCCAACATACGCCAACCACTGTGTCTCTCTCCTGGTTAGGGAGGATAAACATCATAAAAATGTATTTTCTCCCTAGAATACTGTACTTGTTTCAGTCTCTCCCTATCCGGATTCCAACTTTATTTTTTTAAAACCCTGGCTTCAGTATTGAATTATTTTGTGTGGCGTGCTAAAAAACCTAGGATCAAATGGGAGATACTTCTGAGACCTCATAGATTGGGAGGTCTTGGATTACCAGACCTAGTCTTAACCACCAAGCAGCACTATTAGCAGCTGTCCCTGACTGGTCTTGTAACCAGGACTCTAAACTTTGGGTTCATATGGAACACTTGGCTATTACACAATGTGATACCCTCTCAGAATTCTTTCTTCCTTCTCGAGCTAGATTCTGAGACTTGAACCTCCACTCAGTTATTGCACCAATACTCTCAGTCTGAAACCAATTGACTACGTTGGATACTCTTCTAACACTTCCATCTCCTTCGTCTACAGTGTTCAACTCTAGACCTACGTTGCATACACTGACAGCTTCCTCTTATCCATGCTGGTCTCTGAATCGAGATCTACGCTTGAGGGATCTTTCTCAACAGTCCAGTGTTCGTCCTTTTCCACAATTGCAAGAGAACTTTCATCTCTCTCTAAAGGAAATTTGGCATTATTTTAGGATTAAACACACAATGATGACCAAATTTGAAAATGTCTGCATCCTTCATAATTCTTCATTATGCTCTCTCGACAAGATTCACAACATTCTTCTCATCGAGGAAATCACCAGCCTATGCTTCAACGTGAGAAACGTAGTTGGGTGTGCACTTGGATCCAGAGGACTGGCTATCTGTCTGGAGATTTATGGCTTCCTCTTCTTTTTCTTTCAGATTGCTCGACATCAGTTACAAATTTCCGATGGTATCTAACGCCTGATAGACTACATGATTTCACACCATCGGCAACTCCCCTGCACTGGAGATATGGCTCACATAAAGGCACTCCTCCTGCATTTATGGTGGAGTTGCCCACTGATTGTCCCTTTTTGGTCCAAATGCATAGCCCACATTAATCATTTTTTTACATATCAGTTTAGGTAGAGATCCTCTAACAATTCTTTTCTACCTAAACCTACCTACCTTACCCTTTATACAAAAAAGTATACTAATGATGGAGCTTAATATAGCAAAATCCCTAATCCCCCTTCATTGGAAAGACCAGATCCCTCCCACTATTGCCGAATGGGTTGTGAAGACAGGAAACCAATTTCTCTTGACTCGATTTACCTTGACTAATGCAATATAGATCCTCTTGGAATGGATTTAACGTTTCAAAACCTGATGCTTTAGATACAGGAATTTAGACAATGGGAGGCAGGGGTTGGGGGCTTCGGGGGTTGGTAGCCTGGTCCAGCTCTGCTTTCGAGCTATTTCTTGTTTTGAAACCTATCCTTCCCACTCTAACCCCGTTCCTCCTACCTCTTTATCTCTTCCAGTCTTTTTCCTCCTCTACAACACACCCAAGTAAAACTCTACTCATACCTTCCTCTCCCATCAAATAGCTCAATTAGAAGTGTTAAGGTTGCATTCTCACATTTTCACAGGCAATCCCGAATGTCCACCTACACATTAGAATCCCAGCTTCCCTTCCTTAACCCTAACTCCAACATTTTCCTCCCCTCCTTCTACTTTCACATTCACTCTCACTCCTTCTTCTCTGCTCCACCTTTTCTTATTTTCTTCTTTTACAGGTCCCCCCTTTGGACCTTGTTGCTTTTCCATATATGTTTTAGCAGCTCCATAGTGCTTTTGGTCAATACCTTTTCACAAGCATGTGTAATGAAGATTCTATATATATTGATCCTTTACTCACATTATTCAGTGCTTGCTATGTTAACGATTCATTAACTGTTTCACTTTTACCGCTGTATGCAGGTCTTAAAATTCAATAAAAATCTAATTCTAAATAAAAATAAAAATTTGAGGAGAGAGGATATTCTCAGTGTAATTTTAATTATGCTTTTTTGAAGGTTAATATGATAGAGAGGAAAAAGGGGAGTGTAGTTATAATAATAAAATAAAATTCAGCTCATTGGCTACATTTGAGTCAAGACAAACTTTGGGTTCAGGCCCTTTCTCATTACATATCTTCTTGTCCTATGGCCTGTCATAGATGGGGTTGAATTCTGACTCAACCATTATTATATCCCATTTAACATTGTCCTTTACATTAGGTGTCTGGAATTTGGTTATTCTGGCTTCTCCACTTTTTTCATCTTGTCCATCTCCATTCTCCTCCTTTCTACATAACACAGATTTCCCCCAGGTCAATGTAGCTCTGACTTTATAAACTAGATAGATAGTAACTCTTGTTCACCCATCTCATTGCCAATAACCCGCTTGCCCCTTTTAAAGATCTGCAGACTAAATTGAGCCTAACCACAGGTGATCTGTGGTGCTATAGACAGATTCACAGATTTCGTCACACAAACCTTCATAGATCTGATCTTTTAAGAGACCTTACTTAGCCTGATTAAACTGTTATGTTCTGACACTGACCCAAAACAATGAAACATCTCCCCGAGCCTATAATCTTCTGCTTTCCTACACACATACCTCCTTGGCATTGAACAGACTTAGTGTCAGGAACACAGGAGGCTGTATTACAATGGAGGGACAAAGGGATGATAATGAAGCTCAATGCCTCTGCAAAAGAAGCTAGGGAGCAAAGCCTGAGTAAGAGGCTGCGGAGTGGAGTCAGAAACCAGTGTACCCTTATTGTGGTCAAAATCATATTAAAGGTGTTGGCCCTTAAGCCAGCTATCCAACACCAGTTGCACTGGAAGCCAGACCAGGATGAGTACACAGATTAATTGGAGGAGACAGATGTACTGGATTGAATGACTGAGGGTGGTCAAGGCAAGCCAATAGTCAGGGCAGGCAGAGTGCAAGCAAAGTCGAGGTACAAGCCGAGGTCTGGACAGCCAGAGTTCAAAAGTAGTCATGGTACAAACCGAGGTTGAGGTAGGTGGAGATCAAGCAAAGTCAACGTACAAGCCAAATTCAAAACAGTGTATTAAATAAAACAAACAAGGCAGCAAGTCTTCATCACCAGGGCTAACAACCGAGTACTGGGTGTTCAGTAAGGCTGGCTTAAATAGTCCCCCAAACCAGGTACAGCTGGAAGCCATTAACCAATCAATGCTTGGAGGCAGACACAGTATCCAGGAAAGCCTGGAAGAGTAAAAGTACAGAATAGCCCATAGATGAAGTGAGTCCAGAGGATGGACGGTGACACTTAAATGTGAACAAGACCTAAATTAAACAAAGATTGACTCTCAATAGAAGGAAGTGGTATGTAAGATGATCAATAGCTCTAGAAATATATTAACAGTAGAACTAAATTATAAGATCTTAAATAAATGGTTTAGGAACCCAGATTCTATCCCTTTGTTTCAAACCTCTGCTGGTGTCATCACAGTGATATAGGTCTCTTCTCCATATTTGGTGGTCTTTTCAAAATATACAACAATTCTGGGACTCTGTTTTTAACCTTATTTCCTTAATTTTTAATTTACACTTAGAACGTACTCCCAGAACAGCTGCATCCCTGTGGAATGGAAATCTATCTCCTCCACACTGACTGGATTTTGAAGCTTTCTAGAGTTTGGACCCTGAAGAGACTCTCCTCTATTAGAAGATATACCCATGACTCTATCCAGGAGATATGGCAACCATGGCTGAGTTTCTGCTACTCTAGGTCTCAACACACAGTGGCAGATTAATACTCACATTATCCTTTTTCTTTTCTTTCCTTATATACCCATCATATGGCATACAGTGGCTGAGTTGTCTGTTCATCCCCTCCTCTCCTTTTACTTCTGTTCCCTTTCTCAGTCTTCCATTTTACTTCTTTTTCCTCCTTTTTATTCTCCTCTCTTCTCATGGATTTATTGGAGGTTTTTTTTGCCATAGTATTTAGATACTGCATGTTGACATGAAAAATGATCTTAATAGTTTACGTAACTATAGACTCTCAGCTGCATTTTGAAGAAGATGTACAAAAATCTTTGCTAAGTTGCATTTAATTGTGAGATGCTGTTCTCCCATGCACACAATTTTATTGTTCAGTGTTATTGTACATTTATTGAACACTATCAATAAAAATATTTATGTATGTATAGATAGAGAGAGTTAAGATTGTAGCCGTATTAGTCCAGTAATATATGATATATAATATTTAGATAGTTAACATTTTACAATTGATTTTCAAAGATGATAAAATATTAGCTCCAATACTTCCTAAGAGTCCAAAAATTATTTAGAAGAAAGAAGACAATTTAGGAAGTATAGACAAACTGAGAAGACCTGGCTACAAGAAACAATCAAAAATTTTTTTTTTTTTTTTTTTTGCTTTTTTTAAGTTACAAAAAGCTTTATTGACACTTGTAGAGAAGAAATTACAAAACTGGACCTCGCAAGGCCCCAATCAACTGTAGTAGATAAATACAATATGACACATCAACACAGAATACAACACATAAAAACATCAATGGTCTAAAAGAAAGAAACCTGAATCCTATGGGACAGTCTAGTCCAAAAGATCAGACGATCAGACAGGAAGCAAACATACCTCAGTATATACCATGAGAATATAGAGAAAGAAAGAATAGAGTAGCTGGAAGAGCAGAAAAACAGGACAGAGAAAAAAAAAAGTCTTTGACAGATTGCATCATTTTCTACATCATGTTCTTGTTTCTGACCTGTGATGTTCTGAATTGATTATATGAGGGAAAATTCTGAAATTCTAACGCATACCCCATTTCCAGAATGTCCGACACCCACTTGCCTGGGTGAATCAGGTTCCAGATGTTCTGAAAAAGCTACAGTCTTCCCCCTACTGGAACAAATAGTTTTGAACCAGTAAATGGAAGGGAGGCAAGCCTATTTTTGGAGGAAGCATCCGCTTCCCAGGCTTTGATCCATAATGACCTTCTGACAGTAACAGATAGAGCAGATGGTGTTGCTAGTAGTCTGATATTATCAAGAGAAGAGTCACACGAAAAATTTACTGCATCTTTGATTGAAGACAGTTCTTTCAACATACGGGATCTGGATACAGACAATTCAGTTTTGTCTTCCAGTTCGGATAGCCAGATACACAGGGTACGGAACATACAGGCCATAGCAGTAGCAGATTTCAAGTTATGATCTTTGGTAGAAAACTGCTTTCTAAGAGCACTCTCTGCTGTTTTTTCCATGGGATCATGTAGTGTTGTTCCATCTTCCAGTGATATGGTAGTTCTATGGGGAATCTGGGCGACTGCTGCAGCAACTTTAGATGGAGAAGCCCATTTTGCAATATTTTCTTCCTAAAAAAGGATACAGATGTTGAAAACCTTCTGGCCATTTGTTTCTCTGTTTTCATTCACTGGCAGTGATGTCTTGAATGAAACTTTGAACTGGAATCTGAGGACTGGTTCTTTTGTACCCAATCAAGGCCCAAAGAAGGCAGTATCTATGACATTAAGGTCTTTCTGTACCTCGGAAAGTCCTAAAGTCTTCCTCATGGATGTAATAAGACTCTAATTCAGTCGGGCTTTCTTCGTCATTGGCATTGAGATGGGAGGGCCCTACATCTGGAACTGATACACCAGGCCTTTTACATGCAGATTCCTGCATAGAAGAAAAAGTTTCCTGCATGGACATTTTCATCCATCTTAGGAAATCTTTAAATTGGGATGGAATCTCACTCCCAGCAGCACATTTAAAACATTTATCACATCATTTTTCAGGATCAGAGAAAACTAATTTTGCATCACATCCAGCACGGGTTTTTGGGGCAGATTTATCTTCCTTAGAATTATAAGGGCTCTTAGATTTATCCCCTTTAGTTTCAATAGAGATAGACATACTTAAATGTAAATATATATAACCTATGGCAGTAATAACATGAAAAAAAAAAAAAAAACAAACCAGCATATAGTATCAAAATAGGTGAAATATTTTTACTTACAGAGCCAGCACAACCATCCTTCTGGGATACCTTAAGTATTGGAGCCAAAATGCTGCATACTCGTGTATGCATTCCAGCAATGGAAGGCACGCAGCCGAACTCTTGGTTGGATGCCGGTATAGGCTTATCAGAGCTGCTCCTCTGTCTGGCTCTTACAGGAGAGACTACAAACATGGCCGGAATGAATGGAACAGGGCAGGAGAGAGCAGTACTGCCATCCAATCAGGAGAAAACGGGAACCATGCGACCTTGAGTTTAAGAAGGGTATGAGATCCTCCCCTTTGCATCTAACATCTTGGAATGCCTTGTATTCTCTTTTCTCAATTCCAACTCTCTTCTTCACCCATTACAGTCAGGTTTCCGTTACAACTACTCCGCAGAGACAGCCCTAACAAAAATTACTAATGACTTCCACACAACAAAGGACAATACAGTATACTAATCCTAGTAGATCTATCTGCTGCGTTTGACACGGTCAACCATGCAATCCTACTGAAAACACTGCACACCCTTAACACACCTCTAGAATGGATTTCCTCCTATCTCGTTAAACGTACTTTCAGTTTTTCTTTTGCTAAAGCTTTCTCATCTCCCCATGATCTCTCAGTAGGTGTACCTCAGGGTCAGTCCTGGGACCACTTCTCTTTTCTCTCTACACCCTCTCACTTGGTGACTTCATCTCATCTCTTGGCTTTAATTACCATATGTATGCAGATGACACACTAATCTCTCTCTTTCCCGGATCTCACTCCGGCTGTGCAGTCTCAAGTGACTCAATGTCTGACTGCCATTTCATCATGGATGGCCCATCCCCATCTTAACCTTAATATGGCTAAGTTAGAACTGGTTGTAGTCCATCCTAAAACCCACCCACCAACCCTTTTCTCCATCACAACTGACAATTCTGCCATCGACTCAGTAACCAAAGCACGCTGTCTTGGGATCATACTCGATTCTACATTAACATTCTCCCCCCATATCCAAGCTGTCACCAGAACATGATGCTTCTTCCTGAAAAATATTGGCAAAATAAGTCCCTTCCTCTGTATGTCAGCCACAAAAATTAACACTCAGGAACTATCACGGTGCCCATGATTGGTGCTGTTCAGTATCAGTCACTTGCTGAGTATCATGATTGGCTGTCTGTGATTAGCCCTCCTCACACAGCCTTTTTAAACCCAGGCTGAGCACTTCCAGGTTGCCCTTTCGTGGTGTTTCTGACTTCACTCTGCCTGACCTGCTTGTCAGGCTTCTGGGCCTGTTCCTGCTGTACTTGCTGATCCTGTGTTCCAGTGTTCCTGTATGCTAGTGTTCCTGTGTTCCAGAGTTCCGGTGTTCCTGTGTTCCAGCACCTCGCGGGTTAATCTGAGTTCCAGTGTTCCTGTGTTCCAGCACCTCGCGGGTTAATCTGAGTTCCAGTGTTCCTGTGTTCCAGCACCTCGCGGGTTAATCTTACTGAGTTCCTGAATCTCCTGCTCCAGCTGTCGCTCTGGCGACATTGTTCTTCTCGCTGCTGATCACACTTTGTTGGTTCCAGCATGCGGATGCTGGTTTACTCCACTAAACCTGGTTGCGATATATATTGTTGGTCCCAGCGTGCGGACGCTGGTTTACTCCACTAAACCTGGTTGCGATATACATTGTTGGTCCCAGCGTGTGGACGCTGGTTTACTCCACTAAACCTGGTTGCGATATGCATTTTTGGTCCCAGCGTGCGGACGCTGGTTTACTCCACTAAACCTGGTTGCGATATACATTGTAGGTCCCAGCGTGCGGACGCTGGTTTACTCCACTAAACCTGGTTGCGATATACATTGTTGGTCCCAGTGTGCGGACACTGGTTTACTCCACTAAACTGGTTGCGAGATACATTATTGGCTCCAACGTGCGGACGCTGGCTTGCTCCACTAAACCTGGTTGCGATATATGTTGTCGGTCCCAGTGTGCGGACGCTGGTTTACTCCACTAAACCTGGTTGCGATATACATTGTTGGTTCCAGCGTACGGACGCTGGTTTACTCCACTAAACCTGGTTGCGATATATATTGTTGGTTCCAGCGTGCGGTCGCTGGTATGCTCCATTAAACCTGGTGGCGCTATTAACATTAGTCCCAACGTGCAGACGTTGGTTTGCTCCTGAACATCCAGTACTGTGGTCAGTCGCTGTCCACTTCCTTGCAGTTGTCTGAGTATCCCTGGCAATAGACTCCTGCTGAGTAAGACCTCTATACTATGCTCTATGCTGTCTTAGTCACCTGACAGCTGGTCTACTTGCTCAGGCTGCCCTGCCCGGTATTGGTGAGGCCGGTAGAACCTTGACGATACCATCCTGTAGGTTGCCTCACCCGGTATTGGCAGGGCCGGTAGAGCCTACTCCAGTACTCCTTTGGGCTGCCCTGCCCGGTATTGGTAAGGCCGGTAGAACCTTGTAATTCACCATCTTTAAGGTTGCCTTACCCGGTATTGGCAGGGCCGGTAGAGCCTACATTCAGCATTCCGTGGGGGCTGCCTTGCCCGGTATTGGTAAGGCCGGTAGAACCGGTATATGTCATCTCACGGTTGCCATACCCGGTATAGGCAAGGCCGGTAGAGCCTGTCATTAAAACTGTCACTTGGGTTGCCTTGCCCGGTATTTAGGCAAGGCCGGTAGAACCTATTATATGTTCTATTACTGCTATATTGTTATGTATGTTTACCCTACGGGGACTGCCTTTAACTTCTAATAAAGTTAAGTTATTTTACCAAACCTTAAGTCTGAGAGTCTTTAAAAACCGTGACAGTACGAAAGGGCCATGACCTCAGACACTAAGAGTGACGGTAACGCACAGAATATCCATTGGAGGATGGATATGCACGAGCAACGTTTGGATCAGCTAGCGGTTGCTATCCAAACTATTCTTGAACGCACGGTACTTGCGGATAAGTCCGGTGCTAACCCGGTGGTCCCGCCAATTCCGACACCGGAGAATGAGTCTAAGCCCTCAGGGGCCGCAGTCAAAGGGTTAACGGCTTCTGCACCCTTGCCGCTGAGATATGACGGTGACCCTCAGTTATGCAGAGGGTTTATTAATCAACTTGAAATATTTATGGAATTGACGGCACACGCATTTCCTAGTGATCGCAGCAAGGTTGGGTTCATGATATCCCTGCTGACTAGAAGAGCATTGGCCTGGGCCAACCCACTTTGGGAAAACGCTAAACCTTGCACGAAGAATTTCTGTGATTTTGTGCAATCCTTTCGGAGAGTATTTGAGCCTCCTGGTAGAACTACCTCTGCTGCTAAACTTCTCATGGAGATACAACAGGGCAGGCGCACGGTTGGCGATTATGCCATTGAATTCCGCACCTTGGCACCTGAGGCCCTGTTGGCAGCCTTTGCTCAAGGATTGAGTGACCAGATTAAAGATGAGATTGCAGCAAAAGAGTTACCTACTGACCTAGACGATTATATCGAATACGTGATTCTAATTGAGTCCAGAATACGTGAAAGATTAACCGCCAGAGAGCGACGAGTACGGTTAAAGAATAATGGGTCCAGTAGCATATTTTGCCCACCCAACCCTCCCTCTGCATCCAAACCTAGTGAACCTATTTCGGAACCAAGTGAACCTATGCAGGTGGGTTTCACTAGGCTAACTAAGGAGCAGAGAAGGTATCGCAAGACACAAGGATTATGTCTGTACTGCGGTAAAGATGGTCACCTGTTAAGATCTTGTCCGGTACATCCGGGAAACAAACACACCTAGGGTACCTTGGGGGACAGGCCCTAGGTGGTGTCCAATCGTCCCCATTGTTGGACACACTTAAACCCACCATACAGGTGGTATTGTCATGGGCACAACGCTCGGTTGAGGTTTTGGCCTTGGTTGATTCTGGTGCAGCTGGGTATTTTATGGACAATACCTTTGCTGAATTGCATGGGGTACCACGGATTCAGAGAGAAACCCCTCTTGCTATTGAGGCAATTGATGGAAGACCTTTGGAACCCGCCCAAGTTACTTTTGAAACGATGCCCTTGTCCATGACTATTGGGGCTCTTCACAAGGAAGAGCACCAGTTCCAATTGATTAATTCTCCTCACCATGCCGTGATTTTGGGCTTTCCTTGGTTACAGTTGCACAACCCACAATTTGATTGGCAGAAATGTGAGATTGCTGCTTGGTCTCAGTTCTGTATGGATAAGTGCGTTACCCATCCTGTTAAGGTCTTGTGCACCTCCCCTTCACTACCTGATGCCTACCAGCAGTTTAGCGACGTTTTCAGTAAGGGAGAGGCTGGCACCCTACCTCAGCACAGACCATACGATTGTCGCATAGAACTGAGTCCTGGAGCAGTACCACCGAGGGGACGCACGTCTTGTGAGGAGAACCAAGCTATGGAGGAATACATAGCAGATGCCCTCAGTAGAGGGATCATAAGGAAATCTACTTCTCCGGACGGTGCCGGGTTCTTTTTTGTTAAGAAAAAAAGTGGCGAACTGCGACCTTGCATAGACTATCGTGGGCTGAATAAGCTGATGGCAAAAAATGCCTACCCAATACCACTCATCACCGAGCTGTTTGATAGACTTAAGGGGTCCTCGATTTTCACCAAATTGGACCTAAGGGCAGCCTACAATTTGATATGTATCAGAGCCGGTGATGAGTGGAAAACTGCCTTCAATATGAGATCTGGGCATTATGAATACCTAGTCATGCCATTTGGTCTATGTCCTGCTCCTGCAGTATTTCAAGAACTGATCAATGACGTTCTTAGAGATATGTTACAATCTTGTGTTGTAGTCTATCTTGACGACATACTTATTCACTCCAAAGACCTGTCACAACACATCAAGGATGTGTCTGAAGTCTTGCTGCGCTTACGAAAAAATAAATTATTCTGTAAACTGGAGAAATGCGAGTTCCACAAAACCAGTGTTCCGTTTCTGGGGTTTATAATTGGCAAAGACAGCATTGCCATGGATAAAGAGAAATTGACGGCAGTCTTACAATGGCCTAAACCCAAGAGCCTCAAAGCCATCCAACGATTTCTGGGCTTCGCCAATTATTACAGGAAGTTTATTAAAAACTTCTCCTCTATCGTGAAACCTCTGTCTGACCTCACGCATAAGGGCGCTAATCCATCCCTCTGGCCGGTGGCTGCTGAAGAGGCCTTTGAGAAGTTGACGGTAGCCTTTGCTGAAGCGCCTGTGTTGTCCCACCCTAATCCAATACTCCCCTTTACTTTGGAAGTTGATGCCTCAGATATTGGGGTCGGGGCGGTGCTCTCTCAGCGACAGGTTAAAGGCGGTACACTCAGACCCTGTGGATTCTTTTCAAAAAAACTGACTAGTGCTCAAAGTCATTGCGAGATTGGTGATTGAGAATTACTGGCCATTATCCTCACTCTCAAAGAATGGCGTCATTTACTTGAAGGCACAAAAAACCCCGTTTTGATTCTAACTGATCACAAGAATCTGACGTATCTTTCTGAGGCCAAGAGATTGTCTTCTCGCCAGGCCAGATGGGCACTGTTTCTATCCCAATTCAATTTCGTTGTATCATACCTGCCGGGATCAAAGAATGTTAGGGCTGATGCTCTGTCTAGACAATTTGAAGCAGAGGTTGACAGAGAAGAGGTACCAGCCCCTATCATTCAACCCGATCGAATATTGGCTACCATACCTACTAGTATTACTTCACCACTAGGGGAGGAGATTTTGGCATCCCAAGCCTCTGCTCCTCATGAGACTCCAGTGGGCAAATGTTTTGTCGCTGAGCCATTCCGTACTCGATTACTTGAGACCTACCACTCCTCTAAGGCTGCGGGACATATTGGTAGGGATCAATTGTTCTGGTCTTTCTCTCTCAGCTATTTTGGTGGCCTTCTATGAGAGCAGATTGTGCCAATTTTACGAATGCCTGTGCCACCTGTGCCCGTGCCAAAATCCCTAGACATCTCCCTGTGGGCTTGCTTCAGCCGGTGCCTAATGGTGAACGCCCTTGGTCTCACGTCTCTATCGACTTTATGGGAGAATTGCCCAGGTCTAGAGGGTACTCCTTCATATTGATGGTGGTAGACAGGTTCTCTAAAATGGCACACTTTTTACCCCTCCGTGGCCTTCCTTCGGCCAAGGAACTGGCAATGGTATTCGCTTGAGAAGTATTTCGGTTACATGGAGTACCCAGGGTGCTGGTGTCTGACAGGGGGAGCCAGTTTGTGTCCAGATTCTGGAGGGCATTTTGCGAACAGATGGGCATACAGCTATCATTTTCCTCGGCATATCATCCCCAGACTAACGGGGCCGCTGAGAGGGCCAATCAAGGATTGGAACAGTTTCTGGGATGTTTTGTGACTGACCATCATGATAATTGGGCCGACTTGTTGCCTTGGGCAGAGTTCGCCAGGAACTGCGCTGTTAATTCTTCCTCCGGGAGCTCTCCGTTTTTGATCAATTATGGGTTCCAACCCTGTCTGCTCCCGGATTCCTTTCACTCACAGCAGATTCCAGCTCTGGATGAGCATATAGAGCAACTCCGTTCCACATGGGCACAAGTTCAGAGGGCATTAGGCCAGTCTTTTCAGCGACATCAGCGTCATGCCAATCGCAGAAGGCTTCCAGCGGTTTCCTTCCGAGTCGGGGATAGAGTATGGCTGTCCTCCAAGAATCTAAAGCTCAAGGTCCCATCTAATAAGCTGGCACCTCGGTTCATTGGTCCGTACAAGATCATTCGCAAAATTAACCCTGTTTCCAATGCCTTGGAATTACCTGCTTCTATGCGCATTCATAATGTATTCCATGTGTCTCTCCTTAAACCTCTGGTTTGTAACCGTTATACTACCACACCTGTGAGGCCAGGTCCTGTTGAAGTCGAGGGGCAGGAGGAGTATAAAGTACAAAACATTATTGATTCCCGCAGAGGTAGAGGAGAGGTACAGTATCTGGTGCATTGGAAAGGTTATGGTCCTGAGGATCGTTCCTGGGTAGACAGTAAGGACCTTCATGCACCCAAGTTACTACGAATATTTCATGCCAAATACCCTCAGAAGCCTAGAGCCTACTCTGGGAGAGGGGGTCTTTGAAAGGGGGGTACTATTACAGTGCCCGTGATTGGTGCTGTTCAGTGTCAGTCACTTGCTGAGTATCATGATTGGCTGTCTGTGATTAGCCCTCCTCACACAGCCTTTTTAAACCCAGGCTGAGCACTTCCAGGTTGCCCTTTCGTGGTGTTTCTGACTTCACTCTGCCTGACCTGCTTGTCAGGCTTCTGGGCCTGTTCCTGCTGTACTTGCTGATCCTGTGTTCCAGTCTTCCTGTATGCTAGTGTTCCTGTGTTCCAGCACCTCGCGGGTTAATCTTACTGAGTTCCTGAATCTCCTGCTCCAGCTGTCGCTCTGGCGACATTGTTCTTCTCGCTGCTGATCATACTTTGTTGGTCCCAGTGTGCGGACGCTGGTTTACTCCACTAAACCTGGTTGCGATATACATTGTTGGTCCCAGCGTGCGGACGCTGGTTTACTCCACTAAATCTGGTTGCGATATATATTTTTGGTCCCAGCGTGCGGACGCTGGTTTACTCCACTAAACCTGGTTGCGATATACATTGTTGGTCCCAGAGTGCGGACGCTGGTTTACTCCACTAAACCTGGTTGCGATATACATTGTTGGTCCCAGTGTGCGGACGCTGGTTTACTCCACTAAATCTGGTTGCGATATACATTGTTGGTCCCAGTGTGCGGACGCTGGTTTACTCCACTAAACTGGTTGCGAGATACATTATTGGCTCCAGAGTACGGACGCTGGTTTGCTCCACTAAACCTGGTTGCGATATATGTTGTCGGTCCCAGCGTGCGGACGCTGGTTTACTCCACTAAACCTGGTTGCGATATACATTGTTGGTTCCAGCGTGCAGACGCTGGTTTACTCCACTAAACCTGGTTGCGATATATATTGTTGGTTCCAGCGTGCAGTCTCTGATTTGCTCCATTAAACCTGGTGGCGCTATTAACATTAGTCCCAACGTGCGGACGTTGGTTTGCTCCTGAACATCCAGTACTGTGGTCAGTCGCTATCCACTTCCTTGCAGTTGTCTGAGTATCCCTGGCAATAGACTCCTGCTGAGTAAGACCTCTATACTATGCTCTATGCTGTCTTAGTCACCTGACAGCTGGTCTACTTGCTCAGGCTGCCCTGCCCGGTATTGGTGAGGCCGGTAGAACCTTGACGATACCATCCTGAAGGTTGCCTCACCCGGTATTGGCAGGGCCGGTAAAGCCTACTCCAGTACTCCTTTGGGCTGCCCTGCCCGGTATTGGTAAGGCCGGTAGAACCTTGTAATTCACCATCTTTAAGGTTGCCTTACCCGGTATTGGCAGGGCCGGTAGAGCCTACATTCAGCATTCCGTGGGGGCTGCCTTGCCCGGTATTGGTAAGGCCGGTAGAACCGGTATATGTCATCTCACGGTTGCCTTACCCGGTATAGGCAAGGCCGGTAGAGCCTGTCATTAAAACTGTCACTTGGGTTGCCTTGCCCGGTATTTAGGCAAGGCCGGTAGAACCTATTATATGTTGTATTACTGTTGTATTGTTATGTATGTTTACCCTACGGGGACTGCCTTTAACTTCTAATAAAGTTAAGTTATTTTACCAAACCTTAAGTCTGAGAGTCTTTAAAAACCGTGACAGGAACTCTCTAGACTCGACTACTGCAACAGTCTACTCTCTGGTCCTCCTGCCTCTCATATTTCTTCACTTCAGTCTGTTCTCAATTCAGCTCAAAGACTTTTGCTCCAAGATACCTTCCCTCTCATCTCCTCCTGAAATACCTCTATTGGTTACCTATAAAGTATCATATTTCTTACATGATTTTCCTCTTCTCCTTTAAGTCTTTAAGATCTGCTGTCGGATCTGAGGGGAGGTGGCTTCAGAACTGTAAAAGGGGGTGGGAGGGGTAATATTAATTGTGCTTTATAACTATCACATTATGATCTTTGATAAAGAGTCAGGCATCAGGACCATTCAGTATAGAAAACGATATGAGTTCTCTATTTCATAAAAATTACTAGCCTTTAAGAATATTGACTCTGACATTTCTTTCCTACAACACGAGGATTGTTACCTTGCCACAGGGTTATTAAAACTCTCCAGAGAATATTGCTCACACAATTATATTGTGTTGGGCTGAATATGCTGAGTACTCAGAATTTATCTCTTACCTTTGATGCAATCGCCCTGTGTGCAGCCGAGTGGAAGTAGCTTCCAATATCCCCACAAGCCTATGGTTGTTCGCTTGGTACCATCCAGGCTTAGCGGATACTGTGAGTGTCTCCTTCATTAGTCACTTTCCTTATTACTTCATAAGATGTTGTAAATTGATATTATATCAAGATTGTTCCCTTGTTTTGAATAACCGTCAATGACTGGGGGGCCATGGATAGAAGGTGTTTACTAGATGAGGAAGGAGCCAGGGTGAATTTTTTGTAGTAAGGCAAAGACTGGGTCTGTGGGCCTGTGCATTTTCCAGACGGAGAGGTCTTGAGGGCAAGTTCATCTAGGGTGATGGGGGAGTCCAGAGGAAGGACTGCATCATGATGAAGAGTGGCGACATTTGACTGGCGTTAGGAGAGAATTTGAGAGAGTAGATCAGGGGCGGAAGAGTCCAGTTCAGACAGATAAAGGTTATTAAGGCCTACATAATATGGCCAGAATGCTTCTGCAAAAGCTGAATAAGAAGTGGCCAGAGTTCTGGATTTAGTAGTGATGCATGGATATAAGCATAGAGTTTCTTGTGTCGGACAATGCAGGCAAGAGTTTTGCCACATTTGTTCCCTTGAAGATAATGCTGAAATTTGAACCACATGTCTGATCTGAGGGATTGACTTCTTAAGAGAGCAGACAGTTCAAGGAGTGAATCTGTTAGTTGGGCGAGGATATTGGGATCAGTGGTGGCTTTGTGGAGCCTCTCTAGACAAGAGATGGAATCAAGGAGGGTATTAATGGTCATGCGTCTCTGCTTCTTGGCATTAATGTAGCAATTTTGTGCCTCCCAGATATATGGGAGTGCAAAATATTGCTTCATTTTATTGTCAAAGTAATTATGTAGTGAGGAATCAACCTTCTAGGTTGTAGTCGTATCCAAAAGTAGAGTTTCATCACTTTCCATGAGGGGTGCACACGTGGGAGAGAGAGGGCAAGGGATCCAGGAGATGGTGATTTGACCTATAGCAGCTTGAGTGACCATGTCAAAGTGGTACTGGCTAAGGAAGTCTAGAATAAGAGTTTTGAGGAAGGGAGTAGAAAGTATAGCCACAGTAGTTGGTTAAAGAGATCACCACACATAGACTGTTTGTAGGTTGCGAAGAAGAGTGGAGATCATGGATATGTGGGAAGAGGGGCAATGAGATCTAGAGAAGGAGAAGTCTATGTCACGGTATAAAGGGGCATTTTTCACCTCCCAAGAGCAGTAGCCCGTTGTGGAAGGTTTCCAGATGTCTGAAAACAGTAGCAAAGAAGGATGGATTAGGGGGAGTCAGGAAGTAAATGTTATCTAAAGTGGTCGGGATTCCAAACAGTTTCCCCTTCAGGAAGAGATAGCGACCATGAGGATCAGCTTTGGAGTCTATGTGCTCCCAAGCAACATTTCTATGGAGTAGAATGGCAACTCCTTTTTGTTTTGGTCTGCTGAGGCTGTCCATGTTAGGGGAAACTGCTTAGAAGAGAGGGAGGGTTGCTTGTCTATGAGAAATTGGGTCTCCTATAAGACAATAAAAAGAAGAAAAATACACGGAAAAACATCTAATCGTAGTACATCTTATGTCTTTGCCAACACCATCACCCGGTGCTCAAGAATACTACTCAATAGATCACCTCTAAATCATGACTGCTCTCCTGTTATAAACCTCAGGTAGGTTATCCAACGTACAATCTCCTCCGGATCCTCATTCAGTGACTGGAACAGTAATATTATCGGGCTTTTATGGGTCACACTCTGGGTATGAACCCAGACTGATAACCAATTGCCCAATGTTCCCTTCAGGAGCCGAAATGTGGGATATAATGATACAATACTGGTACTCAGGTGATAAGACAAATATTAGCCACCATTTATTCTAGCAGTATATATAAGAACAATTAAAAATATTATAAAATCAATATAATAGAATCGCTTTATGCGTTTTGCAAGTAGAATTCTAGAGTCAAAGCTGATGAGTTCTCTAAGTGGCATGGACCTCTTCAAAGGGCTTTTTAAGAGCTTGATGTTATAGGAGGTGACTTTCAAGCGTGAGGAGGCCATTCCGTGAGGGTTTAAAGGGCTGCCACCAGTGGGGTGGGGGGAAAGAGAAAGAAAGAAAGAGAGATTATAAGGAAGCAGAGAAGTAAGGGGGGGGATACAAAAAGCATTTGTAAGGCCCAGGAAAGACTCGATGGCATGCTCATAGTTTCTTAACTGCAATAATTATTTTGAGTAGTTACCAAAGTGAAACCCAAGGAGGAATCTGTAGAATATGTGGAACATGCTGTTAGCATCAGGAATAAAATAAATAAATAAAATAAAATGCAAAAGGCCTGTTTATTTTAATTAGTGCTACTTGCTCATTTTTCTTACTTTTTTTTTGTATTGATCTAGTGTGGCCACACTGGGAGGGTTTTTAGCATCCTATGGTATATCATTTTTTAAACATTTCCATGGTTGTGTCCTTGTTAGCATCACAGACCCACTTCAGTCCAATCAAAGGTAAATTTAACCATCTGAGTGCAAGAGATGTAGCCAACACACTGCATACCACTCTGGCACTCAAAGGGTTAGGAATGCAATCAAGTGTACATGGCATGGGCCAGACCCAGTATCCATATGTAACACGTCTGTCACCTAGTGGAATCATGCTCACATGAATAAATTCAAGAGCCAAAAGATGCCATAGCACCTAATAAACCGGACCAAAGTTCTTTAATGTTAGTTCTCACAGCACACCAAACGGTCAGCTTTTCAAGATATCCCTGCTTAACCACAGCTGGGTAATCGGTAACTCAGTTATTGCAATTGCGTTCTCTGTACTTAATTTTGGCCTGAAAAACGAACCTGTCGGTGCGCCCTGAGGATTGGAGCTGAGAATCACAACTGGACAGTCTTAATAATTCCAAACATGCATATAAGGACAAAAGTAAAAAGTCAGAAGTGGAGCATAATACCAAATAACCCTAACGAACCATTAAATCTGTCACATGCTGGTGAGGTACTCCACAGGTCAGAGACCTCTCTAGCATTCAATTGATTAATTTTATAGGGTATCTCACCGTTTGTTATGGGAAAATTGCTTTTAATTCCACGTATGTCTGACACAGTAATTTCATGACTACACCGTGATTTTTTTTTATTTATTTATTTTTGTGTGTGTGTTTTTTTAAGGTGCTCCTGCTGCTCAATTTCATTATTTTCTGTGTTCAGTTTGTATCTCCAAGTGCCCAAGTTTTCGGACGCTCTACTCTACACTTCTAGTCTCTTTGGTAATGTTAGTTTCCTGGATACGGTTGGCGGAAGGGAAACCCGGAAGTGTGCGGCAAACAAGGGGACGGTTGAATTGCTAGTTGTCAATGTTTGAGAACGGTGAAGCATTCTATAGAAGCTTGTAAAGACTCAAACACAGCGTGAATGTAGGTTGGGCATGATTTTCCTGTAACTGCTTTACATGCTTCAGCCTACGTTGCCACGTCATCCAGTGAATTAACCTTTTGGAAACAACATGGATTTACTATGGACTTTCTGTCAGCTGGCACTTTAGTTTTGGATTCAAGTACGTGTTTGTAATAGGGACGTCATTGTCCTCTCTAAATTGAGGCTGGGAAAGTTAGTCTAACCATGCAAACGGGCAATTTTTTAGGACACGTCATCTAACGCTGATGTTTCCAGTCTAAAGACATTCATTACATGAATTTGACATTATTTTTTTGAGGATGGTAAAGGGTTACACTTTCGAAGCATTTTATCTGTCCGGTTTGAATAGTCAGCAGCCCGTTTAGATAGGGATAATTACATTGCCATCATGCGTGAGACCCGTCTTCTATTTGTCTCAAATGTCATAATGCCTTGTCTTCCTCTTGTGTAATGAAGGCATCTGCTTAATCACAGTCTGCGGTATGATTCCTCACTTTGTGCCCGGGAAATCTGAAATCCATATGAAAAACCTTGAGCTCCTGTATCCAATTTACTCTTCCGGACTTGTAATATGCCCTTTGTCCAGCACTAGAAATTTAGGGGATGCTGGTATTTCTGTAATGTGCTTATCATTTGCATAATTTTAAAGGGCCCGTAATTAACCTCAGATCCTTCCAGGACCATAAGGTGACTTCTTGATCATAAAGCTAAACTCAAGAACGATATTCGTCGACCTTCCTTGTAAATTATAGCATTGTCAGAGACATGCATTCATAAGATTTTGTGAGCGATCATCTTTTTGCCCAGTCCTTATCTGCCTGTCTTAATCAGTTTTGTTTATCAAACAGATGTTATTAAATTTTTTTTAACTATTCTTGTAACCAAAGTTTCATTTATATAACCAGTTCTATTTTTGTATTTTTCGATATTTTTGCGGTATTACTTAAAACCAGACAATAGTCTGTATAAATACTTCTTCTTTGGATTGGATTTGAGAACCCCAGACATGGCGGCTTCCAACTGGGGACTTATCATGAACATTGTGAACAGCATTGTGGGAGTCAGTGTACTTACAATGCCTTTCTGTTTCAAGCAGGTGAGTTTGTGTCACTTCTGTTACTGTAAAATTAAGGTTTACAGCCTGTGTGTAGTAAATGTTATTGCTGGTTTTATCTCACATATTCCTTTTGAAATCTATGAGGAACTTTGCAGATAAAATCTTGGGCATGTTTTCTTCAATATCTTCATAAGTGACATTCATTTCTGGGGGTATTCAAAGTAAGGAGTGACTTTTTGCAGATGATACAGAAATCTGCAAAAGGGTGAACTCTCCAGGAGGGATAAATCAAATGCATAATGATTTAAAGGAATAATATTGTCAAAATACTTAAAAAAAAAAAAAAACAATTGAAAAATTATACTAAATGCCCCCAGCCCCATCTCTCAAACCTTTATGGTTTGAGAGCTATTCACTGTTAAAGTTCCCTCCCCTTTCCCTGACGTTCAGTGCTCTAGCTGACTGCAGGGGAATCTGGTACCAACGGAGTTTCTTAAGCAGAGTTGAGATTGTGATCTTGAAAAAAAAAAAAATACTTCACTGGAACGGTCTACAAAGTGTGCTTGCAAACCAAGCGGAGATGACTTCTCCAATGATATCACTAATCCAATTCCTATGTTATTCTATGGAGCCAGTTCATTAAAAAGTCTTCAACTTTTGAGATCTTGGTGCATAGAGTCTATAGAATAATAGGAACTGGAGAAGTGATATCATTGGGAAGTCATCTCCGCTTTATCACGCCTTAGTGAATAACACCCCACATCTCCAGAAGGACATTAATAATATGGAGGTAGTCCAAAGAAAAGCAAACAGAATGGTGCAGAGTCTTTTTGACACAGGGTAACAGAATAGACTAAAAAAACTGAATATGTCCAGCTTTGAAGAAAAGGGGTGCTATAAGAAACCTTTAAATATATTAAAGGGATAGTACTGGCTCAATTATACAAAATGTTGTGTTGTAGCTATTAAAAAAAATAAGTAAAACAATGCCAGTCCCATCTCTCAAACCTTTATGGTTTGAGAGATAATTGCAGCTAAAGTTCCCCCCTCCATCCCCTTTCTCATACTGGTTTGCAAGCACACTTCGTAGACCATTCCAATGAAGTATTTCTTTTTAAATGTCGCTATTTCGGCTCTGCTGAAGAGCCTCTGCCGGTCCCAGGATCAGGATCTGCCTCAGTCAGCTGGAGCGTTGAGGTATGAGAAAGGGGAGGGAGGGGGGTACTTTAGCATAAAGGTCTGAGAGATGGGACTGGCATTGATTGATTCATTTTTTTAATAGCTACAAGATGACATTTTGTATAATTGAGCCAATACTATCACTTTAAGGGATTTACTATAGTTCAGAAAAAAGGATGGATTTTGAAAAAAAAAAAAAAGAGGAATACTAATACAAAAGGTTATGATTTAAAATGAAAGGGTGGAAAATTCTGAAGCAATTTGTGCAATTATTACTTTATAGGGTGATACTCATGGAAGTTGTAGGGACAAATACTGTTCTGAAATTCAGTAATTCCTGGGGTACATATAAGGTTGTTCTGAGTAGTGGGTAACACTGCATATTTTAATAGAAAGGTTGGGTAAATCTGCAGGCTGAATGGTCCAGATGTTTTTTTTTCTTCTGTCAAAATATGGCTCTCTCTGTAAAGTTATCACATCCAGCGGAATCCCTGCCTAAATAGCTATACCAGAGATTCTCAATTCCAGTCCTCAGGACACACCAACAGGTCACGTTTTCAGGATATTGCTACTTAAAAGGGAACATTCACATCCTGAAAACTTTTGAGCACCTCAGTTTAATGCTAATTGCTGCTTCCTGTAATGCTACGAACCGTTTACACCACACCGAAGTGAAGCGTGAACGTGCTCCCCGGGGCAGGTGGAAGGAGAAGGACAGACTGCTGGGAAGTCCTGAGATCCGTGCTGCAGCTACATCATGCCGCACTATGCGGAAGTGGATAACTTTTACGTTTTATATCTCAAAAAGTAAGTTTTTTTTTTTTTTGTTTTTTTTTTTTTTAAAAAGCACATTTTCTAATGTTTCTTTGGTGATTAAACAAGTGCTCAGTAGTTTTCAGGATGTGAATATTCCCCTTTAACTGCAAGTGTATTAATCATAATTACTGAGCTACTGATTTTACACACTTGTGCTCATGCAGGGATATCTTGAAAACATGCAATTGAAAAGCAGTGTTTATAACCCCAACCAGAATTTCATATTTAAATTGAAGGTAACACTGTTTGCTGTATCTCTAAATGCTTATCTCCACATACTATATCAATGCATTTTCTGTCAGCCCCACTTAAAGCGAAACGAAAATCAAGATAACATTAACCCCCCCCCAAACATTTACTAACATAGTGATAGAAGAAAAGTAAAAAATGCTAGAAAACCCACTCTGAAGAGCAGTTAATCACAGCGTAAAATCTTAGCAAATTAACCCGTTCAGTGCCCTAAGGAAGTGCAATCATCAGAACAAAGTTAAAACTTAACCTTTAATCACTAATATAGTTTAAAACAAACTAAATATTTGATGTTTAAAATGACTCCAGCCAAAATAACAATTAGGCTGTGTACAACAAAGTAACAAGGGGATTCCCCAACATAGCTACTCTGAGTGTATGAGTATTCAAATGCAGCATAACTTACTGTCCCAATGCTTTAATAGGATGGAGAGAAAACAGAGGTAAAAGATCCCTAGAGCTCATGTCAGAGGAACACCAGCACTAATATTACCTCCCGGATCAGTCTGGGACTTCACCAGTAACCGTCCCTAGTATAAGAAGAATGGGAAAATCTAGGAATGACACACCCCTCGAGTATGGGTGTTTCAGAGTCTTGCCTAAATGCTGTTTACTGACTAAGGTAGCACGGCAATGAATATTCGTATAGACGTGTGAAGGAAAATTAACCCTCAAAATTAACCCACACTACACGTTTCGCTGCACCTATATGGCAGCTTCGTTAGGGGCAAAAATTTCGGGACCACCATTGAGCTCCGTATTTAAGGCCTACAATTATAGGCGGACCTTACTACGTCATACGAACACTCCCATTACCTTCGTGATTGGCTATTGGATCGAGATTCAAACGAATCCATCCGGACTGGGGAATGATTCATTAACTTTGTAACACTTAATCAATTGGAGCATGGATATGAACCCATTATTGAAGATTTTAACCACAAACTTGTGGGTGTAGACTTATAGTGACTTTGTCAATGTGTCTTTAAGATTGGGTCCCCTTCTATAGGTGACATTGGCAGTATCCCCTAAAACAGATTTCAAGTCAGGGTCCATCATTAAAATCGGCCAATGTTTATTTAAAATTTGTTTCATATGAAAATGTGCCTGATCATATGTACTGATAAATCAAATCTTTGAATCATCTGTAACTTTTGGTGCTGAATGAAGTAATTCATCCCTATTAGATCTCAGGGCCTATGATATGCTCTCTTAAGACACTTATTACTATACGTTCTTTCTTTGAACCTCATCTGCAACTTCGCAGCTTCGTCTTTGAAATCTGCATCTGTTGTGCAGAGCCTTCTCAGCCTCAAATATTGCCCCACAGGAATGCTGCGAATTAATGTCTGAGGATGATTACTAGAGGCTTGTAAGAGGTTATTAGTTGCAGTCGGTTTACGAAACAACCTTGTTTCAATGTTATTACCACCACTTCTTTTGATGGCAGTATCCAAGAACGGCATATAGTCTCTATCAATAGTGCTCGTCACTTTTAAATTAATCTGATTCGTATTGATGACTGTAACAAATTCATGAAATAACTGCTCTGTGTCTGTCCAAATTAGTAGAATATCATCTATATACCTCAGCCAAAGATAAGTATGCTGGGTATATCGTTCCATAGTATCCACAAAGATGATTGTATCCTTCCACCAGCCTAGGTAGATGTTGGCATAGGTGGGAGCACACATGCTCCCCAAGGCTGTCCCTTGTATTTGATGATAACATTTATTGTCAAAGATAAAGTAGTTATGTGTGAGGAGAAACGTTAATAAAGTAAGCACAAAATGATTATGTTTGGCAAAAGACTGTCCCTTAGTAGATAAAAAATATTCTACTGCTTGTATACCAATTTCATGTTTAATACTGGTATATAGGGACTCTACATCCAGACTGGCCAAAAAGTGGTTGTCATCCAGGCATATACCTTCCACTCTAGTGATGGCGTCTTGGGAGTCCCTTATATATGATGGTAGTGCCGTCACGAATCTCCGATCCGATCAACATAATTACAACTTTTCTCTGTTAAATTACATATGCCTGAGACAATAGGTCTCCCTGGAGGCTTGGTTGGATTTTTGTGGATCTTGAGAATTGTATAGAAGGTGGTTACCCTGGGATTATTCACAAGTAAATAATCATATTCTTTTTGATCTATCACCCCTTCCTGCAAACCATCTGTCAAAATACGTTTTAGATCACCCAAAAACTGAATCGTTGGGTCTTTTGTCAGAATATTAGAATATTTTTTATCTACTAAGGGGCAGTCTTTTGCCAAACATAATCATTTTGTGCTTACTTTATTAATGTTTCTCCTCACACATAACATTTTTTGTCAAAGATAAAGTAGTTATCATCAGATACAAGGGACAACCATGGGGAGCACGTGTGCTCCCACCTATACTAACATCTACCTAGGCTGGTGAAAGGATATAATCATCTTTGTGGATACTATGGAACGATATAACCAGCATATTTCTCTTTGGCTGAGGTATATAGATTATATTCTACTAATTTGGACAGGCACAGAGCAGTTATTTCATGAATTTGTTACAGTCATCAATACAAATCAGATTAATTTAAAAGTGACAAGCACTATTGATAGAGACTATATGCCGTTCTTGGATATTGCCATCAAAAGAGGTGGTGGTAATAACATTGTAACAACATTGTTTCTTAAACCGACTGCAACTAATAACCTCTTACAAGCCTCTAGTAATCATGATCAGACATTAGTTCACAGCATTCCTGTGGGGCAATATTTGAGACTGAGAAGGCATATTTTCAAGTGAAACAAATTTTAAATAAACATTGGCTGATTTTTACTGATGGACCCTGACTTGAAATCTGTTTTAGGGGATACTGCCAATGTCACCTATAGAAGGGGACCCAATCTTAAAGACACTTTGACAAATAGTGACTATAAGTCTACACCCACAAGTTCGTGGTTAAAATCTTCAATAGTGGGTTCATATCCATGCTCTAATTGTTTAGCTTGCCCTTATATGCTTAAAAGCAAAACATTTGGAGATATAGAGGCACCAGATAAATTTAAGATTCAGCAGTTTATTAACTGTAAAAGTACTAGGATTATTTGCCTCATGACGTGCCAATGTGGCATGAGGTATGTGGGTAAGACTAAGCACCAATTGAGACATTGTATTGTTGAGCATGTGGGGGACATAAGAAGCAAAAGAGATAAACCAATAGCTAATCATGTTAATCGAGTTCATGATGGTTATCTTAGTTATATCTCCTTTAAAGGCATTAAAGGGATAGTAATACTTCGTTTTAACTTTATTTTATTTTGTAGGCATTAAAAAAACACGAAGAATGATATAAGTCTTATCTCTCAAACCTTTATGGTTTATGAGATATTCACAAGCAAAGTTCCCCTCCCCGCCCCTTTTACCTAGTGTAAGCCATCTCTTCTCAGATGTGAGTCTGGTTGTATGACAGGACAGATAACAGAAGGGGACAATTTTCTTTGTATGAAAACAATGAAAGCCCTTCCCCCCTTGACAAGTTTTTCAGCTTTTTCCATTATCTTAATTGAAGATTGTCCCTCTCTGCAGTCTACCTGGGCATCTCCCTTCTGATCTGGATGAACAGGGGGGGATACTTTGTTTGTGAATATCTCTTAAACCATAAATGTTTCAGAGATAAGACTTATATCATTCATGTTTTTTTAATGCCTACAAAATAAAATAAAGTTAAAATGAAGTATTACTATCCCTTTAAACAGTTTGTGCTGGATGAAAGAAAGGGGGATATTGATAAGATCTTACTGAGTTCCAAAGCTTATTGGATTTATAATTTACATACAAAAGCTCCATTGGGTCTTAATGAAGGTTTTACTTTTTCACCATTTATTAAAGAAGATTATAGATAGAGAAATAATCTGTCTGTCATTTATGTGATACCATGGTCTGGTTTCATCAAAAATGAATTTAACCCCTATCAACTATGATCTAGCGATCTGCTTAGACATACAATGAATGTATTACAACCAATGAACTATGGAGGGTGTGTGTATATATATATATATATATATATATATATATATAAAATATATTTTTTTTCACTGTATCAAATTAGTTCTTAAAGAGGGGAAGATTAGTTTTATTATATTCTTAAGGAACTATGTAGTCTGTGTCCCCTCTATACGCCATAGTATTTTTGATATCGACCGTAGCAATATAATCGCGCAAGGTTAATATCCTTTACTACGATTGGACACCACTATTTATTGGACATACATCTTTGGCCACAAATACTTTGTGTGCCTTAATGGTTAATGTAAATATACTATGCAAAGGTGTATGTATAATAATATCCTGATGTGGATACAAGTTCATTGTTGGTGTACGCAAATATGAACGGTAACCCTTATGACTCTGTTACAGTGCTGTTTATACATTTATACTAAGTGTAATAATATTGCTTCTTTGTTGCCATTTCATTTCATTTCATTTGTAACATATGGATGTATCACGTACTTTAAAATATGTGATTAAGTGTTACAAAGTTAATGAATCATTCCCTAGTCCGGATGGATTAGTTTGAATCTTGATCCAATAGCCAATCACGAAGGTAATGGGAGTGTTTGTATGACGTAGTAAGTTCCGCCTATAATTGTAGGCCTTAAATACGGAGCTCAATGGTGGTCCCGTAATTTTTGCCCCTAACGAAGCTGCCATATAGGTGCAGTGAAACGTGTAGGGTAGGCTAATTTTGAGTGTTAATTTTCCTCCACACGGCTATACGACTATTCATTGCAGTGCTACCTTAGTCAGTAAACAGCATTTAGGCAAGACTCTGAAACACCCATACTCGAGGGGTGTGTCATTCCTATATTTTCCCGTTCTTCTTATACCAGGGACGGTTACTGGTGACGTTCCAGACTGATCCGGGAGGTAATTAGTGCTGGTGTTCCTCTGACACGAGCTCTAGGGATCTTTTACCTCTGTTTTCTCTATTAAAGCATAGGGACAGTAAGTTACGCTGCATTTGAATACTCATACACTCAGAGTAGCTGTGTTGGGGAATCCCCTTGTTACTTGGTTGTACACAGTGTAATTGTTATATTGGCTGGAGTCATTTTAAACGTCAAATATTTAGTTTCTTTTAAACTATATTAGTGATTAAAGGTTCATTTTTAACTTTGTTCTGATTGCACTTCCTTAGGGCACTGAACGGGTTAATTTGCTAAGATCTTACGCTGGCGATTAACTGCTCTTCAGAGTGGGATTTCTAGCATTTTTTTACTTCTGTATTTATATATTGTTAACCTGCGGTGCCGAGTTACAGCTAATTGAGTGGTATCAGGTTTCTTTATTTTTGATAACATTGCGATAGGCAAAGGCATACTTCTGTTAGCCAGAACAAGTCCTGCGTTATTCAGAAAAAACAACTTCTTTGAACAGGCATCTGCTGCACAGAGCTTACAAGAGAAGCTCTGTGCTCCTGTGCTATCAGTAACTTCGGTACCTTAAAGCAGAACTACCACACTTAACAAAGATGGCCCCAAATAATTCCTCATTTGGTGACTAGCTGCTCAGTAATGCTAGTCAGCAGAATTATTACCTGGTTAATGCAAATTATCCACTGCTAAGGGACCGACAGCGCAGACGTCACTATGGAAAGATGTTTGCACTCCGTCCTGCCTTTCAGTCCGGAGCAGTGGATAATTTGCATTAACTAGGTAATGTTCTGGTGACTAGCGCTACTGATCAGCTAGTCGCCAGATGAGTAATTATTTGGGGCCATCTTTGTTAAATGTGGTAGTTCTGCTTTAAAGTACCAAGGAACGTCACTCACCAATCCTGGCAGTGAACAGAACAGACAGCGCAGACACACTGGGACATTTTCTCCAAGTTGTCTGCGCTGTTGTCCCCTGGTGCCTGCCGAAGAAGTTGTGTTTTCTGAATTACGCGGGACTTATTCAGCCTAGTTGCCTATTGCTATGTTAGTATGTGTTTGGGGGCAATGTTAACTTGATGATAGCTGTGCTTTAAAGTAATGTTGAGCTGTTTATTAAGTCTATGAACTCATAAAATGCATATAATTAGCCATGCCACTTAGTATAAAACACACCTTAACCCTTTAACGACACATGACATGCCAGGACCATCCTGACGTTAAGGACAGGTGATGGTCCTGGCATGTCACGTAATTACCCGGGCCTGCTGTTGTGAAAAAAAAACTGAAAAAAATGTCCTGGTCCTCCAATGCTCCCAACTGCGTGGTCCTTAAGTGTTTAAGGTAGTCATGTGGTAGGCAAGTTTTGTTGTTTTTTTTTTTTTTTTTGTGATCCTTTAACCTAGCTATTGGACTGAAAATGTATATTTTGTAGGTGGAACCCTGTTTTTTTTTTCTCTTGGGGGAGAGAGAGAGAGAAGATAAAACATTTGGGCTCAAACCTACCTAGGGTCTGTAAATTTGAAAAATGGCACAAAATTACATGGTCGAAAGGTGTACGTTGTTGCATTTTAATAAAACTGAGTTTCTTCATAGTGATATTTCTTCTGTGTCCCTCCCTGGCATTACGATTGGGTAATGTCTCCTCCCTCGAGCTGGGTAGGACTTTTTAAAGTCTTTAAATATATGCTTCCTGTTACTTGCACCAGTTTTTTTTGTTCTAACCAGCTGATTGGATGTGTTTTGTTGTTTTCTCCCCAACTGGGACATTTTGGGCCGCCAGCAAGTGCTGCCTAACGGGAAATCAATTTGATTTCTTGGGGATTCAATTCCAATGCGCTCAGTGCCATTATATATTATGGTACCTGCCTTGCCCTCTCAGTATGGCGAGCAGGCTTCTCCTCTTTCCTTGTGCACTTTCAGCATCCCAGGCGCATGGGTCGTCTCTGCATGTAGGCAAAAAGGAAACAGGAGACCTTTAAGCTGGATGGAACGCATGTAGCAGGAAATCCGTCAGCATCCTGGACAGGTGCGCAAAGCACCAGATAGCCATTTGCTCTTACCTTATATACATGTGCAGGTGAATAGGTGAAGTCATTTTCCTTCAAGTGGCTTATGTATTTGTATCATGTCTGCCACTAAGAGCCAGAAAGAGAAGGAGAAGCCAGCTTCTGATGCCCCTGTTAAGGATAAAAGCTCCTCTAAGTCTAAAATGGGCCTCTCTTGTGATGCAAAATTGAGTACCAGTGAACCTGGCAAGCTTTTCCAGGAATGTATTAAAAAAGCAGAAGGTCAAGACATGATTCACAGTTCTCACATTTTTTTTTAGCTGGATGAAAGTATCTATACAGGACACTTTTAGAGCTATGCAGGAAGGAGATCCTTCCAGAAAAAGATAACGTCTGGACCCAGGGGAGGGTTCCTTTTCCTGTCAAGAAGAGGAGAATTTGGAACACAGCTTGTCTGACCATCAGTCAGAATTTTCATCTGAGGAAGAAGGGGAAGTAACAGAAGATCCTTGTCCTTCAGTTTAGACTGAGTGGACAACCTACTTTGGCTAGTTAGGAAATCCCTGGGTTTGTCAGATGAACAACAAATCCTATATGTAATGGATACTGCACTTGTGGGGAAAAAAGGAGGTGCCTGTTTTCCTCTGTGTCCAATCCACGGCAATGGACTGTGGGTATTGTCTCCGCCCTCAAGCTGGTAGGACCAATTATAAAATTATAAAAGTCAGCCTTGCCTCCCCTATCCTCAGTTATGTTGGTCCTACCAAGCTGGAGGACGGAGGTTAATACCTCCTCAGTCCAAGGCAAGGTGGATTGAACACAGGATAAAACATACATCGAGAAAAAAAAAAAAAAAAAAATTTGTTCAGTGCAACCGCATACACTGCGCGTTGCAAAGGCTCTACAAATACCTGTTCAGTCGGCTCAGCCGGAGGTAACAGGGAAACTCTACACAAGTCTCTCAGTTGCTTAAAGCACAATGGGAGCATGGGCATGCCGGACATTCCCTGTTGTGGCTTCCTCGCTGGTTCACCGGACCGCAGCGCTTAAGGCGGGCTCGCGGCAGTAAGAGAAAGTTTTACCCGAAGAGACCGGAAGTCAGAGCGCGTGCGTTCCACAGGTGGAACGCGGAAACCGGAAGTGCACTGAAACGCTGACCCAGAGCGGTGAGAAGCGGGGAATTGGCCGGCAGTTCAAAAGTGAGTATATATAGCAGCTATAAGGCAGTGTTCATGTGGATAAATTATTGTTGTAATATGCTATAACTGTTCAAGTATACTCTATTACATATATATATATATATATATAATGTCTACTAAAGAGTCAAAGGGAGATAAACAGAAGGCTCCCTCTGAGAACCCCAAGGAGGACAAGTCTGCTCCTAAGCTAAAGTCCTGTGCGGGGTGTGATGCTAAACTACCTGCATCTGAGACTGCAAAATTATGCCCAGAATGTTTAAGAAAGATCTCCAATACAGAAGTTCCATCCCAGTTCCAAGAATTTCTGGGATGGATGAAGTCTTCAATGCAGGAGACTTTTAACAGCATGCAGGAATCCTCTAGAAAGAGACAGAGAACATCTGATCCTGAGGAGGGGACTTCGCAGATGCTAGACTATGAAGACAGTCCCAGTGTTCCAGAAATGGAATCTGTATCATCCGCAGAAGAGGGGGAGATCACTGAGGATTCAGGTGTATTTAACCTAGAAAGAATGGACAGTCTAGTGCGGGCCATGAGGAAATCTTTGGGCCTGGAAGACACACAGAAGGAGTTAAATGTGTTAGATAACGCATTTATAGGATACAAGAAGGAAGCTCCTACATTCCCTGTACACAGCTCCATTCAAGACTTAATCTCTGCTGAGTGGAAGATTGGGGAAAGGCGTCCTCAGTATACCAAAAGAATGCAGAAAATGTATCCTTTTAAGGACGAAGATACAAGCAATTGGGTTTCGGCTCCCAAAGTGGATGCGGAAGTAGCGCAAATCTCAAAACACACCACTCTACTATTAGAAGATGGAACTACCTTGAGGGACCCAATGGAGAAGAGGGCTGATGCAGCATTAAAGAAACAGTTCTCGGTAATCGGCCAAAATATGAAGATGGTGACTGCCATGGCCTGTGTATTCAGGACCTTAAGGATCTGGTTAAACGAATTCGAAGAAAAGCTTGATTCATCTGTCTCCAGATCCCGTCTAATAAAAGAATTAACACCCATTAAAGATGCTATAAACTTCTCTTGCGATGCATCATTGGATTCCATCAGAAGTTTGGCAAGATCTTCAGCATTATCTATTACTAGCCGCAGGGCTATGTGGATTCGATCTTGGGACGCGGACGCTGTCTCCAAAAACAAATTAGTGTCCCTTCCATTTTCAGGGGTCAAGTTGTTCGGAACCCAATTGGAGGACATAATAAAACAATCATCTGGTGGAAAGAGTTCATTTCTTCCCCAGCAGCGAAGAGCTAGACAGTCATCTCCAAGGTCAGCAGCATCCAGGAGACAGTCCTTTCGAGACGCCAGACGGTACAAGCCAGGTAGAACCTATGATCAAAAACAGAAAGGATCTACAATGGGTAACAGACAAGGAGGTCGCAGGGATTTCCATCGGAAATCCAAATTCACTCAGAACAATCAATGAAGCGCAGCTGATCCCGCCAAGTTCTCCAGTAGGGGGCAGACTGGAGGACTTCAGGACTGCGTGGGAAAAACTCAATCCAGACAGATGGGTACACCAGATCCTGAGGCTGGGATACAGCTTGGAATTCAAATCTGTCCCTATCAGAAACAGATTCAGGAACACAAAGATCAGAAATCCAAGATTAGCAAGCAAGATGAGAAGAGCTATAGCGGAGTAATAGAACCAGTTCCGAGGGAGCAGGAATTCCATGGATATTACTCAACAATTTTCTCTGTTCCCAAGCCTTCCGGGGATTTGCGGATAATCTTGGATCTCAAGGACATCAACAAGCAGTTACGTCTTCAGAAATTCAAGATGGAAACTGTGTCAACAGTGCTCAAGATGGTGCAGCCGGGGGCTTTTCTGACCAGGATAGATTTAAAGGATACATACTATCACATCCCCATTCATCCCTCTCACAAGAGATTCCTAAGATTCAAGGTCCTGCACAGTCATTATCAATACAGAGTACTTCCTTTCGGCCTGGCGTCTGCCCCCAGAGTCTTCACAAAGGTAATGGCAGTGGCCATAGCAGCTTTAAGACTAGAGGGGATCCGAGTCATTCCATACCTAGACGATCTGCTAGTAGTGGAAGATTCTTTTGGACGGGCCAATCAGAGTACCTCAAGATGTATCCAAGTGTTGCAGTCCCTAGGTTGGATAATAAATCTGGACAAAAGTCATCTAATTCCATCCCAAAAGATTCTGTTTCTAGGAATACAGCTAGACAGCAGACAAGAAATAGCGACACTATCAGAAGAAAGACAATCAAGGATATTATCCAGGGTTGCTCAATTCCTGTCTCTACCAACCAGAACAGCCCTGGAATTCTCCAGACTTCTAGGGAACTTAACGTCTGCACAACAGATAGTTCCCTGGGCCAGGACACACACCAGGATGACGCAAGTAAACCATATAAAGTTCTACAGAAGAGATCCAGACAATCCGAATCTCAGAATTCCCATTCTTCCTGCAACAAGAAGAGAGCTAAAATGGTGGCGTATTCGGAGCCACATCAGGAAAGGGAAAAGCCTAAAACCCATTCAGTGGGAAACGGTTACCACGGACGCAAGCAAGACAGGTTGGGGAGGTCTCTGGAAAGAGAAAGCAGTCCAGGGACGATGGTCATTGAAAGAACAAAAATACCACATAAATATTCTGGAGCTTCAGGCAGTATTGCTCACTTTAAGACACCTTCAGAAGTACCTAATAAATCGTCATGTTCTCATAAGATCAGACAACACGACGGCAGTTCAATACCTACAAAATCAGGGGGGCACAAGGAGCAAGGTACTCAATCAGGTGGCTCTAAAGATTTTGTTCTGGGCGGAAGAGCATCTGGAATCCCTGACAGCGACTTATCTGTCAGGAAACCTGAACATTCGAGCAGATTATTTGAGTCGAAATCAGATAGAACCAGGAGAGTGGTCCTTAAACAAGAAAGTATTTCAGGACATCACAAAGGTGTTTGGAAAGCCTCAAATAGACCTGATGGCAATAGAGAAAAATACAAAGTGTCGAAACTTCCTATCCAGATGGAAAAACAGGAGAGCAAGGGGGCAGGATGCCCTCCAGCGAACATGGAATTATCGGCTGGCATACATCTTCCCTCCTCTTCCACTTCTCACGGAAGTCTTGTTGAAAATCTGGAGGGACAGGGCGGAGGTGATTCTGATTGCTCCAGACTGGCCCAGGAAAGTATGGTATACGGACATCAGGAGGATGTCCATACAAGCCCCCATCCAACTTCCAGTAATCCCAGATCTCCTATCACAGGGACCGATATTTCATCCAGAACCAGCATTCTTGAGGCTTCAGGCTTGGAGGCTGAGCGGAGTTCATTAAGAATGAAAGGAATTTCAGAACCAGTAATAAAGACTATTTTAGCAGGACGGAAGCAGTCTACGTCTAAGATTTATTATAGAACTTGGTCAGTCTTCTATAACTGGTGTAAATCCAAGGGATTCGAGCGTGACAGCATAACAACAGGAAGGGTGCTGGATTTCCTACAAGAGGGGTTTCAGAAGGGGCTTAAGCCTGCATCTATCAAGGTACAGTTGTCTGCTATATCAGCTATATTGGCAGTCCCCTTTGCTGAACAATATGTGTGCAGGAAGTTTTTAACTTCTATCTCCAAAATAAAACCAACTATTAGAGATATTACGCCCCCGTGGGATTTAAATCTAGTACTTCAGCAGCTGGCCGCCCATTCTTACTTTGAACCTCTAGAATCTGTATCATTAAAACACCTTACATTGAAGACGGTTCTTCTTACTGCAGTGACTTCGGCTCGCAGAGTAGGGGAGTTACAGGCTCTACTAAGCACGCCTCCTTATTTGGTATTCCACTTGGACAAAGCAGTTCTTCGACATAAGGAATCATTCAGATCTAAAGTAGTATCCTCCTTTCATTTGAGTCAGGACATTATTCTACCTTCATTTTGTGCTAACCCAACAAATAAAAAAGAGCAGGAATTGCATAATTTGGATCTAGTTAGATGCCTAAAAATCTACTTGCATAGGACTAAGTCCTTTAGGAAGGCAGAATCCCTATTCGTGCATTTTGCAGGAAAATTCAGGGGAACAGCGGCTTCCAAGGCTTCTATAGCAAGATGGATTAAAGACTGTATATTCTTATCTTATAAAGCAGCAAACATTTCGCCTCCAACAGGAATTAGAGCTCATTCTACTAGAGCAATATCAAGTTCATGGGCTCAAAAGGCCATTGCCACTCCAGAAGAAATCTGTAAAGCGGCTACGTGGTCATCAGTATCCACGTTTATCAAACACTATAAATTAGATGTTTGGGCTTCCGCAGACGCTAAGTATGGCAGGAAGGTGCTAGAAGCAGCCATACCTGTCTCAGAATAGCTTCCCACCCTGGACATTCGGAACTGCTTTGGTTAGTCCCACAGTCCATTGCCGTGGATTGGACACAGAGGAAATAGGAAATTTACTCACCGATATTTTAATTTCCTCTGTGTCCTTCCACGGCAACCCAGACCCTTGCTTTGGTATGGTATAAGTATCGTTCCAGACCTTGGAAAGTTTTCTATATATGCTTAATTGACAAAATTAAATACTGCGTATAATCATAAAAGAATGACACTTTCTTAAAGAATGGTGCATATAACACTAACTCTCCCCTTATATATATTTACAGCTTGGTTAAGAATGAATAACTGAGGATAGGGGCGGCAAGGCTGACTTTTATAATTTTATAATTGGTCCTACCAGCTTGAGGGCGGAGACAATACCCACAGTCCATTGCCGTGGAAGGACACAGAGGAAATTAAAATATCGGTGAGTAAATTTCCTATTTTCCCATACACCAGTCAATTACTGAATTAGTTAACACAGAATGGAAACTTGGAGACAGAAGATCCAGTGTTTCCAATGTGCCCTTTTTATGAAGATGCCATTAAGACCTGGCTATCTCCTCCCAAAATTGATGCCTCTGTTGCTTAGCTGGCCAGATGCACTACTCTTCCCCTAGATGATGGGACTTCACTTCGGAAGCCCATGGTAAGATAGCTGGATTGGATTCTTAAACGTTGGTTCGCTGTACTGGGATAAAATATCAAAGCCGCTGCCACAGCAATATCTTGCTTGACTCACACCACAAGAATATGGTTAACGAGCCTGGAAGAGAAGATTGACTCTAATGTTTCCAAACCCAAATTACTTGAATGAGGTGGCGATTATGAAGGAGGTCACAAATTTCTCCTGTGACGCCTCATTGGATATCATTCAGCTCATGGCCAGAAAATCAAGATTGTCTCCAGAAGAGCTTTGTGGCTCAAATCCTGGAATGCAGACACCCCCTCCAAGAGTAAACAGGTGGCCTTGCCATTTACCGGGACCTCATTATTTAGGGAGCACCTCAAAGACATTAAAAAAGCTTCAGGTGGAAAGAGCACATTCCTGCCTCAGGAGCACAGACCCAGGTTTTCCTCTCCTAGATCTTCGGACTCAAAGACTAGAAATCCTTCCTTTCGTGAACAACCTAAGTTTCAAGGAAACCTTACTACCAAAGAAAGCAAGGATTTACCCATAATACCAGAGGGAGCTACAGGAAAGAATTTTCTAGAAAGCCCCAGACCAAGAACGAGTTCCAGTGAAAACAAGCTGCCCCTAGCCCTGGATCAGGGGCAGACTGGGTCAGTTTTGGACAGCATGGGAAAAACTGGCAAACTCAGATCATTGGGTACAGCAAGTCCTGGAGCTAGGGTACTCTCTAGAGTTTCACAAAGCCCCAAGTTGCCATCATTTTGTACAGTCTAAGATTCCACCCAATCCAGAGAGGACTATGGCCTTCTGGGAATCCATCAAGAATCTGCTAGTGGACAGAGTAATCAGAGCCAGTACCTTTGCACCAGCAGGATTCTGGCATCTATTCGGTTCTGTTTATACTTCCAAAGAATTTGGGGTTTTTTTTTCTAATCATTCTAGATTTAAAAGCCTTGAACCAACTTTTCAAAGTGTCTCATTTCAAGATGGAATCCACATCATCCATAATGAAGACAGTCTTTCCAGGAGCCTTCATGTCCACGATCAATCTCGGACACTCATACCATTACATTACAGCCAGAGCATCTTGCAGAAAATTCCTGAGATTCGCAATAGGAGGCAAACACTTTCAGTTCAAGTCCCTTCCTTTCGGGCAATCCACAGCCCCCAGGGTCTTCTCGAAGATCCTTGCAGCAGCCCTTCAACTGTTACTACAGCAAGGGATACACATTGTATCGTACCTAGATGACAACATGATACTGGCAGGGTCCCAAGCCTAGGCAGTTCAACACACCAAAGATGCATTGGAACACCTTCGCTGCTTAGGATGGCTAATAAAGGAAGAGAAAAGACAGCTCTCACCTTCCTGGGACTAGATCTGAACTGTCAGGTCGGAACAGTCCGACTGACGGAGGACAGAGTCAAGAGGATTACCAGAAGGATATGTCAATTCAAAAGTTGACCACCTACCACTCAGGACTTTATGGAACTGCTGAGCAATCTCTCGTAAGCAACGCAAATTGTTCCCTGGTCACGGCTGCATATGTGCCCTATTCAACTCCATTTCTTACGATTTTCTAACTAGGATTCTGGAAACACATTCCGGAAAATACCCCTCCTTCAACACAGAATGAAATTGGTGGCAGCAGAGACGGAACCTCATGAAAGGCACAAGTCTGGAAGAACACGACTGGGAGATCCTAATCAGTCTTCATCCAAGGAACATGGAAAGCTTTGGAGAAGACTCTCCACATCAGTACCTTGGAGATGAGAGCAGTATGGTACTGCATCTGGCACCAAGAAGATAATATAAGAGGAAAATAGGTGCTAATTCTGTCAGACAATTTCCCCAAGGTTATGTACTTAAAGAACCAGGGAGGAGCAAAGAGTCACAACCTGTACAGAGAAGCCAGGAAAATCATCCTGTGGGCAGAAAGAAACCTGAAGGGACTCTCAGCCAATTGTATATGAGGAAAAAGCAACACCATAGCAGATTACCTCTTCGGGAGTCGTATAGATCCAGGGGAATGGTCCCTGGACCATCTAGTATTCAACAAGGTCTGTCAACAATGGGGTCAGTCAGAGATGAACCTCATTGCCTCAAAGGAGAATGCGAAATGTCCAATATATCTGTCCAGATGGAGGAATCATGAATCCGCAGGGCACGATGCTCTATGAGGTTGCCTTGGAGATACAACCTGGTGTACATATTCTCACCATTTCTGATAATTATGGATGTCATCAGGTAGACAGTATACTGATTGCTCCTGACTGGAACAGGAGACCCTGATACTCTCCTTGTGACAATGTCAATATCCCCACCTTGGCAACTTCCTTTAACACCCAAACTTCTAACCTAGGGACCAGTTTGTCACCCCAGTCCCAGCTTACGATATCTGACGGCTTGCAGGTTGAGCGGTTCATGCTGAAAAATAAAGGCCTATTGGAGGCGGTTGCTGATGCTGTTATTGCTGGCAGAAAAAAATCTACCGCAAAAGTGTTTTCCTGAGTGTGGTCAACCTTTTCTACCTGGTTCAGATCAAAATTTCCCCAGGAATCTTCAATTTCCAAAAATCTGGAATTTTTAAAGTGGAACTACCACCTCCACTAAAGTCGCCCTGCAATACTTATCCAGGTGGCGACTTGCTTTGTAATCATTATTTTACCTCTCAAAAGTGGCCACAAATAAAGTTATCTTTAAGCTTCTGAGACCGGAAGCCAGGCAGCACCTGGGACATCTTGAATGCGCACCTGCACTGTCAGTCCTCTTCACCCTTCACAGGCATTGCACTGGGCCGGATGGCTCCCGAAGAGACTCACGGTGCAGGAGCACAGGCTGCAGTAACCTGGCTGTCAGTCTCGGAAACTTAAGGATAACTTAATTTGTGGGCACTTTTGAGAGGTAAAATAATGATTACAAAGCTAGTCGCCACCTGCATAAGTATTGCAGGGCTACTTTAGTGGAGGTGGTAGTTCCGCTTTAAAGGACGGTTTTCAGGTCGGTCTACGACCTACATCTCTCAGAGTACAAGTATCAGCCTTATCAGCTATTTTGGCTTTTCAATTAATAGCTCACTACCTTATTAAGAGATATTTGAGGGCAACTTCCAAGATCAGGCTGTCACAGTACCTTATTTCCAGCGCTGCTGTTTCAGTGATGCTCGGCGTCTTTCCACGCGTCATCTGCAGGCAAGAGGCTTCAAGCATGCTGCAGGCCTCTGTTTTATGTGTGTTTGTTTCCTGTAGTCTCCTCCTACCCACTTCATCCCTCTAGCTGCTCCTCCTACCTATTTCCTGTGGAGGGGTTTAAAGGGCAGACTGAGTCCTGACTCAGTCACCCTTACGATGTTGTTCTGAGCAGTTCATTTTCTAGTATTCCTGATTCCTGTGTATGATCCGGTTTGTCTGTCTATCCATTCTGGTGTTGACCTGTGGCTCTGTCTGACTATTCTTCTTGGCGTTCTGATTTGGCTCAGATATCCTATCTGGTGCAAACCTTTGGCTCCGGCTGACTTCCCGCTCCGTGTATGACCTAGGCTTGTCTGACTACCCACTCTGGTGTTGACTTGGGACTCTATTCACTACGCATTCAGCATTCCATCGCTTCAGTGGATATCCTTTCTGGTGCAAACCTGTGGCTCTGGCTGACTACCCGCTCCGTGTATAACTTTGGCTTGTCTGACTATCCTGTCTGGCGCTTACTAGAAGGCTTTGTCTGTTCGCTCCGTTTGTTGGTTCCGTTATTCAGACATCTTCCTAGTGCTGACCTGGGGTTCTAGCAGACTCCTAGCTACTGACTGCAGGCTGAGTCAGTATCTCTTGGGCGTTACCTTACCAGTGGGCTGAGGCCTAGTCTCGGACAGTGTGTTGCAGAGATTGGGAGACTGCTATTCCTGATACAGTGCTCGTCGTTTCAATCACCCACTGTGTGTTTTTATTTATATATTGCATTACTGTCATTATTGTCATAATAAAGTTCTATTAACTATACCATCTGACTCCTGGTTCTGCTTGCCAACCGTAACACAGGCCCACCATTCATATTATTATTCCCCATGGGATTTAAACTTGGTCCTGGATCATTTATCCAGGGGTCATTACTTTGAACCTTTGGAAGACATTCTTTTTCAAAAATCTTACCTTAAAGGTAGTCTTCCTTTATGGCAAACAGTTTGGTATGTAGAATCAAAGAATTACAGGCCTTGTCCTGCAAGAGTCCTTTTTTGGTGTTTCATCAGGACAAGTCTTGAAACCTAAGCCATCTTTCAGGGATAAGGTCATCTGCAAGTTCTGCCTTAACCAGGAAATTGTTCTTCCTTCCTTCCTTCTGTTCCAATCCTACATCAACCAAAAAGAGAAACCATTCCGTAATCTGGACTTTGTCAGCCCTTTCCATATACCTCAAGAGGAGGAAAGAATTCAGGTCCTCAGAATCCTTATTTATATACTTTCAGGGTAGACTCAAAGGTCATTCAGCCGCCAAAGAATCCATCACCATGTGGATTACAGAATGCATCAGCATGACGTACTTGGAGGCAGGGCAACAGATCAGAAAGAATCTGAAAGCCCATTCGACTAGAGCCATATCCACCTCCTGGGCTAAGAAAACACAGGCGTCTCCTTACTTGGTCTTCCCTGTCTACTTTCATCAAACATTATCACCTAGATGTCCAGTCTTCTGCTGATGCCAAATACGGGAGAAAGGTCCTGGAAGCAGTTGTTCCAACCTAAATCTGGTAGGATCTTTCCATTCTTCATTTTTCACTTTGGTGATGCTTTACTACCTTCATTGTATTATCACTTCTCTCCATTTGATTATTGGGTACTGCTTTTGAACTCCCAATCTTAATGCTGGGGAAGGACACAGAAGAAATTATAAATTTGCTTACCATTATTTGTGTTTCTTCTGTGTCCGTACACAGCATACCCTACCCTTCTATAACATGTTTACGCTCTGTTTTGCAGCTGGGCCAAAAGGAAACTGGCGCAAGTAACATAAAGCATGTATTTAAAGAGTTTGCAAAGTCCTACCCAGTTGGAGGGCAGAGACATTACCCAATTTAATGGTGTGTAGGGAAAAATACAAATAATGGTAAGCAAATTTATAGTTTTTCCCATTTTTCCTTTAAGCTGAAAATTTGCATTAACATGCGTAACTCCCTGGAAAAAATAATTTTTTTTATATATATATATTATAGAGCGAGAGAGAGAGTTAAAATTGTGCCGTGTTAGTCCAGTGATGTAGATGTAAAATACCAAACAAAATTTAATATCTTGTAATACCTTTTTTTATTGGACTAACAGAATTTTAGATTAGTTTTCGGGATAAACTCCCTTTCTCAAGTCTGCAGGGCTGCTGATAAGACAGGGACCAAGAGAAAATCCACACCCAGCCAAGCTATCAGGAAGAGAATTGTGGACTTGCACAAGTCTGGATCATCCTTGGGTGCAATTTCCATATACCTGCAGGTGCCTCGTTCATCTGTACAAACAATTATACGCAAGTACAAACAAAATGGGAATGTCCAGCCATCATATCGCTTAGGAAGGAGACGAGTTCTGTGTCTCAGAGATGAACATGCTTTGGTCCGACATGTGCATATCAACCCAAGAACAAAAGCAAAAGACCTTGTGAAGATGCTGGCGGAAGCTGGTAAGATTGTGTCATTATCCACAGTAAAACGAGTACTGTATCAAAATGGGCTGAAAGACCACTCTGCCAGGAAGAAGCCATTACTCCAAAAGAAACATATAAAAGCCAGATTAATGTTTGCAAATGCACACAGGAACAAAGACCTACATTTTTGGAGACATGTCCTATGGTCTGACGAAACTAAAATTGAACTGTTTGACCATAATGACCATTGTTACGTTTGGAGGAAAAAGGGAGAAGCTTGGAAGACTAAGAACACCATCCCAACTGTGAAACACGGGGGTGGCAGCATCATGTTGTGGGGTTGTTTTGCTGCAGGAGGGACTGGTGCACTTCACAAAATAGATGGCATCATGAGAAAAGAAGATTATGTGGCAATACTGAGGCAAGATTTCAAGACATCAGCCAGGAAGTTAAAGCTTGGGCGGAAATGGGTCTTCCAAATGGACAATGACCTGAAGCATACTGCCAAACTGGTTACAAAGTGGCTTAAGGATAACAAAGTCAATGTTTTGGAGTGGCCATCACAAAGCCCTTATCTCAATCCTATTGAAAATTTATGGGCAAAGCTGAAAAGGCAGGTGCGAGCAAGGCGACCTACAAACATGGCTCAGTTACACCAGTTCTGTCAGGAGGAATGGGCCAAAATTCCTACCAACTATTGTGAGAAGCTTGTGGAAGGATATCCAAAACGTTTGACCCAAGTAATACAGTTTAAGGGCAATGCTACCAAATACTAATGAAATGTATGTAAACTTTTGACTTTGCAGAAAGTAATAAAAATGCCTTAAAAAATTCTCTCTATATATAATATATATATAATAGAGAGAGAGAGTTCACCCACATATATATACGCC